>JAXCHO010000004.1:8047500-8672500 GCA_036630365.1 Acanthiza pusilla | reverse complement strand
GCCTGTCCGAGCCCGGGCTGAGGAATGTCACAGCAGCAAGTCGAGCATGGGGATGTTCTGGGAGCCTTCAGGTCAGGGGAGAGCAGCTCAGCTGAGCACAGCACCCTGAAGGCATTGCTACCCACTGACCCAAAGTACTCCATTATGGAATTACACCTTCAGCTAAACCCAAGGGCAAATCCTTCTCTTGCAGTCATGGATAGTGGGAATGCATAGGAAATACATTGACTTTTATCTTGACTGCTATCTGATTCCATCTGGCTGCCCTTACTGCAGACATGCTGGATAGGATGTTGCTGTAGATAAAAGTGTTTGATGGCTATTAAAATATACACATCTGATTCTAAATAGCCTTAATTCCAGTGGGATGAAAAAATGATAAGGCAGGGGAATGAATATTCAGATAGCAGGAGGTGTCCTGTAGTGAATGAACTCCAGAGTTTTCTGCAGCTCTACCTGCCCCTGTTCTTATCACAGACACAACACCTGTGCATCTCTTTTGGTTATTTATGGTGCTTGTCTGGTTGATAATCAGGTTGGTGTCTGCTCTGACTGGCCAGGTAATGTTTTCCCAGGATCTCCACTGGCAAATGGCTGATTTTTGCTTTTGGAATGAGAGTGCTGTAGAGAGCTCCTTCAGAAGGGCTCCTCCCTGCCCTTCAGCTCAGGTCAGGGGTTTGATGCTGCAGTCAGCTCAGTCCACTGTGCCGTGTTTTCCCAGGGTCCAAGGGGGCTGCATTTTCTTTTGGGAGCAGTGGGTTCAGAGTAGCCTTGGGTGAAGGCTTTTCTGTTGTGAGCTGAGTGACCAATCCTGCTATTTTCACTGTAGTGTCAGCACACCAAGAATTAAGAGCAAAGTGTTGGAAGTTCCACACCCAAGCTCTTCTTAAGAGCCTTGTCAACAGGGAGCTCTGGGAAGCTCCGTAGAGCAGGAAATTGCTGTAGCTGCAGGTATGGTTTGGCACATGGAATCACAGGAGAGCTCAGGCTGGGAGGGTCAGGATTGGCGAGTCCAGCTCTTCACTCCTTGCAGGACTCCTTTAAACCATAGGACAGAGAGCATCCAAGCACTTTCTGAACTCTGTCACGTTTGGTGCCATGGCCACTTCCCTGAGGAGCCTGTTCCAGTGTCCAGCCACGCTCTGGGTGAAGAACCTTTCCCAATATCCCTGCTGAGCTTCCCGGATGCAGCTTCCCTTTTTCCTTGTGCCCGAGGCTGATCACCAGAGATCAGCCCCTCTGCCCCTCAAGGCTGCAATGAGGGCCCCCCTCCATGGCTGTGCGGGCTGTGGGGCACTTGCATCTGGGCATCACTTCAGATTAATTATTAATTAATTGTAGATAATACCAGCATGGGCTTTATCTTTCTAAATAACTGCTATTTTGATAGTATCCTTGAGTTCCTTCTCCCAAAGCAAACCTTGTTTAGAAGAGTTGGCTACTAGAGAATGTTGCTGGGCTCTTCTGTGCTGACAAGAGATGCTGTGCTCTGTTGGTGTTCCTCTGTGTGTGATTCAAAATTCATGAGGGGTAGATAAGGATGGATTGGGGTTTTGTGAATACCACTCCCAGGTTTTTTTCACATATATCCATATACATGAATGTGCATTTTCCATGTAATTCTCATGTCTCTCGTGGTCAAAAACTTCCTTTTAATCTACAGATGAAAACACTTACTGAACATGATTGCAAAATGACCACATTTAAACTGAGAACATTTCACTAATCTGTGGATATGTTACCCTTTTGCAAATCCTGTTTGATCTCTCGGGACTAAATAGGATTATTCTGGCTCTCAGACTTTCTCAAACACTAAACTTGAGTAGCTGCTGTAGCAGGCAGCACCATGGATGTGATTGTCTGAGGTGCAGTCCTGCCACAGCAGGACATTGCTGGATACTCTGAGTGCTGCACTGCCACTTTGAAGACTTGAGTCACTTTGGTACTTTGCTGGACTTCAGGGCTGCTGTTTTCCTTAGGTGTTTACTAGCTCTGCTCCCATTTTTTCTTGGGACAATTTTCCCTTCAGTTAGCCAGCAATGTTTTTGAGTAAGCTGGATTATCTGAGATTTTTCAAGCCATTTAAATGTCCTTAATACATGTGCAATGACATTTATTAAGGCCATTCTGGATTTACATGATGGGAATTATATAAATGTGCAAAGCATTGTGATCGCAGTGCGTTCCTTAGAAATACTTCCACCTCTGCATAAGTCACACACTGTGTAGAGCAACGTTTTTAAATCTGATTTCTGAACTTACTTGCAAGAGATCACACCCTGTAACTAAGAGGAGCTGGAGGAACACGCTTGTGTTGGATATGCAGATGAGCTCATACTGCTGCTAAGAATCGAGGCTGTGGGTTGGAAAAGGTTGAGAGTGCTGACCTGGATGCTTGGGACTGTTCATAGCCTGGACATAGCATTGGATAGGACAGTAGTTTACATCTAACACTCATTTCCTGCACAGAAAAACAATTCCCAGATAAGCTGGAAGGAAGTTTTTTCAGGGAAAGAAATTATTTGAAGGCATGTTTCATGGACTCCTTTTGGGCCTCTCTTTATCCTGTTTTTATTTTTCTTTTTGCCTTCCTTTCACAATGTATTAAATCTCTTCAGACCTTCCTGGGCCAGACAGGTTTCTGTTGTTACACAACATCATCCAAGGTGTGCTATTGCCAGGGATCTAGAAATGAGATTTGCAGCTTTCTGCCACAGTTGAGAAGGTGTCACGTTTGAGCTGGGGATCTCTGGGAGTGGTTCAGGACTGATGTATTTCATGCTGTGGGGCTGAACTCTCAGCAAACATTTTTTTTTCAGCAGACTGCAATTGTAAAATTTAAAAAGAGTATACAGCCTTTCCAAAGTTATTAGAGATTTTAGCTAGATTGGCTTCTGGAACGCCTTTGATCTTGAACGAGTCCAGCTTTTACTTTTTCCTCACACCAGGTCGTTTCAAAAACCTGAAAAGCTTTAAGATTAAAGGAAACCTGACATTAACCAGAGGGGGAAAGTGGTGTTGTGCTGGAAGCAGGGAAGGGCAGAGCCCTGAGCAGGTGTTTCACTGAGCAGAGGGGCTCTGCTGGATGGAGCCGGGGCTGTCTGAGGGTGACGATGCCTGTCCCCAGGGCCACCTGCGCCTGTCCCCAGGGCCACCTGCGCCTGTCCCCAGGGCCACCTGCGCCTGCCCCGGGCAGAGCTGTGCAGGGGAGCTGAGCAGGTGACCAGGGAGGCTCTGCACACCTGAGTCGCTGCCTCTGTGTGTGTGTTGGATCCCGGGGCTGCTGCAGCCCGGCCCGAGAGGCACAATGGGATCTCCTGCTCTTCGGGAAATGTGGCAATTAATGAAGAGTGGGCTCGCAAATAAAAAAACCCAGGCATGCCCCGGCTCTCTATAAACACACTAATTACCCAGAAGTACACAAGTTATCTGCCAGAAGGATGTGTTTTTTGAACCGTTATTCCAGATGGTTCTTTCCGAGCCATATAAATATATGTGTTTTAAAGCTGGCAACAAAGAAGGCTGTAAAATAAACTGAAAACTTGTACCAAAAAAAAAAAAAAAAAAAAAAAAAAAAAAAAAAAAGTAAAAAGAAAAAAGAAAAAAGAAAAAGAAAGAATACATACGAATGCAATTTAGGCTGAAAAAAATCTATATTCAGCAAGGAAGGCATGAGCTGTTTCCCTGTCCCCACACCCCTGGGTGCCTGCCCTGGCAGCTCGGTGAGGCAGGGAGCGGTGCAGCCCTGGGCTGGCCCTGCTGAGCCCTGCGTGGGTGCAGAGCTCCTGTGCCTGACCCGTGCAGCTCCAGCACGTGCCTGTCCTGCCCTTCTCCCTCGTTTATCAATTACTCACTTGTTTATCCTTCCACCTGAACCGAGAGCTCGCCTCCAGCGAGAAGGGTTTGCCTGAGCTATGGTGTGTTCAGAGTTTCTCAGGCAAGGTGTGATTTTATTCTGCTCTGAGGCAGTTTATGGGAAGGGCCCTGCGAGCTGTGAGCAGCGCTGGGCTCAGCCTGTGGGTGAAGTTTGGGGCCATGGTGTGGCATGGCAGGGGAGGGACAGCTGCAGGACTGGCAGCACGGCTTACAAACCCTCTAAAGAGTTTACTTTAAGGTTTAGAAAGCAGGAAAACTTTGCTGAGATGTAGAGAGTAGCAAATCTCTGAAGCCAAACTGAAGTACAGAGCACTGAGTGTCTTGGTTCTTGCGTTGCTTGGCATGAAACTCTAGTGGGTTTAAGTTCATAGGAAAATAGGTTTCCACGTGGACCTCTGTGCTCTGAGACAGGATAAACTTGATATGAGCCTTTCTGACAGATTTTAACCTGTAAATTCACAGTGCTGATTGTGCTGCTTGGCTGCCTCCAGTTTCCCAAAGGTTTTCTGAGTCTCACCTTTTGCTATAGCTTCAGTCAGTGCATTTTCTACTTTTTGTAGACAAGGAAAGGCTGCAATTGCACAGCTGCTTTTTGAGCATTTTCCTAAATGTGGTGGAGTCTCTCTCATTCAGTTGAGGACCACCAAGTACTTGTCAGCTCCCATTTGCTCAGACCCCTGGATTATTCCCATTTCTGGGAAAAAAAGGTGCCTTTAGGCCTTACAACTGAAAGTTCCGTTGTCTGTCTGTATGTGAGGAGTGTTTTGTGAAGATGAAGCAAAGCTGCACATTGCCTGAGGTCATTTGGAGGTGGGAGATGAAATATCCTTGTGCTTTGGGTGACCTTGATAATGCATTGGCAGAACTTTGATGTGGAAAGCTGAGATTGCTGCTTTGGGCCAGCTGTAACTAGTTCATGTTGCTGTTCATCAGTTTTAGGGTCTCAGAAGGGAACAGGACAGATTAGGAGAGAGCAGCACACAGAATTCCTGTCACTGGGCAGCTTTTTGGTTCTTGTGACTGGTTTCCATAGCAGGAAAATACGCAGCTTTGGTTAAACCTGTTACGTGTGACTTTGTTGTTGAGCTCCGCAGTGATTCCTGTACTTACCACGGTGTTGAGCAGTGTCAAGCCCGCTGTTGCCAGCTCGAGAGTGGGTGTTGTGCCAGGGTGTTTGTGCAGAGAGGAGCTGCTCCGGCAGCTGAAGGGCAGCTGGCAGCTCTCCTGCCTCGTCATGCGCGCTGGCAGGCGCTCCTGGACTGATTCACCGCCCCAAAATAACCTGCTGGGCCAGGGTGTTCTTGTGAACCCGCGTGCATCTCAGCGTGATCCAGGGGAGACAATGAGATTCCCTTCTGCAGGGCTGGTGTGCTGTCAATGCTAGATATGGAGGGGATTCATGTTTTGAGCTGTAGATTCCCCGCATAGCCTGGGATTCCTCTTCTCCAAAGCCACACACCTTTGGGGAAAAGAGCAGTGTCTGTTTTGGCCAGATCTGCCAAGGTGATCCCACAGGTGATCCATGGAGCTGGCTGTGAGCACGGGGCTTGAGTGCCATGTGGGCTCTGCCAGGGGCAAGAGAAGTCTCAAAATCCCAGCGCTGATGCTGCTGTCACCTGCCCAACAGCAGCACTTCGCGGCTGTTTCCCTTCCTTTTTCTGAAGATCTGCCAGCTCTGTGCAACAGGAACAGTGGTTTGGAGCTGCCATTTAGAGAGAGGTGGTGGCAGGAAAGGATTTCAGATTTTGTAGGAGTGAGGGCTGTCCCTGGGGAATGTTTATACTAAAAACATGATCATTTTCCCCCCAGCCAACCCCAGGCACTGCTTCCTGAAGTGGAGGGGTGGCTGATGGAAATCCCATTCTGTGTGATGTGGGCAGCCCTTGTGCCACAGCAGCTCTTGGAGCAGCCTCGGGGAGGTACCAGGGCGGCTGTGCAGTGTGGCCTCTTCCCAGGGCCCTTTCTGACCTTCCTTACTGCACTCCCCCTGTAGCTTTGGGTCCTCAGACTCCTCCGCAGGACTCAGCACTGCTATCTTCATTCTGCTTGTGGTAAATTCTGAAATTACGTGTTTATTTAGCAACGGTTTTAGCACGTTTAAAAAAATGACATTGCCATATTAATTTCCATTTTCAAGATCAACTGAGCCCCTGGTTTCTCCGCAGCCTCCTTCCGCTCCCCAGGCCGCCGAGGCGCAGATTTGTTCTCTCCGCGGCTGCTTTTAGCTGACAATAGTTAATCACCACCTTCCGCAAAATGGCCTGCAATGTATTTTCTTTCTGTTGCTCTTCTGCCAGCCTGCTCTGCTCTCCTTCATTTTGATTTATAGCTCCACACGTGGTTATGCTAATAGCAAACCTTGCAGGGACAGATTGCGTGCGCTCAGCTCGAGGAAGGCGTGCGTTCAGCCGCCCGGATTTCCATGGATGCGCCGCGTTATGGCTCAGTGGAGCGAGCGTTTAATTTGGGAAATGTCTTTCCTAACCTGTCACAGCGCTGCTTGTTTTCGCTGCGGCATATGCTCTGATGGGGCTGTTGATTCAGCAGAAGTAATGGCAGCCAGTAGAGCTGATCAGATGCTCCAGAAATAGTTTATCACATAAATTATTCAGTGACTGGTGGTGTTTCTTATCGCATAATGTGTTTGACCACTCGGAGGGTGGTGTGCTCCGGTGCACAGCCTTGCTGAGGGGGCTCTTCTGCTTCGCCCACCTTTGGGGCAGGTACAAAGGTTTCCTGTGCTCCTCGTGGGTGGTACAAGAGGAGAGGTGAGAGGCTGGAAGGCCTGGTAAAGGCCTGAAGTCTTCTTCAAACAATTCCGAGTTGGAGTGAGGCCAGGTAGTGCCTCTGAGAGCTGCTCTGTATGTTGAAGATGTCACCCTTCATTTTTGCCCCAGAGCTCGACACTGCCACAGTCGTGTCAGTAAAAGGGATAACTGAACGTGCCCTGGGCGGCGACCTCAGGCGACCCAGAGCTGGGCTTGCACAACCTTTGGGGCTGATGGGGCCGTGGGAGGGCAGGCAGCCTCCAGCAGCAGCCAGAGGGTCACTCAGGGAAGGGCTGTGTGGCTGTGCTGAGCACAGGGCAGCACAAAGCTCCGCCAGCAGCAAACAGGCTTCAAGTCTTTTTGTCTGGCTGGAGAGATTGTGTGTCGGATGTTTCCCTACGGAAGTTTGATTGCAGTATGATGTGACACATTTGCATTTGTATCAGGACTTGTGGGTTTGGTTATTTTTTTGTTTTCTGGGCCAGGTATGTTGGTCACTCAATGCTCAGGTTCATTGCACAAGTATAAACCTTCTAGGATACAGATAAGTGGTTTAGCTATCAAGTACTGAGGGCACTGTGCAAAACTGCACCTAAAAAAGATCTTTCATTATCTTCCACCTGTGGCTGCCCCTGTCACCAGACTTGACCTGGTGTCACCACAGGAGCAGCCTTTTCCCACCCACAGTGCTGGAGTCTCCTTACCGTGGACACCCAACATCAAAACATCTTCTTATGGTGGCTTGGGTGTTGACAGGTAGGTCAGGAGAGGCAGGGGGACCCCCAAGACTTAGGAATTTTTTCCAGAGACACCTGTGTTGAATTGCATTTGAAATGGTTGGCTAATCCCTCCTCTACCAGCGGGCTGCTGGCAGTGCATTTCCAGGATGAGCATCAGTGGTGAGAAGCCCCAGTTTCCCTTCAGAAGTGGAAGAAGATCAGGCCTGCAAGGCTGTCTGGGGCTGTAGCTTGCCTGTGCATGGCCAATTTGCATTGCAGATGTGGTTTCCTCAGGAGCCAGGGAAGGCAGGCTGCTCTCTGCAGGCATCCCACACCCATCCTGCTCTGCTGGGCGCTGCCTTGTCCCTCCAGCACTGCAGCTGCTCTGGCAGCTCTGCAGGATTTTAACCCAGGGCTCCTTGGGGTGGGCAGAGCAGCCAAGTAACCCCTGCCCTGCCAGCCCAGCGCCCTTCCCTCGGTGCTGAGATGCCTCTCACACGGTGTCAGGTGGAAATGCTGTTTTCTGTGGTGTTTTAGACAAATCCACTCTTTCATCCTGTTGGAAACAGCCCTTGAGGAGATGTGGGTGCCCTTAGATCCATGGAAGCCATGGCAAAGAGCCTGTGCAGATCCTGTCTGTGCCCCGGGAGCTGTCGGTGTGCGACTGGGGGCACCAAGAGCATCGCTCCGTGTGCTGCTCGTGCCATGGACACCCATTCCACATGGGAGCACGGGGAGAGGAGCCTTTCCTTGGAGGGATCTGGGATGTGCTGAGGTCTGAAGGCTCTGCTTCACTGCCCTGCCCTCAGGCCTCTCAGGGCCTCGCTGGGCTGTGAAACAGCTCCTGCTGCTCAGCCTGCCTGGTGCGGCTGCTGCTGCAGCTTCCCGGGGCTGTGGGAGCAGAACAGGGCTGCTCCTGCACTGGGCTGCTGTGGCTGCAGTTCCATGGTGTGGGCGCTTTGGGACAATATCCCCCCCTCCACCCTTGGCTCCTCGTCCTGGGTTCTGGAACCGAGAGCACCTCCCGTTGTGGTGACACAGCCGCGCATTGGGATTCTGCAGGTCTGCGCTCAAAGGAAACACAAAGCTGACTCCATGTTACTTGCTTTTAATGTTATTAATTTTCAGGCAGAGATCTGCTCCTGAGTTAGTGAAGCCCCACAGAAAGTCACTGAGAGCTGAAGGGGCAGCCAGGTGTGAGGTGAGAAGGAGGTGCCCAGGTGGGGTTCACCACACCTTGCTGCGGGACTTTATCTTCTTGGAGAGCGACCATCCCTAGGGTAGGCGGAAATCACAGGGAGAGCTTCTGTGGGAATTTGTGCTGCTCGAACCACCTTGAGCACCGAGAATTCAGCAGATTGTCTGGAGAAGGAAGGATTTAAAAGTCTCAAGTCCAGAGCCAGATGTCTCCTAGCGTTAGCTCAGTGCCTGTAGTCAGCACCCCTCGTGTGCCTCCCGGCTCCGGGGGAGTGGGAGTCAGCCAGCTCTTCGTGCATTGGCCTGTGCAGGGAGAGCAAGTGGGAGCTGCAGCCTGTGGGAGTATTTCATGCACCAAAACGTGACTCAAGGTGCAGCTCGGTGCCATGTTTTCTTTAGCAACAAAACCTTCTGACAAAACAAGCCAAAGCTGCTTGGCAAAACTATTCCTGCTCCAACAGCCTGGGCTTTGCCTCTTGCCGCTGACCCACCTGTGGGGCCACAGGGTAAGTGGGAGTACTGAAATTATCACAGTTTAAAGAAAATATCTTTTTAAACAGAGAAAAATTTGTTCCTGAGCTAATCTCCTTCCTTTGTGAGCTGCATGGTCCCTCATCATCTGATAACTTTGTAAAGCTGCAGAGAGCACTGGCCTTGCAAGTGTGTGTCTGAGGAATCTGTGTCCACCCTGAAACCAGGGGGAGGTGAGGAGGAACTGTATTTTTGGCCAAGGTTACCTTGTGTATTTACATCTTCTGCTGAGATGAATTGCCTGTATTGGCCAAGTATGAGTGATTCAGTTAATTTGGGGTCCTGTTTCTCCCCCAGCCTCATGGCAACTCCGCAGTGCTGCTCAGGGATGCAGATTGGAGGCTGTTTAAATACTGCTTACTTTTTCAGTTTATCACCCTCCTCCCTGCTCTTTCCTCCTGGCAGCGAAGCAGTGTGTAAATATCTGTCACGTGGGGAGCGTTTGGGTTCACTGTTAGGGTAAATGTGTTGTGAGCAGCTGAGGAGACCGTGCTGGGCTGCCTCAGCATCCTCAGGGCAGCGGCACTGGGAGCCTGCAGCTGGGAAAGCCCAGCTGAAATCCAGCTGTGGCCACCCTCGGGAGTGGTGGCCGAGGCAGGGACACTCACTGAGCCCAGGGTGGCTCAGCAGGGCTGCAGCTGCCCCAGGTGGGTGTTGTGGAGCTGCTGCTGAGCTCGCCTGTGCAGTGAGCTCTGTCCCACGCTGCGGTGCCAGGGTGTGAGTGCTCACTGCCCTGACCCTCCTCTGCTTGCCCTGGCTGCTCACAGCCTGAATTAGGGGCTCTGCCAGCCTGGAAGCAGAGGCTTGGCACAGAGCAGGATGCACGGAGGGGAGAGGCACATCCGTGCCAATGCTCTGAGTGCCACAGTGGGTGAGGGGAGCTGCTGCCCCTGCGTGAGGAAAGATGGTTCTAGAAACCTGGGCCGCCTTCCCATGAGCCTTCCTGCTCACAGGTGTGCCAGGTGAGCTGGGATGAGGCTTCTGAGTGGGATCTGGTGAGAAACCCTGACGGTTTCTCCCCTGAAGGGAGCTGCCTGCAGGACTGGGTCACAGCACAAGGTGTGAGGCACACAGGCAGGCACCACTGCAGGCATTCAAGCCATGCTCCACAAGGTATGTTGTTGTCCCAGCTTGCACTTCACTTCCAAGGTGTTACTGTGACCAGGATTTTATTCCTCTTTTGTTTTAGTAGCTGAATGAACATTTTTCTCTCATGAGAATGCACTGCACTAGGCAGAAAGGAGTTACCTCTTTGGAGTGATACTAACTTGGGCAGTGCCAGGTTTTCAATGTCATGGCAAAGGGTCTTAAATAAGATGGAATACCTTCTCTGTCATCAAGCTGAGCAGCAAATGCAGTGTCCCCCAGGGACTGAGAGTCCTGGGATTGGTTCTGGGAAAAGCAGTGACGCTGCGGGGCCGGGCTGGTCACGCACAGGTAACAGAACCCAGCTGGAGAAAGGGGAAACTGCCGCGAACACGAGAAGGTCATGTTGTGCTGCTTCTCTGGTTTCCCAAGCTAAGGCCCACTCTGTGTCCCTGAAAGACCTAGGTAAAGCTAAAATTAAGTCAGTCAGATAAATATTTATAGTACAAATGTTGGGATATAATCCTCAAGGGGTCTGATTGCTCTCTCTGTACTCCGAAATGTACTAAAGGGGAAATAATAGTGCTATAAATACAGTCATGTTTAGCTGGGTCATTACCTTGGGGTGTTTCTGGCCCTTCTCTGGGGACTGGAGTTGCAGCAGTGAAAAAATTAGCAGGGAACTGAAAAACCAGTAGAGGGTGATCCCTCAGTTGCAAGGCCTCAGTTATGCAATGATTCATCTTTTCAGCAGCAATCAGGTTTAAAGTCCTTGTATGTGCAAGTCACGGCAGCAGCTGGGGCAGCCTTGTACAGGTTGGTCAGACCATTTCATTGCAGATTTCTGTGGAAAAGCCTCGCCCATCAGACTTTTTGGGTTGTTTGTGGTGGGGTTTTTCTAGTTCCTTATATTATTGCCTTGTATTAGAAAATAGAACAGTGCACAAGACTTGAGGATTCAGACAAAAGCAATGAAATTATTATGGTATTTTTCAACTGCCAGTTTCCTACACCAATTTACAGTGACATCTTCCAAAGTATTTAATATCAATACATAGACAAAGTGCGACTTTCTGTAGTAAAGGAGTTTCTTTGGTTCGGTTTTGCTCTTCCCCTTTATAGGAGCAGGACTCGGTGCTGCTGAGCATGTGCTTCTCCTGGGCCAGGCTGCTCCAATTTCAGTAATACAGTGGGTAGAGTTTGCAAGAATTCAAACCAGCTTGCACAGAAAGTGAGGACCAAGCTTTCATAAACCCACGACCCCCAGCTTCTGTGGGAAAGGCTTTGAGGTTAGTGTGCTGCTCCTTTGACCATGAAGTTCCCGGTACATGGAAGACTAGCTGGGATTTGTTTTCGTGTTACTTGGTCTGAGATCCCCCCACGGAGGAGGGGAGGCTGTCTCCCTGCTCTGGGAATGTGGGGGTGTGCCTGGAGCCCGGGGCTGCACGAGCCTTTCTGCTTGCGTGTTGGGAAGCAGCTCCAGGAGAGTCAGGAGGGAGCTGTGTGAAACGGTGCTTGCCTCATTTTCCGAGGGGGACGCCAGCGTACGTGCAGGGACTCTTTTTCCATCCTTTCTTCTGCCTGGTAACTCAATCCCAGGTTATCTCCTTACTGTCATTTCATTTGTACTTGTTAGACCTCAGCAGCCTTGCTGCTTTAATTCCTGCTGCTCTGTATTAACTCTGGAATTGAGTTTGTGCAGCCTGGGTAGGAGAGCAGCAGTTTGGGATGGGGGACAGTTTTGGGACAGTTATCCTGCACATGACACCAGCGCTATCACAGATCTGTCTGGCTGGTGCACGCAGAGTGCTCCACTCTCGGCAGACAGTGCATGGGGTATTTTTAGGGTCATCACTATATTTAGCACATGGTTCTGAAACATCTGACAGCCAGCAGGTCTGGGCTGTGGCTGCCTTGGCGTTTGGGTACCAACAGCGAGCTGGAACCTTCTACTGTGTCATTGGTGTTTGGGGCCACACCACCAGCAAAGAATTGGTTCTTCCTGAATTTATGGCATCATTCTGTTGGTGATTTTCAGCTTCTCTGTGACAATAGGATCTCTGAAAGAGGAGTAAAATGCCTTTCCTTTGCCAAATGTAGTAGCAATGGTGTGCAAGAAGTGCACAAAGCGTGCTGTGAGCTGTGCTCTGGCCTGGGGCTCCTGGGGTCGACCAGCTGGGCCAGTGTATCTGAGAGTGTGCAGAACTTGGATTGTCAGTGTGATGGAGAAGAGCCTCTGACAGGGACCAATTGACCTGCCTTCACCCAGAAAGGGAATTCAGTTTCTCTACTGTAAATCATGTTTGGCACAAGTTTCATCTATTGTCATCATTTGTCTTCACACCCACCTTTCTACACTCTTGTTCCCCTGACTGACTGCTGCTTCAGATCTTTCTCTTGTGGTGGTGTATTGTTACGTGGAATGGGTGGCTGCAGCCACTTCCCAAACACCTGCTGAGCTCTGGAAATTTTATCACACATCAGTCAGCATCACTTTGTGGGACTAGATTGTACTGAGACAAAATCCTCTTTTCTGGTTTTGTGTTTTGTTTTTGTTTTTGTTTATTTGTTTGTTTGTTTTTGGTTTTTTGTGTTTTGGTTTGGGGTTTTTTTTGTTTGTGGGGTGGGTTTTTTGTTTTTTGTTTGGTTTTTTGGGTTTTTTTCTTGGTTGGTTGGGGTTTTTTCCCCAGGTGGATAGCTGAAAATAGCCTCATTCAAAACAGACCTCCCACAGAAGTCTGTATGAGTCTGGCAGACACTAGAGCTTGAAAAGTGCTTCATGAGTTCATTTTGACTTCACAATTTGTATCAGCATTTAAAAAAAAAAAAGTAATGCTGCCTCTTCTTCACTGAAGAGCTTTCAGCTTTGCGCTTGACAACTGCATTTATCTGATCATGTACAAGAAGACTGATTTTCAGGTGATTTCCTTCTGATGTCAAGCCATAAACAGCCTGGAGTCTGATCCCAGAGGACCTTACCCAGCAGTGTCTGCTGGCTGCAGCAGACAGACATTTCTTGCAAATAATTAAACCCCTGTGGAGCATCAATAGCTGGGTTGCTGATATTGCATTTAGATAAGAAGGAGGAACTGTAGGTGATGCAGGAGAGTTACTTTGAAGTATTTGTTCTCTCTCTAAAGCACTTTCTAACTGAAAGCAGATGTCTATCGAATCTTCCTCTTGCCAATTAAATTTAGGTCAGAATTTCTGCTTCTGTGGAGTTTCAGGAGGGGCAGCCCCCACAGACACATCAGCTCATCACTCCGGTTGTGCTGAGGGTTGGTGCAGGCCAAGGCTGTGATCAGACATGTCCCAAATCACCCCAGACCTGGTCTGCCCTCCCCACTCCTGGCTGCCTTAATCTGCAGGTACCAGGGCGAGAACTGGAATCAAACCTTTCTTGGCAGGTGCAGCCTCTTCCCATCCCTGCTCAGAGCAGCCCCAGGGCCCATGGACGCATTTTGGAATTGGTTTCCCCCAGCACTGCCCCTCACATCAGGAGCTTGGAGCTCGCTGATGGCACCTGGAGTCTCCTGCCAGAGCCGGGCTGTGTTCCCTGCCTGCCCTCATCTCACTGGAGCTAAACGTTCACAGCTTCTGCTGCAGCTAATGGAGCTGCAGTAAGAGCTCCGCAATCATGGAAACCCAGCCTTCAACTGCCCCCTTGGGAATGGCGATGGCTTATCCTGTCGTGACCCATTAAAAGCCCCGGTAGCGCCATGGAAGTGGTTTGTCATAGCAGGAATTCATTTGTTAATAAATTCCCTTGCTTGCCCTGACACCGATCCAATGGGCTCCAGCTGCAAGGTGGCTGCTGCTCACACCAAAAAAGCAGCTCGGGCTCCCAGGGATCTTGCTGGGCTCACAGTTCTCAGAAAAGGGTCCTGGCTCATTTCGTGGTATAAATGGGGTCACACACAGCTTGCTCAGCCTCTGGTTTCCTTCTGGAGTGTAAGCTGCACATAAAGAATAGCAACTGTGGTAATTGTAGGAGAGTAAGTTTAAAGAAAATACATGTGAAAGAGGGGTTGACTATATAAAACACTAAGAGGAGATTGCCTTGCACTGGCAGGCAGAAGAAAGATGTTTTAATAGGTTTCTCTGATTACCACCACTGACTCAGTAGAGCCCTCTACTCTCCTTAATGAGGACAGCTGAACTCTCCTGACTTTAGCAGTGACCTACCCATGACATCTTTGCTCGAGGCTCAAACCAGGCTGGTGTTCCTGGAAGAGGTGGGAGGATTCAGTTATTTATGGCTAAGTCTTTTGAAAGAAATTAAATGGTACTGCATCAGAATAACTCGCTGCATGTCACCTGGTATTTATCCTGTCCTGAAAATAAAAAGTTAAACATGTAATCAGAAATTTCAGAAGTGGCATTTCTTTTGTTAGTTTGTTTTGAATAAGCATTGCTCTTAAAAGCTAGAGAGAGGTAGGAGGCTGGGGGTGTTCTCAGAGTGGTTTGCTCATTTTCAGTCTGGAGAGTGCTGCAGAGCCCCTGGGACAGGCAAGGGATCCATCTGGGAAAGGAAGGCAGAGCAGAGCTGCTGGCAGTCTGTTTCAGCAGTGGAAAAAAAAAGGAATTCTCTGTGGGCCCTTGTCATGCTCTACCCTTACCAAGCCCTGTGGCCCTGGGTCCTTTAGGAGCTGAAGGAAGGTGGCCTCCCATGGCCCCTGGGCTGGAGGGAAACACCAGAATGCTTTCACCATGGGGTCATAGAAACTTGTGTTGGAGTAGATGTGAGAGCCCTTGTGCTTTATGCACGAGCCTGTCCTTGGAATGCTGTGCTGTTTCCTGATGCTCCTGGAAAACAGTTTCCTGCCCCTGCTGGAAAACAATTTTCTGCCCTGAGATAACCAGAAGCCGTTAACTTTCGCTAGGCTTTGTCCAGACATCCGATTCAGCAGCTCCCACAGGGGAGCTGTGGGAACTGGCGAGGCTGTCCGTGCGCCAGATTCCTCCGTGGGGCTCTTCCAGTGGAGCAGTCACTGCTTGGCTCACACTGTTTGAGGGAAGACAGGAGGCAGAAGGGGAAAACAGAATACGAGGTCTGTCTTTTCTTTCCTCCATTTGCGCGTATTTTCTGGATGGATTTTCCTGCTCTGACTCAACATCAGTGAGCCCTTGGTGCCCAGTGTGTGATTGTTCTCTGCTGATAGAGGAGGAAGGAGGCTGTCGTCATGTGCTGTTGCTGAAATGGCCTCTGACATTTCTCTTAACTTGTTTAAACAAATACGTCTCAAAACCAGTTCTGTTTGAGAGGGCAGTGCTCAAAGGTTAACTCTGTGTGTGCTGTGAGCACTTTCATGTGATGTTCTGCTTTTTCAAGGAGCCATAGGTATGTTGTCATAGAACTCGAGCTCCTAATTCTGGATTGTTTAACAACATGTAGCTCCATTGCAAATGAGTTAATGTGAATACATTTTCTGCTGGTTGTACAGTTTACCTCCTTCTTTAGATTAATGAAAATATTCTGTTTACCTATCCAGACTTGCAGGCATTTTCATTCCTGTTTGTGAAACTGGTAAGATTACATCATGATAATATTTTCTGGGTTTTAAGAGGGCTATAACATGGCACTGTTATGAATGGACAAAAACTACCAAAGAAGCCTGTGACAGTGTTTAATAGCAATTTCTGTGTCTTCCATTACTGCAGGCTTGTAGTCTGCCTTCTCCCGACAGATTCATGGCTTCCTTTCATTAATCCCTTGAACTGCACACATTTTAGACTTGTGTTCATGCATGTCTTGGAGAGTAAAAGTGTAGTCTGTGAGGAAGCAGCTGGAAATCAGGAGAGATATTAGGAGTTGTTTTCTGTCATTTTTGTTTCACTGGCCAGTTCCAATGTCCCCAGGGGAGCTGCTGCCACCTCTCCAGGAGCTCACAAAGCCTGGATGAGAGGAGCAGCATGCTCTGACTGAAGCCCCCTGCTCTCCATGCCTCTGGAACAACATGCTGAGCTTCCAGATGACAGGCAAAGGGTTTCAAAGTGAAATAATGCCCAGGCTTGTTCTGTTCCTGACATCAAGCCCCTGAGCTCTCACTCTGGCATCTCAGGCGTTTTGTGAAGCTCAGAAGCCTGTGCTGTGCCCTGTGTGCAGCAGGTTTGCCAAGGGCTCTTGGAAAGTCCCTGACAAAGACCTTCCTTGGTGTGCTGAGATAGAGAAGTCTTTTAAGGATTGGGGTTAGCTAAATTGTGATAAGCTGCCGGAAGAGATTTTTGGGTTGCATTGAGCTCAAGGGAAAAAACTTTAATCCACAAATCATACCCTGCTGAAGGAGGTTTTGTTTTGCATAGCTGGTCAAATAGCAGTTTGTCTATGTTTTCATTTCTGTTTAGAGCTTAGGAAAAACACTGACCTATTTGAGCCCTTGAAAGGGTTGTGCAGAGACTTACAAAAGGAAAGGCCTTCTCCCTCAGAGCAAGGAGCCACCGCAGTTGGTGCTGCATTGTGTGGAGGGCAAAAAATGACCCAGTAAGGGTGTAAATTCAGCTGATGAATTGGGACCTGGAGAACAGAACAGAGCAGAGAGCTGCTGGTGCTGGATGGTGATCCAAGAGGAGATTCCAGCCCAGGTTAATTCTTGCTTTTGGACTAAGAGTGCTACTAACCACAGAGAGCTACACCTCTCCACTGAACCTCCACTCCTCAGCTTCCTCCACCCTCAGCAGAAGCCCACAGAGGTGTGTGCTGCAGCTGTAGACTTCCCAGTGTTTGAGGGATGCTCCAGGGAAATGCTCTCCTGGAGCACATCAGGCGGGGCAGGTGTCCTCAGCGTGTCCCCTCTCTGCTGCGGCCACCAGCACCAAGCTGCTCTGGGACCCCAGCATGGCAGGGGCAGTGTGACACACTGGGTCAGCCTGTGGGCCATAGCTTGTTTTCCTGCAAAAGTTCTGCATTCAGCAGCTGCATTGGTGCCCACAGGATCAATTTCTGTAATGTGCTGGCATGCTTTGCTCCTGCAGGGATCTGTCTCCTGACACCTCTCTGGAGCCCGCTGGCATAACAGGAGAACCTTTCCGAGGATCTCCTTGTGTCACCATTATTTTTAGCGCTGAATTGCGCTTTATTCTCTGCCAGGTCAGCAATCCTTCCCACAACACATCCTCGTTCTTGCCTCTTTCTTCTCCAGGTCAACATGACCTGCAGGCTTTCCAGCTAACAGTCGTAAATCGTGTGGCTTCAGATGACCTTGACACCAGCGACAGCTGCTCGCGCTGTTGATTGTCTTGCACATCTGTGTTTGACACAGGTATTCAGATGGCTGAGACGAGAAGGAATCCTGGCAGTGGAGGCAGACAGAGTGTGGATGAGTTCAGCCTGCCCAGGGAGCTGCCTGGGGCAGCAGAGCACACCTGCAGTAGCTGAGGCTGTACCCCAAGGGCTGCTTGGCAGCTCTTGAGAACAGAAATAAGGCAGAAGAAATTCAGGGATTACCTTCCAGGTGAGAGCAGCGAGTTAATGCCAATTTTCTGGCTCTCCCGGTGAAACTGCACTTTAGGAATGTATTTTCTGAGCCGCAAACAGCTTTGCACCAGTGTAGCTGAAGAAGTGGTTTTAAGCCAATACAGCACCAATCCTCTCTGGTCATTCATCTACTGAGAACTGATATATTTATGTTTGGCTTGGCCTGGGAGGGGCTTGGACAAATGCCTTCTTCCAGCTCCTGCCTTCATAACAAGACCATCTGCCTTTCCAGGGGCTCCCTCTGATCTGCCACTGCAGCTGCACAACCTCCTCCAGTCAAAATGAATTGGTTTTGGAGCTACTGTTTATGTCTTTATACCTATAACTTCTGTGTGCAGCTGGACTTGCAAAGTTTACGGCAGCTGTTTTCCTATAAATGTTGTTTGCAAGCTTCTCTAACAAAGACCAGCCCTTGACAAGTGTTTCACAGCCCCCTAATCATAGCACAGCTTGGAGGGCCACATGTTGGAGGCCTCTCCTGTGGCAACAGGTTTTTTAATCTGTGCTTCACCGCCTTGTTTCTGGTTGCTGGAGTGAGGTTTCCTGCTCCGTGCCGCAGGAACAATCAGAGCTTCTGTGTGACCCTGGGTTCAGAGCAGCCTTGTGCCCCCATCCTGCTGGGGCTGCTCAGGGTGCAGCCCTGGCACCCAGCTCCCTGCTGCAGCCATCTGCAGGGCAGCATCCTCAGGGACATGTGCAGGGCGAGGCTTTCTGACAACACGTTTGTTGAGGGAGTTGTCCAGTTTGAAAGCAGGGCTGTCAGCATGGCTTTTCCTCTGTTGTCTTTGAGACTCAGCGTGTGCTGGGAGCTCCTCTCCTGCCAGGACAGCGGTCATTGGTTTCAGTGCATGGCCTTGGGGAAGAGACCTTATGACTCCTTGTTCTGGTTTCCCTTTCTCTGAAATATGGCTGGTGATGCCTCCCTCGCTGTCACACTGCATCCGTCTGGGAGAGAATGATGAGCTTCGAGGCAGCAGCGAGCACAGACTGTCATTGTGGGATGGAGTCACATGAAGCTCTTCAGAAAAGCTGAAAGAAAAGGAGAATCACTTAATCTCTGGCTCCTCCATTGTGAACAGTCTTTTTAGATAACATATGAAGTAAGGGGTTTTGCACTGAGATTACAGAGCAGTCTTTGCTCCCAGGTGTTACTTAAGTTCCTCCTTCTGCAGTTACAGACCCATCTGAAGTGGTATGAAATGCAGCAAGTCACTTAAAACATGTCTGAGCAGGCAAAAGACATAAAGGACTGGTATTCTGGCAGATGTAAGCCTGGCAGGTATGTCAGGCATACCTGAGCCAGCTCTGTGCTGGTTAGTGCAGGCAATACAGCACCCCAGTGCACCAGGGCAGCACAGCCCACAGGAAATGGCCAAATGCACACACACCTGGGCCGTGGTAAAACCTTGTGCTGCTGCAGGTGAGCTCCTGCTGTAACCACGGCAGCTGTGCTTCGCTGAGAGGTGACAGCAGTGTGAGCTCTACTGCATCATGACCTGTAAAATGCTGCTATTTTGAGATTGCTGCTCTTGCAGCTGTCTTTGCATCCTGTTAGGCTGGTGCCTGAAAATATACTCTAGCAACTCTGATTCATTCACTGTGGGTTTTTTTCCTGGTAGCTGTTTCGATTTTATTTTTTTTTCTTATTTTAACTGTGCTTAGGTAGAAAACTTAGATAAGTAGACATGTTATTTAGGCACTGTGAGAGGTAAAAGTACCAAATGAGGCAGTTTGTTTTCCCTGTCCTGGCCAGCCAAGCACTAGCCTGCTCAGCCAGCCCTCCCAGCCACAACTGGATGCAGCCCAAGGCTCCTACCCTGCACTGCCATTACAGACATCCACATTGTTCCCAGCTAATTGCTTTCTCCTGTACAGAAGCTGATTTCCTTTGAACTGCAGCACAATGTGGCACCGAGCATCACGTTGCCTCCTCCCTCACTCTCCTGTGGCCTTAGCAACCTGATACAGCTGTGACCAAGATCAATGCCCGTGGCTGTTAAAGTCAACACCGTTTTCCAGTGTTTTATGAGAGAATTGAAGGGAGAAATGTTGTGATGTGGTCTCGCACGAGCCTTCACTGTTCTCTGAATTAACTAGACTGGTCTTCCTCCCTACTTTCAGGCAAGCAAAGCTGTATTAATCACTTTATAAAGAAATAACACAGTGCAATGGGTAAGATTTCTGTAGGCTCAGGAACATGGGAGAAAATGCAGTGTAAGTCTTAGTTTAAAGCCAAGACTTAGGTTCACGTGGGGCTTAGCTGGGCTGGCTGGTTTCTGCTGCAGGCAGCCTGTTTCAGCTCTCTGCCTTACCCTGCACCCTGCTAACCCCTGGGGTTGGTGTCCCCTCTGCTTCCCTGTGCTGATGGCCTCTGAGTGAGGCTCTCTCTGCACTTTGAGGTCTTAGCATCTCCAAGTCATCCTCGAGCAGCTCTTCCCTCTGCCTGCTTTCACTGCCCTTCTTGCCTGGCTGCAGCATGTCAGGGTGTAAATTACTATCCCATTGTGCCATTGTCCTGGGCTCGGTGCTGTGTTTGCCGTGTGGAAGCAGCTGGAGCGCTCAGAGCTCCTCCCAGCAGAAGCTTTACCCACCATGGCCCTGTGCTGTGACCAGCTGTGCCCTGCCTGTGTCCCAGCCTGCCCTGGCATGCACAGGTGAGGTGAGAGCCTTTCCACTGAGCCTGGTGGGGCTTTGGGTTTGTTCTGAAGGAATATTGAAGGAATAACAGGGTTATTACATGGCTGTGCTGTGAGTTGCTCTTCCCCCCAAAGAGCAAATGCTGCTGCAAGTCACTCCCTCCACAGGGTAACTTGAATATGTGCCCACAGCCCTTCGGGATTCATTTGCATCTCACAGCTCACAGATATGCACCAATGGCTGGTATTTGTTCCAGGGAAAGAGGGAGTATTTCTCCCTAGCTCCAGGCCTTTCCTGGGTCTCTATGCAAATCCATGACTCTGCTTTCCAGTAGAATAAATTCTGGGGATTCCCTGGTCTGCTTTAGGGCACTTGCAGCAAATTTTTCAATTTGGTACGGCTTTGCTTTTAGACTGGGGTTGTGGGGCATTTTCTGTTTCTTTTTAAAGGCATAAATAAATTTTTCCCATTTTATATTAAATGAGAGTAGCAATGTGAGTCCCTCACATAAGAAACTTGTTCCAGCTTCTTCCTAATAAGGATTAATCTGGATACAGAGAATAATGTTTCACCAGTTGGGTAGGGAGCGATTGGACAATATTCTCAGTAAATATGAGTATCAAGCATCCTTAACCTTGTGAATGAATTTGAAAAAGCAAGAAGATAGCTGTGTGTCTGTAGCACCACCAGCCTTCTCCCAGGCAGCTCTGGCTCATCAGGTCTGGGCAGCATTTTCCTCTCCAGCTTCTACACGATGACCTGGCTCCGTGGCTGCAGCTCTACACTCTTCTAAGGCTGACTGTACAGAAGTTCTCGCTCAGCTGTGTGCTGTCTGCCCAGCTGGATGTGTCCAATTTTTAGATGTGCTGGGCTCAGGTTTGGTGTTTCTGGTGTTTTCAGATACCAGCAGAGAACTCATTGTGTATCCTGGCGCGTACTTCAGGACTTGCACCATGTTAAATTAATTTCATCAGGAATTAGTGCCAAGTGCTTCAATATCTCGCATGAAAGTTGATTTGAAAGCAAAAAAGAAATAATGGGAATTAGGGCAAGGAACATGTTGGCTTAAAATTATTTACCAAGGAACCAAGATACAAAGGTGCTGGCCCTGTTTGATGTCAGTTTGTTACATCACTTTATCTAAACTGAATTTCTGTTATCTCTGCTTCCTTCTGTTAATGCTGGGACACTGTCATTGCTGTGGTTCCGGAGAATCCCTGGATGGGATGGGCTGGATGGCATTGCCCAGTGAGAAGGTTGTCAGAAATACTATGTTTGAGGTGGTACCCTAACAGACATCACCACACAGAGACTGGGGCACGGGGGTGGGAAGGATTTGTTGGCTGCTGTCGATGTGTGTGTTGTGTGTGCTCGAAGGTGACAGAGCAGCAGAGCTGTGTGCCATCACCCAAACTGCCAGCTCAGGCTGGACTCTGCACTGTGGATGGTCAGGGCTGAAGGGAGGATGTCTTCCCCCAGTGCTGTTCTCAGGCACTGCAGTGAGTAACTCCCCTAAAGGGAATTAGCTTGAGGCAAATGCTGTACCCCACAGATGGCATTGTGTTCCCCCAGCAAAGCCTTGGCCACGGGACAAAGGGAGCTGGAAATGTTGGTGGATGGGATCTGGAGTGGAGGGGCTGCTCCTGCTTGGTGGGCGTGTGGGAGGACAGTGAAGTGGTGTCAAATTGAAAGCTGCTTTTGATCCCTTATAATGAATTTTTGTGATGTCAGGTATTTAGTGGTTTTCTTTTTTTAAAATTCCTTTTCTTTCCAGCTTTGAAATATCATAGTGTTTTAATGTTCTGCTATGTAACTGGGTATATACAACTGTGATTAGTTTGGGAATTTCTTCAGATCTTTAGGGATGCCACAGTTTCTTACTTGACAATATAATAATAGATGAGAGCCCATCTTGGCTGCAGACTGTGGTAATTAGCTAGTTTTGCTCTAAAGTTGTCCTAGCAGTGCTTTGAAGCCCTGCCAGCTGCCAGAGCCCTTCAGCTCAGCCAGGGCCACTGAGATGCTGGGAGCTGCAGGTTCCTGTTCTTGATGTCAGGCTCCCAAACGACGGATGGCAAATGTCGCAGACAGCACACTTCCAGCTGGATCCTCTGGGTTCAAACACTGTATCAAGAAGCCTTGTGTAAACACTGCATTTTTGTAAAAATATTCCAGATTAATCTTCTTCCAGAAGGAAATATGGGTGAATAAGCTAGGCAACAATGGTCTACATAAAAAAGTGATAAAACTCATCTGTGCAGTGAATGTGAGTCTGATTCTTATTTCAATCAGACATTGGTAGGCTCTGCTTCAATTTTCTTTTGACTATAACTGCTCCTGTGATGATCAAAAAAGATGGATTATCTCCAAATAATAGATTTTTCAGAGGTTTGAATGGTTACCTGAAGTTGGTTTTAAAAGAAATACAGATGGAGGCTGCTCCCAAAGACACTCTACATTGAAAATATTATACTTGGAAAAGGCAGTGAAGGGGAGATTAGGAGCCAAATCCAGTGAAAGAGTCAGAGAATAAGATTCCTGAATGATTTGTCCATATGCATACTTCTAGGAGCCTTTCAGAAATGACTTCAATATTTAAGCCCTTTTTCTTGTAGTAGTGCAAGTCTTTGCTAACACTTCAGCTCTATTTCCTTTATTTATTTTTTGTAACGTATGACTTTCTCTATGTATGCTTTCTCCCCTTATGTAACACCTAATAAGCATTCCAGAGCATATCTTTAAAAGAAAGTATAATGTCCCAAAGAACAAACATAGCACAGCATATCCTTTAACTCTCTGGGTTTGAGACGACAAAGCTGTGAAAGAGCTCTGGTGTTCAACAGTGGAATACAAGTACTTTTTAAGATGCTTTTCTCTTTTATTTTCATAGAATCATAGAATGGTTTGGGTTGTCGGGCACCTTAGTGAACATCTAGTTCCAACTCCTAGAGGCTTGCCATTTATGACTGCTTATCTTTATTTTATATTATGTTTCTTAAAAAAGGTTTGACTTTAATAGTCAGCATTCATCTCTTCAAAATGCTGTAAAGGTACCTACCAACTCCTTCTCACACTCATGGCTCTAGAAGCTGTTGCTTTTCAGCATCCCCATCAGTCACCAGCTGAACTGGCATGGACATCTTCACCCAAATGCCAGCAGGATCACAGTGAGAGACTTCTGGGGCTGTTTGTCATTATGTTTGACCACATCGCCACCTCTGTGAGGTTACAGCTCGCATGAGATCAGCATATTGAGGAAAGCCAGCTGCCATGGCAGACAAAGAGCATTTTTGGGGACAGAAGAAAGCACTCTGGGGAGCCTTAAGATAAGGCGTGGAGTCCTTGGTTGAAAGTACAAAGCTATAATTGTCCAATTTCATCTGCACTTTGGGAGTACTGTTGAATTTTGCAGTGCTCCTAAGCTGTCTCACAATAGCACCCACTTGTCACTCTTCCCATACCTCAGATTGGCTTGAAGTCTTGTGTCATATCATCATTTTGTCAAAACTTTTCCATAAACAGGCAGAGGGCTCTGAAGTCATACTGTTCCATACCTGCTGGGCATTTTTCAGTCGGCCCTAACAGCAAGATTCCATCCTGCTCTAAATAGGAGACCTCCCTCTAGATGTGTGCTTTCTTCCACCTATAGGTCTTATCCAAGGGGAAGCTGGACATTTTGCACATTTTTTGGGACTCCTGAATGTCTGGAAATGCAGGATGTGTGAGGGCTCCCTGGGGTTTCAGTGTTTCAGGGGACAACAGAAGTGAGGTGCAGGTGCCTTGCTGTCTGTGGCAAAAAGAACATTGGACACAGGAAAAGTGGAAATGGAGGGTTTGACTCCCTCTGCAGAGAGAGTTTTGTCCTGTGCCTTCATTTGTGGTCCTGTCCTGGTCTTCTCTAGCATCTCCAAGGGAATGAAAACCATGCCACTGAATTGCTCCTGATTTTACCCTGTTCTCCTGCTCTTTCCGTGCTGCCCTGCGTTGCCCTGGGCCAGGAGCAGGGTTAGGGTGGATTGGCTGCTGGTCTGATCCAGCCTGACCCACTGTGCTGGTTCTCCTCGCAGCGTTGTGAAAACCGTGCCCTTTGCTCCTGTGCTGGGAGTCCTTGCTCATTAGTATTGTAACACTCGAGAGCTGGAAGGCTTTGAGGTTTTGGGAGGTTTGTTTGTTTGGGGTTTTTTGTTTTGGCGTTTTTTTGGGGGGGAGGTTGGGGGGGATTGTTTTGTTTTGGGTTTTTTTTTGTGGGGTAGGTTTTTTGGGGTTGTTTTTTTTTTGTATTTATTTTGGGTTTTTTTTTGTTTTTGGGGGTTTTTTGTGGTTTTTTTTTTGTTTTTTTTTTTTGCTTGTTTTTTGGTTTTTTAACGCAGACCTAACCCTGTAGTAACTAAAGGTGCTGGGAGGGAGGAGCAGCAGGAACAAGAGCTGTCCTGGTGTGACAGCACCGTGCACCAGGCACTGTTTGTTTCTGAGAGTCTGCTCCCAAATCCTGCTGCTTTGGTAGGGCCTCTACAGCTATGCAGTCTACTGCCTCTGAGCTTTAGGAAAAAACATGATTATCTTAATACTTTTCTGTTACACTTTTCCTACTGTCTCCTGTCAAGAAAAATCTGTCCAAGCAGTGCTGGGCAGGCTCTGCCATTCCCATCTCTGCTGCTTCAGTGCGAGCGCTCCCTGACTTGCTCTGCCCTGTGGGTTCTGCACAGAGCTTCAGGGCTGTTTGCTGGCTCTTGACCTGCCTCACAGTGGAAAATTCTTCCACAAGTGTTACTTACAGGAAGCAAATGAATATCTACTCTAAATGGTCTGGCTGAGGAAATGGGTCATTTAGTGAAGTACACTGTTTACTGGATAGCCAGTGGCCCATCTCCAAAATATATACTTAGTCTGAAGGAAGAAAAATATCTGAGATGATTCACTTTTTATGTCAGTGTTTAAATATTATGTAGTTCATAACTAAAATTAAAAATGTGCATTTTCATGTGGGCTAAAAGCCTCCTATTCTGTTCCAGAAAGTTGCTAAAACCAACTTTTAAATTTCTTTCAGTTAAAAAATCCTGGGTGGGTATGACTTGTTGAGGTTTTCTTTGTTCTGATTTTTTTTTTTTAACTGTGCCATGGTCCTCCACATACTGTAACACTTTATAGCTTTGTTATAGTGGCTTGTGGTAGGGCTAATATCTCCCAGTTATACTGGCAAATTTTGTGCTTGTGTTATTCAGTAATTCTAAATGCAGCAGCCAACTCAAGCCTGGAGCATGATCTTGGTTTTATGCAGGGCTGGTTTTGTGATGTCTTCATTTATAATTGCAGTTTCTACCAGCGCCCCTTTGGTATCTTTGGTCCAACCTCAGGCTGAAGGGAAAGTGCACATGCCCTAGCCCAGCAGACATGAGCAAGCATGCTGCCATGGATCCGTGCAAGGTTAGCACTGCTCTGGCTTCAGATTATCCAGATCAGACAATGTTCTGTAACGTGATAGCATCCACCTGCAAAACATCACAATCTGGCAAAAACAAAATGCACCCAAACACAGTGTTGGGTTTTTTGCCATGGCATGGGTACCGCACAGTTGCCAGGGAAGGCAACAACAACGGAGCACATGGGTTTTTTTGGTAACTTTCAAATGTGAAAGAAAATGGGAAAAAAAAAACCAAACAGCAGAAATCCCTAGGTATAGAGGCTGAGCAGGAAAGTGAGAGGGGCACTTTGGGCTGCTCTAAAGGTTAGTAGTTGGCACAACACCCAGGGGTCATGCAGAGCTTCACGGTTAACATTTCAAACTGTGTCAGAGCCCAGAGAGAACCCTGCCTGTGTCTGTGTCTGTGTCTCTGGATCAGCTCCGCGATCTCTGTCGGATTTGGCACTATCAGTTACACGACTCCTCATGTTTCCAGCAAGTAGGTGTTTGCTCAGTGGAGAAGAGCCTTCGTTTTCAATCCAGAACCATTCATCAGTCTGCTTCAGAGGTCAAATCCTCAAACAGTTTGGTAATTCTACTGTCATCATCTTCACGTGATTCCAGGGCAATCTGATGACGACTTTTACTTAAAAGTATGTCCAGGGCTATGGCAAACTCCTCTGAGGCGTTTGTTAAGCAAACTCCCATATCTCTAGACTTTGCTTAACAATTGCAAAATGGTTACCCAGTTAATGTTTATCCTATTGTTACTAGAGCTCCCAATTCAGAGTGCTTCACTTCAGAGAGAGTATATACGTCAGTAGGAATTACAAGTCAAAGCCTCCCAAGATAAATTAAACGCAACTGTGGCTTGAGCTAAATGACTGAAGACCACATTTTCAAAGGCAGCCAGTCTGTGAAAGATGTAGTTACATTTAGTTCCTATCACCTATCCTTTTTGGATGGGAATTTCATTCCTAATTTACTTCATGATCTTTGAATTCCTAGGGATATCAACCCACCTTTAAAAATACTTTTTTTTTTTTTTTTAAAGTCCTGCTTGAAATTTCCTAGCTGATGACTGTTTCTGTCTAGCATTGTCTGTGGATGATATAGATGCAGAATGTCACAAACCACATCCTGGCTGGAGACTGCATCACTTCACGGACAGCAAAAATCTCAGCAGTCATCAAGGAGAAAAACAGTTTCAGAGCTGTTCCACCAGCTGTAGGTTTTACAAGGGTTTGAGAATCTTTTAGTACTCTGAGCCTGTGTGCCTCAAAGGGACAAGATTTGTGTGAAGTTGTGAGACAATTTAAGTCCAAGACATGATACAGAGGGGGAAAAGTTGAGTTAATCTGTTTGCCCTGGCTCTGGAGCGTGATGGTGTGCAGGAGCTGGCTGCCCCTTGGACCCCACAGAGCTTCACAGCCACCTCTGTTGTTTTCCAGACCATGTTTGGAGCCTGCCAGCTGGGGACATTCAGAAACTCCCTCCTTTCCACGCTGGGCAGGTCTCCATCAGCATGGAAAGGCAGCAGCATGCTCTGGAGAGGGCTGCTAGCAGTGGAACTGGAGTGCCAGCGTGACTTCAGTGTTCAATTGGCTGGAAGCCCTTGTCACAAGGACTTGTTTTCACAAGGACTTGGTTCCTAGAGTAGAAGGAGCAACTTTGGTCCAGTTGGGAGTGAGTTGGCTGCCAGCAGCCTGGCTGGGAGAGCTGATTCAGCGTGGCCAGCCACTGCCCGGGAAGCCTTGCCCGACCATGTGGTTCCTGTGCTGAACAACTGGAAAAAATGACTTGCTTAATGGGATGCAGGCTCACGAGCTGAATCAGCCTCGGCAGGGTTTTTGTTGTTTCAACTGTTTCTTTTATTGAAAACCCCACTCCGTGGCCATCTGTGGAGGCTGGCAGTGTACCAGTGGTGTTGAACCAGGAATGGTGACTGGGGACAGCAGCCCCCAGCCCCAGGGCAGCCAGGGGGGATGGAGAGGGGCAGGTAAACCTCACCGCTTTGCTCTGGGGTGAGGGAAGGAGGGAAGGGACAGCCCAGGCAGCAGCACATCTCTGCCCTCACAGCAAAGCACACACTGTGCACTTCTGTGGAGAGCAGAGAGACAGCGAGAGGGTGGCAGCTGTGTCAACCCACGCTGCGTGCTTGGTCTATTAGGGTTTTGTCTGTCAAAAGCGTGCAGGCTCTGCTGCCTGCAATCATTGTGTGCAGCCACAGCCATCGCTGCTCTTTGTCTGCTGCAGGCAGCTCTGCTGGGGCTCGGCTCGCTGGGGCGCTTTCAGGTCACTGTGACTTGCAAGGGAAATGCTTTTCAAACCTCCTCTTCCCCTGCCATGTAGAAACAGACACAGAGATAAACGGGGATATAATCAGGGAGTGCTCCTTGCGCTTGCCTCCCCGAGCTCCCGGCTGCCTCTGCCGTGCCTGGATGCAGTGGGACTGTGCCTTCACCTTCCATGGCGGGGGACTGTGCAAGGGCTCTGTCACACAGGCTGGCAGTGTCACCAGTGAGACCCAGACAAGGGATTCTCTGGCCGTGCTCAGCAGAGGTGCAGCTACAGCTCAAATTCTGGGACTGGGCTTTGTCTACAGCAGTTGAGGAGAGTGGTAGATCACACTATGGAAGAGCAGCAGAGATAATAATGGCAACCCCCTGCAAAAGTAATAGCAGCCCTGCTCCTCCCACACCATATTCTGCACAGAACAGCTGAATTAAGGGCTGTCCAGCCTAAACTACAAAGGGCTGAAGAGGCAGAGAACAGGCTTCAAGGGTGAAGGTAGGGCCACACCTGCTCCCCAGGTCTGTGGGGGATCACACACCAAGAAATGGGCCAGAACTGCAGCAAGAAGGGCTGGACTCCTGCCTTTCTGCTTCAGGGAATCTGGTCTTCACAGTTATGTGCAGCACACTGAGTTCCTTACCCGAGAAATGGGCATAAGAAATCATGGCTGGTTACTTTTATCCCAGTAATCTACTTGTTCCTGCACCACTCCAGTGCCTCAGAGGTGGCAGGGAGCCCAGCCAAACGTTCCACTCGAGCAGCAGCTTGTGTTTATGGTGTAAGGCTGTAGCTGGGAGCGTGTGTGTGTGTGTGTGCCCGAGCCGATGGCACTCCCAGCACTCAGCAGATGCTCCCTGCGTGCACAGCCACACAAGCTGGTGGCTCTTCCTTCAGCAAGCGCAGAGCAGCCTGTGTTTGGTCTTGTGACTCTGTCAGCGTGGCTGCCGGCATTTCAGGTCTGTTCTAAAGTGTGGCAGAGCGTTGGTGCTGTACACAAGAAGAATTTGATTTTGCTGTCAGCCGGCTCCTGCACGGAGCTCCTCGGGGCCATGAGAATTTATGGAGCCAGCATTGTCCCTTGTGCGAGTCTTGTGGATTGTCGAAATAAGGCCCAAAGCAGGGATGTGGATTGCCTTTCATCTCCCAGAGCTTCCTCAGCCACATGCGCAGCTTTATCAGCTCTTGAGACTCCATTGTGAGTCTCAAGATACTTGGTAGCTTGGCAAAGAGACAGCTCTTTGAAGCACAATATTTCAGGGAAAACAAAGTATTTTTTGTAAAGGGAGATGAGGAAATGAGGGACGCCTCTAGCTCCTGTGCTTGCAGAAAGATACTTCAAAATGCAAAGGGGTGATAATCTCTTCATCATGCCGAGCCTTGGTTTTAAGTTCAAATCTGCAAACTTTCGTACTGGCACTATTACCTCTGACTCCCAGCAAAGCCCCTAAAGTCTTTTCAAGGCAGCTGGATTGAGTGCTTCTACTGTTCCCTTCAGGAAAGGATCTGAGTGCCTCAGGTCTGAGGGAGCACTGAGGTTTAATCATTACACCAGTGCTTCCAGTTTGTATTTCTGCGGCATTTTATAAATAGCAGGAAATACGGTTTTTCAGCATGCTATTCTAAACCCCTGATTACTCACCCTGCAGCATAGCATCTTGTACAGCTAAGGTTGTCTCTAATTTCTAGTCTTGACAGCCTTGACCATGACCTGGTTGGAATCAGACCTCTCTAAGCACTGCAGGGCATCTTGGAAGGATGCTTCAGCTCAGATCTGCTTCTGCCTGGATCTGATGGCAGAGGAGCTGAAAGCTCTCCATGCAGATTGCTCATTGAAATGCAAACCTCATCCCAGTAAAGCTTCTGTCTGCCAGCGTACCCTTTGACAAACTGATAATCCATGATAATAGAGAATTTTATCTCCATTCTTAAACATCATCAGGCATGATTATTAATGTCTTCCTATTGCACAATAAACAACGCAGAACCCTCAGCTTTCCTGACAGTGGAAGGCAGGCAAATTACGTCTGCACTGTGGGTGAGCTGTGCATTTGCTGCTTCTGCAATCAGCCAACAAACCCCTCCAGATTTCAGAGGCCAGACTATTGCTGCTGGCAGCTTATCTCCTTACTCAACAGCAGAGCAGACTCTCGGGGTGAAAAGCTGGGCCTGTTGAAATCAGTGACAAAGTCCTCCTCATTTTCCTTGAGTCAGGATTTCTCACTCGATCTCTTCATTTCTGAGTGGGCAGAGGAGAAAAGCCTTTGTGCAATGTTCTGCCTTTGTCTGTGCAGAAGGTGTGCAAGGTGTTGGAGGTGCTGCAGTCCTGCCCTGCCCCGAATGTCCTGGGCTGGGAAGGCAGGGGCAGGAGGAGAGGCTCTGTCTGTGCTCCCAGGCATGGCACATGGTGTGCCAACCTGAACACTGCACCTGGTGTTCATCCTGCCAGGCCTGAAACACATCTCAACAACATCCCCTGAGGACTTCTGCTTAGGGTACAGGCCAGGAATTTCTGTTTCTGGATCCTCTGGTGATTTGGGTGACCCCTTCAGCTGATTAGGCGAAGAGGTTTTGTAGTGCTGCTAGAACCAAATTCATCATTCTCTTTGCCAAGCATGAACTTCCCTATGGGCAGCCTCCACATGGCTGTAGGTAGGTGAGCAAAATGCTACTCTTGTGTGTAATGAACATTCCACCATGTGCCACCTTCCTGCTGCCTACAGCAGTGACACAGCTGAGAGCTCCACAACAGAGAAATCCAGAGACTGCAACCCAACCATGCACATGCTTTTGGGCAGTTTTGAACCTGAAAAAGCCCTAGAATTGGCAGCTCGAAGATGATTTCTGACCAAGCACAGCTCGAACAGCCCCTGTGCTAGACCTAACAGGAGAAGAAACTTATGTAACTCTAAACTGTGCTGCTCATAATGACGCACTAAAGGGATGGGCATTGCAAGGGGCCATGGCAAGAATCCTGCTGCTTTCCAGAGGATACTCTGACCTGCCAACTGGCTGTCTCCAGCTTCGGTGAACCGATCAAAGTCACGGGAGCCGAGTGCCCCAGAGGCCAATGACCCTGTGCCTCGTCTCGCACGCACGGCAGCACAACTGGCTTTTCTTTTGTAGCTCCTGAACCTGCCCTGGTTTGCCATCTAAAGAGCAATTACACAAGTCTTTCTCTCATCTGCATTTTGCCAAAGACCTCAACTGCACCTTGGGAATAGGGGCTGTTGGTATTTTTTTCCCTTTTGTCTGCTAGAGACTTAGATGTGCCTGTCCCCTTCTTCTTAGGATGCCACCTTGGTCATAGAGCACCTCACAGAGAATTCTGGTTGTGTTGTTTAAAGGCATTTTCTCTTTCTCTCTCTCTTTTTGTGGTAAACTTTGGTAGGGCTCCACTGAAACACTGCCTGCCATTGCCTCTAGCCCAGTATGAGTCTTTGCCTTTAGAGAAAACCTTCTAAGATGTCTCTTCTTGTCCTCCAGAGTGGCTGCAACAAAAACTTGATTAAAATGGAGGCAGAAGGAATGTGCTGTGAGTAACTGTGCTTTCAGTGATGTGGAGCTGGCTGGTTCTGACCTGAGTGCTGCCCCAGTGCCTACACGCCTGTGCTGCACCTCTGCAGGGCTGATGTGGACCTGAGTCACCACAAAGAGCTGCTTCTGGCACAGCCTGTGTCAAACCTCATCAAATGAGGGCAACGAGGACAGTGGAGAGCCTCAGGGGGAGGCCATGTGAGGAGTGGCTGAGGTCACTGGGTCTGTTCAGCCTGGAGGAGAGGAGACTGAGGGGAGACCTCACTGCAGTTACAGCTTCCTCGTGGGTGGAAGAGGAGGGGCAGGCACTGATCGCTGCTCTGTGTCACCAGTGACAGGACCCGAGGGAATGGCTTGAAGTTGTGTCAGGAGAGGCTTAGGTTGGGTATTAGAAAAAGATTCTTCACCCAGAGAGTGGTTGGGCACTGGAACAGCTCCCCAGGGCAGTGGTCACAACACCAAACCTGACAGAGTTCCAGAAGCGTTCGGACAATGCTCCCAGGCACACAGGGTGATTCTTGGGGATGGTGCTGTGCAGGGCTGGGGTTGGACTTGATGACCCTTGTGACCCTTCCATCTCAGCATGTTCTGTGATAAATAGGCACAGAGGACAGACTGGCTTCTCTGCAGCACAGACATTGCCAGACTCAGGCTGTGCCTGCAGAGGAGGAATCCAGCGTTCCTGCTCACTAGTGCCACAGAACAGGGCACACTGCTCTTTGTGGTTCCTATTTTCACTTTTATACTGCTGAGACAAGCACTGCCCCTGTGGAGATGACTCTGTCTGCAAAGGTGGCAGGAGGATTCCCAGCTGTCCTCTCCACACTGGTCTGTTCACCCTTATCCAGCTGCTGCCAGAGGCTGGGCAGGGATCCCCAGGAGCTCACCAGGGAAGCCTGCGGCTTTTCGTGCCTCCTCCTGGGGATGGGCCTGGGTGCTGTGGTGGCTGCTGGCAGCATGGATCTTCCTTGGCAGTGCAGGGCAGGGCAGGGCAGGGGTGGGTGCTCCTGAAAGCTGCTCCAGGCTTGTCTCAATCCCAAGAGCTTGATCAGCCTCCTTGGGCTCTCTTTGGAGCCAACAAAACAGCATGCAGAGAGCAGTCCTCACCTTGGGTCATTGCAGGGTCTGAGCCTGGTGCCCCGGCAGGCTTTGGTGACAGGAAGGTGATACCTGGGATCCCAGGATACCTGGAGAAAAAAGACCTGGAAATAAGCTCAGCTGAAGGCCTCATTTTGACACCTTCCTTTTTATTTTATTGGCAAAACTGATATTGGAAGCTATGGGACATACCACTTTTCTGTCACTTATGGCTTGATGCAGTTCACACAAACTCACCTGGTCTGTGGATCCAGGTGAATCTTCTCCCCATTCCCAGCAGTGACTGCACATCCCACCTCCCCGGGATTCACAGCAATATGTGATCAGAGGTAAGAAATCCAAGTAACTCTTGGAAAATCTTTGAGGTATTCCATTCTTTGTGGGAAAGATGGAGAAGTGCACTTCCCTGTCCTGTCCCCTTTCACAACGGCCTGTGTTCAGCTGCTGCCTGCCCAAAGCAGCAGGGCTGCACAGCGCTCCAGACAGGCTCTTCCTGCTGCTCCTCACTCAGCTGGAGGCACTGGCATTGAGCAACCCTGGGCACAGCTTCACCCCAAGGCCAGCACCCTGCCTGGGCACATGGCAGCACTGGCCACAGCAGAGCCACCGCCCACGGTGCCACCATCCCGTGGTGCCACCATCCCGTGGTGCCACCAGCCCCACGGTGCCACCAGCCCCACGGTGCCACCATCCCGTGGTGCCACCAGCCCCACGGTGCCACCAGCCCATGGTGCCACCAGCCCCACGGTGCCACCATCCCGTGGTGCCACCATCCCGTGGTGCCACCAGCCCATGGTGCCACCAGCCCCACGGTGCCACCAGCCCATGGTGCCCGTGGCCCTGCTCTCAGGAGGAGCAGCAGTGCTGAGCCCCGCCTGCCTGACAGACCTGGGCATGAAAAGCCAGCAGCTGCTCCAGGGCTAAGGCAGCCCAGCCCTGAGCACTGGGGCTGGATCCGGTGCCAAGTGCCTGCTGAAGCGGTGATAGGCACAGTGTTAGCAGGAGGCAGGAGCTCCCTTTGCAGAGAAATGTGTGTATCCATGTGTGTCTGTGTGTGCATTTGCGTGCCCGAGAACCAGATTGGTTCATTTATGTTTCCATGCATTTAAACATTGCCAGCTGTGTTAATGATGGCTGCAGCACATCAGCCACTTCTGTTCTTTCCCAGACTTGTTATTTTTCCCCCTGGTTGTTCTATCTATTTTGTGAGAGTGCTAAAGTGCTGTTTCTCTCACACAGTCTCAGGTAGGAAATTGCAGCGTAGTCTGTATATTTTAAGCATTGCTTAATTTGGACTGGCAAGATCCTGGGTTTGTCAGGGCAGAGAGACCTCATAGCTGGGATCAGCTAGCTACAGAGGCTAAGGCAGACTGAAAAAAAAAGAGTATATTGTCATCTTTGGGTGATTTGAAAAACATATGCCTCCTCTCCAATATTCCAGACTATTGAGCTTTATCAGTTTTACTGCAAACGACAAATGCTTTTTGTGTAATGACAGCTCTTTAATTAGAACTTGGAAGCAATAGCATCTGCTGATTATAGCATGGTCCAGCATGTTCATATTCCTCAGTTTTTATTTCCAGCTTTGCAATTAAATTGTTGCACGCCTCAAGGCAAGTGACTTCACCCCTCAGTGTCTGTATTTCTACAGATGGACTGAAAACCTCCATTGGAGATCCCTGGACAGAACCTGCTCAAATGGCACAGTCTTGAGTTATCTTTCCATTCTGTGCACATTTGTGAACCCATGTATGAGTCCAGTGAATGAGGGTTTGGGATTTACCTTGTCCAGGCCCAGTCTGTGAGACATTCCAGGTTTGAACAATGGAAATTTTATAGGCTTCAGTTATAACTGGCTGGGCAAGAAACAACAGCTTCACAGTAATGAGTCCTCACTTGCATGGAATGCCATTTAGTGTCTGATCTCTCCTCGCCAAAGTGAGGTATTAAAATCTGTCTATCCAGAGTGCACTTCTAGAGGGATGAAAAGGGCAAAATCCTTTCAGTGTGAAGCAATCCTCAGTTCTGTATGGAAAAAGTTTTGTTTCCCAAGAAGGATATTATATACTAGTGATTATGGAAAAAAAATTATCAATGCAGTTGAGGGAGAGACAGCACAGCTGGTTCTGCTGTCTGCAATCTTTCCCCCACACGGGCAGAGATACTGGTGGAGATGAAGGAAGAGAACAGTGCTTGTTGTGATGACCTCTTCAAACCCTTCATTTTGTGACTGCCAGTCTGAACAACAGGAATGGAATATTTGCCCTTACAGCCAAAGGAAGCAGGGTGCTGCACAGTCTGACAGTCACTCACTGCAGTCCCTTCACTGGAGATTTCAAATGCAGCCAAAGAAGATTTTTTTGATTAGTCCCAATCACTGGAGCCAACTGGGGCAAAGTCAGAAGGGATGTACACAAGGGAAGGAGGTTGAGTCACACTGAACAGTGGCAGAAAGGACAGTAAATTAATGTTAAGTGTGCTCACCGGCAAGCAGTGGTGTAAAGCACAACAAGCACGTGGCAAGTTTTTTCTAGTCTTACTTAAAAATGTTCCCAAAATCTTGAGTACAGCATCACAGAACGCCTGATATTTTGTAATGCCGCAAACACTGCCCTTAACAGACACCAGAAATCCCACTGGGAGTTTCATCCATTTGCAGTGGAAACATGAGGTCTTTAATAGTAAGGATGTTTCAATAACTTTCCGGGATTTTTTCCACTTTGGCACAGCTGTTCTCTGACAGATTGCAAAAGAGAGGAATTCAGTAGTAACAGCTTGATTGTGCAGGATGCTAAAGCCTTTCTGTCCAGGACTGTGTGCCCTTAGCCCCTACCAAGAGCAGCTTGGCGTCACACAGGATTACTCAGCGTTTTGCAGCCTCGAGCCATTCTTACCCACTTGGCCTCACCGCCAACTTTTCTATTTCTTTCTATTTCCATTTCTATTTCCATTAATATTTCTGTGGAAATGAGCTGAAGCAGGTGCCATTCTCTGAAGGGACTCAGCCATTATGTCTAGGAAAGGGCTTGGTGATGTCGTAGGAAAGCTGTGGAGCAATAACATCTCTTGAAAATTTATGCCTCGATTTCTCCCTCTTAGAAAAGCTGCACCTTGACACCAGATTTAGTAACAATGGCAGCATAACTGAATTGTTTATTACATTGTATTAAAGTTATGTAGAGGAAATGTCAAGGGAAATGGCTTCCTCCCCCTGTTTCTAAACTAAGTGTAGACTCCAAACAGGTGTTTATTCTGATAGAGTTTAACAGTTTGAGAATGGGTGGGGATTTTTGTTAATTAAACAGAAAAAAATGCTATCTTTGCTATGGCTGGCATGATCAATAGTAATTAAACCTCTTTTTTGGACATAAGATATCCACTACTGCATAAACAGTGCCTGGGCTTTCCCCATACAGCACTAATAGAGTCAATAGTAAAGTTCTTGTCAGCTTCAGGAGGCCAAAGGGGTTTCACTCTGTTCTGGTCCTTCCCGGTATTTGCTGCCTCACAGATCAGTGAATTGCAGAATCGTGTGTTTTTCAGAAGAAGGCAGAAAACATGTTTTCCCTCTCTTTGTCAGAACAAGGGAGAAGAGCAGGAGGCTGAAGCAAAACAAACATGAGCAGGGCAGGATGGGATTTGGTTGCTTTGGGGCACCAAAAGAGCAGCAGTGGAGCGCTCCCTGTGTTACTCCAGCCGTGGCAGTCTGTGCATGAGAGCCATCCCCATTCCCCAGCAGGACCCCAGGCTGCTGCCACTGCCCTGGGCAGGGGATGCCTTCCCCAGAAACAGCCCCAAACTGCTGCTCTGGGCTGTGACAGGACTGGTGACGGCTCTTTAGCTGGCTCAGTGCCCCAAAACCCCACCTGAGCACAGAATGTCAACCGTGGCTTTGGCAGTGATGGCAGATCTGCCAGGTTCCCTGCTCCAGAGCATGCCAAGCCCTGCCCTGCCTAGTTTCAGAAGTCATGTGTCTTAGGCTGTGAAGGTCCCTGAGGGCCCTGCAGATGCCCTGCAGGCAGCAGGATGGGTGGCAGCGCTGGGTCCCCCGGCAGGGACACGTGAACTGGAGCTGTTTGTGTTCCCAGTGCACACACAGGACACCTCCTGCAGGGGCTTCAAACTGATCAGGGTGGGACTTCTCCGCCAGTGAAATGATAATTTTTTTAATAGTCCCAACTTGATTGTATACAGGCATTGGCCCTTCAAGGAGAAAATGCAAGGAAGGATGTTTTAATGCTGAGGTCAACCTCTTCAAATTGCTCTTCCAGGCCTGGTTTGCAAACTTCCCACATGAGCACTGGTGAAACTCTCACCAGCATTTATCTGAATGGAGGCTGCTTTGGCTGCCCTTCACCAATCTCTTGGTCACTAACTATAGAAGTTTACGTGGACTTTCAGCTCATACATATATAAAAAACAGATCTACAGCACCAAGTTGGATTACAGACCACTGCAGTCTATGTGTAACCAAGGGGGTCAGGGCCCACAGTGTGATCATTCCTGTGATGATTTTTAAAACAGAAAGCCACGTGGAAGCAACTACAAATCCTAGCCTTGCTTTGGTTTGGGGTTGGTTTGGTCTGGGTTTATTTTGCTTAATAAAAGCTTCTCAGAAATGCCCCACAAAGCCTGGCTTTGGGGCTGTTGGTCTGATGGGATGCAATATCACTCCGATGGAGCTGGTGTGGGGCTGGGAGCAGCCAGACCTGGCTCGGGTGCTCCAAGGACCTGCCATCCCTGCTGTGAGGCTTCCTGCTTCCCCAGCACTCATTTCCTGCCCCGAGGAGCAGAGCCTGTCCTCTCCCCCCTCCCCACAGCAGCATGACGTTGTGTGTTTATTTTGAAAACACGTCTGCAAAACTCTTCAGGGTTGTTCTCTATTGTAAGGGGGAAAACTAAAATTAAGTGGACAGTCTCCTCTCTAAAAAAACACCAAAGCAAGTGCCTTTGCTCTGTGTGGCAGCGTGCTCTGGCTTCTGCACCTACAAAGGATAACAGTTACAGATTTTTCCAGCATAAAGTGATTTACACCTTAAATTTGTCCCATGGGTCTTTAAGGCCAGGCCTACATTAGAAGCTTATGATAATGAAATGCTGGTTAAAGAAAAAAAAATTATGCCATTTCTGTATCATTAAAATACCATTATAGATGGATAATTAAATCAAAGTGATCTTTTTCCTGTTTAGGTTATTTAACTTACTGAACTGGGAATTGCTCTGCCAGCAAAAACACCTTTAGTAGGAAAGTTTGTCAGTTTTACTGCATTGAGAAAATCTTGTGTTAGACACAGGGCTGTTATGTCACATCTTTTTTTAGTCGTGTCTTCAGAGCAGAGATGTAAGAGTATTTTGAATAGCATTTATTTTCCAGATGGAAAGTCTGGCTCCTGAGGACCAAACCCTACTGTCAGTGTCACTTTGGAGAAGGTGACTGCTTGTTCGTGCCACCCAGCAGTGTCAGGCTTGTCAAAGAAGAGTGAATTCTGTTAGAGATAGCAAATGCAGTTTTTCCTACAGAAATATCAGCATCAGTAGCATGGGAGGAAAAAAAGATTTATTTCATTTACATGTACTGCTTAAGTGAATCACATAATTGAGGTATCACAGCAACTTTTGAGTGGAGAATCTGAGTACTCTTTTGATTCTGATTCAACAAACTGCTTAGGCATACGCTTATCTCTGCTAGAGATCTGCCTGTTTAAAAAATAAAAGAGAGAATTGAAGTGTAGTAGCCAAATCTCCAATGCTGATTAAAGGCTTTTCTTCTCTTTGTGGTTTTCTTCTGTCTGTGGCTTATGAGGGAAAGAAAAAAAGAAAAAGGCAAGCAAAGAGCAGCTTCTGGCAGTCCTGGCAGCCCTGAGTGCTGAACAGCCTTTTATCCAGGGTGAAGAGCAACAGATCCAACCCACAGAGGGAAGAGTTGTTCCCACATTCTCCAGAGTTTGCAATGGTGTTTGTCAGGCAAGGTTTGTCCTGCTCGAGGAGCCAGAGAAGCTATTCCTGACATCAGGAGTCCCATCCACGAGCTGGTGTGTCCCACGTTCTTAGCATTGTCGAGTTTACAGCAGATAAGGAGAATAGGCTGCTAAAAAGAGCAAGTGAAGTAGGCTCCCAGCTTGGAATAAAACAGAGAGGGAAGGCACAGCAAGGTCATGGCTGGAGCAGACTGCAGAGTGGCCACAGAGCAGGGGGAGCAGAAAGCTCGAAAAGCACCCATGCAAGAGTTGGAAAAGTTCACAGCCCTTATTCCCAATGGGCAGCAAACAGATGTGATAATTAAGGCAAAGAGCCTCATTGCCATGTCCAGGGAGTGACATTCAGAGGTGCTGACAGCTCGGGAGCAGTTTGGTGGCTCTGGGATGGGCTGCAGAGCTGCACTGGGTACAGGCTGCTGCTCTGGCAAGCACGGCTGGGCTCCGGGCTCTCCTGCTCTCTCTCTGCCTTAGTCCTTTCCTTGGAACCCTCAGGTGCTCTTCTCCTCGCCAGCCTGAAACCCTGAGCCCTTCCTACAAGAGTGATTTGAATTTTTAGTAAACCTGAGCTAAGGTAGTTATTTTGAGCAGAGTTTCTGTAAAAGTCTGTGGTTTCAGCAGGTTTTGCTTTGAGTTTTGGGTGGAAACCTGCACTCAAACTGAGATTCACGCACTGCAAAAGAACCAGGCAGAAGTGTTTGCCCAAACTTCTGAAAATTAAAGTTTCAGATTTGTTCAGCCCCAGAACACCCTTTTTTCAGTTCCCAGGGTGCTGGAGTGTGAAGGTGTCTCTCAGCAGGAGTGGAGTCAGTGTGAGTCCTGCTCCTCACCTTCTCCCTCTGAGGAGGTTTCATCTGAAGGACTTCTGGCTGGTGACAAACTGGGTCATTCTCCCAGCGAGGCCATCCCAACTTTGTCTGCTGAGCGTGGCAGTGAGACTCTACAGCACACACTGCCCGGGAATGTCCGGCCATCAGCGCTCTCAGGGCAGCCCAGGATGAAGGGATAGAAGAGATGAGAGCTGCTTCTCAGCCTCTGGAGGTGTGGGAGAGAGGCAGGACAGAGTGGAGGTGATCTCTGTGGGAGCTCAAATCTGAGGGCCTGCTGAAGACCAGGGGAATGGCATGATTGGAAGCGTTAGTGGCAAAAGGGTGGGAGTCCGGAATTTCAGTCCCAAACTTCCCTCTGATTGAGAGAGCTGTGAGCAGGAAAGGCAGACACCTGAGAAACACAGGAACAGACAAGCCTCTTTAGTGAGATGGTGACACAGAGGGGTTGCAGGGCCTGAGGCTGCCCTGCTGCTTGGCTGTACAGTCCTGCAGACTTTTTGGCCCTTTCAGTTGTGTGTATTGAATGCAATGGTTTAACCTTAGAGACTCTTGACCTGCTTCTCTGTGGCTTGGGCCTGTTGCTGGTTCCCAGGTACTTACTGGTCCTGCTGCATGGGTAGAGTCTGGACTATTATCAAATCCAGATTTTGAGAGGTTTGTGTATCATGGAGCTCAATCTTTATTTCAGTGCTAATCCACTGGCAGCTCACAGATACAGTTTTCTTTCCCTTCCCTTGTCCTGTAGTCATAGCTGGATGTCTTGGCTGCATGCTGGAGGATTTCTCCCTGTCCTGTGAAAGATGGCATTGTGGCTGTGCCCTTTATTCTGTGACAAGTTCAGTATATTTTGGAAGTGCCTGGTTTGAAATTTGTAAGTAAGGAAAGAAGAGACCCAAGCACAAGCAGTAGGCTTCCAGATTTCCCTCTCTTTCCTGCCTTCCCAGCCCCAAGGGAGAAGCAGTCCTGCTCTTAGGACTCAGTGTGGTATCTGGATTCATGAAATGTCTCTGTCCTGTAACGAGTTACATGAACATCCAACTATTAATGCTGCAGAATGTTGTGGAAGCCTGTCTGATCTGAGATCCAAATGTGTGGCATGTTTCTATGTGTCATTGTGTGTGTTCATCCCTAAAGCCACCCCCTCTCCAAGTGCACAAATGGAGCATCTAGAAGAAAGGAGCTCTGTGACTTCTCAAGCTGAGGACAGACACTGCTCCATTTGTCCTCCTCCACTGTGCTCTCCACGCAGGAGCTGGAAGTCATTAACTGGCATGTTTCCACCTACTTTGCACTCTGATCTAAGCATATTATGGTAGAGTTTCCTCTTTGGATCTGTGCAGCGCTGGTTTCACTGCTGCTCTGACGAAAGAATAACTGTTTGGTGGCTTAAACACTACCTCTTTGCTTCCACTGTGCCCTTGTGACCTGCTCAGGAGATATGGGCTTGATAATGCAGGGTCAGGGGTACTTATGGTCCCACCTGCATGGTGGGAAGGAAGTCTGTGCCTGTTTAAATGGGAACCTGTCTGGGATACAGGAAATCTGCTCTGGAACAGGCTGAAAGGCCCTGGCAGTATATCTGAGCCATATGTAACCTGGAGCATTATTAAGTATGTTTCTTGTCCCATGGGACAAAATGAGGAAATGAGTCCCATTCATCTTTGTGATCAGTGAGATTTTGTCTGGGCAAGTGGGGTAGGACTCAAGATGTTGACTAACCTTCTGGCAAAAGCAGGGATTGAAATAAAAAAGAGTAATACTGCACCAACTTTGCCTTTAGTGAACTCAGTAGACAGGGACAAAAGCTTTTTAAAAGTAGGAAATATAAAACAAATCTCTGACTAGGTGGTCCTGGAGAGATTTAATTGAGGGATATCTAAACTGTTTATCTGTTCCCAGGGGTAAGGAGAGTCATGAATAAACCTATGTGTGCTTTGATGGACATTTAGTGACTCATGCCGTTCTGTTATCTCACCATGAGAAATGGTTATGGAACAAAGCCCGAGTGTATAAATGTATTAAACAGTTTCCATTGGAACTTGATATGCTGATCTGAAGAACTTTGTAAGGATACAGGTACATACCGCTAGTGAGAGCAATTGGTTCAAAAAGGAAAAAAATATGGCATCATTCAGGCTGTTGCTATAATCACTGAGGGTAGCTGCAGTTTCCCTGAGAATAGCTGCTATTTCATTTTATGGCAAGAACATTTGTATAAAGGATTTTGTGGCACTTTAAGCTGCCTGATTCTCATGCACAATATAACCTTTGTTGAATTTACTTCCTTCCTTCTTTCCCTTTCCTCTTTCCCCACTCTCCTATAACACTTTTGTTTTTCCACAGTTTGAGCTCCTGACAGAAGTTTTGCTACCTTCACCAGCATTAGGCTCTGTTCAGTTACAGGGCTAAAACTGAGCTAGCTACAGTGAGGATGTGGCAGAAATATTTCCATATTTGGGGTGGTGTATCTGCTGTGGATGTCATGCTTCTAGCCTCTGAATACACACACCCAAATCTCTTGGGTCAGGTCAGTAGGCAGCAGACTGAATCACCCCTCATGGATTTGCCCCTCATGGTGAGAAAAGTACAGCAGGAACTAACTAAGGGGCTACAACAGAGCTGGAGAAGGACTTTTGACAAGGACATGTAGTGATGGGACAAGGGAGAGTGGCTTTAAACTGAGAGAGGGCAGATTTAGGTTAGATATGAGGAATAAATTCTTCACTATGAAGGTGGTGAGGCACTGGAACAGGTTGCCCAGAGGAGGTGTGGATGCCCCATCTCTGGAAGTGTTCAAGGCCAGGTTGGCTGGGGCTTTGAGCAACCTGCTCTGGTGAAAGGTGTCCCTGCCCGTGGCAGGGCTGGAACCAGATAATCTGTAAGGTCCCTTCCAACCCAAACCATTCTGTGATTCTATGATTTCATGAATTTGTAGGACTGTATAAGGATGGCTCTGTGTGTGCTGCCCTGTTACAGCTTCCTCCCAGCTTAAGGCTAGATGTTTTACCATCCAAGTTGCTGAAATTACTTTAGCTTGGCCAAGGGAGGGCTGTAAGGGAGGCTGAGCAGGTAAAGCAGGTAGAGCAGAACTCTGGGTTTCTCAATCCTGCTTGAGCATCTCTGTTGAAGTATGAGAGTTGCTGGTGCTGAAAGGAAAACAACAAGAGCTCGACCGCAAGCTCTGGAAGGAGATGCCAGACTAGAGAATATCCCAGAGACAGCTCCACTGGCAGCTCCTTCGTGCTGAGCCAGCAGGAGCCAGGACTTGCCGGGTGGGCAGCAGCGAGCAGGCAGAGCAGCCCAGGCAGGTGCAGGGCCCAGGCTCTCATGCCCAATCTCATGTGCCCAGCCCCGGGGCAGGCACTCCAGGCTGAGCTACCTGGCCCAGCAGGAGCAGCTACAGGTGTTAATTGGATGTGCAGACACCTGAGAGCCATATGGCTTTTTCCTTTGGGTTCCCCAGCTGAGCCTGCAGGTTGGTGCTGGGCGTGCAAATAGGCAGCCCAAAGCCTGAGTCTCACATCCAGAAGCACGGGGCAACTTAGCGTCCTTTGTTACCTTTTGCCTGGCAAAGCCTGGCCAGAACATGGCATGTACTTTGTCCCGTGTCCCTCGGGTCTGCTCAGGGCCCCTGGGAGCACAAGCTCCCAAGAGAAGCTCGGGCACAAGGACAGAGGGGACCTGCTCGCGCTGGACTCGGCCAGCCCTGGTGGCAGCGCGGGGCCCTCTGGGAGCTGTGGACTCTGTGCTGGGTGAGCTTGCTCCACACCTTGCCCTAATCCCTGCTCGCTGTCCTGGCTCTGCTCTGTACAGGTTGCAGGACTGACTTCTGAGTAAGAGTGGATTTTTTGCTTGTTTGGCTTGGCTTTTTTCTTTCTCCCCAGGCAGCACTGTCAGGCCTGGGCCGGTGAGCAGAGCTTAGCAGCCTTTCCATAGGAGGCTGGGCACTCTGCTGACACTGAGGGAAAAGTGGGGCTTGGTCTGGTTTGGCTTTTAATTAAAAGAAAAATCCTTTCCTTTCCTTTTTGGATCAGTGAGAACATTAAACTGCCTTATTCTTCTTTAGCCAGCCCTTTCCGCAAAACACTCTTCTGTACGTGTCTCTTAACAACTTGTCTTGAGTGAAGCATCCTAATTATAAAACAGCTCTGGGCTGCTGGTGCAGGCTTGGCAATGTCATACAGCCCTCCTGAGATGGATCCCTGTGCAGGGCAATGCCACCATGAGAAAAGGTCCTCTGGAGACGTGGCTGGGAGGGAGGTGTGGTGTTCTGCTTGGCTGGCACCCCAAGAGCAGGTGCCTGAGCAAGGCTTCCTTTTCTGGGCCTGCTAACAGCAGAGAATAGGGTGTCGTGGGCTCGCCAGCACAGCCAGGGCGCGCATTGTGACAGGTGAAGGAGAGAGAATTGTGGGTGTGGAGAAGTGTGGGTGTAGAGAAACTTATTCAGTGGTGGGGTGAGGTTGGAAGGAGTGATAGGGAAGAGCCAGAGGCAGAGGTGTCACTCAGGATGCTGATGAGGTGGCTCCTGTCCACGTGCTGCTCTGGCATCACCCATGAACTTCTTCCAGGCAAACCCTCTCTTGGTGGGGCTGTTGGAGCGTTGAGGGGTCTCCCAGAGCTTCTCATCCTCTGACACCCTCAGGAATTTATCACAAGGTCCCGGAGCTCACTGGAATGGCAGCCCTGGCATCTCCAGTGTCACAGTTCCTGTCCAGCACCAACAGGTACAAATTTGTGTCCTGGATGGGGAAGAGTGGTCCTGGCACTATCTACCCCACTCTCACTGTATATAATGCTCAACAGAGACAAAGAAGAAATGCAAGTTGCTGTTTCCCATCTGCTTCTTTAAATATAGGTGCCAACTCAATCCCAAACCTCAAGGAGGTGTGCTGAAAATATGGGAGTTCATGGTGAGGTCAGTCATGGGTCACAAAGCAGCAAAACACAGTCTCTGCCACCACGGGACAGGGAAGGAGGTTAATGTTTCACAGTCTGCTTAGCTGAGCAGCACAGCTCTGTCAGTGTTTCACTTGGTAGAAATTATTTATTGACAAGTAAGGGTTTCCAGACTGTCCCAAGGAAAATTCTTTGTGAAACTGTATTTCTTTCAAGTTAAGCTGTTAGGAACATGAGTTGAAAATTGACCCAGGGATGCACACTCCTGTCAATCAGTTACATTTAGGAAAGGAAAGATTAAAAAACTCTGAGGCAGAGCCAAGCACTTAAAAGGAAGAATTCTTTGCATTGATTCCTGTGGTAAAATGCCAAGACAAGCCTCGTGATTTCCTGGACCAAGTGCAGAGAAATTAAATGAAAAATATGAATAGGCCAAATACTGAGATCCTCATTACAGAAAAGGGCCACTCAAGGGTACCTAAGATCTGGCCTCTCATCAGGGAGAGAAAATAATTGAGAGAGCTGTGGCTGCAGCTCAGCCATAGCCTTGTGCTCGGCATCCTCAGCAACCTTCTTTTTCCTCATCTGCCAGCTTGCTGTTCTCATGCCAATTAAGGAAAAAAAAAAGGAGCCGAAACTACCTGCTCTATTTTTAATCCTATTTGTCTGTAGATAAACTGCATGTTAGATGATTAATAGATCTTTATCACTTCATAAAGTTTAGACTATAAAAAGCCTACCCCTCTCTTTTGACTGTTAAATAACTATGTAAGCCTTGCCGCTGTTACTTGGAATCTAAATTAGACGCAGCACTTCTGAGAGCATTTGTTAGTATCTCAAGTGGACCACGTGGCCTTGGCAGAGCCAGAGGGGAGTTTGTCCCCTTGTGTGGCCTTGGGGAAGCACAACTGCCTGGTTTCGAGCAGAAAGACCAAGCCACGGAGGCCATCTGGTTAAGGCAAAGTTGGGCACAGACGCAGCCCTGACCATGCCAGGGCTGTACCCAGCCATTTGCACCTGGTGGCTGCACCTTTAGCATGTGCTAATTCGATTAGAATTTGCATGTGATGAGGGTTTGGGGATTGTGGTGCCAGCATGGCTCTTCACATTGATCCCTCCGTTCCCAGGGCAAGCACGAATTTGCCTTTCTTCCTTTTCCTTTTTGACTAAGAGCATAGGCTGGAGTGGTGTGGCATTTGAGCAGGCATTAGACAAAGCCTGGAAAAACCTTAACCTCAAAGGTATTCATCAACAGAGGCTGAAGCCTCTTCTGAATCAAGACCATGGATTTGGATTAAACTGGAAACTTCTGTCACTGAAAGAAGAGCAAATCTGAGCCTGGGCTGCACTCCTCAGACTCTGCACACAGATCTGGTAGCCACCAAGCCTAGACGGAAATTGATGGTTGCCTATAAAAGCTGTTGCAATCTGGTGTTTTATAGAAGCCATTAAATCTGTCAGCTGGCCCAATCTGTACCTGAAAATGTTTATCGTCCTCGACACATTTGCTTTCAATTAGCTATTCAGGGGTTGCAAAGACTTTTTAGCCTTTGTCCACAGTTTTTCTTCTGATTTAAACAGACACATCAGCCTAGGTGCATTAGGTGGCTAATTCCAGCCTCATGAGGCAGCAGTGGAGCTGGAGGGAGGGCTCTGCCAGGGATTAAAGCCAGTGTGGGAGGTCCGCTCCCCCAGCACTCCCAAAATCCAGGAAGGAAGAACCCAATCTCTGCAAGCTGATGTGTTAGGGTAATTACTAAAACTGAGAGGACGTATCTTCCTGCAGACCCTTGGCATCTACTCTTGCAAGCAGCCTAGATCAATATTCTCCATTCCTCCAACATGTCCAGGGGCCTGATTCAGCTTTATGTAAAAATCTCTGTAGCCAGTCGTGAAGACCAGTTTCAAATGGTTATTCTGCTGGGACGCTGACAATGGACATGGAAAAGATCTGACGAGTGGTGTTTTCTGCAATGTATTCATAACAAATCATTTCGTACAGGATACAGCAAATAAACCTTCATAACAGTCAGCTAAAAATAATATCAATGTTAACTCAGGTTGTTTGCAAACTTGTTTATGAAGCATTAGGCTAACAAAATGAAAGGAAGTAGGAAAACCTTTGCTTGAATAGGAAAAAACAGAAAATTTCTGATGAAGACTTTGGCTTGGTGTGCTGAGAACTGATGTTACTGCATGAGTTCGGCATCTCCTAATGGTTGTACATTGTCTACCTTGTGTTTTAATGCCAAGTACTAAACTGTATGCTCTTCTGTGCATTTGTTCTCTTACAAACTATTTGTTATTTAGCCTCATGGCCATTTCTGGAGTCTGTGTCTGTGTTTCTGGTTAAATGGTTGCATTTTACTGTTCTAGAGTTACATAATCAAGAAGGCAATGCTCAGCCAGGGCTATCATAGTAACACTTTTCTGCTAACAAAGAGGGCAGAGTAGTATTCAAAATGCAAAATAGTATTCAGAATTCAAAAGCAAATCCCAACTTCCCAAAACCCAGCATGTGAGAGGTGTGTTTATATCGAATTGTTGGATAAAGTTGTGCAACCCTACATGCAACCATGCGCAGTCAGGCTGCCTCTCCTGCCAGGGATGCCACCCACATGTGTCTGGGTTATGCCTGCATCAGCTGTTTCCTCCAGCCCTCCACCTCGAGCTGAGCCTGCTGTTGCTGGGTGTTGCTGCCCTATCTCCAGCAGCTCCCCCAGGCTCCCCGCGGCTGAGGCTCTGCTCCTCACAGCACCCCCAGGCACTGCTGCTCCTCCTCAGCTCTCCTGACTGCCCATCCAGAGACCCCAATGGGCCCAGGCAATGCAGCGATCCTGGACGTAACTTAGCCCCCATTAAAGAAATGTTTTCATAAATGTGTCCATAGATAAATAGCAAAGTACAGCAGCAATGCAGCAACTCCCTATGAGGAACTGCCAGGCGAGACTCCTGCAGGCAGCTCCTTGGAGGAAGCTTGCTGGAAATACCCTGAAATCCAAGAAACACCACGTGCAGACCTAGAGCACTGGTTGCTGGATCAATTTGTTCATCAGGCGATGGCTGCTTCTGAGACTAGAAACAGAATTTGACTTGCTGTAGTAAAAGCAGGATAACTTCTAGACTTCTGCAGGGACCAGTTTGCCCACTTTTATTCATGAGGTAATGAAAACAAACCTTCCCACTCTGTAGCTCCTAATGCTCTTTCTGTATTGGTGGCCTATTTTTCTGCTTGAGGACAGGGAGGGACCGTTGAGTCACACACAATCTCGTGCCCTCCTCCTCCTCTCATTTAAATATTAATATGATGAATTATTACTAGAGCAACAGCTGTGCACTACTCATATCACAGCAACTTAACCTTCCCCTCCTCATCGGAGCACAGCTATTCCTGACTCGCGTTTTCTGGTTGACCTTCTCACTCCTTCTGGATGACTTTTGAAAAATTACTTTGTTAGTTCTGGTGGGTTATCATTAGGATAATTGTTTGTTCTGTTCTTTCTGCTTAAATATTAATGATACTGAGGAAGTCAAAAGATAGCTGCAGTAATGGTAAGTTACATGTCTGTGTGTATTCTCCCATGAGATCTGTTTGTTTAGAGACAAAGTGTAAAGATCAGCCTAACTAACACTTAGAAACATCGCTCGCTTTGAGATCTGCCAAAATAATAATATAGTCTTTTACAGAAACAAAATAATTTCATATTAATAAGCTAGAGTCTCTAGATAATTCAGAGGAATAACTAACACTGTCCCTAGAAGTACTAACATTGTCCCTAGAAGTCCTAATGCATTGCATTCTCTGTAGATGAAGTACTATAGGAAAGACTGCTAATAAAACCACGAGACAACTCTGTATAAACAGCTGAAAATAAATGTTTGGCATTGAATAAAGAACAGCAGGGAAAGGTAAAACACCACAAGTTAGCTCAATACAATTGGAAACAGCAAGGTAAAGCATTCCTGGGCAGATCTGGAAATGTTAGTAGATGTTAAGTTTTGTGGGTAAAGGTTCTCTCTGCTGAGCACCTTTTGCATGGTTCTTGTGTTTGTGCATGTGTGCATATAGTTTACAAACCCACGGGTTTTCTTCTCCTTGAAAATGTTGCTCCTTGGACTCCTCTGGTGTTGGAAAAGGGTTTGTTGGCTTCTGCACCACTGTTGTGGAGAATGTAATGCCAGCAGGTGTGTAGAAATTTGGTTTACTGGATTTGCTTGTATTTAGCACTGGATGAAACTTTTTGTTCTTGTTGCTTAGGGAGAAAAAAATCTGAAATGCTCTTACAAAATTTTAAAATGTCCATATTTTCATTTGAAAGTTTCCATTTTAAAGTTTTGTTTTGGCAAATCATTGTTCTTGAACTCAAACAAAATACTTTCAATTTTAATAAAATATTGTTTTATTGATTTATTGGGGGGGTTAAGATCTCATAAATATAATAGGAAACCTAAATATTAATCCAAATTTATGAATTATGCCTTTCTTTTCCCACCCATGATAAAATCAGTAGAAACTTTTTTCCCCAATCAGCCTTACCAATGACAAGAGAAAGGGAGGCAGGAGCGCTCTGCTGCCAGAGAACTCTTCCCATTCAAAACCAGTGTCTAGCCTGTGCCTGGGTAGAGGCTGGGAGAAGAAAGAATGAAAAGAGAGTACTGCAAACTGAGTTTCTGTCACTGACTGCTCTGATACAATGCTAAAAGTAGCGCTGTAACTTCTGAATAATTCTTCCACTCTAGTTTTTCCTGAACAAGTTCCTAGAGAGAACAAAGAGCCTTATCCTGACTGTTCACAATTCCTATTGAAGTCAAAAAAAGTAAAACTATGGATTGAGATGTGCTCAGTACTTCCTATATACATATATATTGTTGAGGTTTTTCCCTTTGTCTTCCGTACCTCCTAAAGTTTGTGGAACTTAGAAAAACTTTTGTTCACTCAGTTTACCTTTCACATCAGGGATGTCTTAATTCTCATGCATGTTACTGTACTGCAAATTATTTGGCAAAAATGCTGCTTTTATAAAAAGCCTTAACAAACTTGTAGCATATGCCCCAGATAAAATCTCCTTTCAAACAGTCCCTTCAGATGATTATCTGCAGTGATTGCAAATGAACCTTGTAGCAATCTCATAACAACTGTCCTCGTGGACGGAAGAGAAACCTGCTGTCAGAACTACAAATAATTTACGTAACCCAATTTAAAGCTCTAACAAAATGTTCCCTGTTAAGAGGATTGTTATACTTAACGTGTGAGATGAAAATGTTTTCTGAAGGTCAGGAATGCACAGAAGATAGATTAGATCTCTTGAAAAGACAAAAAATAGGTTTTTACCAGAAGTTTTTCTTCTGTCAGACTTTCAACTTGGCATTCTCAGAAACTTACATAAGTGCAGCTTTATCCCTGCAAATGCTGTGTTTGCTCTGCAGAGGGAGAGGAGCCTCAGAGCTTCAGCTCTGCACACGGAAAAATATAACCGAAGGTAGGCTGGGGACTCAGGTTATTTTCTGCCACCAGCAGCAGCATAAATAAAAGCTCGTTTTAAAGAATACGAGGACGGGTTTGGAGAGGTATTTCCTAGACTGTGCCTGCCGCGGCAGCCAGTGTGATGCTGGAGGGCTCCAGGCAGTCTGTGTGGCTGCTGCAGGTGGGACAGTCCCTCCCGCAGCTGTGGGTGTCCCTCAGGTCCCGCAGGTGACACTGGGTGGGCTCACTGCTGCATTAACCCCTGCTGCAGGAGTGCTGCTGCATTAACCCCTGCTGCAGGAGTGCTGCTGCATTAACCCCTGCTGCAGGAGTGCTGCTGCATTAACCCCTGCAGCAGGAGTGCAGCCATGAGCTGTCTCTGCTCAGGTGTCCTGCTCGCTCCTGCCTGCTGCAGAGTGAGAGGGGTGGGACACACCTGCTGGGGCTGCAGGTGTGGCTCCCAGGAGTACCTGGAACCCAGACAGAGTCCTGCACTGCTGGTGTTCAGTGACCTGGTTGCTTCTGCTCAGCTGGGAGTTAATGTAAAACTGTCAAGCAGAGCCACCAAACCTGAATTCGACACATTGGAGAACTGCTTTGTGAGGTCTAGCTTTTCTTAATAGGATTTAGGGAGTGCGGCAGAGCTTGGTATGCTTTTGACATAGGGTACAATGGAAAGAAAAAGAAATTACAGCCTCTGTAACCATCACAAAACTGGGCTAATGCTGACATTCTCCTCCTCCCCTGCTCGCAGTCGCATGTGGTTTCTGTCCATCTCTCCAATCAGCCAAAACCTGAGGTTACAGGGGAGCTGATGATGGCGACTACTTAACCACTTAGCTCCTCATTTCCTTCACTGCAGCATTCCCCTAATGGTTCGGGTGTCTCCCTGTCACTCTGTGTCCCCTGCCTGCCCTGGCACTGGCTGTCCCACAGCCCTGCAGCAGCAGCTGCACTGAGGAGTGTGCGGACACCGGGCAAGCAGCAGGGTTTGGTTGCTAAGAGAGGCTGTTGGAGCAAAAGAATAGGGAAAATCTTTGTCCTGGAGAGTGGGATATTTTCTTACAGCGTCCTGCTTTGCATTGCTGAGGGCCTTTTCCTAAATCAGGTTTGTGAAGGGGAAGAGAGGCTCGGATAGGGTCCTCTGCATCACAGCAAAGTTTGCATCCCCAGCAACCTGTCACCCACACGGACATTTCTTCCTCAGAAACCCTCTGGGGCATTTCTTTTCCTCCTAAATCCATTCCTGTGTAGCAAGATTCTTTTACCACCACCTTCTTCGACAGCCCTGGAATATCAGCAGGCACCCTGGAGAGATGAGGCAGCCCATGGCAGCTTTTCTGTGCACCTCTGCTGGGGCAGGAGGTGTGGATGTGTGAATGTGCCCTTTCCTGGGCATGGCAGAGGAGCAGGGTCACAGCACTTGGGCACCTGCAGCCTCTTGGTGGCTGACTTTGCTGGTGGCTAGTTCTTCGGATGGAAATACTTTTGTGCCAGGTGGATTTCCAAATCTGAACTTTGCTGGAATGTTTAGCTTATTTTACAAGAACCGGGGCAGAGGAGATCACTGATTTTGCCCTATTTAAAAACAAGCAAACAAAAATAAGTTTTTAAAATACTCTTCTTGCCTGTTTCAGAAGAGGAGGGTGCTCTTGAAATCCGGAATCAAAAATGCATGTTTTATCTTTCTTGGTGTTCACGAACTGGAGACCTCAGGTTTTGCAGACTGGGAGATCTGTTAGCAGATAAATTCCCATGCTTGAGTCCTGGGTGTGCTCCAACCCACACAGCTTCTGAACAGAAATTTTCCTGTGACTGCATCCACAGGCTTCTGCTGGCTATGCTGGGATTGGGCACCTTAACTGAATTTAAGTGGACTGTTCCTCCCATGTATTGCTTTTAGTGGCTCCTGTTGGCTCCAGCAGCTACCTGAGTCATGTGTGGAAGAGACTAGGACCAAATAGGTAGGGAACTTCTAAGAAATAGGTTGGGAGAGAAAGCTTGTGAAAATGAGACTTTAACTGGACAGGAGAAAGCAGAAACCAGGAAATGGGAAGGGACTTGGAGAAACTAGATGGGCTCTAGAGACTGGCACAGAGGGTGAGCAAACACAGCTCCTTGGGGTGTACAAGCTCAGCTATTTGGGGCTTATGGTGCTGGGCAAAATCAGAATTGCCTGCACAAAGCCTAGAATAACGTGCAAACTGAGAATTCAGAGCTTTGGGGACCTGTACTTGGTGCCAGGACCAAGGACTCTGAAAAGCCAGTTGAAAAGCTGAACAGTGGAATAAAGTACCAAACCCTTGCAAAATTCTGTTCTAATAATCTTAAATCTCTTATTAAAGGCTACTTTGACCTTGTTCTTTTGTGACTCAGTTCAGAACAGTGGGAATGATAATATTCTGACATTCTTTCAGATTGTCAAAATTAATTTAATGGTTATTTGCAGAGCCCTTAAACCCTGGTGGTTCTGTCCTCAGATTGGAGCTTTATGTGATGAATAGCACATAGGTCAGTACAGACTTTATTTTTTATTGGTATCCAGTTGCTGGTAATCAGGTGAGCACTGTCTTGTGCAGAAAATGAAGGAGAGCACTGAGCACTTGTGAGGAGAAAAAGGAATGTCTGCTCCTGCAGCAAAGCAGGAGAGAGTGTTCTGATCACTGTGATTGTCGCGTCACACGGGGCTGCCTTCCAAGGTCACAGACATTTATTAGCTGTCATGAAGGCCCATATTCCTATGCTTTCCTGCTAACTGAAACATTTCAGCAATTAGAAACATAAATCTTCTTGTTCCTCTGCGTGAAAAGGTTCAAAAGTTTCCATTACTGCCCTGCTGTTTCCCTTGATTTCAGCAGTCCCCGCAGGTTCTTTGTTGACATTTCTGAGTTGACAGCAGCCTGTTCAAGCCCTGCCTCTCCTCCCTGCTGCCTAGCAATGATTACATTGCTTTGTTTACTAACAAACGTCTTTGGACCTGGGATGATAAACACGGGGTGCAGAGCAGTACTTTGATCGCAAATTGTACATGTAGTCCTTGAATCAATTTTACTACGAGCAAATGAGTTGCCTTAATTACTTAAACAGGGATATTATCACAAACCATAATAATCTCCCTTTACTCTGTACTTCTAGGAAGTATCTAGATAGTCCATGCAGTTGTGGAAATACCAGCTTGGGTAGTCTGTCAGGAGAAAATAAACAGCTGACACCTCAAAACTTTTGTTGGGTTGAGGGGAAAATCACCACCTTGGTTTTGATAAGTATTGTGCTGTTTTCTGAAGTCTTTATAAAGCATCTCTTACAGACACACCTGAGAGTGTCAAGTCCTCCTCAGGGCTGCCCTTGGAGCAGGATGGTTTGGGCAGTGGTCATGAGATTCCTAGTCCAGCCCTGGCAGTATGGCTTGACTCTGGAGGCAAGGGCTGAGTCTTCTGTCTATCCTTGATTTCTGGGATAAACCTTTACCAAAGCAGAAATCAAGGACAGATGGGCTGTCCTGGAAAGGTTAACAGCAAGAAGAAGGTGAGAGGTCTGTAAGCTGCAGTCTTAAGCCTCTGGGCCACCATTCCAAGACACAGGAAGGGTTTGTTCACTCTTGTCTGGTGGCTAAGCTCGTTCTGGATTGCTTTGCATGGCCAAGAGAACTCCCTCAGTGCAGCCTGGCCTTGCCACAAAGAGCCTCCCACTGCTGAACAGGAGTGAGAGGGTTTGTGCACCTAACCTCTGTTATAATAGGTGCAAGGGGCACACGAAGGTCTGTCAGCTGGTTTGTGGTGCTGTGAGCTGCGGACATCAGGTGACACACAGGAGCTGTGTGGCAGCTCTTGCTGTCACCCAGGGCAGTACTGGAGTAGGTCATGGAGCACACATGAACACTTTTATCATGTTGGAGTCTGCTGAATTGCAGCAATCATGAGAACTAAATATTGCAATTAGAGCTGGTCCAAAGGTTGGAACTCATCTTCTTTGAGTCACCTTGATTGCTTTTGTTTTGGGAGTGTCCTGATTAAACAATACGAAGAAATATGAGATAATGGTTAGCAACTTTTTGTGTTTACTAAAATAGGTTTATCAGGAATTGGTTTTATTTCAATTGAGGCTTAAATGGCTCTCCAGTGTTTCATAAAACACAAGCAATGAGGGAAGAATATCTTTTTCTTTTCAAAAAATATAGCTTTAGGTGCATGGGGCATCTCTTAAGTTTTCATTTAACAGTTTTTGACTGTTGAAATTTGCAGTTGAAAACTGTCTAAAGATATGCTGGAGATAAGAGAATGCTGATGCACTTATAAGCAGAAGATTTCTCTACCTCTTTATCTTTCTTAATTCCAGCACACTTGTGGGGTAAATTTTGCTATTTATATAATGAAAGAACATCTAGGTATAACCCTTAGATTAATGTTTACCTCTATGAGATAACTTTCTGGGTTGAGGACTGCTTCTCGGTGCTTCCTCAGCACTGGGGTGCCCAGTGGAGGTATTTCTGAGAAGCATTATTAAGGTCAGTTGGACCAACACTGGTGCTCTCATTGTGCTCTGCAAAGGCTGACAGCTTTGCCCACCTTCTCCGGTGCTCTCCTCTCCTGCACACACACAATATGTGTATGCATTAATATCCCCCAAGTGGATTTGCTTTCCTGTCCTGCAGTGTATGCATGGACAGATGTATTTCATTTGTCTGGCCCTTAACTGAAAAAGTTTGGGATGACCCAGTTTCAGCACTGTTGTACCTCTAAGAGAGGTAATAAACCTTACATTTCCAAAATAACAAAGATTCAGTCGGATTTAATGTCTTTACTGAAAAAAAAAATTATTCTTCAGACTTACAGAAGTGTAAGTCATGGGTAAATGAGTTACTCAGTACAAAAAATGTGTCATGTATTATTTATTCCTTTCCTAGGTAGGAGTGCTTCTAGGCTCTTCTGTCTGTCAGAAGAACAGATAACTCAAAAATCCTGCGTAGAAACCATCCACTCCTGAAAGTAGGATGCCTCTGAGGTACAATCATGAGAGGGATCAAATATGCCATTCTCTCTTGAGGTAAAACCTCAGCAGAGGCTCCAGGCGAGCCTCCCAACACTGTCTCTGGGGGAGAAAGCACTGTGGGGTTATGAGATGTGCACAGGAGTTGTGTGCCTGATGCTGATGCTCTTCCAGTGCCCAGTGCAGAAGGGAGATTGATCCACACCTGCTCTGGGGCCACACGGTGCTCAGCTGTAGTGTGGGGATGCAGAGGGCTTCAATGCATCACTGTCTGGACTCGCTGACTGGAAAAGCAACCTGCTGGGGAGGTACACTATGCATCCCTCAATGTGTAGCACATTGTCCAAAGTGGCAGGGACTGGGCTGAGAGGTGATTCCTGCTGCTAGGAAAAGGACCCAGGTACTGGAGAAGGTTGGAGTCACTGTGCTAAGGTTACATCTGTTCAAAGTTTTCTCATAAACTTAAGAATGCTGAGAGTTTGCCCCTATTCCAAATAAAGTGTTTATTAGGGGTTAAATGACTGTGCTTTATCTTCATGGGAGCTGATAGAAACAAAATGAGACTGGGAGTTAATGTTCCATTCTGCATTGCTACTGCAAAGAGTAACATGGAGTTCTTCAGATGAGATGAATAGACACAGCTTAACCTCTAGGCATGTGTTATTGGAGCCCATTTAAAGCACTTTGAGCTGGAAGAGACTTTGCTGAAGCTAATGGGAAATGCCAGGGTAGGAAGATGATCCCAGTGTTTGGCACACTCAGAGCCTGGAGAATTTCCAATGTGTGTGTTGGCATTTACAGGATGTAAGGAGAGTGTCTTTTCTCCCCAAGAGTAATAGACAAAGCAAGTTTAGACAATTCTGGTCAGTTTTTCCTCTTCAAAGGAAAAATTAATTTTCTTGTTTCTCATTGTAGTGCAATTGTAAGCAAATATTTTTTGCTTGAGTTGTAATAAGAGGTCTTGTGTTTCGTAAGACTAATACCCTTTGTAGCAAATGATGCTTCTGTGCATTAATTTCTCCCCCCTGTGCAGTAGCCAATGGTGCAAGTCCTTCTTTCCTCAGCACTTCAAACAGCTGTCTTCTGTAGAGTGGCCTGAGATCTTGCATCATTTCCTGTCATCTATCCAAAGCTATTTATAAGATGTCTGCTGATTCTGGCACATAAGCAAAATCCAGTTTTCATGAGAAAACAAATACTTTGGAAATGTAATCCTTCCCAGCAAGTGTCTCGAACTGCTAAGAAAACCTGGAACAACCTTGAAAATCTTAATGAAAGCTAGAACATAAATGGTGTTGGGGAATATGGGGAATTGAATAGTCCCATATGTTTTTAGTGGAAATATTTAGAAATAGATGGTACAAGATGCACTGAGAAAAAGTTACAGAGTATTAAGGGAGAGGAGGTGTTTCCAAAATATATTTGTTAGTGAAATGAAAAGTTTGGGTTTTGATGTTTGACCATACAACAAAAGTGACTCAAGGTAGCTCTTGCAATGCTGAGTATTCACCATATAATTTGATGGTAGATGTTCTATAAAAAGTCCCTGCTTTTTGATATTTCTTAGATTTTCAATCTCTTTAGCTTCAGGAGACAGACTGGGGTAGGAGTCTGGCAGGGACATTTGCAGTTATTATGTGAAGCAGTGTGCTTCCAGTCTACCTGCTGCTTTTGATAAGTGCTATTTTGGGAACCCTGAAAAAGGGTGTTGGCCACAGCCAAAGCACACCCTGAGCAGCAGAACTCATATCGGCCTCCTGCAGGCCTGCCCTGACCCTGCTGGCACTGCCTGGCCCTTTATCTTTAGCCATCCAGTGTGCTGCTTGCCTGTGAAACAGCTGCAGCCGTGAGCTGGGGCACACTGGAGACCTCTGAGTGTGGAGCAAATGGAATTGGAGATGGCCTTTGCCTGAGCACTCACAAAAACACAGTACCTTAAAGCATCTTCCAAGGCAGTTTGTTTCATCCTCTTTCCACAGTACCCATGTATTTGTATTGAGCTGTGCCCCCTGTAAGAGTATTTCAAGAGGATTCTGGTGTGGATGAAAATGTTAGTGAATGTTAGTCCAATATTTTGTTCCCTGTAAGTGACAAACTCGGCAGCACCAGCTGTATTTACAATCACACCGAAGGCTTTATCTCTGTAATGCAATAGGAATCAAAATGCTACACGTAGGAAGGTTTACAGTGCTATAAGAATGAACAAGAACAGTTCTGCACAGCAATATGTCTATTTTTGCAACTAAATGCAATAGTTGTACAAAAGCACAGAATTGTTCTGTATAAATCCATCATCAGGCCTTTATAACTTGTGCCCAAGAGCTGACATATTTTCCAGTAGGGATCCAAAACCAAATGTATTTTTTGCTGAAAGCACCCAATCCTGCTTCCAGAACATCTCTCCAATTTGGACTACTCAAGGTATTACAGATATTTAAATAATATCTGCTGCCTTTCAACTCTAGCAGCACTTCAGCTGATGCCATAACCAGCACAGAGGCCTCAGACAATTGTGTTCTGGTGCAACATCAGTTGGCAGATGCGTTCTCCTAACTATTTCACTTTTGGAGGTAAGGATGAGAATGGTGCCTTGCTGAAGGTCTGAATGGGGAAGAGCCATGGCACACTGAATTCTCTTGCACCTGAATTGCTGGGACAAAAACATTTGGTGCTTCTTGTTTCCACCTCATCCCACACTTTGCCTTGTCCTCCTGTTGAGTGTTGTTCAGCTGTAGATTCATCCACTGACTGGATCTACAGCCTGACTCCAGCACATCTCCAATGTCCCATGCTGGGAAGTTTGAAGCAACTTGGGTCACTTGGAGCACCCGAGTGTGAAAATGCTGGTGCTAGTAATCCTTTAAAAAATTTAACCTAACACATACTGCCTTAATTGCCTACCTCAGTAAATTTCTCTACATGTTTGCTATTCTGTGCATGAAATACTGATAGCTATCTCTCTGCAAGGTTAACTAGTGAGGAAAAAATGAAAGGCTGAGGATCTGGGAGAGCTCCTTACACACAGAGGGCTAATGCTTTCAGTGATGACCCACCTACAAGGCAAGTTTTCTAGGCTGTCCTCTTCTCTCTTTATTGTCGTGGCTTTGTCAACTCTTGCTTTAGGCAGCTGCTCTGTCCCCTGTGCTAAGTGTTGTTTAAAACAGAAAAAGTAGGCAATGGAATTGCCTGACTTAATAAAACTGTGTGATATTAAGCAGGGGGCCTGCATGCAGCCAGCTGTACCAAAGTGTCCTAGATCACTGATAATCTACCAAGGGGGAAGAATTACTTGTTCTAAGTGTTTAATGACTTTTTGTCCTACAGAATTTCCAAAGTGTGTCACATAACCCATTTATTTCTAGCCTCAAAGTTGAACATCTTCTGTGACTTTCTTCTTCCACGTCCATTTGCCCTTTGTACTTTGCTGCCTCTGGTTTGAATTGGTCTCTGTTAATGGTCTGGTCTTTTCCAGTCTGTCTATTGTTTCACATGGGAATGAAGATCTTTGGGTATGTTTTTGTCCTTTATTCCAAGTTCTCTGTCGTAGTTTCTTTCATGATCAGAATGTACATGGTACAAACCTCACTCTGGTAATGTCAGGTCCATCCAAGTGAGTGCAAATGAGGTGACAGCATGTTGCCTGCGCCCAGATAGCTCTGCCTACCACCAAGCAGACTTTAGCTAAAAAGGGATCTTGATGCAAACATTTGTTCAAAGCTTTTAAGATGGCAACTTCTGTGTGTTTCTCTGATAATAATGCTGATTGGAATTACATTTTAGGATTTTTTGGGGAAATTTTAAAGTCTGCAAATCCAGAGAGTGAGTTCTCGTTAGAAAAATGCATTTGTGTTAAAAAGAACAAATAGAAAAATGCTGGGTCCATTATGTGGACAAGATAGAGTCTGACATTTCCAGGAAATGAAGGTGCCCAGGAAATGAAGCCACCTGAGCTGTTGGGTTGCCAGAGAAACTCAAATTTATCTGTGCTGTTTGTGCTGAACATCAGCACTATGAAACTAAGCTGGAAGAACAAGTGATTTGTAAAGGTTTTGCTCAACACCTGCAGAGAACTAGGCTGATTGGAAGAGGCAGCAGTAAAAGGAAACCCAAACTATTAAAAACACTTGGGATCTGTGCCAGGGAAACTAAATCGTACTTCAGGGCTCAGAGCACAGATAAGCAGGAATAAGCCAAGGAGGCGGCAGAAAATGAGTGTTTTTTTAACCTCTCCCCATCTCCTTCTAATAAGTGTATTTTTTCTTTAAACTCATCCCTATTCACATGCAAAATTCATCTTAGACTTTGGTAAGAAATATGGTCAGTCCTTAAAAATGTGTCCTAGGACACATTTCCCTTCTTCTGGGAGGATGTGTAAGTCAAGCAGGCATGGTCTGAGGCTTCCCCTTGTGTGTCCCAGTTTACAGCTGCCCAGGGAGCTGATCGTGCAGGACAGGCCAAGAGCCAGGTAACATCATAAATACCTTAATTGTCACTGGGGATGGAGGCTGCTTATTGTGAGGTTCACACTGAAGTTCAGAGACTCCTCTGAAAATACTTTGACTCATTAGAGAGAGCTGCGTGCTGCAAGAAAACAAAGATTCCTCGCAGAAAAGCTCAGTGAAGCAGTGAAACTGAGACAAAAGCCTGGAGCTGCCAAGTTACCTTGGGCAACCTTTTCAAACCGTCTCCAAATCTTTCTTCCCTTGCCAATCATAATGGGTGTGGACACTTAAAAATACTTCATTCCTTTTTATGCCACAAGTAACAATTCTCACACAGGACTGAAATATTACACTGGAATTTACTGTTTGATCTTTCTGAACTTGGATATAATAAATGAATCACTGCTTCAGTTCTAATTATTTTTTAATTGCTGGTCTTTATGACCTTTGAATTCAAGTTCTTTTCTTGTTCTTCATTTCACTGACAGTTAATATCTGCCAGTGTTTTAGAATGGGTTGATATCATCTAGCATATCATCTACATGCCATGAAATTGCATTCTTGTGGGAAATGTGAAAAAAAACAGTCACAGTAATTTATAGCCTAATCAATAGGATATTAAAAATCCAAAAACGGATTAGCAATTTGCTGGATTAGATAAATTGCTATGTGACACACAATTAAATTCTGAGCAACTCTCAAGTATTGAAATTCTATAAATATTGAGGCTGAAGACACGTAACATCCCTGCACCATGCTCTTCCTTGTTGCATGATTTTCCTCTAGATTGAAGGATCTCATTCACTAAATCCTACCACGAACTAAACTCCTGGAATGGCAGAAAATAATTTGGAGGGTAAAAAAAAAAAAAAAAAAGAATGTAGTTCATGACTTATGAATTAGGAACCCAGAAATTGGTGGCACTTCTGGGCTATGTGAGATTTATGAGTGAGCATGTGCCACCCAAGCGAGGAAGCTTGCTGCTAACTGTAAGCCTCCTCTGTTTGTTAAACTACTTTTCAAACAGTCTGGGCTGCTGCAGAGCAGGCTCCATGGATGTGCAACTTCTCCATCTGACTGAATTGACACTGCGGATATTGGCAAAGAGTCCCAATGGACATGGATGATGGGCTCTCCAGGTGCTGTTTCAAGGATGTAATATAGAATTTTTCTTACTTCAGCACTCTAGAATCTGAGGACTAGCTTGCTCTTTTGTTTCTCTAATGAAAATACTTTGTATGGATGGAGGGGTTCTTTAATTAACTAAATAGCTCTGGATTTAGACGTACAACCACTGCTGCTCCTGCCCTTTTTTTAAGCCCCAAATCTCTTCCTTTAATTCAAGTAAAAACTCCTCTGTGGCTTGGCTCTGCTTGCCATCCTAACATCACATCTTCCAAATATGCACTCCTGCAGTTTTTTCTTTATGGAGCGTATTTAAATACAGGCCTTCTGGAGCAGCCAGTGCTGTAACCTTCCAGCTCTGTTTTGCTGGGTGGGCAGAAGAACTGCAGCTTTGTTTCTGACTTTTCTGTACTGTTGGCAGCATGGTGAGCTGCCGATCAATTAGCAAGCATTGTAATATAAAATGTCAGTTTGGTCACTGACTTCTCTATGTGTGCTGTTAGTACAGTGCTGCTCTACCAAATGGCCAGGTCACCTCTCCTGGTAGTGGGGTCAATGTCAGAGCTAGCAGTGCATCTGACTAATTGAAATAGAGAATGTTTGGCTGCATAATTGAAGAGAGTTTAAAAGTTACTTTAAAAACTTTAGAAAAGCTGAGTAGAGAGATCCTTGGATGTTGATATATGATCTGTTTATTAAAAAAAAAGTTACATGAACTAAAAGTGCAAGGGTCAATTGGATGCTTTTGTACAAATGGCAACAGAGCAATAGAGCAATAGAGCATGTAACTTCTGTCCTAGTTCTAGCTATAAATAACCTGTTTAACCAGCAAAAAAGGATATTAATTGTTTTATCTCTTTTTGAGTCATCCTGTACTGAAAAAGCATGAGGGACTGCAGTAGGAAAACTGCACCCTGCCTTGTCAGTTGTACCGAAACTGGGTTAGTAGAAGCATAAGGATCTTGTGATACCTAGAGGCTTGGAGTCCTCATGCTTCTCTCTCCCTGCTAAGACTGCTGTATAAAAGTCTTAGGGGAAAAAACGTCAAGTTTTAATTATTTTTCTTTATTTTGCTGTATTAGTTGTGGTTTTGGGGAAAAGCAGACTTTTAGTGCCTCTTTCAAGGGAGATGCTACAGCAAGACAGAAATCCTTTGCGGTATCTAGAGGTGACAGCAATGGCAAAGATTTGTAGATGCTTGTGCGGAGAACACTCAGATCCGCCATGACATTAAGACTGCAGAACATCTGAGCCGAAGAGCCCCTTCTCAGATGTTAACTCTGCGCCCGCCTGTTGCCTTCCAACTGTTTTTGTTTTGTGCCTTGAGGGACGTTTATTGCCGGGCCAGTTGAACGGGACACCGGCGCTTCCCGCCGGCCGCGGCTGCCGCCCCGGCCCCGAGAGCATCGGGGAGAGCGCCCGTTCGGTGGGGCCCGGGCCGGGCCTCCCGGTGCCGCTGCTCTGGCTGCCACAGGGCCACCGGGCTGGGCAGAGCCGCGCCGTGCTCCCTTCGGGGCACACCGCTCCACCTGCCGCCTTTCCGCGCTGGGTTTGGCTCGACTGCGCTTCGAGACTGCCGAAGCCCTCGGGCCGACTAGGCACACCGGAGCGCCGTGCCTTGGGCCGACGGCCGAGGCGGTGAGGTGAGCGAGAGCCTCCCGCGAGGCCCGACTCCGCCGGGCACACGGTCAGCCGCCCAGCTCCCCGACACTCGGGCAGCGCTCCCGTCCCGCCCCCGTCCCCGAGGGCCGCCCGGGGCCGCCCCTGGCGGGCGGAGCCGCCGCCGCGCCGCCCCTCCCTGCCCTCCGCGCCGGGTTACATGGCGGCGGCTGCGGCAGCGGCAACTGCGGCGAGGCGGGCGGGCGCCGGGCGAGGGCCGGTGGCGGAGCCGCGGGGCTCGGCCGTGTGAGCAGCGCACCCCCGATGAGCCTGGGAAGGCCCGTGAGTGCCGGGGCGGGGGGCGCGGGGGGTCTCGGCCGCCGCACGCGCGGGCCCGGCCCCGCCGCACAAAGGCGCTTTGTTCCCTCCATCCCGCCCGGCGGCGGCGGCGCCCCCGGCCCGTTCCGTTCCGCCCCGCTCCCTCCGCCCGGGCCCGGCCCGGCCCCTCCGCACTGCGGCGGCCGCGGGGCCGAGCGGGGCGAGCGGGCGCTGACCGGGCGGGCGGCGCTGCCGGCGGCTGCGGCGCCGGGCCCGGGGCCGCCTGTGCCGGGGGCGGCGGGCGCGGCCTGAAGGGCGTTTGAAGGTAGGGCTGCTCCGCGGCGGGGGCGCCGGCGCCGGGCTGCCGCCCCCCGCGGCACGGCGGGAGCGGCTCCCTCGGCCCGGGCGGCCGGAGCAGCGGCGCGGGCGGGCGAGGCTGGCTTGGCCCGGGGGCGGCGGGAGGAAGGATGTCCTTTGCCGGGGGGGCCCGGCCCCCACCGCCTGCGGAAGTTTTGCTGCTGCATTCAGCGCAGTTCTCCGAGCCGGCAGATAGGGCACAGGTACCGCTCGCTCCTGCTGCCGGGCGCCCTCGGGCTCTGGGAGCCTTTTGTGGGAAAAGTGACTTAATGCTCTTAATAAGTAGCTTGAAACACCCGACGGAAACGGCTTGAAGAGAGACCGCTCGAGTTTTGGGATTTGGGAGAACAGGTACCCTTGCCTAGGCAGGCGGGATGCTGTCGCTTGGCGTTTGTAGGATGTATCTGTTTTTCTGGGTAATTCAGTGCTGTTTGGGATCAGCCTGACAATGGCTGTTAATTGTGTTGTGGGAAAAGAAGCGGCGGTCGGCGTGTTGTCGTATGGCCAGTGCTGTTGCCAGCAAGCTTTTTATATAGATGTGTGTGTGTATATGTAAAAATAACGTCGTCGCAGCATTATGTGTTTATAAACCAGTTACAAATTCCGGAAAGTGGTGGCTTAAAATAGAGGTACATTTTGGTTTGGCAATTGCGTTCAGCAAATGTGTGCTCTAAAGCTAAAATGGGAACTTTCATTTCAGCCCCTTGCTCAGGCTCAGTCCTTGCTTGTGGGGTTGTTATCTTGAATTCACTCTTGACTGGTTACCTGTTCAGTGGAACAGCAGATGGTAGCAGGTCTGCAGAGGTGCAGAAGGCTGTGGTTCGCTGATTGTGGGCTTCTTCTGGGGAGTTTTCATTATTACTGGCTAAAGGGAGAGACAAATCATTTTAAAACATGACACAAAAAAGTGCACTGGATTCTTGTGTGTTTTTACAGATCCTTCGGAAGACTTATAAACTAATAGTAACATTTGCTTACTGCTAGCACCGGGTTCCCTAAACAGTGTGGGGAGCAAGTAGGAGGCTTTAGAAAGCAGCAGTTTCGTGAGTTGGACGATGACTCACTCTGCCTACTGACTGCAACGTGGCTGATCTAAAAAAAAGTACTTCTGTGCCCCGTATTTTTTTTAGTCAAAGGGATAGTACTTAGCAGGTTGTATAATATGTCATTAGTCATTCTTGGTCTTTCTCCTGTGAGTAATAATTTGATCATTATATGGTCAGCGTAATCCAATTAAGTAGTATCTTTCAGTCTTATTTGTATTTCTGACAAAGTAAACATCTCATACCTGACTGTTTCGGTGTACATCCTGTTTCCTGAAAACTGATAAATCCACGTGCAGAAGCTGAGCGTGATTTGAAGGGGCTGCTTGCGCAATGCCTGAAGCTGGTCAAATGTGATCATCACTAGGGATGATTTCAAAGCCCTTCTCTGGGTCACTTCTGTTACCCTCTCCCAAGAACTGACCCATTTTAAAACCATAGTTGTAAACCACTTAAGAAACCAATGTCTTTTTGTTTCCTTCTTTAAGCTTTGTGTGAAGAAGTAAAAGTATCACTTAAAAAAACCTAATAGGCTTGGAAAGGTGACAGCCTAAATGAAAATGTCAGTGCCTGCGTCAGTAGCCTGTTCAGCACAAATGGGGATGATAACCCTCTCCCCTTTTTTATACAGTAGTTCATTATATGTCTCAAGTGGTTAAAACGTGTACACAACTGAAGAGGTATTGGTGATTTTTGTTTTGGTAGTGTGTATTATCATGACGGTTGGACCATTGAAACAAAAAATTTATGACCTAGTGGATATTGGTATCACTCTAAATATTTAAAAAAAAAACCTCAGTATTTTCTAAAATTAAAAACTACTTTAAAATACAAAGAAGAAAATTAGTTACTTTGAGCTCATTGTTTGGCCTGAGGAAAGCTTTAATTTCTTCTACCTGATTACCCTTTAAGCAATTATCATGTTAGAATGACAGAAAGTTTGGGGTTAACTTTTTTACTTTGCATCCCTCCTATCTGCTTGTGGTCTGCAGGACCATTTGTTTTAATGTCTGTTTGCTTTAACTTGTGGATGGGGAAAGGTGGGCGACACTCTGGGGCCGTGGGCCTGGCAGAGGGACCAGCTCTCAGCCGAGACAGCACAGGGCTACATGGGTGGGAGCTGGAACTGGCACAGAGAAAGAAGGTTGTCTTTAGTGGGAAAGAAGAGATGCTTGTAGTTAATGCAAGGGATTAGTTTAGAAGTGTATTTTTTTAGTAAGACAAGGGTATATGGACCTGCTACTGCATTGTCATTTTTGTCTGCTTTTTCCAGAGTAGAATTTGTTTCAATAGTGGGGCATTTTTCCTAGGACAGTCTCTGACTGTCCTCACCACGTTCGTGTGAGGTACTTTATCTGTTTGGTAGATAGGCTGCCTCTTGGTCAGCTTCCTGGCTTGAATGATAGCTTGTCCTGCTTCTTGTGACTTTGGGATTAAGTAGTTTGCTCACAGATAGGAAGTTTGTAGCAGGATCAAGTCAAATGAAGGCTGCAGTGCGTTGGTTGCTTATGTTGTCAGCATTCGTTTCCTTAGCTAAATAACTGTGGAGATCATTGCACACTTTCTGAAAACATTGTAATTAGTGGTCACCTAGTGAAAGGATAAGTGTAAACTGATGGTTAAAAATGAATCATTTCAGAGATACAGAATGAAAATTTTAGGGCTCCTACTTCAGGAAGCAAATGGACCACAGCTCTCTTTCTCCCTGAAGCAGTCCTTTCATTGCTGCATTCAGTCATGGCAGTAGGGGGTAAGATCTGAGTTATGGCAAAGAGATAGTAGATCTTAATCTTTGCTGCTGATGGGCATGGTTTTGAATCTGTTCCTGTGCTGTTTAATGGAACTAGCTAAAAGAGAGGTTCCAGATGTGTCACGCAGCTGGTGCAAACAGTTTCGGTATTGCTGCATGTTGAAGACATCAGCAGTGTGAAACAATAAGCCTAATTGTGAGGCAGAATACAACTGGTTGTAGATGGTCCCAAGGATATAAAGTACTGCTTATTGCATGGTAATTGAACAGAGGCCTTGGACCTTGAGTTAACATGAAATTTGAAGTATTAGTACAAAAATTAATTTCCATAACAACTGAGGGGGTGTTGGAATGAAAGGTGAATGGGGTGATGTAAACTGTTTCACAGGCAGCAGCTCAGAATGAGTGGACCTGAAAGTAATACATGTGAGTGTGAAAATACTTCCGAGTTTAAAAATGTTAACGATGAAGAGGCTAGACTTCTGGGTTTTGTAATTGTGGACAGAGTTGGATAATTGCTGACGCTGTCCTCTTTAGGATAAATTTTACTCTTACTCTTTAAGTAAATTCATGGATGTTTTCATAGGGGTCTTCACTCTAATGTCTTAATATTGGTAAAAATTCAAGATAATTTGGGGAAAAGTAGTAGTGTTCCCTCATTGTGTTTGTACTGAGGCTATAATAACCCTTGTAAAACACTGTTTAAAATTAGGACTCTTACAAGTGCACAAAGAAAGGAATCTTAAGTCCCATGTGCTTAGTAGAGAAAGCTCTGATGATCACCATTCTGGCAGGGGACACCACATCAGTAGAGGGCAGCTCAATGCTTTTTGGTTGAGAAATACTAAATTTGGTGATCTTTATTTAAAAAGAAAAACCGAGCAGAGGATGGTGTGTTTCCTTCTTCCCTGTGTTTGTTCTGTTCTGTCCACATGCCTGGCGGCAGGTGGTGTGTGGCAGGAGAGGGCGAGTGAGCCAGGGCATCGGGGCTGTGTCTTGGTGACAGTCAGCCTTGAGCCTAAGGAAGGGTGATATTTAAATGTGTTGAAACAGTCTTGTTTCTGTTTGCCAGTGTGCCTTTTTTTCCCTTTTTTTTTTCTCTATACAATTATGATTACTTTAGTGAATTGAGGCCATTATTTAAAATATGTTAATAACTTGTCAGCTGCTCTTGCTGCACTGTTAGGAGTGAGGAGATTTGTTTTGCTTGCTCCCAGTTGTCCCATGAAAGGCTAGCACTGTTTTAAAGGAAAACATTCATACAATTAATTCTGAAGTGTTGGGATAGTGTGGTGACCTTTACATTTAGGTAGAGAGCGGAGGGAAGAGCTGAAATGTGTTCATCTAAGATTGAACAGAGGGCATTTAGTGGTTTGATATGACCTATACATGTTGGGGAAGAACATGCAAGTGACTTGTAATGGAATTGCCCAAAGCTCACCACAGTGTGTAGCGTACACCTCTGACTCTTCCCTTTGTGGCATTTTTGAGCTTTGAAAAGAAGTGAGGATGTTGTGCAAAAATGCACCATGTGGTCTTTATGACAGCATTCTGCTGTTGCTGACGGGAACGTACTGAGAAAATTGCCAGTTTGGTTTTTCATAAATAGTAGGTGAATTCATGACTCTATTAAAAAATAAATGATGTCTGAAAGAGCCCATATGTTAGGCGAAATGGTTGTAGAGTATATCAGTTAGTCTGTAAAATGTACTTGCTACTAGTTTTTTCTCTGTAATCTAGGTTAGGTAAGTGTAGAAGTAATTGATAAAGTAATAATATTTGTCTGATACGTAAGAGTCGCCTCTGTAATTCCTGTAACAATGAGTCTATATATAGAGTCAAAGTTATTATTTGAGGTGTTGGTAAACTTTATCCAAAATCACAGGGATTTAAGTGAGCAGTACCCAGTTACCTCTTATGGAGTGAAGCAGTTAAACATGATTTTGTCTTCAAATAAAAGTTTAGTGAAAAGAATTATTTCAAAACTTGATAACAGATGCTAAGGATACTGTTGCTTCTGGCTTGCCTCTTAACCAGCTCTATTGGAGAATGACCAAGTTTGCTTTGTTAGTCCCTTTATTAAGACTCAGGAGGATTTTTCATTGTGTGCCATATATTTTCAATAGATTATATAAAACATGTTCACAATATATGTTTAGAAATGGTGGTTGGTCATTATTGCCAGTTTTCCTCCACGTGTGAAAAGTGCATATAATTTCTAATCAGTTTAGCTTTTTTGATGGTTTATTATTTTTGTAACTGGACAGTAAATAAGTTGCATATTTAGGACAACTCGGTGAATTCGGGGAGGAGGAAGACTTTTGTATGTGCTGAGTGCTGATGTATTTTTCTCTGCTTTTCAGGTTGCCACGGAGTAAAATGGATGGTAGCTTTGATTGTGATTGTGGTGAGCTGGAGCCACCTGATCATTAACAGAAGGCATCTTTTGTAAATCAAGAGCTGCCAGTTTCCCATTTAACTAGACTGTAAACAAAGAAGAGAAAAAGGAGGAAGAAGGAAAAAAATAGTGCTTACCAGCACCATAGAATGACGCTGCTCAGGACCAGTCCAACACTGAATGTATCTGCACTGTGAGGAGGAGGATGTTAATAGAAGCCTATTATGTGCATATTTATTCACATTTTTGTTAAATGTTAACCAGTTTAGCACAGTAGAGCTGAGTGCATAGTATGTCATTTCATTCCGTTTGAGTTTCTTGTGAGTATTTTCTTTAATGTCTGCAGAAATGCTGCACCTTTCTTGAACTATGAATGCTGCAATCTTTCTATCTTATGCTCGGTTTGAGTTCTAGAGCTTACAGGCTCTAAATTCAAGGGGACACAACAGGCCTGGCTGGCTCATAATGAAATGAGAGTGTCAAGAAACCATCTTGCAGTCAAAGCCAAGTGTTTCTTCTCCCTTTCTCTAAGACCTTTCCTTCAGATACCAGTGGAAGTGTCTCCGTGTGTTTACAGAAGCTTAGTAGTTTGAGGAAAAACGTCAAGAATTTAAAAATGGCAGAAAAATTTGAAAGTCTCATGAACATTCATGGTTTTGATCTGGGCTCTCGGTATATGGACTTAAAACCACTGGGCTGTGGTGGAAATGGCTTAGTTTTTTCTGCTGTCGATAATGACTGTGACAAAAGAGTAGCTGTCAAGAAAATTGTCCTTACAGATCCCCAGAGTGTTAAACATGCTCTACGTGAGATCAAAATTATTAGAAGACTTGACCACGATAACATTGTCAAAGTATTTGAAATTCTTGGTCCCAGTGGAAGCCAGTTAACAGATGACGTGGGCTCCCTTACAGAATTGAACTGTGTTTACATTGTCCAGGAATACATGGAGACAGATCTGGCTAATTTGCTAGAGCAAGGCCCTTTACTGGAAGATCATGCCAGACTTTTCATGTACCAGCTGCTACGTGGGCTCAAGTATATTCACTCTGCAAATGTTCTGCATAGAGATCTCAAACCAGCTAATCTTTTCATTAATACTGAAGACTTGGTGCTGAAGATTGGTGACTTTGGTCTTGCACGAATCATGGATCCTCATTATTCCCACAAGGTATGCAGAGAGTGGGAATATCTAAGTGATACATTGACAACCGTGCCTTCTTAAAATAGCATCTTTCTCCCTTTTGCACAGGTAGATAGGCTGTGGAAGGCCTCCTTAGCATAGTTTGTCTCAGATAGGACTACTGCAAGCATAAAGTAAAAACATTTATTTTTACTAGAGGGGTTCAGAAAAGCAGAGGTTTTAACAGTGAAGACAGAATTTGAGATTAAGAGCAACATTTAGTGACATAATTATAGAAGCCTTAGATAAGATTATAAGTAGGGCATTCGTAGTGCAAATGTGGCTACTTCTGGGAATTGGTTTAGAGATACTGTCTTCCTGGTCTAGATGTTTCACAAGAGAGTTCAGTATCATCTCTGCATTTATTTGGCACCTGGGAATGAGAAAGTTTTGCTGCAGTGCCTCATTTGACTAATAAATACTGTCATACCTCTGTGTGGTTGCTGTTACTCACAAAGCTATTAGTAAAGGTAGAAAGGAAGGTTTAGTAGAAGGCACACAATATAATCCCTGGGACCTTGAGACCAAAAAATCTTGTTTGTAGTGCATTAAAAAATTAGAAACAATTAAAAAACCGTAAGTCTTAAAAGTCTAACTTTTTTTTTATTAATTTCACTAGGGCCATCTTTCTGAAGGATTGGTTACTAAATGGTACAGATCGCCCCGGCTTTTGCTTTCTCCTAACAACTACACTAAAGCCATTGACATGTGGGCTGCAGGTTGCATCTTTGCTGAAATGCTGACTGGGAAAACCCTCTTTGCAGGTGGGTAGAATAAAATCAGTGTGTATATTCATAAAAGCAGTGGTACTGCCTAATTATCATCCTCAGGAAAGATTGGTTCTTGTGGCTAACATCAATAGTCATTGACTATCAGGATATGCTATATTATTATGCACTTATATAAACTGTAAATTAATGCATTTGTAAAGCAGAAGACACTTCAGTTTTGTCAATTGGTGCGTATTTAGATAAATACCAGAATTTAATGTAGAAATCATATCTGGTAAATCTGTTTGTAATTACGTTAAGCTAAATTTGTTGGATACTTAAGAAGTGTTCTGATACACGTGTGAATTGGTGTATCCAGCGAGTATATGAGGACTATGAATACCCTGAATATCATATGCATAAAGATTTTTTTAATGTAGTCAACCTAATGGCTTCTTGCTTCTATGTGTTTTAAATTATGATGGCATAGATTATGGGGCATAGATTTAAAATTTAAAGGTGTAAAGTATAGCAAGGAAATGTGCAACCTTCGACTGTTTCAGGTAAGATAGGAAGCAATGCTCTGATCTCATTGGGCACATTCTATTAGTGCTTTGGTTAGGATCAGGAACAAATTTTTGGAGCAAATCTCTTGATGGCTATCCTGTAGCATGTTGCTGACCTAGCTCAGTGCACAAACTAGAGCATTTTAGATAAAGTGAAGCTGTCATTTGCGCTGTAGGAGATCACCACCTGCTGACAAGCACTCGGTCCATGGGAGCAGATGAGCAAACTGCTGAAGTACCTCTGAAATGCTTATTTTTATGCACCCTGGAGCCTCAGCAGCAGTTGTTTCATTCAGGCTCACTCTTGGATTTGCTCCTGTTGGCCTAAATTATTGGAGTAATACAGATAAAACCTCTAAGAGCTAAGCTTGCATTTCAAAGTTCACATTCCTTTAGACACGTGTGGACTGAAAGCACACCTCTGCAGTAATTCTTAGCTTTGCATGAAAAGGCAATGGAATTGAGAGCTTCTTCCCATTAAGTACTATTAATGGAGAACTGTCACTTGAAAGCATTATTTGATATAAATCAGTGATTAATATGTGCAGAGGCTTCTCTTGACTTGCAGTGAGTTTTTCACTCTTTGAGTTACTAACTTATGGAGTAATGTCCCCAGAGTATTAAATGCTTGACTGATACAAGATTTATTAGGTTCCCATTGCATCAAGGACTTTTGCTGGCAAATAGTGAAATAGTTGGAGAAAGTCTGCAGGTTTCATCATTCCGCATAGATTGATCACAACTGCCAGCATTTTGGCTTCTTTTTCTTCTTTGAGTAGCATTGGTATTTGTCACAAATTTTTATTGGCCAAGTAGCTGTGCAGTGGGCTAAAATTCAGTTAAAAAACTTGGTCTTAGTAACCAAAATCCTTAATTTGTAGGCTTGTTTATGTGCCTTGATTGTATTATCTAGTTACATAGGAAAGCATTTTAGGTATAGATGTGCTCCTCTGAAAATTTAGCACTGCCATGGTTTTCTAATCAAAAGAAAAGTCGATTTCTTAACATTGTGCATGTGGAAAGGGATGGTTGTAGATACGGTAGTTTTATCCTATCCTGAGACTCCAAATAAAATTGTTTTGCAGAGTTGTTCAGAGGGCTTGATTTGGTTAATTGCAGCTGCCTGTCTGCTTCTGAGCCATTCCGTAGGAGTCCTGCTGTTCAGAAAGCTGATGAGAATGGGAATAAAGAATGCAGATTAATATCGCAGACTACCTGAGATAAGTCAGGGAAGTTGAGGCAGAGCAATTCAGTAGCTGTTCCAAATAACTTCTCTACTTCATTGTTCTAAATGAATACTTTGCAATGGTTATTTTGCTTGTAGTGGAAAGAAAGCTGATTAATTTTTAGGATGGTCCTATTACACAGTAGAATCGGTTTTCCAGCAAATTGCAAGCAATACAGCATCTGATAGATTATATTAAGTAATTTGTAGTTGTCTGAAGTAGAACAAAACAGCTCTTTCAGTCCAGTAAAGAAGTTAACATGAGGCAGTACTGATTCATTTGGGGAACATAGGTCTCTGTCAGATTTTCTGCAGTGACTTTGCCTCAGCTTTTCAAGTCACCGGAAGGATGTGTGTTAGGATGTCCAGTGCAGGCTGCTGTGCTGTGCAGGCACCGAAGTGAACTGAGGGTGTGGATGTTTGGAGGTGGTACAATCTCGTGCTGGCCCCATTTATTTTTATATTTAGTGTCACATACATCAGTATTGCTTGTGATTGCCCAGAGCTGCTTGGTGAAGGAAGAAAATGCTGACAAGCAAATAATCCTATATAATTTCATCTGCTAGTTGAATCTCTAGGGTCCTGCATCCTTCTTGGAGCTGAAAACAAGCTGAAGTTGACATGTTGTATTTCTGGGTACTCCAGTACTGAATATAGATGCTGCTTTTTATTCAAGATTGACCTGCTGTATAGGCCCTTATTGTTCTTACGCAGGGAAACTTCAGATAGTGGTAAAAGAGTGCTATAATTTCAATCATAATACAGTACTTTTTTTTTTAACAGTACCACTTTGCGTAACTGACAGTGATTTTTGTCGTGCACTTGACAGTTAATGCAGGATTTCAGAGTAGAGTATTAATACAAATGGTTGTGGCCTGCAAGATACCTTTCTGAGCTAAACTACTACTGTTTTTACTAATAAGGGACATTAAATTCGAAGTGAGGTCAAATACTGAATTAATTAGGTGGGTCAGTTGAAAGGGGAGTGTTGCAATATATGGTATATAACAAAAAGGGTATTGCTGTAGAGTACCTCATCCATGGTGAACACCCTTACAAAAGCCTAAGGTTAGGTCTCTTTATCTGTGAGTAGCAGCTCTGTAATTCTGTATATGCCACGGCATTTCTTGAGAGCTCTTCAGATTTATTATCATTTAAATTCAGAACTTCATCCTTTCGTCACTTGTGGGAGATTATAATCTTTTACTGGAAATAGCTGCTCAGAGCATGAAATTTTGACATGCTTTTCATATACAGGGATCAGAAATGTTTGAAATTGAAATGGCAGCTTGTGTTTTCTCTTGGTGCTTAGGTGCACATGAACTTGAACAGATGCAGTTGATTCTAGAATCAATTCCTGTTGTACATGAGGAGGACCGTCAGGAGCTTCTCAATGTAATTCCAGTTTACATTAGAAACGATATGACTGAGCCACACAAACCTTTAACTCAGTTGCTTCCAGGCATCAGTCCTGAGGGTAAGTAATTAAAAAAAATACTTGTACATCTGTTTCAAAATCATCAAATAGTGTGCAACTTTGAGGTGCAGGTGTGTGATTGTTAAAGGCAAGTTTCGGTTAGAAGAATCTGTGTTCTCTGAAGAAGGATTGTCGTCTGCTGTAATTAAAATAATTTACTTCCATGATAGCTGCTTGGTTGTCTTTGGAGTAGAACTGTGAATCTCTGCTGGACCTCTTTGCAGTGGAATTGCTCTGTTTTGAGATCCTGGCCTTCTAAATACAAGGGAACATTGGAAGGGAGTCAGTATAAAAGGACTGTTTTTCAAATTTTTTTAAAAGAGAGTCCCCCAGCCAAAGTAACAGCAGTGTTTCCTGGTAGCCATTGATGGATACTGACTCAGCTTGAAGCTTTCTGTCTCTTGCTATTTTTTCATGCTTTAAGTTAAATGATGGCTGATCTTAGATTTGACCTCTACTCCTCACTCTTTCTGATGGCTATGGGATGAATATTTGGCACTGTACCGTCAGTAGCTGATGCTTCACGGGCAGCTACTTTGGAACAGCTATAGGGCAGTAGAGCAAAGCGCTGCTCCTTAATGTTAAGTTCTAAATGTCTGAAATTTCCCATTTAATGGTAGCTTTTTCTCTACAGCACTGGACTTTCTGGAGCAAATTTTGACATTTAGTCCCATGGATCGATTGACAGCAGAAGAAGCTTTGTCCCATCCTTACATGAGCATTTATTCCTTTCCAACGGATGAGCCTATTTCAAGTCATCCTTTTCACATTGAAGATGAGGTTGATGATATTCTGCTAATGGATGAAAGTCACAGCCATATTTATAATTGGGAAAGGTAAATTTATCACTTACTGTGGTAACATAACTGGGTGGCTTTGTGCTTGAAGTGACATTGCTTCATGGGCATTATTTCCTTTTCTGTTTGTTTTTTCTTCTTGAGCTGACCTGAGAGTAAAATTTTCCCTTATAGCATTGTCATTGGATTTATAATCCATTAGACGTGTCTTGGATATGCTGATCAGAACTCTAGATTCTAAAGTTAATATTTGTATTTTTTTTTTCTTCCCCAAAATATTCCTCTAAAAATAAACTTCGTTTAAAGAGAGTTTTAATTATGATTGTCTTGTCTAATGCTTAGTAAAGAGATTTCACAGTAGTCATCTTAAGTCAATTAAACACACTCTAGAAAGAGTTCTGTAAATAGAGTGAGCTATTGTACATAATTCTGTTGCTTTATGCCAGATTAAATTAAAAACCTGGAAGAGGTACCCAGTTGGATAAAGTTAAAACTCTTGTGTTGAATTGTCATTATTCTGTCAGGGAATTTCTAAACTTAACTGTCTCTGTCTTGGGAGCTAGAAGACTGTTTTTAGCTGCTAACACTTAGGCATTGTTTTACAGATACCATGAAAGTCAGTTTTCAGACCATGACTGGCCTATTCATAATAACTATGAAGCTGATGAAGTTCAGCGTGACCCAAGGGCTCTCTCTGATGTTACTGATGAAGAAGAAGTGCAAGTGGATCCTCGCAAATATTTGGATGGAGATCGTGAAAAGTACCTGGAGGATCCTGCCTTTGACACCCACTTCTCTACTGAGCCTTGCTGGCAGTATTCAGATCACCACGAAAACAAGTACTGTGATCTGGAATGTAGTCACACTTGTAATTACAAAATGAGGTCATCTTCATACCTAGATAATTTAGTTTGGCGAGACAGTGAAGTTAACCATTACTATGAGCCCAAGCTTATTATAGATCTTTCAAACTGGAAGGAACAAAGCAAAGAAAAGTCTGACAAGAAAGGCAAGTCTAAATGTGAAAAGAATGGGTTGGTGAAAGCTCAGATAGCACTTGAGGAAGCATCACAGCAACTTGTTGAAAAAGAAAGGGAGAAGAATCAGGGGTTTGACTTTGATTCTTTTATAGCAGAAACCATCCAGCTTAGTTTACAACATGAGTCTACTGATGTTGATAAATTAAATGACTTGAATAGTTCAGTGTCTCAAATAGAGTTGAAAGGAATAATATCGAAGTCGGTAAGCAGAGAGAAGCAGGAGAAAGGAATGGCCAATTTGGCACAGTTAGAAGCTCTGTACCAAACTTCTTGGGACAGTCAGTTTGTCAGTGGTGGGGAGGGATGCTTCCTCATAGACCAGTTCTGTTGTGAAGTAAGGAAAGATGAACAAGTTGAAAAAGAAAATACTTACACCAGTTATTTGGACAAATTTTTTAGTAAGAAAGAAGATGCTGAAATGCTAGAACCTGAGCCAGTAGAAGAGGGGAAGCTTGGGGAGAAGGAAAGAGAAGAGAGCTTTCTCAGTAACAGTGGAGAACTCCTCTTCAACAAGCAGCTTGAGGCTATAGGTATTCCTCAGTTTCACAGCCCTGTTGGTTCGCCTCTGAAGTCAATACAGGCCACGCTAACGCCTTCTGCTATGAAATCATCTCCCCAGATTCCCCACAAAACCTACAGCAGCATTCTGAAACATCTAAACTAAAACACTCAGCAGACATTTCTTTTATATTCATGAGATGTGTTTGTCTTTTTTTATTACTAGTGTAAGTAATTTTTTTACTTGAATCAGATGGTGTAATTTTGGTATGGATTTCATTAGTTTTCTGTTTACCATTGTTTTTACAATCCAGAATTACTTTCTATACATGAGTTAGTTTTGTTTTTAAACTGGCATGTCGTTTGCACACAAAATTAAAAGAATAGAGCAAAATAATGCAAAATGCAGGAGGTAACAAAAAATGCACTAAACCAAGTAAAAAAACATTCTCTCAGTAAAACAGTGTCCATGTTTTGCAGAAAAAGAACCTTGCCTTGAAATTTACACAGTGAGACTGTACATAATTGCATGAGAATATCTATTTTTCCCAAAACATTTTTTTCATTCATGCGTATTTTAGAGTTTTTCATACTGTACACATTTCTTAGACACATGATACCAGCAGCAACTGAAATGAATGCAGAATTTGGTACGCATGTGTTATCTACCTCAAGGTAACAGCAGTATGTGGCAAAACATTAACCACCCATAGTGCTTCTCATTATGCACTTCTATTTAGCCAGCATTATTGTAGTAGCTATTCCTATTGAAAATCATTCAATATTTATAAATGTTCTGGTATGCATTCTTTATAGTGAAGTGTTAATATGCAGCACTTTTATTTATTTTAGCAAATAAGTATATTTCTGTAATTATAGAAAGTCAATTTTTGAGTTACTTTTCAGATAAAAGTTTTTGTTTAGCACTATGGTTTTATTGCCTACATAGCTGGATATATTAACATCGGCTTATTCTGAGGCTATCCAATACATTTTTATTTTTATTTTTTAGTTTTCATTTCAAGTAAAGCACTCACTGTGTATAGGAATTTGTAATTGGAGGTGCTTGATCTCTACAAAAGAAATTAGGAATTGCTTTATTATCAAATGCTCCTAGAAGTATTAATTGTGTTCATTTTTTAAAAATTTTGTAATGTTAGTTGTGTGCATGGAAATAATTAAGGTACAACATTACTGTAGGTTAAAGTTCTATATGGTGAGACATTTTGTTTTTACTGTATGTTTTTACTGAATGATTCCTGTCCCACTCCCAACCCCCCTCAAAAGCAAGCATGAATAAAATTAGGTTAAATATAGCATGTAGCATCTCGGTCTTTTGAAAATTTGTTTTACCTTCTGATTTTTTGAAATACTGGATGTATCATTGGCTCCCCTGTTTAAAACTAAAAACTAAATAAAAACATGGCCAGCAAAAATGGCTGTTTGTGATGCTTTGTGCACAGATCAAGAGGGGCTCCTGTACTGCAGCTGTGGGTGTTGTGGGGGTCACTGCCCAACACGGGGTGCTCATGGAAGCATGAGCCACTCTCCCTGGAAGTGCTGCTGCTGCTGGGGGTGCAGCATTCTGAAGAACTGCCAAGAGTTTCCTCCTGTCCTGAGGAAAATCCCCTGTAGTGGTGTGGCTGTGAAAGCACAAGTGTGCAGTAGTGTCCATAACCATTTCTGGTGAAAAAAACAATTGACTTCCAGAGTATAAGTGACCAAAGTTCCTGTTTTAATCGGTGTTTTAGACAGATGAGAGTTAAAGGAAAAGCTGCTGGCACCCTGCAGTGATGGTGAGTGTGCAGCTCCTCAGCCCCGAGCCTGGCTGGAGCACTTCCAGCAGCAGGTTTTGGGAGCATGACCAGGTAACTCCTGGGGGATATTTCAAAATGTGCAGGTCAGGTCTCTGTTACAGCAAGTCCTAGAACAGTATGTATTTCTCCTCCAGTTCCTCCCATCCCAACCCTTCCAGAGGGAGCTAATTATCTGTACAATAAAGCTACATCTTCTGGCAAACTCCTACAACTTGTCTATGACAGTGTTTTAGTTCCTGCAGATTTTTCCATCCCTGCTCCTCTGGCAGGTAGCACAGCTGCACCTGGCCTAAAACAAGGATCTGCCCCTTCAGTGTGGCACAGGAAGGCCACCTGGGCAGAGGGGAGAGGGTGTGTGTCCTTGGGCAGTCCCTGAACACAGTGGGGTGTGGGGCTGTAGGGAGGGAGTGATCAGCTGCCCTGTCTGGGCCAGGGACTGTTCTCAAGGGCTGTGGTGGTTTTTGTTGAGATTGGATGAAAGCGGTGGGAAGTGCAGAACTGGAAACAAAATTCAGCTTAAAAACACATCTTGTACAAATGAAGTTCATCTTTTTTTTTTTCCTTTTTTTTAAGAACACAAGTGAAACTTCACACTACTTAAGAAGCCTGTAAGGGTACAAAGGGAACATTTTACACTAATGGGAAGGGGAGAGTCAAATGTTGAGCCTAAACCCAGCATGATACTTCATTACCTTTGTCTTCTACCTGTGCTGGGGAGGCAGCACTGTCCAGGCTGTGCTGCCTGCTTTGGTGCAAACCCTGCTCTCCCAACAGGCTCCATCCATGGGTCACCGGAGGGGGCAGCTGGGCAGTTGGATTAATAGAAGGAATTCCCTGTGTAGAGAAAAGTAAAAGTGTTTTGCAAGGACCATGCAAAGTGAAATCGCTGCAAGAAAGGGAAGGTATTCTGGGTGTGGTGCTAGGTTCTCCCTTGGCAAACTGCAGGAGTGTTGTGTTGGAAGAGCAGCATGCAGAAAGTGCAGGGTGTCACAGGTTATTCCCATGGGGTGAAAGATGGTTCCTGCCCTGTACTCATGCCTATCCCTGCAGGAAAAAAATAGGTCAGCTCCATGTGTAGCCCTTTGGCTGTGACCTAGCAACGGCATTGTCTTTAAAAACAAAATATGGAAGAGGCTTAAATTACGAACCAGATAAAGGGACCACTGTTTCACACCAAGGTGCTTGCCAAGCACAATGGAACACCCTTATTTAACAAAAGAGCAAATAAGAATGAGAACATTTACCATCTTTTTTAAGTACCTTCTCTAAGTGGCCTTTGGTCAAAATGCAGCATTTTAAAGTATATTTAACAAGAGCTTCAGCTAGAAGAGGTGATGTCTAGAACAGACTGGGACAGAGCCTTTTCCATGTCCTGTCGTCACACGAGATCTAATAATTGCTGAACAGTTTGTTCTGATCAAGAGTTCTCAGCCATGGTCAGTTAGCTTTCTCACAGTTGTATTTAATTTTAATTAAATCAGGGTTGCTATCTATAGTCGTAGCTATTTTTATAAGGCTTTGCCCACGCTGCTGGTGGCGGTGTGACGACTGAGGAGCACAGCTTATCTGGTCTTTGCTGTGAGCAGAGCTGCCCTGCTGGGCACGTGGCTCTGTGAGCTCTGGGCACTGGGGCAAGCCCTGCTGCTGCTGCCCCTCCTCTGCCCTGCTCAGCAGGGCACCTGCACCTGCCGAAAAGGGTTTGCTGCCTGCAGCAAAATCTGTGCTGTGATGTACTTTGTTGTCCTGTCACCTTGCCATTGCTTTTTCTGGGCTGCAGAAGCTCTTACAACCATTCCTGGTGCGTCCCTCTAAAGCCTTGCCAAGTTCCTGCTTTGGTTCAGCAGATTGCCTGGTGGCATTGGTTTATGAACAGGTTTTTATTGCCTTTTCTACAGATGGGAGGCGTCCACCAGAGAGGTTTTCTTCCATATGGAACTGTTGCTCTGACACTGGTTTTGGTATTCTTTTCTGTCCCCTTCTAACCTCTGTGAGAGTCAGAGGTAGAAAGTTTTTTTTTCCACATGTGGACTTTCATCACCTACCCTACACGTGTGTACTGCAAACACCAGAGGGGTACATAGGGTCCCGAGGAATTCAGTGGCACATTGTGGTGCAGATTATTTCTGGATATCAAGAGGAAAAGCATCCTTGAGCTAAATCTGCTCCCACAAGTCTTTCCTTTATTTATACTCATGTTGCTTTTCTGCTGCTGAGATCTGGAAGTGCTTGTCAAGCCTTCAGCTGGCTTTTACACATAATTAAAGAGTAACCTGTCTTCATTCTTCCAAAGATGCAATCCTGAGCAACAGCAGCCCTGAACCAGTTTGTTCCTTACTCCTTGAATTATTTCAGTTCTTACAAAATCCTGTAAATTCTTGTTTGCTGTTCTGCCTCTGTTTGCGTCAGACTCGAGCTGAACAACCTGGGAAGTAATGCCATGGGGTATTTAGTAACAAGCAAATAATCCAGATCACCGCTGGCACCCAGCACTCGGGCTTCCATTCCAGTGCCTCTATATTTAAAATGGTTATCTGCTTACGCTGAGTGCTATTCGAGAACTCCTTAAAATATTGACTGTTGAAAAGTTCAGCGGCTGCTCTTGGCTGGGAAGCAGCGCGGCTGGTGCGGTGATTTGTGTGCACGGGGCCATGTGCAGAGGGAGCTGTGCCCAGCAGCCCCTGGGGACGTGGCGATGACCAGGTATGGCCACGCTCTGCAAATAGCTGGCTCAGGAGCTGGCAGCAGCCACACGTGTCATTTGCTCTCCTCAGGAATCTGCTGCATCCTGGCTGCAGAGCAGCCCTTCTATAGAGAACTCTGATAATAAAATACCTTTTGTAATCTGTGTGCTGGGCTACTGCAGCCAAAATTACTTTTAACCTTTATGTCACCCAGCCTGGATTGCTACGGGTGGTATGAAATACCGAAGTGTGCGTTTGGCAGCTGGGGTTGGGACGGGGAGCTTGTGACTTGCCTGGTGTCAGAGCAGCTATTCCAGGGCCCTTGGTGTCCCAGCTTGGGCTCCCTCGTTCCCAGCACAGTCCTGCAGAGTTCTCCAGCTGGGCAATGCGTCCTGAGTGAGAGCATGGCTGTAGGGAAAGGGAGCAGGGAAGGGCTTTTCCATCTGACCCTGGGCGCTTGGGTTAATCTATGCTTACCTCCAATCCGTGTTTCTGGAGCACGCAGTCATTACTGAATTGCTGGCTGATGCTTTGATGGGTTTTCTTCAGTTTTAACGTTGGTAGAAGGCTGATATATTATGTCCTAATTTGGTAGAGTTCTGCATTACTTATGTCTTAGCTTACACTTTTCATTTTTGCAGGTCTCTTGCAACTTTTGGTTTAGGCTTATTATATTTTTCTATTAATGATTCACAGCTGAATCACAGTCCAAGGGCTGTGGGGGATTCCTCACCTGCTTGGTTAAAGATCACTGGCCATTCTCAGAATAGATGTGAGGCCTAATAAAATACAGAATTTCCTTTCTATAATAAAATACAGGCTTTCCTTTATATCTGAATTTTGCCACATTCCTCAAGCCATATCCCAGGGCTGTGGCACTGTGTAGTGTGGAAGCTTCTTTGCCACGCTAATCCCACTGTGCCTGGTGCAAGGTGAGGATAAACCTCATCATTTTTGTGTCATCATTTCCACAGCATCTTCCTAAAATGCAGGTGTAGCCAAGGTAGAATTTCTGCTTTACAAGATCGTTGATTTTTAGTTTGCAGCTCAGGCTTCAGCAATGGATACTCCAAAACCATACACAGGCAATGAAAGGACATTTTCTCATTCTCATTTTTGGTGGTGCCATTCAGACTGGATTAGAGTTTAAATCTTCAGTACTGGAGGCTGTAGAAAAACAATGTTCCCATTTAATGTCTGTCTTGAATTTTATCATTTATAAGGATTTAGAGCATAGACCTGAATAACTGAATGACAGATTTATGGTGACTTCTGTGTTTGTTTGGATATAGATTTACACAATACAGTTCTTGAAATAGCTGGGTAACTAGCAGAAACATTCTTAAAGCCTATGATTAAGAAAGCAGATGGATTTTGTTTTTGTTTTGTATCATATTTGTCTCAGATATTTTCTGCTATTGTTACAGAATCTTAGCAGATTTGATGTTGACACATATTGAAAGATTCAATTGCTTCTAAATACTAAATTATCTTTTGGACCCTTGCACATGATATTTCACTGGTTTTCCATGATTCTTTATTTTCTTTTTACTTGTTTTTACACAGAGTGCCCCTCAGGTGTTCCAGCCTCTCAGGTTTACATCGCACCCAGCCCTGTGAAGCAGCAAGGTGCCAGTCTATTGGAGTGTAGAGCAGACAGGAATGTCCTTTGGGATTGCAGTATTTATATCTGTACTTCTATCGGCCTTGTAACTGCATCGCCCAGGGCACAGCATCAACCTCCAGCCAGGCAAGGTAAAAAACCTGGGACTGCCACGGGGACCTGCACAGGGCAGGGAGATTCCTCAGCCAGAGCAGAGCAAATCCAAGAGAAAAGCAAACCCTGGAAGCCTGAGTGGAGCTCTGGCAAGCTGGGCAGCCATGGAGAGGCTCACGGTTTGCAGCAGGAGGAGCACGGCAGGGTCTGGCTGCCCACACCTGTGCGGCTCCTGGGGCATTAATCAGTGCCTTGCAGCATTTCTCCTGCCCTGATCCTGCCCATCATTAGCTCAGCAGCAGAGCAGGTGTTTTGGTTCTTCAGCCAACAGAGAAAAGCAGGCAAGCACAGAGTTGTGTCAGTGATTTACTGGCCAGGCGGACTCTGAAGGACTTGCTGTGAGCAGCTCGGTGGCCCTGGTGGGTCAGCAGCAGCAGGGCCAGGCGTGACCATGTCATGGTCCAGGGCAGAGTCCAGCTCATCCCCCAAAATGCTGCTGCAGCCCAGGGAGGAGATTTCCACCTCGCCTGCCAGGAATTGCAGTCAGTGTTGGCATGGGCAGGAGGTAAAACATGATGGGAAACAGGAAGATTAAAATAGCCCCAGTGGAAACAGGATGTTGGGAAGCTGGTGACAGTGGGCTGCAGGGCTGGCTGCTGCAGAGCGCTGCTGGGAGCAGGGAGGCTCTCACACAGGGGCTGTTTGGGGCAAAACACCCACTTCTCACGTGTTTGTAGGCCCACACCAAAGGCCTGAGGCAGAGGCAGCACAGCTCTGCTGGCAGCAGACTGGCATCTTGTGCTCCCCAATATATGACTGATGATGGCTATTGACACCAATGTGTTCACTCACCTTCTCTCAACACCTGCCTGATTTCTTTTTCTTTGGATGAAGGTCATAAAGCATTCCCTACAACCCATCAGCCTGGCATCACATTTATTTAACAGCTAGGACCTGCCAGGCAGCGGGATGGAGCAGTTCCAGAGCCCGGCTGCCAGCAGGGAGCTGGATATGTCCCAGCTGATCACAGCCTGCTCTCCGAGCTGCCATCCATGGCGTCCTTCCAGCTACGACAAAATAAAAACCAAACCGTGTTTGTCTCTCCTAAACTGCCTCTTCCTTCCAGGGGCTGACAGCAGCAGTCACTGAGGTGGATTTACGGGGCCCTGGGTGGCTGAGGGAGCTGGTGCCCATCCCCAGGGCCACTTTGGGACCTGCAGGGGCTGTTGGAGAGGCTGCTGGCCAGTGCCCAGCCAGCTTCTCCAGCACCTGGCACAGCCAGCACTGAGGTGGCTCTGCTCCTCAGGGAGCAGTGCAGCTTCAGTGCCAGACACTGTTTCAGCCTGGGGGAGCATGGTGGGCTCATGAGAGGGCTCTGCATTGCAGGTTCCAGGCTCCAGCAAGTGCAGACCACACTCAGAAGCAAGAACCCAGTGCCCCGTAATTTATGAGGTCATGGAGCCATTAGAAAATGCATACTAAAATCTCTGAGGCTAAATCAAACTGGGTTGTTCCTTAAGGTAAAATGAAAATTGCTGTTTTCCATGAGCCCAGACTGCTATCTACTTATTTACTTTCCATGGTTAAATTGAATCTGCTGTGTACTTTGCAAGTTGCCGGTGTTTGCCGATGCAGTGCAGAAGCAGATGGATGCAGAGCAGCCCTTGGATGAGGACCATGTCACCAGTTTAATCAGCCAGTTTACACAGCAATCCTCCCCAGACATCAGGTGCTCCCCAGTGAGGCATCCCAGCTGGGCAGGAATTGCTGCAATGCTTGGGAGCAAGGCTCGGTCACGGGCAGGCTCTGCCCAGCACCACAGCTCCTGCAGCAGGGGAGCTGGGCACAGCCTGGTCTCTCTGAGAGTTGCTTTGTTCTCCAGGATTCCAGGTGATTTGTCTCCTGAGAATGCCAGTGTAAGCAGTGTTTCCTACAATCTTGGTTTCTCTTCTTCCGTGCTCAGAAACTGAGACAGATTCGCTCTCCAGGTCCATGAAATAGGCAAAGTCCTGTGCTCATCCATGCATGCCCAGATGTTCACTACATCACTTGACTTTTATGATGAGTGATAAATGATAGAAGGAGATGGAGTGCTTTGAGTGAAAGAACTGACCAGTCAGCGGCCCGGCTGCCCCTGGAGCTCAGGCCATTTTCTGCAGCACTGGGATGCTCAGCTCCTTTAACAACCAGCCCCAGCACAATCCTTGTCCAACAAGAAATAAAGATATGTATTTTCAAGATCAGCTTCTTCACTGTTGCAGGTTTTGACACCAATTTTGGTGTCTGCAGTCAGTGTCACAGGGGAGCTGACTTCCAACTCAGCCAGATCTGGGGAGCTCCCTGCACACCAGGAGGGGAGTGTGGGGAGTGACACCCCTGTGGCAGCCCAGAGGCAGCTCAAATCCATGTTACTTTTAAATATTTGACACCAGAGATCTCTCCAGGCACCACTTCAATTTACAATCCAATTTACAGTGTCTGGCTCAAGTGAAGTATGAGAAGAATTTGCTTAAGCAATTTGAGTGGCGATGTGTGGGGAGCTGGGCCAGCAGGCAGAGCAGCCCTGGGGATGGTGGGGCTGAGCAGCAGGAGGGCTCAGGGAAGCTCCAGACCCTCAGCACAGGCACCCAGAGGCCAGTGGCAGCAGGTTGGGAACAGGACAACTTGGTCCTTCCCCCCTTCTCCTTAAAATAATCATGAAGTTGCTGTAAAAAACACGTTGGAGATGCTACTGCTCGTGCCCTGGGGTAATTCCCAGCAGGGAATGTTGTTCTGGGCATCAGGGCACCCCATTTCCATCTCACAGACATGCAGCACCTCAGCCCCATCGTCCACCCCGCTGAGCTCACAGAAATTTGGGAATGACATGGCTTTCAAACAGTTTAGGATACCTTCACTTCCTGGAGAGGGAGAGCAGGTCTCAAGAGGCCTTGCAGCATGCACAGATGTTAATTGCCTTCCTCTTGCACCCCTGGGAAATTGGTGTGTTGTCTTCTCCCCTTTACAGCAGGGAAAATGAAAGATGGAGTGGTTACACCTCATCCTGCAAGAGCAGGGATGGAGTTTGAATCACCTTAAGGGAGCTGGAAAATTAAGGTAAGGAGGAAAGTAATTTACAGCTTTAGCTCTTACTTTGTCCCTGAAATCTCTGCAATGTCCTGGCCATTTATAGAAATTAATGAACCATGTCACCTGAATATGGAGCATTTAGAGGGAGAATTGGAGCAGTGATGGTGATTAAAGGTAGCGCTCAGATGAGAAAGCAGTGGGAGAGCCCAGCCCTGCTCCTTTGGGAGAGCGGTGCCCGTGCTGGAGCTGTGTGTTTGGCAGAGGTAGCACCTCCCACCTGGAGAGAGCACATCCAGCCTGGAGACCGCCCTGGCCATGCTGCCTCAGAAAGCGACTGAGGAGGAGTGATTCTTGACCTTACCTTCAAAAGGGGTGGAAAAAAAAGACATCAGGTTTGGTCTAAACTGACTGAAAAGAGGGAAGGTAAATTGTTCCCGCTGTTACTGGAACCTGCTCACCACGACAGCATTAATGGCTTGGACCAACACGGAGTTCTCACGGATGGCATCGTCTCTGCGAGATGGGATCTTCCACTTCTCCATTTCTGGAGTCCCTCGCTCTAGGAAAGCAAGGTGGGAGTAGCATCCAAGTGCTGCGTAAGGACTCATTGGCCACCGCAGCACCTCTGCCTGGACAAGCAGGGGCTGCTGTCCCCAGAGCTGAGCTGCGCTGCCGTGGGGAGGCTGTAACACACACCCCATGTGCCCAACGACCTGGTGTGCTGTGGGGTGCTGTGGGGTGGAGCAGCTTTAGCCCCCAGCCTTGTAGGGAAGCAGCTTGTTCTGGCATATGGTGGGAACAGATGTTTCCAGGGCCACAGCAGGGCAGCATGAGCTGCCTTCGGTGCATCAGACATGGATTTGATGGCCATGGTCACCACCATTCCTGCCTCCCCCTCACGGGAAGGATCGGGGAATAATTCATTCATTAGGAAACGTCGTTACACGAATGACGACATAGGTCATTTTATAAAGCTAAATGGTCAGTTCCAGTTAATGCATTTTTTAATTTCTGAGAATGGCTCGGCAGCCCCTCAGGTGATGTCAGCAGCGTTCCCACTCCCTGTCACAGCCCGGGCACGAGGACACCGACCGGGCACTGCTGAGCTGCCGTCTCTCCTGTGCTGGCAGCACATCCAGAGGATTACAAATGAAAATTTCCAAACACGAAGGCGGCACTGAGAAAGAGGAAAATTACCCTTGAGGGAAGTATTCTGCTATTGTCAGGGCAGCGTGGAAGGAAAGCAAAAAGGATTTCAAGACCGGGTTTTGGCTGCCGGTTGAGGCTGTGATTATAAACCGCACCGTGCCCAAACCAACCCCTCCCCCTGCCCAAGCCTTAAGCCAAAGGATTTAAACAAGCTCTTATGTAATATGGTTTTAGTGTTTCCAGTAGAAATAGGTGTTCTAAATATAAATGATTTGCAGATAAAATAGGCTTATATAAAATGCTTTCACATTTATATAACCCCGCGTTGGCATTGCACCCAACACCTCCATCGGCCGCAAGCCCAACGCTGGGACAGTGCAGGGTGCCGGCAGTGCCCAGCTCGGTGCCAGCCTGCGGGGCCACGGCCGGGACTGCGCTGGGCTCTGCACCACAGACCAGCCCTGTCCTGTCCCCAGCCTGCCCGCAGGGCCCCTCCAGGGACAGTGCCCCTCCAGGGACAGTGCCCCTCCAGGGACAGTGCTGCTGGAAGAGATGTACTTGGGTTGGAAATTCTCATGTGCAACCCCATTCTTCCCCAGGGCTTCACTCACAGCAGCAATTGCAGGACATTCCTGTGGTGTTCCCACTGTCTCAGTGCTGGGGTGGTGGGGACAGCCCTCATTCCAGCAGCAGTGGTGGTGTCCAGACTCAGCAGCTGGGCACTGCAGATGCTGTCCCTTGGGGTCACTGCTGACACTGTCCCTTGGGGTCACTGCTGACACTGTCCCTTGGGGTCACTGCTGACTCTGTCCCTTGGGGTCACTGCTGACACTGTCCCTTGGGGTCAACTGCTGACACTGTCCCTTGGGGTCACTGCAGATGCTGTCCCTTGGGGTCACTGCTGACTCTGTCCCTTGGGGTCAACTGCTTTGCTCCTTTAGGCAAAGAGAATTGCTTTGAATGTTGACAGATGGAATTCTCCTTCATCCCACTGTTCACACAGGGATGTTTGTGCATGTGTGTAAATATATACATATTTATATACATATATACATCCATAATATATATAATGTGTATATGTAATAGATATATTATATATATTTATTCTATTTATTCTATTTGTATATTTATCTATATTTGTTATTTTATATATATTATATTTTTATACACATATATACATCCATAATACATATAACGTATATATTACATGTACCTAGGCACGTGTCTATTTCTGTATACACAAATGACATAGTGAAAGAGCTGGCTGTCTCCAGCAGGGCTGGCAGCCTGGCCTGGGCTGTGGGCTCTTCCCAAGCAGTGGCCACAGTCCCGCTGAGCAGCCAGGACAGCTCCTGTCACCGCGAGGCCATCTGCACTCTGCAGGCTCCTAAAACAAATATCTGCCTCACCACCCTGTGCAACCACAGGGTGAGCCCTCACTGGCCATGCCTCTTCTGCGTGGCCACCTTCATCCAGATCGTGGCTGCTCGAAGCTGCTGAGCTCCTGCCCAGCCCAGCAGTGCATCAGGAGCCATGGCAGTGGCCACTGATCAGGGCAGTAGCAATTAGCTTGGAAATGGTGTTTTCTGAGCAGAAAAAAATGGTTGCTACGTTACAACCTTTATGTATGGGAAACATACTCAGTCAAATCTTACACAACAGCCGTCAGTGCATCACCCCAAACGCTTGCTCTTAGGGGAAGGTCTGTTTGCAAAGTAATTTTAGCTACCATTATGTGTACAGAGCATGCATAGAATCATACATAAATATATTGAGATATGAATAGACGTGCATGTCTTTTTTATACACACACACACACGTATATTTCCATATATATGGGAAACAAGAGCACATTTTTCAGCTACAGTCTGTTTCTGCAACAGACCAATATGATTTATAGCTCCTTGCCATTAACATTTCCATTCAAATAATGCCTTATTTATGCCCATAAAGAAGAAGCTCTTTTGACAACGTGGGAAGAGGCTTTTTATTGTGAAGCCAGAACTGTCAGCAGCCTCTATTATTTTTGGTGGGACTGTCAGTTCTCCAAGTAACATGACTTCATTTTTAATCCAGGTCTGATGGAAGACACTTGATCCGTCCTGCTTTTGTCAGTCACAGAGGCAAACTTGTGCCATAAAGAAATGGTATGTGTGACCTTCGAAAATGACTGTCACCCTTTCCATCTTGTCTCTGCTCTATTTTTCATAAAAGCCTGTTTCTGTGGTGCATTACAGGGGAAATGAGCCATTCATCTCTGTCTCCACTGCCCTCACGACTGCTGGGGAGTCACTCCCTGCAGGCCCAAGGAGAATGCTGGGTCAAGCAGCACTTGGGCATCTTTCAGTGCTGGACCTGCAGTGATTCATCAGCCACTTCCCTTTGGGAATCAATAGCCATGTGTAGTACAAGTGTTTATGGCCCCTCATGCCATATACAGATAAAAATTAAACAAAAAACCAAAAAACCACCAGACACAAACAAACAAACAAACAAACAACAAAAAAAAACCCCAAACCCCAAACCAAAACTAAACTAAACAAAAAGAAACCCCAACAACCCCCCCAAAAAAACCCCAAACAAGCAAAAAACCCCAAACAATCCCCCCCCAAAAAACCATGCAAAAAAAAAAAAAAAAAAACCAAAACAGGCAAAAAAAAAAACCAAAAAACCAGCTGTACCTTGCTCTAAATGTTTACTGCTTGAACCAAGGGCTCTGCCAGCTCCCACCCACTGTGGCACCCAGTGAGGTACTGCAGCCCTTCAGCAAACATGGTGGGGCTGAAGGACAGGACAAAAGCCCTGCAGAGAGGGCTGCAAACCAGTCACACCCCATGAGCTTCTTAGGGACGGTTTGATCTCAACAAAAGCTGTATTTTATATCTAGCCATACATTTTATATATATTTTATATATATTTTATATATATATTATATATATGTTATATATATATTATATATATAATATATATATTATATATATAATATATATAATATAACACTGAATATGTGTATATATATATACAATATAGCAATGTATTATATGTAATCAATATATAGATATGTTATATTTGTATATATATACATGCATAATGTTTCTCTATAAATACATGTGTCTGTATACATATACAACATGTCTATGTATAACTATGAATATATGTATGTATGCAGAATCATGTATAGAATATGTGTTTATATGTTGCTCTTGCAGAGGTAGCTGTCAGTTTTATCTGGGCTTTTAAAACAAGGTAAAGAGGCAGCCTGAAGTGACGAAGCAAGATCTCTCCCTGCTCGAATTTGTGCTTACAATTCATTAAGGAGACTGAATTTCACTTACAGCAATTAGTCCACAAAAACTACTGTCACTAAAAACCTACCCCTTGCCCTCATACTCCTCAGCTGTATTTCTGAGATGACTAATGTGCCACTTTATTTTTCCAGTAAATGTGAAAAAAAAATGCTAATAAAACTTCTGGAAGAATTTTGCTTATTTTTCCTGATTTGAAGCGTGGTACTTGTCATGAAGGTGTGTATAAGACCATGAGCCTCCCTTGTTAAAACCTGAGGCAACTTCTGCAGCAGCTCCTGCAGCCCTTGGCAAGCCTTGGCCCATGTGGGTTGGCACGGTTTCTTTGGCCATCTCAGAGACTCTGCTAGAGACCTTTTGGCCACTGTGTGAGCCTGCCCTCCTCCCTGCTGATGCCCCAGGGGCTGTCTGGTGCCAGGAGGATCACACCCCTGCAGTGTACACAAAGGCAGGGACCTCCTGCCTCCTCTAAACTTCATTTTGTCTGGGAAAGCCCATATCCCCAGGTACCACATTTCCTTCCCTAGGAAAGGTCTTTGCATAGCATGAACATGTGTATATTATATATATATTCACACAGACATGTGTTTTATATATGTATCCATATATATACACGTATGTGTGTATGTTATATACAGATATATTTCTATATCTATATCTATATTTATCTCCTTCGCAGTACTTGCAGACAGATAGGAAGCACAGAGCTAGTGACTAAACTATGGGTTTAATGTCTAAAAATACAGATGGAAAAAAATACCTTGTTTTACTGGCAAAAATATTCAGGTGAGTACTTTTGCAGGCACAAACCCAGCAGCTGTTTGGTGGCCAGGTAAGCAAGGGGCTGGGAGAAGACTGCAGAGGAGGGTGCTACTGAACCCGTGCTCGTGGGAAGCTGACAGCAACATTTCTGAGCCAGACAGACATTGCAATGGAGATGAAGGCGGCTGGAAATAGAGCTGACCCTTGCTCAGGGAATAAATCCTATCTGTTTTTGCAAGAGGCATGACGTGCATACTTCTGCTAAAGGAACAGCATAAAGCACCAAGCACAACCACTGGAAAGTTGGCAACATCTGGTTTTCAGCGCTGAAAACATGCCAGCCTGCCCAGGCAATGTGGGACAATTTTAGGAGATGAATGACAGAAGATGGAATGAAGCTCCGCCCTGGTGAGGCTCAAAGCCTCAGCCCTGTGCCAGCTTTGCCCTGGGGACACCTGGGGCTCCCCCTCTGCTCACAGGAGCTCCAGGGTTACGGACAGGGCTGTATTCATGGCCTTCCTTCACTATGTGACCTTCATCTCCCATTTTTTGAGGTTATACCGATGGAATTTAGCTTTAAATTAATCCTTTGGCACCATCAGTTTCAAGACTTCCACCCTGAAGACTAATGAGCTGCATTAAGATTAAATCCCATCAAGGAGAATACCAATGACTTTGCCTCTCAGTGCTTCATTCAGATCCTTCCAAAATCGCTATCCCAGTGCCATGGGTCACACTGCTCAGCATCCAGGGGCTCTCTGCTGCTGAGAACTCAATGCTGATGGAGCTGGACTTATGCTGAGCAAGAGGTAGGGCCAAGTGGCCTCAGGAGGCCTCTTCCAAACTGTGTTTCCTTGTGGTTCTGATATCAAAAGCCACCTCATGGAAATAAAAAACTGAAAACTAGCTCCACAATAAATAAAGTGTCTCTCTGCTGCTGCTGGTTTTGTGTATAACATGGTCACAAACAGCTTTTTCTTCTGTACCTGTCATATCAGGAATAAAAGTGATAGAGAAAATGCACAAGAAAAGAGCAATTTTCGTAAAGTCTTTGTCAAAAATGAAGAACTGTGACTGTCTCATCTTTCTTACAGAAATCCATGGGAACTGTAAGCCCAGCCATACTCACCACAGACCACATGGGCAGATACACCCAAAATCCATGGCCACTTTTGAAATATCAGCTGCATGGAAGCAGATTTAAAAAGAAACGAAGACACAAACCTACACAATGTGCAGGCATCACAGAGCCAAACCAAAACCCTCCATCTGCCTCATGAAGATTGTCTTGGGATTTGGGCGCAGATTTGTGCCTGAGCTTTGTGCCTCTCAGCCCTCTCAAACATGCAGTTTAAATGCTCCAGTAATCTCCAGTCTTTCAGGGTTAATGATCAGATGTAACTTTGAAGCCGCTGAACTTGTGAACCAGGATGTGCTGGGAAAGGCTGAGGCATGTAAAGATTAGCCCTTTCTCAGGAGGAGAGTTAGCTGGGGCGATGGGGAGGGTTTACCTTTGGTGGGATTTTGCTGACAGGGCCATGCCATGGCCCCACACACCCGGGACAGCCTCTCTGCTTCAGAGAGCCCAAGCAGCTTCTCCCCCTTGGCTCTCTCAATGCTCATACAGTGCTGTGAAATCGGCACAAACACACGGCTGCTGCATCCTCCTGTATGGGGTCGGGGGGTTTTAGTTTGTTTCAGTTCAAATGAGATGAAACCTGGTAATTTATTACAATTTTTCTGCAAAACATCACTGCTGTGACCCTGCAGCTACTCATCCAAAGTGAGCTAACCATCACCTGGTGCAGCTGGAGGTGCCCTGCCTCAGTGAGCCCAGCAGGGCTCAAACCTGGCAGGGGCAAGCCAGGGGCAGCTCTGCCAGCCCCCTTGGGGACACCATGCCCAGAGCCACCTCCTTCTGCCAGCCCGCAGCGTGCGGGTCCCAGGCCGGCCAGGACAACCACTGCTTTACCTCCGATTATTTTGTTCCTCACTCCTCCCAGGCACAGCAAACATTCCCCAAGTGAGTTCAGCTTTACCAGCTATTAGGATGTTACCTGGTAGGAAAACACAAGCAAGAGCAATTCTAATTGGACGCAAGACGTGTGAAAACTCATTTTTAAGATAAACACATTTGAAAACTGTGCCGTTCTCCATCAGGCATTTTCTCCCCGTTTCTCCGTTACATAGAGATTAATGGAGCGATATTTTGAATTGTTGAACTTCCCAAAGCCGCGCCTGACCCGCACATTCCCGCGGGCAACAGCGCCACCGCGCGGCCACCGGCGGGATGGGCTAGGGACGGGGACACGGATGGAGCGCGGGACAGTTCGGGGGGACAGACACGTAAATAATGTGTGCATGCACCAAAATGTGTGTGTGTGTGTGCATCAGGCATGCTATCTGTGTATGCATGTACGTGTGCATATGCTCGCACATGGATGATTTATGTACGTATACACCTGTGTGTGCACGCACACATGTGTACATATTTATAAGCATATGTATGCATAGAATTTATGTATTTTATTATATGGAATATATAGAACTATATAGAAATATATTTATATATTTTATTATATAGAATTTCATTACAGCATATATCATGCATATACATGCATATAATTTATACGCTTATCCACGTGTTTATATACACATACATGCTTATACACACATACATAAATTTATAGAGAGACACACATATCCTTCTGTGCATACATATACACACACACGAAGAGATGTGTGTATCTCTATGTATTCTGAGTGTATATATATATGTGTGTGTGTGTGTGTGTGTGTATATAAATACATATACATATACATATACATATACATATACACATACATACATACATACATACATACATACATACATACATATATATATATATATATATATATATATATTTCCATTGCTCCTAAGGCAGTGGGCGCTGTTTATCGCCGCTCCCCGGCACAGGCAGCCCGGCCCCGGCTCTGCTGGCCCCGCTGCAGCCACCGCGGGGAGCCGCAGCCCCGCAGCACCGGGGGACCGAGGGACAGAGGCACGGATGGAGGGCCAGGCGGCTCCGAGCCCGCAGGACGAGTGCTGCTGGGGAGCCCGATCCCGGGGGGACGTGTCCCACCCCCGCAGGGCAGCTCGGACAGGAGTGGAGGTGTTTGAAGCCTCGTAATGCCCTCACTCAGCTGCTGCTCCAGCTGCCGTGCAATACCAAAGTGCTCTCCTCATTCAGCTGCCCTCTGGTGTCCCCATGAGTGAGCTGACATAGGTGACAGGTGGGAATGGAAATACGAGCCGTGATGATTAGCGCAGGGCTCATTTAGAAACGCTGATTGTGTCAGGGCGGTGTTGGTTGGTCCCTGCCCTGTGTGGTGTGTCCCCACACTCCGAGTCAAGAGGCTGGGACACCTCAGCCACCGCAAAGCCTGGCTCAGGCAGGGGGTGAAGCCAGGCTTTGACAGGCACAGCGCCCCAGAAATCCTGAAAACCTGTTTGGGCTCCATTCTGCAGGACAAAGCAGGAATGTCAGCCTGTCATGCCAAAGGCATGCCGAAAAGGCACTACGGGCCTTGGGAAAATTGTCTCCCTGAGAGGGCCTAATATCTTTGAGCCTGCAAAACAGGAAAAGGTGCAAAACTAAGAATTTGGGAGGGGATGGGACCAGCACAATGACCTGGGCTGGAGTCAAGTTGGACCACCTCCTGGAGGCCTCCTGCTAGAGCAAGGTAAGCCTTCAAAGTTCAGCTTCTCCTCTTCCATCATGGTAAAACACTTCTAAGGACAAAGCACAGCAGAATATCAAGACTGGCCACCGGCAATTGCATTTCCTACAGCCAGCCTCCAACAATAGCAGGTTTCTGCTGTATCTCTTGTCTGGAAAGTCTAAAGGCTCCCCTGTGAAGTGTTTCATCTATTTTAGAACAGGAGATCCCCATACCCAATATAAAACACTTACAGTCCAGACAGCTTTTAGCACTTCAAAAAAATTTTAGATCATCTGTGCAATGTTGAACTTCTATGGAGGAAGGGAAGGAGACTTTTTTCCCTTACATTTTGCTTTTAACATTGCCCAAGAACCTCCATGCCCTGATTTTCAGAGTCACTTGATTACTGGCGCAAGATGCACCATATGATCCCAGCGTGACATGGCATTCTAAGGCAGAGGGCTGTGGCCCTGTGTGCCCACAGCTGATGGCCCTGCACAGACACTGCCACTGTGGTGGCAGTGGGACTGATGGGGTAATTCTGCCCCTGCTGCATTCCATGGGTGAAGGCAGAGCACGGTTCTAACGCAGGGCTGCAGCTCATGACAGCATCTTGTGACAGCCCTCATTTCTTGTGCCTGTGACCTGAGTGCTCCCCAGCACCCCTGTGTGGTTGCACTGTTTTAGAATCCTTCTGTTCTTTCTCACGGAGAACATAGATAAGTTGCATTCTTTCACTTTTCTAATCTCTGTGTTTGGCACCGGGTGTCATTTGGCTGTGGCCAATAGGCTTGGGAGGTGGACTTTTCACTGACCAGTAGTTGTTGGAGTATGTTAGAGTATAAAAAGCCTTTACTGTAAATAAACTGTCCTTCTCTGCCATACTTGGTCTGCTTGGTTTCCCTCAGCAAGCTTCTGCGCCAGGGGGATTCGAAACCATACCCCTGGGCTGCCCAGCCACACCCAGAGCCCTGCACCAGGCCCTGAAAGGGGCTGGGCTCCAGCCTGGCTCACGTCCAAACCCACTGGTAAGCTCTAGTGAAAGGCATTGGGAGTGGTCCCCAATATTTGGCATGTGCACCCAGCCCCACCACAGCCCAGCAACAGACAGAAATGTTCTGTCATGAGGACTGGTGCTGGTAAGCTGTTCTCCACACAGGTAAAGAGCCTCCAGGACTTGCAGTAATTGTTAAATATCTTACTTTTACAGCAGCTTTGCTCCTGGGAATCGCCAGGGTCCCCCAGACTGCCTGCATGCTGGGATCCACATGGCTGTCCTGCTGCAGAGCTGTGGGGCGGGAGGAGCTGTCAGGGGGAACGTGGGTGCTGGCAGTGGGGAGACAGTGGGTGCCCTGCAGGACAGGGTCACCTGAGAGAGAGAGTGCTGCCCACCCAGTGGGACAGGGAATGAAGAGCCTGGGGTGGGCTTCTGAGCCAGCAGGGAATGAAGAGCCTGGGGTGGGCTTCTGAGCCAGCAGGGAATGAAGAGCCTGGGGTGGGTTTCTGAGCCAGCCCAGCTGTGCCTCTCTCGGCAGGATGCTGGTGGCAGCTCTGATGCTCTGCTCAGGAAGAGCCCTAGAGAGGCTCCCCAACAGCCTCAGCTTTACTGCAGCCATGTGTGCATGGAAAGGCCACGCCAGCCCTCAGCCACAGGCACTCCATGGCCACTAACTGTGGCAGCAGGCACCCTGGCTGCAAGGGTCACTAGCCATTTTCACCGGCCATGGAGCCTGCAGTGGAAAACAGAATCTGAAAGGAGTAAATGACAGCATGTCTGAGCAATAGCTCTAACGCCTGCAGCACCCAGCAGACCAGACACGCTGGGGACGTGCAGAGCTGTGCTGGTTTCACTCTGATCAGATGAGGATGAGGTTGGTTTTTGCAATTTGTGGTAACAGCATTTTGCAAACATGACAAAAATGTGCGGTAACCCGCGGGCGAACTGGGGCAGCCTCTGCACTGTGAAGTTTGGCAGAGTCAGGCCAAGGACTGTCACTGCCCCACGCCTGTCCCTGTGCTCCCTGCCACCCACACCAGCCCTTGGCCCCCTCCTGCAGCTGCTGGGCTTCCTCTGGGACCTGCTCCTGGGCTTCAGCAGGGCTGCCATGGGGTGACTTGTCCCAGGAGTGCCCGGGGCCCTCAGGGGCACAGCTGGGGCTCAGCTGTGGGCAGAGCCCTGCAGCCAGGCCAGCAAGGAACCCCAGAAGCATGAGGGGCTGAGTGCTGTGAAGAAATGGGCGCACTCTGGGCTGCAGAAGAGCCCCGCTAGCAGTGCCCAAAGCCTTGCAGTGGATGAGCAAAACAGTAGAAAAAAATCAATTTGCTTTGACAGAGTGTCCTTCCTGACTCTGAACTGGTTTGTATTAATGAAATCACGACAGTGGGGTAGTAAAGTGCTCACTTGCCCCATTAGTTTGCTTTCTTGGGAGAACCCGACATTGAAGTACCCTTCACATCCCTTTTCTTAAACTTCTAAAATACACGTTGCACCTGGACTGAGGACACCACAATGGCATGGAGAGTGGATGTGTGTCCTTCCCTCGCTCCAGCTGCCGAGGAACTCATCCAAAAGAAAACTGAGATGCCAGTATTTTGGAGGAGTAAACAGGACAATGCTAGAGGCAAGTCATCATGACCCAGAGCAGAGGCATGGCTTGATTAATTTAGCTCTCCTCCCTTAAACAGCTCATTTTGCTAATCAGGAAAGGTTTGCAGAAAACAGAATTGGTCACAGTAACTTGCTGCAGTGCTGGTGCAGAATACTCATATTTGGTACGGCTCTTACTTGGTGTTGCATTTTGACTGAGAACCAGAATGACACAAAAGGTTACACAGCACATAAAAACCTGACAAAACCTGGTGCACTCAGCTCTGAAAACCAATTCTAAGCCAGAGTCTGTAAAACCTTTTATGGGAAGACTAGTGAGACACACAGGCACTGAACTGAATTTTAAAGGAAATACTATGTTTGGAAGATCTTTTTTACAATTGCACATACTTTTGTAAGTCTGTGGTGAGATGACTAGAGGCTCCTCTCGCAAGTGAGAAGCCACAAACCATGTGAAGTAAAAGATACCTTGAAATCACCCCCAGATCTATGAGCAAGGCCCTTGCCTGAAGGGAATCCACAGGCCCACAGCACACACACCAAAAACACCCTTTGGCGAGACACAGTCAAACCCCGCTGGCCTAGGCAGCTGGGTAGCTGAGCCACAGGCTGCAGCTCTCATGCAGTACATTTTTCTAGTAATTAGCTAAAGCAGCTTTGAGACTTTACTCCTCAAAACAGCTTCAGTTATCCCAGAGGAGCAAGGAGGCAAGAAAGGTCAACCACAGCCTAAGCAAGACTTGGGCAGCTCTGGGTGCCCTTTCCTTCTCTTTGTGACAAATAAGGATGACCAAAGCTGGGTAAGAAACTGGTGCTATTCCCCAGACAGACATTGGAAATAACTGCTCTGGGACTTCTATTTTGTTTGGTAGTTATCTCTGTGTTATCTCCTTGAGAAGTCTCTAGGACACTTCGGATGCTTCAGATAAGATTATGGGCAATTACGAAGGGAAGAAGGAGTTCATCTCTTGGTATCTTTTTGGACAAACAATCCAAGGCAAACAAGGTTTAGCAACATCTCTGGGATTACAGGGTTTAAGATCCCCATAATTCACCCTGACACCATAAACCGAAAACAGTTTCCTGGCGTGGCAACGTCTTATCTGCTCCAACCCCTCACTCCTGCTGGCCAAGCCCATCAGCCAACCTTTTCAGGGCAACCTACCCACGAAATGCTGTAGGGATAAAGAGGTTTCTTCACCTTTTGCCCTTTTTTTGAGATGTGAGCAGCCATCAGCTGGGAATGCCAGGTGTACCTGGGGCTCTGTGTGCCCCCAGCACAACCAGCACAAGCCCTGCCTGACCCTCCGTGACCCTCATGCTTTGCAGAACACCAGTACAGCCACTCACCTGATCACTGAACGAGTCGAGTTCTCTGCCTGAGAGGAAATGTCTCCTGCAGAGGAGCTGCTATTCCCAGCATGTCCTTTTCTTTGCTTTCCTGGCACTCTACAGCTCATGCCACACACCTGGCAACACCAAGGCAAAAAATGAAAAGAAGGTAAAGTGTCTGCCCACACAACAAGACCTTTATATAGCCAAGGGGATGAGGTTTTTCACTCCCTTCCTATTTTCCACTTAGGGAGTAAACAGGAAACCAACCTGGCCTCATAGCTAATTTGGGAGCACAGAGTGTTTTTCTGTGTGCCTCCCTATGATGCTCCCCGCCCTCTCCTGCTGTGCCATGGTCAGCACAGGATGGCACTAGATACAACACCCTGTGTCCCTTAAATTTCTCTTGGAGGAAGCCAACAGCCTGCAGCTGCTCCTGAACGGGAATGGGGACACCCAGAGCTCGTGCTGGGCATGTAGGGCTGGTCTGCATCTGTGCTGATGGTGGGCAAAGCAGAGGCAGGAGCATGGGCATTGCACCACAGCCATTTGCAGGGTGGGCATTTTCACCTACCTGTGCCACTGGGAACGTTTTCCTGTGCCCTTCCCTTAGGGCAGTGTGCCCCAACACGCTGGGATCTCACTCTGCCATGGCACTGGGGACTGGGGTAGAGCTCTGGAGGTCAGGCTGGGGAGCTGGAGGACACGGGCACAGCTCAATGTACACAGGAACAGACCCTGGGAAACTGCAAGAGAGAAAAAAATGAGCAGCAGTGCCAGCAACAAATTAATCCCTAAATGTGGCAAGTCCTCAGGCCCTTAGAGATGCAGCAGGTCTCTGACCCAGTCAGCAAGGCAGCTCATGTGAAACAGTGAGCCCAGCAGAATGAACTCTGGTAGCCGTATGATGGCTTAAGTCATGGTCACAAAGCTGGGATGACCAGGAGGGGGAAGTTTCTTCAAATACCAAATAGGAAAGTTGCATAACCACTGCCCAGATCCTTCAAGCTGGGCCTGATCTCCCCCTCCAAAATTAGGATGACTTCCCCTTGCATCAGTTTCCAGCTGAATGTGTGGCACAGAGCGATCCGGGGGTTGTGGCCCCATCCACAGTGTGCATTGAGATGGAGGCTGTGGAAGGAGCCCTGCCACAGCTCAGCAGCCTCCATGAACCTGCACATGGTTGAGGGGGTGGAAAAGCAGCTCAAAAAACATTGTCTGCAAGGCTAATCACAGCAGCCAGCTCTGGAGCTCCTTCACTGAGCTCACACGCTGGTAACCAAAGGGCCAATGCTGGGGGATACCTCCTGGCTGGGCAGTGCGCTGCTTTACCTCTCCCAGGCCTCCTCTCGAGCCACCTGGGATAGCAGCAGGAAAGCTTCAAGAGGCTTTGTCAACAAGGCTACAGTGAGAGTTTAGGTTTGGCTGTTTTTGTGGAAAGGGGCAGCAAAAGCAAGGCAAACAGAGCTGAGGCGCAGGCACGAGAGATCACTGAACACAAACAGGTGCTGCCCAGTGCAAGGACATCTGTGAGAACGATGCTGGTACCTCTGAGCAGCTGGACACGGGCTCAACTCTGGAATTAAAAGGCCACCCTGGTCAGTGTTGCTCATTCCCAGGCACCATCCATGTGCATGAATCACTGTCCTTCCCTTTGACTCATTAATCACTCCAAAATCAATAAAGGCCACATAAGTTTTTCATGTATCAGCCATTAGTGCGACCTTGTGTCTATCTCTGTAGAGGGTATGAAATAAAAGCATTTGAGATCAAAGCAATCGGCACTAAATTTACGCAGCACTCGAGCCGGTGGAGCCTGCTGATTTACAGCCGCTGAGCTCATACCGCCGTTGTTTTGGTTCCCCAGAGCCCTGAGCAGTTACAAAGCCCTTGTTGTCCTCTAGGGACACAGCAGACAGGAGGAGACTGCTCCAAAAGGATGTTCTTTGGGATTTGTTTATTTCCTTGAGAACAGGGACTGCTTTCTTGTCCAGGAGCAAGTGTCTACACCGCCTTCAGGGACGAGCAGATGCACCTCCTTCCCCAGGCGCTGGCTCTGGTGGGACCACACCCAGAGCTGCCGTGTCCCCCTCCCATGGCACCTGCACTGCTGCCACCCTTCAGCTGAGCCTTCGGCACTCTGCTGCTGCAGAACGAACTCCTCACATAGCAAAACCTGCTGGAGAACCACTGTCACTGGGAAGGGGCACCAGAAGGACCAAAGTCATTCACCAGGGATGGGGCATGGTAAACTCAGCCTTCTGCAAGCCTTGGAGCACAGGCTGAAGCCTCCTCCAGCTGTTGAGGCAGCCACAGGAGCCAGACCACCTACACGGTTTCTGAATGCATTTATTTCTTTTGGGACTGAGGCCCCAAGAGCCAGGCAGTGCTGCTGGCCAATTACCATCACTATTGATCACTTCTGCATCCAGCTTTCTGGGTCAGGCCTGCTCTAATTTTCACAGAGGCAGGCAAAAGGCCAACGAACCGGGAAACCACAGTGCTCAGAGATGCCTCTGGGGCACAGTGACAGGTCAGCCAGGTCCACAAAGCCCAAATGCCTTCCAAATGCCTTCCAAATGCCATGTGCCACAGGCTGATACACTGCTGTCCACATGGCCCACTGATGAGTCCACACCAACCTCTCATCAGCCCGTCACAGCCCTCCTAATTACCTCTGGCTAATGCTGCAGCAGAGGCTACAGAAATATTTGCCCAAGGAAAGAAAGTGGTTTACTTTCCAGAAAGAAAAATGTCTTTGCGCTAAGTGTGGAGGTGGGAGGGTGGGTTAGGACACTGCAATGAGAAGCTCGTGTAATAGCAGGAGACACACAACTTGGACCTAAACAGTTTCAAGACTTCCCAAAGCCTAAAATCAGAAACAACCATACCTGCTGGAGACAGCCCTTAATCACAGGTTGTTTGGGTTTTAATTTAAAATCACCTCCCGTTCACATTTTCCCAGCTTTGCATGCAGAGACCATATCAGGTCCCAGCTACCTCAAGCCTCTCTCATGAATGCCATGGCGCTGGCAAAGGCACAGGGTCCATCAACATTGGAATCTACCTACCTGGCACAGCCAAACCACTCTTCACTGCATCAAGGGCATCCAGCAGGCACCCTCCCCTCGTGCCCTCCCTGCTGGATGGGGTATCTCCCTGTGCCCCTCTGCCTCCCTCCCTCCCTCCTGACACCAGTGGGTGTTTTTTACTGGAAACACCACGGCACTGAGCCCTGGCACACTGGAACAGCTGTGGCCAGCCTGTGGCCACTCCGTCTGTACTGGCTGCTTCCCCCGTGACATCTACACCTTCTCGTTCCTCCAAGCAGCTACTGCTTTCCAGGGCAGCTACGGAGGGTTCCTCACCCTGTGCCAGGCTGACACATTGTGTGTCACACACAGGTACAGCCCCTTGGGCTTTGCCCAGAGCATCTCCCCTTCCACAGTCTGGGAAGACAGACACAGGCTGTTGATCCCAGCCTGCACTCCCAGAGCACTCCCACGCCACAGGCCATTCAGGTTTGCCGCACATGTGCAGCCTGTGGCAGTTTGGGTACTCAATGGCACACACCTCTCCGGCTCAGCAAGCAAACAGGCCTGCCCCACTGCTTTGTCCTGCTCTCCCTGCAGCCAGAGCTCCCTCAAAGCCTTCAGCAGCTTAAATGTTCATGTTTCTACAGCCCCTGCAGCAGCACCATTATGGGTTTCTGGGGGTTTTTGGTGCTTGGTAGGCATCAGCTCACAGAAGTAAACAGAAGCTGCACTAGCAAAAATCCCCCGAAGATTATATAGGGGATTTTATTCAAGGGTGATTCTGGTATAACCTTGCAGCTGGGCTTGCTATAAACCTTTGGACTAGAGTGCTTATGAGTAACTCCACCTGCCTGGCTGACTACATTAGAATATTGTTATAAAAAATGTTACTTCGACATTTATAATAAAATGTGCAAGTTGAATGCTGAAAGACGGCACAGGGCCAGTGCTGGGCAGCCATGGGGGAGGACAAGCTTCCCCTGCGTGTGCCAGCGCAGGTCACCCTGGGACAGGCAGCCCCTGCCCAACCCTGCTGGCACCCAGGTGTGGTGGCAGTGGAGGGGACATTGCCCACGTGGCTGGACACAGGAGCAGCGATTGCTCTGCCCACACTGACACCTCCATTATGGCCACAGCAGGCACAAGCACAGCCCAAGGTGCTGCAGCCAGGCTCCTGCCCTGCCCCAGCAACCAGCACAGCACCTAGAGCAACACTAACCAAATGAGCAAAGGGGGCTTGTTTGTTCCTCCCTTATGCTGCTTTTTGCTCTTCTCCTCTGCCTTTGGAAATTGCAGATGAGAAGAGTAAATATTGGAAGGTTATCCTTTGTATCTCATGATCAGATCACAAGCTAGCATGTGACTCGGGAGGGAAAAACAAGTCTTTCCAGCAGATGTCAAGGCAGTGAGCCGGCTCTGCTGACTGCTGTACCTTGCTGTCTGCAGCCAAAGTCAATTCCTGGTGCATCCTTGAGGTACAGAACCTCATGATTCATCAGGATTTTATTCTAATTAAAGAAAACCCAGATGACTTTCATTTTGGCTTTGCCTATTTAGCAACTCTGAATGCAATGTGTATGGTAAGGATAAATAGCAGCCTTCAGCCACTGTTTTGTAAACAGGCTTCAGCTCAGCAAGAGCAGTTTGGAGCCACCCTGCAAATCATGTGCTGGAGGACTTAGAAAAGCCTCCCACTGAGCAAAGGGACTGGTCAAACAGGAGCGCAGGTAGCCACCCCATGAGCTGATAGCCTGCAAAATGGCCTGTGATGCACTCTGAAGGCTGGGGGCATCAGGAAGCAGTTGCTCGAGGGAAGTGGGAAAGAGTCTTTCCCTAAGGGATGGGGTCTGGAGGTGCATAAGCTCGCTGCCCTCCCTCTTACAGCACATCGGGGTTTGCCCACTCCCAGAGGCTGAGCCCGGGTGCTGCCTGTGCCCAGCACCCATGGGAGCTGGGGGGGAGCTGGGGAGGATCTGGGGGCCCTTCCCCACATGAGCACCAGGGTGATCAGTGGCAATCCCACATCTCGCGGCCATGGCCCCACCACGGCCCCTGTCACATGATGGGTCAGCAGTTCGTGGGAAGTCAAAGGCTGAAAGCTTGAAAAAAAAACAAGTTACTTTAGCCAATTCCTTCCCCACAGGAAATAAGAATTGGAGCTGAGCTTTAGCAATTTGGGTTGACCAGACTTATCTCGCCTGGGGCCCTGGGTAGGTTTGTCTCGCCGAGCTCCTGACCGAGCATCCAGCCACAAAACCCAGCAGGGAAAGGACTAGGAGAAGGGCAGGAAGGGTAGAGAGAGGCAAGTGACAAGCAAAGGGGGTGGCTGTAGCTCTCCTGGAGCCCCACATTGGGACAACTGCACGGAGAAGAAAGTGTCTCGCAGAACTTTCCATCCCCATGAGGCTGACACAAAGAGCCAGCACCAAATATTCCCACGGTCGCTGTCCTTGTGCCCCGGCTCAGCCAGAAAAGCTGCTCCCAGTGCTTGGGACTGGACAGTGGAACAAGGAAAGGCTTTTGCCCTTCCTTTGCCCAGGCTCCATGGACAATCAGAAGCTATTTTTAACCTGGTTCTTTCTTTTCCCCTGCAGAGGCGCTTGAATGGCTTTCCCCTCGCACACGGAAGCACAGGGAGCACGGACGTCGTCTCTCATTGTGATGGGAAAGGTTATCGGGTACGAAACAAAAGTGAAATCATCCGCTGGCATTCCTGGGACCAAAATAGCTGCCTGCTTCCAGCACTGACGTTATCACAGAGGAAGGAAGGCTCCGGATACAGGCTGTCCCGCTCCAGGGCTCACGTACCGACCCTGCAGCGAGCCAGCGCCAGGGCTGGCTGTGAGCAGAAGCAAAATGAGGCACTCTTGCCACAGCAGATTAAAGATAATTGAGTGCATGAGGTCCCAAAGTTGCCATCACTGCCAAGCAGCCACAGAGCCTCACACAAGCATCACTCACTGAGCCCAGCAAAGAAGCTCATCTGCCTCATGTTAATGTTCAGGGCTAGAGCCCTCCTGGAGACAGCAGGGAGTGGGGAGAGCTGTGGCAGATGGACGCTGCTAACAGGGGACTCTGCGAGCTGCTGGCCCTGCTGCTGCCAGCCTGGGGGCTGTGTGCCCTGCCTGCCCTGGCTGCGGAACTGGGCCTGCACAGGGACAGGGTCAGCAAAGGCAAAGCTTGGGTATCAGTTCACTAAAAACATCTTTGCTGTTGCACTTATCTGGGCTTTTTTGTTGTTGTTTTTCCTCTTCACAAATAGATTCAATCCAAGCACCGGCATAGCCGCAAACCAAGTGGATCCATCAGGCCTGTCTTGACAGAGGCACTTAGGTTTTTCTCAACAGACACTTGTCACAAAACAGTGGCTTTCTGAAAGCAGAGGCTGCTCTCAGCCCACAGGGCTCTCTGGCACAGGGCTGCCCAGTGTCACCCTGAGCCAGCAGCTTGTCCCTATCCCACTGCAGTGCTGCCCTGTCCCCTCTTGCCTCCTGCCTTTCTGCAGCCATTCCCGTCAGGCTGTCTGCAAGAATTCCCAGGAAAGCACCCAGGTCTGGGGAGTCCCTGCTGCCACTGCTTCTGGAAATCTCCTGCCCTTCATGCTATGGAAAACACAACCAACTGGAAAGTCCTTGTTTCAATTTCTCTTCTCAAGGCAGAGCTGTGCAGGCATGGCTCCAGGCTGGCCCATTTCTAGCAGCACTCTGGAGGGGAGTTGGAAGGGAGGATTGCTGCTCTCAGTCCTTGCCACCATCTGCAGCTGAGCCAAAAGCCTGGGAAAGGGCTGCAGGGGCAGGCCAGGAGGGCCATGGGTGCTTTGCAGATGGAGAAGGCAGGGACACCCAGGAGACCCTGCAGAGCCCAGTGCAGATGGGACTGGCTGACAAGGTGGTATGGCATCAGCCAGAATGTGTGGAGAGTAGGATTTGGGGAACCCAAATGTGCTGAGTAGCCTTCTGTGAAGCCCTTGGGACTTCCAGTCTGGAAGAGGAGCTCATGTACTGGGCATCTGGGCTAAGAGGTAAACCTCCAAAGCACAGAGACTTCAGAGCTTAATAGCTCCATGTGAGAGCCCTGTCAGGAGCAAGGGGTGAGTCATGGCAGTGCTGAAGCTGAGAACCAAGGAACATGAAAATTAGGGGTAAATTTTACTTCCCTGAACACACAGTAGAGCATTTACCAAAATTGTCCAAGGCGTTTTCCCAATAAGCTGAGCACTCCACTGCCTGCCAAACCCAGATTCTTCTCAGAGATTTAAGACTCTTCCTCATTTGAATTGCAGTAATGAACTAATACTTTTGAGTGCCTCCAGCTGCCAGCAGCTGCCTTAGACTTAATTGCACCCAGGAGCCTTTCCCAGGAGCTGCAGAACCATCCAGCCCAGCCCATGCAGCAGGAGCAGCCCACGGATTCTGCAGATGCTGGTTCATGCAGACCCAGGCAGGTCGGGAAACACAAGCCAGTGCTGTCCGTATGGACTCCGGCAGGGATGGCAGAGCCACCAGCGCAGGCTCCAGTGCGGCTTTCCTGGCTTTGTTGACGGGTAAAGCTTTATCACTGTTAAAACACCGCTTGTTGCTGTGACTTTTCCCCCCCTTCTTAAATGTCAACTTGAAAAGAAAAATTTGGGAAAGGTCACTTACCAGAGAGGCTGGCACAGCTCCAGTCACTTGGATAAACACGTGTAGGGTCAGCTGCTGCGAGAGGGGATTTTAAACCAGTTATTTACCTGGCTGAACAAGTGTTGTGTTTCTGCAGAAGGGCGAAACTTTATGTACCTTGCAGGAGGCAATCAACCTCCTCACCACCCACCCACTGCTGCTGGGATTGTTAACCATTTGGGACACCCAGGGAGAGAAGATGCTTAGCTCAGGATGCCAAATTTCCTATTTTAAGGGGCACAAATACCCATGAAAGCTTACCCTGAGGGAACTGGGACACTGCTAGCCTGACACTATGGAGAGCTACTCAGCAGCAGCCTCACTGGACCCTTTCCTCAGGTGGAACCTGCTGGGGCTGCTCTGCACCCCTGCATGGCATGGGGCTGGTCACCCTTGGCTCTTCAGGCCAGCTGAAGTTAATTCTGGGCCAGTCATTAATTCTGGGCTGGAAGCAAAGTGCCAGAGACCCCATCAGTAAGGAGCAGCATTTACCGTACATAGATGCATGCAGAGCAGGTCTGGAGCGAGGTGCACCGGGACCCATTCTCATGGCAGCACGAGCAGAGACCTCGTGCTCCCTTCCCTCCTGCTTTCCCAGGCGGTAAAAAAGGATAACCCAGACATCCCTGAAAACTACAGCTCCATCAGAAAAATCCCCAGCTCCCCAAAGGCACAGGTGGCAAGGGGCTGCTTTCGCAATGCTGTCAGCAGGTGTGCTGATAAGGAGCAGTCCCTACAGGCACAGCCCCGTGATGCCCTTTAGCTGCTGCCTCTGCACTTCATCTCTGCAGGTACTTTTGCCTCTCACCTGGTGAGTTTCTACCCCACTGCTGAATGTGCTGACTGCAGCCAAGTCAGGGATTTGACTAAAATAATAAACCACTTGTCTTCCTGTTCCAGCCTTCCCTATGGTTTCTCAACAAGGGAAACTTCAGAATTCTGCTGAACAAAGTCCGTTGATTTTTGCCCTTGTTCATATTTATGATTTGCCCAGAGTGCTCCGTAGCTCAGTAGCCCCCAAACCAGCACACAGACCAGAGCACTTCCCATCACTCCACCAGCCAGACGAGTCTGCAGCAAATTGGGCTTCCAAAGCACCACCAACTGAACACAGCTGGTTGATCAAGCTCCTGCCTGAGAGGGGCACAGTCTCCATTCCCTCAGCATCCTCTCACTGATCAGCATCCTTCTGGCACCCAACACTTCTGCAAGGGCCTGGGTGAGACTGTCACCTCCACACGCTGGGACAGCTGGAGTCTCTTCAGAGGACTGGCACTAATGCCACGGCAGGCGGGGAATGGCTTTGCAAGTGCCTGCTCCATGGTCAACCCCTGTGGCCGCACTTGCTGAGCAACTTCCCGGCAGCAGCCCTGCTCTGAGCGGGGAGGAGAGCGTGCTCCTGCCAGACCTTCAGCAGCCCCGGCTCATTCTCCAGAGAGACCAAGCCACGGTGCATGCCGAGCCAGACCCAGGGATTTGGCGTAAGAGCTCTTCCCACAGCAAAACAGGCACTCTGTCTGTGATCAAGTTTAGCTTCGTTGACAGTGCTTGCTCCCAAAAAAAAGCTGAGCACGTAGCCTTACTCAGGACAACTCCTAGGCTTCGGGCACCTGAAGGCTCATGTTGACCTGGTAAGGAAACCAGTGCCAGCCAGGGACCCTACATCAGCCCCATCCCAAACACCCGAGGCTGCTGGAACCTAACACATTACTGCATACAAGGCACAGCTCTGTGGCCTCCAGCAGCCACGCGGAGGGGACGCAGCCGCAGCCCTGCAAGGTCAAAGGCATAAGGGCTCTGCTCAATGGGAAACCACCACCACGAGGCTTTCAGAAGTTCAGCTAGACAGCAGAACTGTCAGCAGCAGGAAAAGGGCAGCTGCTGGTCCTGCCAGTAAAAGCAAAAGAAAAGGAGAAATCAGCCCACCACAGCTTCCGATCGGATGTGACAGTGCTGTCTGAGGTCCTCAGCAAACCAAGCCTGTGTTGCAAGAGCAGCAGGAGACCCAGGAGCTCCCGAGTGAGGGGAAGTGGAGAGCTCCAGGGGTGTGGGGAGGGGAGCCACCTAAAGCACTCCTGGATCTGCACTGACCCGCAGCCAGCTCTCTGCGCCTGCTCACACACACCTTGGGAAGCAGCCCAGCTCCTGGTTACATGTGTGCCACAGCCCTGTTAATGCTCGTGTCCCATCCTGGCAGCCTTCCCTGAGCAGGGGGTGGGTTTTTCCAGGAAAACCAGAGACAGATTGTTCAGTATAGCTGGGGAAACTAAGAGCCTCTAGCATCCCTGTGCTGGCCAGGGAAGATGGCTGCAGGCAGCCTGTTCCCAAACAGAGCAAAGCGTTCCCACCAGGCCCCCCACGCCCTTGGAATAATTCAGCTTTTGTGGAATCCAGTCACTTTAAAAAAAAAGCAAAAACAACACAGAAAACCCTTCCCCAGGCTTGCAGCAATATTTTGTCTGTAAATAATCTAGAGAGCAAGGTCACATTCCCAAGTGAGAACAGTGTGGGGAGGGCGGGCGGGGGGCAGAGGGGGATGCGGAACAGGGAATGTACAACCCCCAGCCCTGGGCACTGCAGGGCTGGGGACCAGGGCAGAGCAGGGAAAGGGGGTTGGGGGAGGAGGCAGAGCAGAAAGGGGCTCCAGCAGTAAGAGGCAAGATGATTTCACCTTTCTTTCACCAGCTGTCCCTGAAGCAGGGACAAACACCTCCATCCTCCCACACTTCAGCTCATCCTGCAGCTGGCGTGTGGCACAGAGCCGTGCTGGGCTCAGCCTGCCCCGCCTCTGCTTCGCGGGGATGGTGGCAGGGCATGAGGAGCAATGGGGAGCAATCCTGCAGCTCTGGTGCCTTGCTGCAACGATGGAGCCACAAGCAGCCCCAGGGAAGCTGTGGCGTCCTGCCCTAGTGCTCCCTGCACAGATGTGCCAACCCCGCCACCCCTGCGCTCACTGCCTTTGTGCCAAAGGCACTCAAGTCCAGGCTTTCCTGTCGCTGTTAGCTCCAGCATGGCCACCAGAAGTGCCCACAGCTGCCAGGCCACAGCGCCCAGCCTCACCCTGCCCAAGGGCAGCTCCCCGGGACAGCAGGGATGTGGCTCTCAGCCGCTCGGTGCTGCCAGCTCGGGCACTTCAAAGCCCTTTGCCAGCCGTGCAGGGGCACTCTGGGAAACCACCCACTGCCTGGATCGAGCGTGGAGCAGATGGCAGAACAAACAGCGCCGGGATTTCTGTTTCACATAATCTTTTGCCCTGCTCACTCCCACGCTTAACCTTTTCCTCCCATGTAGCAGGCCTTTGCTTGGAAAAAACGACCAGGAAAGCTGGAAGGGTTTCAGAGTGGCAGGTGTTCTGCTCTGAACAGCACCAAGGGCAATACACGAGACCCCAGAGGATTTTTCTTTTCTTTAAAAACAGACACAAGCAAGATTTGTGCTATTTTGCACATTTTTCAAATGAGTTAATGAGTAATTGATTTTTTTTCCTTTTTCTAGATCAGGAGAAGGGTGATGCTGCCATGGCAGAGAGCTGCTTACAGGACTGGCAGTGAGAACACTTAAGGATGGTGGGTTCTTCATGCCACCACCATGACTGACCTGTGCTGAGCAGCAGCCCCAGCAGGAGGGGCACTCAGGGTATATGTCCTTCAGGGCACATTGGGGTTCGGGAAAAAAAAAAAAAAGAAGAATAAAATATTCAAACCATGCACATTTTACAGACTATTCAGAAAGCTCAGGGGTTCCTGTGGAGTTTTGGGAAGGAAACCACTTACTGACTGGCTGACTGTAGGTCAAGGCTTCCACAGCAGGCAGTGGCTGTGCCCCACACCCCTGTCACAGGGACACTGTCACAGCCTGTCACAGCCCAGTGGTGCCACTTCCCGTGGGGCTGTGTGAGGAAATCCAGCCCCTCCTCGGCAGCACTGGCACCTGCCTGGAAGCGCCACCAATCCAGCTTGGATATGAAATGCTCAAGGAACCTCATCACTTGTAGGCTCCCTGTGTAATCAGGCTCCACATTTAAATCTCTGCTGGATATCAGGAAACAAGCGTTTGCCTTGCCTGTCAAGAGCCATCAGCTCTCAGCTGCCCCTCATCACGGCACCGCCGTTTTACAAGGTTGTTTTACACACCACTGGTGGAATTTGTTCTCACTCATGCACCATAATCGTTAGACAGTCATCGAACCACCACCCACCCAGCACGGCCCCTCCTTCACGGGCTTGTGCCTGGCAGTGTAGCCATGCCCATGCTGCCGGGGGCAGGACAGCACTGGGTACAGCCCAGCAGGGCCAGGCGTCCAGCAGGCAAGCTCCTGGGGCCGCAGGGTCACATCCTCTGTCTAAGGAGCGGGGAAAGCCCAGACTGGGGGCACAGTGCAGCCATGTCCAGCCAGAGGAGCAGGAGGGTCCAGCCTGTGTGCCAGGAGCTTGGGTGATGAGTGAGTTTTTGCTGGCAGCTCCCAGACAGACAGGAGTTAACACTGTCCTGCACCAGCTCCTCACCAGAACCACATGGCTCTGCCTGTACTTCAGGAGTTCCCAATGAGTTCATCATAAAGCTTCATAATTAACATTTCAAAATTAATTACAACAGCCTGGGATTCTCCTAAAGACAGTAATAGCTACAAGGAAGAAGCCAACCAACCATTAGCCAGCACACTACAAACAGTGCTCTCTCCCCAGCCTTTGATGAAGCCAAGTGGTTTTGCCCTTTTACTATTACGCGTTGCAAATTAAAAGTGCCAGCAAGAACTCCTGGCCTTGGTGCCAGGCTGCAGAGCACGCTGCCCGGAGCAGAGGTCCAGCTGCCATGTCCAGTCCCCCCTGAGGTGCAATGCAGCCCAGACATCTCCCCTGTGCTGAGACTGAACCAGGCCACCCTTCCCCACACACCCTCTTAAGGGCATAAGCCACATTTGATAACGAAAAAAGACAGTAGCAGATGCTGTGAGCAGGGTGTGGGGTTCCTGCTGTTACTCACCATGTGTGAGCTGTTCAGAGACAAACAAAAGACCAGGTTGGGTCACACACAAGAACTCCCTCAAGTGAACTGTAGCCACCGGTCAGAATCATTAAAGGGATTGTGCAGAAAGCACAAACTTTCTGCAGTGCCTACAGTGGCTCTCTGCACATAGGCTTTTCCAATGCACTGCAATCTCACACTACAGACCACCACAGATTCACTCATCCTGATGGCTGGCGTGGCCCCAATTAAAACAGTCATTTTAACAGCTTTAATTCTTAACTAAAAGAAATGTGCAACATACACCAGCTTGGGTGAACATCCAGAAACCATGAGATTGCCAATGGGCAAGTACCAGTTCCAGGCTGTAGTGCTAGAAACTTGTCACAGGCTGGGCAGGAGCACACAGCCTGTTTGAAAAGAGACTCTTCTGACAATGAAAGCCAGGCTCTCTCTTCAACATCTCATTTGAATTAAACAAATAGACCAAGCCCAGGCAGAGAAAAAAATCTAACAAAACGATCTTGTTAGTTCAGCACAGAGTTGATTTTCAGACTTCCTGCATTTGGCTTCAAGTAAATCAGGATTTTATGTTTTTATTTTTGACTCTGTTCTCATTTAAAACCTTCAGTTTATCAGACAGCATAACTGTTTGAGGATAGTATTTAAAAGTGCTCCTAATAATGGCAACATTTAAGAAGGAATTACAGGGACACTTTTTAAACCTGAAAGCAAGTCATTTCCCAGCTGTGCCGGCTCTCCCAACACAGCATTTTGTCCTGGCAAGGACAACCCAGCTCAAGTCTGGTACAGAAAGCAGCCGGAGAAACAGAAGTGAAACCTAGAAGTTTGTTTTCATTATCGAAACAGAATGAGCACAAGAAGTGGAATTATGTGAATAAATGCCATGCACTTGACCTTTTTTCTTTCCAGTGATTCTCTGGGGATTTTTTGGCTATCCAATTGCTAAGTCATTTGTAACAGGGCTCTCCTGTCCTACCCAGGCCTGGGTACCACCCTGCAGGTCAGTGTGCATGGGCAGAAAAGGACACAGCATCAGCACCAATTCCACCAGCACAACATGCCAGACCAGATTTTTTGCATGTCACAGCAAAGCAGCTCACCAACTGCCACAGAACACCATTCTGCAACTCATGTTTTTTGAGCTCAAACAGTGCCTCATTTTTTCCAAGTCAAAAACAAACCCACTGGCCAGTTCAGTGCTCTTAGGAAGCCTGATGAGTAAATTCCTTTTTCCTTTAATGAGTAGCTGGGCTGCTGCAATCGCGGTGCAACCTTGGCCCATGGTTACAGTGGATGCCCCTTCAGAAGGGAACTGGGTAGGGAGGAGATGCAGCACCAGCAGATAATGCTGACAGCTCCAGTGAGACCACTGTGAGCACCACTATGAACTGGGAGCATCACCCTCCCACCCCCCAGCCCTGCAAAGGGCTCCATACACAGCACAAAAAACTCAAAACTGGTACGAGCAGCCAGGTGATGGAAGAGCCCAGCCAGCACCTCCACTCCTCTCCTTTTCCCCCAAATGCAAGAGCCTGCCAGCACTCGGTGCCTTGAAGCAACCCAGGGTTCTGCAGGCATAGGCACGCTGCGGCCCCAGCAGAACCTGCAGCAATTGCCATGTGCTAATCTTCAGACAGAATGAACCTGCTGCATCCACCATGGGCCCAGGAAGTACAACTGCTGGAGAGCCAAAAGCTGTTGCAGGATTAGACACAGCCTTGGTACTGAAACACCACCTACACCCCTTCTGCATTTCAAGGAAGGAACAGCAGCATCTTGCTTCCCTTTTCTGAGGCAGAAAAGCGGATGAGCAGCAGTTTTCAATTGAAAAATACATTACTTCATTCAGACATGCTGTCAGGCTGAAACAGAAATAAAAATTTTTTAAAAATCAGAAGTCACGCAAACGTATGTTGGTCTAAACTACCCTGAAATCAATGGGGCTTCAGTGATTGAAGTTCTACTCTTTAAACCTACATTCCCATGTCAGCAGAGAGCAGCTCGGGGAGCATGGCTCTGGCTAGGATGGGCAGTTAGCCCCATGTGCCAGGCTCCAGCAGCCTGGGCTGTGCCCGCTGCTCTCAGGGGACTGAGCACAGGCTCCCAGCAGAGTCCAGAGCAGCCTGGCTCCAGGCACTCACTGCAGAGCTGCACTGCAGCCTCCTTTCTCAGCCTCACAGCTTTCCTGGCTCTTAGAAAGCTCGCTCTCCCAGCTTGTCCCAGGCCGAGAACGAGTAGCAGATGCTCTTCAAGCTGCACTTTGGAAAAGGTCAGGTTTACACCAAAAGCTGATGTGACTTTGTTAAAGGACATTTCCAGGCTGCGTTTGTTGGGTTGGGTTTTTTTTTCCACTTTTCCAGAGCACTGTAAAAGCCAGCATAATATCCTCTTTGCTATTGTTTCTGTGGGGCCTGCCAGATCAGATTACACTGAAAATCAAGATATAGATATTTTATCTTTGTTCTGCTCGGCACAGGAGAGACATTTGACCTCTGTTTAGAGCATTTCTTACCCTGTCGTTTTCCCATGCTTTTCATCATGTCCCCCTAAGCATCCCACACTTTAGAAACTACTTTCACTTCCCAGCACCAACCAGCTCACTCCCACTGTAAAGTTTCAGGCACTGCAGCCTCCTGGATGACTGGAGGCAGATGCCCAGAGCATTCAGCTGCCAGAAGCAGTCACCCCTGTAGGAACTTGAGAGAGGAACTGAGCAGTCCTGCACCTTGGGCTCTTAATCCTTTTTCTGAGAGGGGGCAAGCTGGAGTTTAGAGAACTGGAAGCTGGAGAACAAGCAGACATTTATTCAGAGCCAGCAGCATGAGGGGGAGGACCATCAGCTCCTTCCTGCCTCCGCAGGACTTACCGTCCCTGAATGTCCCTTTTTGTCCTTCTCCCCACATCTGCGGCCAGCCAGCACAACGCTGCTCTGTCCAGCACGAGGCCATGGCCACTGCAGGCCTTGCCCCAGGGCCTGGTGGCCAGCAGGAGGAGAAGCAGGGTGGCCACTGCCAGGCACAGTGATGGACAGCAAGAGGAAGTCAGCTGCCCACCAAGAGGGACCCTCCCAAAGAGCAGAGCCAAGGGCCCACAGCCAGCCAGGGAGGGAGGCTGAACAGCACACGTGCAGCATTTAACAGGCATCAGAGCCCCCAGCTTGGAGACATGGGCATGATACCACTGTTTTAAAAGAGTAAAGCCCAACACCCTCAAAGATTACAGCTGCTCAGTATGACTAATCCAAAAGGTTGAACTCCACCAACCCATTGCACACAGTTGTCATCATAAGGTGTATCAGAAACTCCAGTTACAGTAAAAAAGCACGTATGAGAGAGAAGGGAAGCAAGTCTTGGCAGGGAAGAAACAAGAGCTCTGTCACTCTCTACAAGCAGGAGCAGCTCTCCAAGGAGCCTGACTGCACCCAGCTATGTCAGTAAACTTTGGAAAGCTCTGGCCTAGAAAACCACCAGGTTGTTTCCAGTCACGGCGGTGAAGATGGACCTTTGGGATGGGATTTTCCCCTCAGGCTCTAGTAGCTCTAGTTTGGACTGCATCGAAGACTCCTATCAGACTGTTCTGGTGCTGCCCAAGTCCTCATTTCAGGTCAAAGCACCAGCAATACAGTGAATACAAACTGATGCATCCAGGTAACCACCAAAACATTCACTGCCTGAGCACCATTGCCCATCCGATCTAATAATCAGAAAGTTTTTTTAAAATAAAAATACTCAACATTTATTCACTTTTGAATTCACCATAGTAAAATTGTACACGCTGTGAGTAACCCAGGAACATTATTTAAAAGCTACGAGAAACATAAGGCAATTTGTACAACCATTGAAAGAAATACACAGCATTTTGAAAACAGAGTGAAATATTACTCAAACAAGACAACGCTTGATACGCACTTGAGTGACAAGAACCAGCATTAAGTTTTAAACAAAAATAAAGATGTCATGGCTACAAGTATTATACAGTGATAAATACTTCAAAAATATATTAAGATATATGGAAATTCTCACTTTGTAAGGGAAATCCAGAGAAATTCCAGCCTTCACTGGATTTCAATATACCAATTAAGGTTTAATATTTAAATTCTTCTCCTTTCAGTAGGAAGCAGAACTGCAGCCATTACTGTCCTGTATCAATACTTACCTTCTTGTAGTGTAATGAAATCAGCCTTATGTTACATTAAGCCCTAATGCCTCTTGTATCACAGGCACCAATTGCTCTAAATCAACAAATGAGTTGCCTTTTGATTACAAGTGCTGTGCACCACGGTTGAAGCCATAAACCATGTTAGATCACAGTCAATGTTCGCCCACTTTACAGTATTAATGAATGCGGGTTCCAAGACTTGCCTCCATGAAAATAAGATGTCTTGAACAGAGGGTTTAGTAGCTAGCTCACCATAATGTTTTCCTAGCATAACATCAAGCACTCAGAAGTTACAGTACATGAACCATGCTAAAGTTTAGGTTACACCTTCAAAAACAAAGTCCAGAGGATGTTTGGAAAAAACAGGTTTTGAACATGCACCAACAGTGCTCTAGTACGCATTTGTTTGTGCTGTTACTGGGTTGCGAGTGAAGCAGTTTATAGCCAAGGATTTGGTGAGGCAGTTTTCTGAGCCAGTTTAAAAATATAGACTTCTTCTTAGAGGGTCTGTTCTATAGAAAATAAAGTGAAATCTGGTAAATTGTCAGTTTTGAGAGTACTTTCCATTGGCAAGATCCGTTCGTGGGCCTACCGCACCAAGAGGAAAGCCAATCCTGCCATGCCAATCCCCGCCGCAGCTGCCATGATGGCGTTGCCGATGGTGTTGCTCTGCTCAGCTGCCTCGGAGCCGTGTCTGCCGAAGAAGCGACAGAAGCCATCCTGCAACAGCAAGAGAAAGGACATTGAGTTGCTTAGCTTGCAATTAACTGGATTTCTTTAACAAGCCTTTGAGCACAGTTCCATCCTCCCAGCTCAGCTTTCATCAGCTGCAGAAATCTCTATTTCAGTCATGAAAGTCTAAGCCCACTGCCTTGGGCACAGGCAGAGAGCCTGTGCACAAGGCAACTGAGAGGAGTAGCTACAAGTGTTTGTACACTTTGCTCAACTGACAACTGGAAACTTCCTATCGAGATGCTCAGTGTGTCATTACATTATTTTTGCCCTTTTAGGCAAGTTTCTGATGGAAGTTGCCAGCATTGTTCCTCCTCATTTAAGTTTCAGAAAGCATCTAAAACACAGGATATGGAAATTTCCACTTTTAAGACAGGAGCCCAAAGCCAGTCCCATCTCGGTGGATGTGGGACTGATTACACACTCTCTTGGAAGGGCCGGGTGGACACTGCTCAGAGCTGACCTATGACAGAGCAAAGCTGGCAGCTGCTCTCCCAGATCATTGTGATAATCAGAAGTGGCAGCAATACAACTCCAGATGGTCGTGTTTGAACTCTGCTCCGCAGATGTCTATGTAAACAAGTTATACTCTTAATTTCTTCCGGAACTTTGTTCTTTACACTTTAATTTGTGCGAACAGGCAATATGATTTTGCCAAGTGACAGCAGATGCTGCAGCCAACCACCACACTGTTCTGAGCGGTCAGATGGACCAGTGACCACTGGAAAACCAAGTTCATTTTGGTCTCTGGAAAAGTCAACTAAACCAGTGGCTACTTCCCCTCCTTTCTATTTTTAGTGCTTATTTGTACTGACATCAAGTATTCCACTAGGACTGGAAATAGGAAACAAGCAGTTCTGTGGGATAGCTGACATTTTGTTCAGAAACGCAGACAGGGCTGCACAGATGCCTTAAAAGCTGTACCTTCAAGTGTACATCTCGAGGGGTAAAAAGCCCACACCTTCCCCAGGCCCGACCTGACCGGCTTCGGGACAGGCAGGAACAAGAGCCGCAGGTCTGACGGGGGATGCCTTAATATACAGGTGTATTTAGCAGGCACAGATTTGTGCTCACACCTGGGAGAGGACCTGTGCCAGCCTGCTGTGCCAGCCTGCTCGCCGAAATCCACAGGCTGTGGACCCAAGGGAAGGCGAACCTCGCTCCCTCGCCCAGCAGCATCACTCCTGCGATTTCAGGACGCTGCATCCGAACGGGGCCGTGCGCGGACACCCGGAGGGGTCTGGCTACGCCGCAGCACCGGGCGCCCGCAGGCACCCCAATGGCCCAGCGCACCCACCCGTGTCGCGACGGCCAGCAGCCCCCGGGGACGGTCCGCATGTGGCGATGGCCAGCAGCCCCCGGGGACGGTCCGCATGTGGCGATGGCCAGCAGCCCCCGGGGACGCTCCGCATGTGGCGATGGCCAGCAGCCCCCGGGGACGGTCCGCATGTGGCGATGGCCAGCAGCCCCCGGGGACGCTCCGCGCCGGTGCCGCGCACGCCCATCGCCGGCAGCGACACGGGCACGTCTCCCCGGCGATACCCCCGGGACAAGCCGCTGCACGGAGCCGGGGGCTGCCCTGCCCCGCTGCCCGGGGAGAGGGCGAGGGTCCCGGCACCCGCCCCAGGCCGCTCCCCGCCGCCCCGTCCCCGCTCACCCATCCGCCGTGAGCCTCCAGCCACTCGCCGCGCTCCTCGGCCAGGTAGGCGGCCAGGTGTGCGGCCAGGCAGCGCGGCCCGTCGCCGCAGCCCCGCTCGGCCAGCGCGGCCGCCAGCGTGCCGGCGAACACCACGAGCGCCAGCACCCGGCCCCAGTTGAGGCCGCCGTCGGCCTCCAGCTGCGCCGCCACCCGCCCCAGCAGTGCGGCCGCCTCCCGCGGCTCGGCCCGCGCCAGCGGCGCGCAGGAGCGGAAGAAGGGCCGCTCCTGCCGCTCCAGCTCGGCCGCTGCCCGCCGCAGCACGGCCGCCGTGGGGCTGGGGGGCAGCGCGGCGCCGCCGCTGCGGTGCTGGAAGTAATCCTCCAGCAGCAGCGCCGTCTCCTCCTTCAGCGAGCGCGGCATGGCGGCTGCCCACGGCGGCGGCCCCGCAGCAGCAGCTGCCGCCGATTAAAGGGCTGGGCGGACCCTCCGCCCGGCCCGGCCCGGCCCAGCCCGGCCCGCCCCGGGCCTCCCCTCCCCCGGGGCGGGGCCAGGCCGGGGAGGCCGGGCTCGTTCCCATCGGGAAGGGCTGCCCGCATCCCTGGCCGGCCGTGTGCGGGGTTTTGCTGTGGGCCTCCCCGGGCAATCGAGAGACGCTCAGTTATCGGGTGCTGGCCCTTAAATACTTGTTTTAATTCCTTTTGGGTTTTGTTTTTGTTCCACATTAGTGGTCCACTCGGACCTGCATTCTTTGCGTCAAAGGGGATGTAGATTTTCCAGGATCATGGGATAAGTGCACTGTGTATTTACCCAGCAAATGCAGTGGCGTTTGCTTTTTGATGAGCATATAGGCAAAATATAGGGTTAGGACCTCACTGGTGAAAAGGTCGGGCCCTCCACAGTGCCGGTGTAAAGTAAAAGGGCTGAGAACCATCCTGGCCCAGCGGTGCCATTTGCACAGCACTCGGAGCTGCCCCGGCAGGACACCTCCCCTGCACCCCGCTGTGCCCGTGCCGCTCCGAGCAGCACCAGCTGCTTCACAGCCCATCAGGGCTCCCATAAATACCGCCCGGAGCCTGGGGCAGGCACAGGGTACACCCAGCTGGTGCGTCTTGCCCGGTGCCGCTCGCAGGTGAGGCTCTGGGGGTGGCCCGGGGCACAGCGTGGCAGTGCCGCACTGTCCCCGCACGGCCCCGCGGTGCCCGCGCCGGGACAGGCGCTGCCGCAGCTGCCCGGCACGGCTCACGCTCTCACCTCTCGTCCCACGACCGCCTCAAGGTGCCCAGCGCGGCGGCACAGGGCTGCTTGGCTTCGCTCCATCTGTCTTGAGATACAGCTGTCTCCATTTTACATCTCCATTAGAAAATCTAAAAATAAGTCGTTGGAATCAATCCTGTTGCAATTTCTCAGATCACTATCAAGAATTGGCCTGGTCCCTTACAGTCCCTCCTAAGGCAAACTTTAGTTCTACATCCCCGTATTTGGCTTTTGTTTTGTTTTGAAGCAGGGAAATACAGTCTGTTTATGTTCTAGAGCAGTTGCTGGAATGAGATCTTTACTTTTCATGAGAGCTTTACACACATGCTTTTAAAACTATTTTTCCTTATGATTGTTAACCCTGGAGCAGGAATTTCCTATTGCATTCCTCACAGCAGGAGTGCAAGAGGGAGAGGCTGCTCTTTCTCTAGCAATATCCTTTTCCACCCTTCCTGTTTATATAGCATTTTTGTTTAACAGGACGGAGCTGTCCGATAGTGACTGCCCCAGCTATAGCTCCCTTGTCTCCAGACATTTATGGGATAGAGGTGTTTCTGACACAAATAGCTTGACAGACCAACAGGGAAATCTCAAAGCGCTGGGTTTTCCAAAATCTCCCTGGACAGCCTTTAGTGGGTAAAAAGTACAATGGGTACTTCAGTGTCCTGTTCCTCTAAGTGTCATTTATCTGATGGGAGGTTGAGGCCCATCCTGGTTTCATGTTTTCACCATTACCTCAGGAACAAAGAGGTGATTTTCACAGGTGGCTAGCCCATGCACCCCAACACACAAGTCCAAAGGCAGTGGCCCTGAAGTGCAAAACCCACAGCATTTCTCCATGCAAGATGCAATGTCAGACTCATTCTCACTGTATCTGGTGACAGTTTGGGCACTGATGTCACTCACAACAAGCTGGCTCAGCACTTTCCCCAGCCCCTCAGAAGAGAGGAAATGAAACAATGCACCCAAATTAAGAAGATGCTTTTTTCAAACTGAGCACTTCCACCAACCACCCTCACGCTCACCACAAAACCTAGACTGAAGTGGAGAAGACAGCTGGCCACAGCTCAGTTCTCTCCTAGCAAGGCAGAAAGCTGAACTGCTGCGTCTCCAGGTGATCTGCACATCTGGTTTACCCAAACAGTGACAGCCTGAGCCCTCAACACCATTTCAGTGCCCAGCTTTCACTGGCATCCTGCTGCACACAAGGAGCTCCCACAAAACACAAACTCTGTATTTTCCAGTTTGTTCCTGGTTATGGCAATAAGGATCTGGAAAGAAAACATCACATTAGCTGCGATTCTTCTGAGCAGGAAAACAACCTGAATTCTGGCCTTCTGAACACAGGGGGAGTTGAGATGGCATTTCAAGTACCTTCAAGGGCTGCTCACTCTTGTTTGCTGTGGTTCACCTTGCATATTTCCAGAAGATATTCTAGAAGAAATTTTCTGGTAGATCTGGATTTACCCAAGATTTTTGCAGGAAAAATCATCTAAGAAACTGTGTGATGCAAAAAGTCAATGCCAAAAAAAGAGAAAAAAAACAGCTACCATTAAAAAATACCTAAGCAATAGGAAGAACTACTACATACATGTTCTCAGTATGTAAAATACAATTTATTGTATTTAGGCTGTTCATAAGTATCAACACAATGTATCATGTTTGAAACAAACATCTTGCCAATAAATACTATCTAAACATTAATATTAATCTTTTGATCAAATGTGTACAGTGTATTGACTCAATATTGCACAGTGAGCTCTATATGACATTTCCATAGTGCATTCAGTCTGTTAAAGGGATAGTTTGCCACAAATATTGCAAAGCATCAGAGTTGACTTTTCCAAGTGAAAACAGCTGACCTATTCCATTAGGGATGGAAGGCTGGTATAAATGTCAGTGTCAGGTTAACTGGTTATGGATTCACAGAACCTAATGTTTTCATGGATGAGGAGACTTTGTTTCTAATATGATTTTTATATAATTGTAAAAAAATCCCACTTGCAAATAGAATGAGGATACTATCATCAAACTCCAGTGACCAGTGAGCTTGTAAACAGGTTATTCCAGTATGCTTGTTTTCTCTTGTTCCAATCTAAATATAAATCACATATTTGATACATTCAGAGCTGTCTGTACCTCATTGCTTGCATTTCAAAGGCCAGACTGTGCAAGCCCCCAGCACTACTCCAGCTCTCTGCTCCCCATGCGCCTCTGCTCAGGTCACGCTCAGTACCTGTCAGTATGAGCAGAGCTGATACACTCTAGTCCCAATAGTTTCCAATGTATGAATGCAGATACAACCTCACGATTGCTCTATACTTAATTGTGTCTCATCTTTATCTGATTAAATCTTGATTCTACAGCATCACTGTAGTTTGTATGGCATTCCCATGCTCACCCAGAGGCTGGGTGCTGCCAGCAACATGGCCAGCTGTCCTGCTCCCCTGCAGACCAGTGACACCTGGATCAGAGGGACTCGTGCTCTGGTCAGCACAGTATCAAACACGGGCAGGACTGTGGCTCACAGCAGGTTTTCAACAGCTCACTGTTACTCATTCTCAAGTCCAACTATGACAAAACCATGTCCATGGCAGTGGGAGATGACTGTTAGAGTAAGGACTGTATGATTTGACCTGTATTTGCATGAACTTACAACTGCTCTGACATTGCAGAAGGACCTTAAAATGGGCATATACTGCTTTAATATATATTTAAGCTACATTGCCTTGCCAAAGTTGTATGAACTGCTCAAAATGCAAATAAGAAACATGGTCATAGAATGACTATGACTGACTTGGAAAAGATTTGACCATCAGTATAATGGTGCTTAATGCTTAGCGTGTAGTATCCCTTAGTGCTTAGCATGTAGTATTTCTTTAAGTAAAAGAAAATTCACTCACCAAGTGATACAATTAAAAATTTCTAAGAAACTACTGGTTAAGTATTACCTCATGATTATGTAAATCATGTTTATATCCCTCCTCTTTGCTGTTTATTAGTTTGTATATATTTAGATTCTTTATATTCAGGTAACAGAGATGAAATACTTATTTCTATCTAAAAAGACAGTAGGAAAAAACAGGGATTGAAGGGATTTCTTTTCTGTACAAAAAATACATTTTTATGACAGCAGCCAGTACCTTCACAGTAGGTCCTTTGCTCCTCTACTTACCACCAAGGTTCAGTCATCCATAACATCATCATAAAGAATCAGAATTGTTTCTCTTTCCATTTTTCAACACCAAAATTCAAGATGCTACTACGGAATGTTTCCAAAGCCTTATGCTACATCCCGATAAAATCAGGACTTTTTTTTTTAAACTTTAAAAAGGAACTAAATTCATGCAAATAAATACATAATGTGCACTGAAATACTCAATTCTATGATACAAGTGACTTTGGAGAAAAGTCCCTTTATAATTAATGAAACTAATTCTAATAAAAGAATATAGTTTCAAAAAAAATTTAAAATATTTCGGTTTACTACAAGTTGATGTTTGCTATGTGTTCAAGCAGACTACGTTTTCTACCTAGTTGTGTTAATCTGTGGGTTCAGTGTCACTCTTTTGTACTGTAGTGAATATTTGATTCCAAGGAATGGCTTCTTTATGCAGTTTTGTAGTCCAGGGTTACAGTCTTCATTTGATGCTGCATATCGGACCTCAGGTTATGCCCAGATCTGTAGAAAGAGAGAGAGACAAACACTGCTTTATGACACTGACTCTTCTATCCAACGTTAAATTAATATTGGTGAGGCAACCACATCAGTGGTACAGAGTATCAGCGGCGATGATATCATGTAACCCAACAGCAAGTTCAAACTTAACTCTTCTGCTAGCACTTCCTGGGGATTTTTATTTGGCTTTGCTGTTCACGTTTTACACTGGTTTACACCCTCCTTAGTTCCTCTAGAGTAGTTTTCCTCCAAAACCCTTCCCCCTCTGCCTTTTTTATTAAAAAGTGAAGAAAGAAGCACCCGAAGCGGACTCTCCCGGCACTTACTCGGAGAGTGTGGTCCCAGGAGCCCGAGCAGAACGCGGTCCCGTCAGGAGAGACCCGCAAGGTGCTGACACGGTTCTCATGTCCGAACAGAATGGACACACGGGACCCTTTCAGCACATCCCAGACATTGATGGTGTAATCGTTGTAGCCCGCGAACAGCAGGCGACCTGCACAGAGAAGATTTTACACAGTGAGGTCTCGACGTGGCCTGCCTGCAGCCAGGACCTTCTGCAGGACATTGGTCACCCACGAGCCACAAGGCCACCCTGTGACCACTACTCTCCCCACAAGCCCACCCTGCGACCACCGCTCCCCCCACAAGCCCACCCTGTGACCACTGCTCCCCCCACAAGCCCACCCTGTGACCACTGCTCCTCCCACAAGTCCACCCTGCGACCACCGCTCCCCCCACAAGCCCACCCTGTGACCACTGCTCCCTTGGGACAGCCCTGCCCCTCTGCTGAGCTGCCCATGCTAATGCTGAAACAATTACAGTTAATTCGTTTAAAGCATTGTAAAGTTTAGTTAAATTACATAGAATGTGTTCAGTCATTAGATGGGGGATGACTCCAAGTCGAGACAGACTGAAGAGCACTTTAACAGCTATTGCAGGGTAATGATACCTTACTCAGACCTTACACAAGAAGTTGAATACAAATGCTTGAATGATTAAGAGACAATTTGGTAAGTGATTCACTGCCAACGGGACTGTGCTTGTGACCATGACAGAGACATTTGCCTCAGTTCCAGGAGGAGGGCAGTTCACCACCCACTCATCCCCACCCAGGGTGACTGGGGAGCTCTGCATTTATGCTGGGACAGGATAGAGAATATCTTAGCTTATGTGTCAGGATCTGTAGTGAAAGCTGGTAATGTCTCTTTCTTCATACCCCTCTAATACACTTTTACTGTTAATCATTTATTATCCTTTTTTAAACTATTTATGTAACTGCACTTAAAAGTTTAGCTACATTTCATATTGCCTTTGAAATGTTTTTCATTATTATTGTGAAACTCTAGCCCAGCTGTAGTTAATGGCAAAATATTTCCTGCCTTCAGTAGGGCCAGGAAAATACTTTTCATCACTACAACGAAGCAATAGCCAGCTAGGTTATTTAAAGAGTAATTATTTTTACAGAGGCAAAAAAAATGGTTCCATGCATTAAATATTTCTTTTAGTACTTATTACTTTTGATAACTTTTAATAACAAATGCTTTTATCAAATTAAACTGAGAAATTTTACAGTTCCCTTCAAATCTCAGCACTAAGATAACCTCCAAAATTCAAGTCTCACCACTGAGAGAGAAGTCCACACTGGATGCTCCAAAAATGATGCTCTCTTTGGAATAAATTGCTACTTCTCTGTCTGCACGAAGGTCATATAAACGACACTAGGATTAAACAAAACCAAACACATGCCTCAGGAAATGCAGTAAGCACTGGCTAAAATATTTGGAAAAAAATGGGAGTAGGAAGTACAGCCTAACAGGCATCATGGGAAGTGGCTGCTTGGCTTCTTTCCTTCTTTCTGCTTCCTCCTTTCCTTCTGCTTCTGGCTGCTGTAACTGGGATCCTCTAACAGGGATCTAAGCAACACAAGGCTGTTTTGTATACATTGCAGGAAGAACTTGCTTTTTCAAGCCACTTCTCCAAGCCTGTCCTGCTAGAAAGAGACGTGTGGGGGCTTCAGAGCATGGGTACCCACTGGAGTCCCCACACCCTCTTGCTTCTCCTCTGTGGCTTCACACTTATCAGGGCACCCTGCTGCTGGGGAGGTGCATGTGGAGACAATCTCTTAAACAAATTTAGCCACAGCTGAAGCCTGGGAACTGTGATCAAATCTCTACTCATTGTTGAGAACACAGACTATGTGGCACAGAGGAGCCTGGGTGGTAGTCCTGGCTCTGAGTAAGTCAGGATAGCAAACAGTCCCTGCCCTTCTGTGAGGCCTCTCTGTTTGAAAAACTTACGTGAAAATAATTCAAGTGAAATAATACATTTTAATGCAGATCTCTGGTTTTCATTTCTCATGGAAAATTCCAAATCACCTCTAACAACCTATACTTCCTGTTTTTGTCATTTGCCAGCAAAATTTGGCTTGTTTGACATGGAAATCATGTATCAGACTTCACTGCCAGACTTCAGACTTCACTGCCATGCAGAAAGGCAGTCTGTTAGCCCTGAAATCAAAATGCACTTTTGAAACTATGTGAACTGAAACCCCTCCTCAATAAGTTAAGCTTAAGCAAACACTGGCCAGATGGGATTGCTAATATTAAGACTTTGCTATTGAAAAATGGCTGGTGTTCAATTCTGGACATAAAGAAGGGGCTGTTTGATTCACAGGGCATGGGGGGAGCTGCCAGGTATGTGTAGTCCAGGTCTCCCAGTGCTCCACAGAGATGAGTGATTTCATCAGACTGTCCTGACCGGGAGCTGGGGTCACTGCAGATGACAACACTGTCATCTGAGCACGCTTTTATGGATTACTTCCAGTCAGGATTATCTGTTCCTCAGGATCCCCAAGCATACAAATCAGGTCGAGGATACCACTCTGTAACACTGCAAAAACAAACCTCTTCGTTTAAAGAATGAGGTAGGTGGAAACTGCCAAAAACTCTGTCAAAAGTACAGAGGTGGAATTTCCCATCCTCCTGCTTGAGTCAGGGGTGTCAACAATAGTTAAAAAAGAAAAAAAAACCCATCAAATAAATTAAGAAGAACCTGTAATACTGGGCGTTCAGAGGGTGCTTTCATTGAAATTCAATGATGGACAATTTCTCTCTATCACTCCCTCAGCATCTCAAGAGCTCACAGTACTGCATCCAAGTGTAGAAAGCCACTGGGCTCACCACAGGGCTAGAGGTATTAACTTCTGTTCGCAGTTTTTAAAACATAACATCAGGGTACACTCTCTCCAGAAGAGCCTTGGAATGTCTCCACATCCAGTGAAGACAAAAGGAATGTTTCTATTGAGCTTAGCTAGCACTGGAGCAGATTTACAATGTGCTCTGAGGGCAGAGTACTTTAGATAAAGTCTTTGCTCTCAGGTGACTCAGTGTGATGTTTAGATAAACAGGAGAAATAAGGTGCCAGGTACCTCCCCCTCATGTGCTCTTCTGTTACTCTTAAGCGCTAGCTCAGCCCCATCAGGGCTGTGATGGGGGGCAGAGCTGGTCCCCCATGGTACACAGCAGCTGCAGGGAGAGCCATCAGCCCTGAGCATCACTAGGGGCGCAGGGCAGTGAGGGGAAATGGCATTTTGTATTCTTTGTGCTGATCAGATTTACCTGTCAATACATTCCGAGCCCCTCCTAAAGATTTGCTCACAGATAGGTAAGATCCATTCAGAGCCACAATGGATGTAGGATGACCTGGATGCAGTGAGTCACTGCAGTGGAGAGTGCTGGCAGTGAGTCAGGCTGACAGGGAGGAGACGTGTGGCCAAGGCCACCCTGGGGCTGCAGAGGCCAGCTGCCAACATCTGCCCTGAGCCCATGGCCCCTCTGCTTTCTGGGACATGCTGCTCCTCCTGACACAAGCTGCAGTGTTTCAGATGGGTCCTCCCATGCTGTGACCAAGAGCTATACGAGGCCAAATGTCTTCCAGTAAGACAACTAATTTTAGTCATGAAACATCAAACATAGAGAATCTGAAATGAGTATTCGGACAGTACCTCTTGTAGGGAAGTTTGCAGAAGTGGCCGACAGTGTTATGTGATTTTTCATATAACATTATATATGATATTTAATATCTTATCTTACAGGATTATTATTTTTGCAAATTTGGTGTCACAGGCCCACTTTAGTTACTGAAAGTCCTCTATGGATGTGACCTAGTCTTTCAGGAAAATCTGACTTGGGAAGCAACAAACAGAATTTTCCTAAATTAGGTTGTTGAATTAACATACCGTGGCATCGTCTGATCCAGAGGCAAAAGCATCTCCACTTGGATAATATCTGTGCACAAGTGAAAGAAGACCAGAACACATTACATTACTTGGATGAGGTCAGACTTCAGAAATAGAACCAGCACATTGCTCAACATTGCGAACGTGTCCTCTCCCAGAAACACACTGACCTGACACTGTTGATATCTGAATCATGGGTTTCAAATGACTGGACACACTGACCAGACCGCATGTCCCAAACCATGGCTTTCTTGTCACATCCCTAGTGAGACAAAAAAAAAAAATTACCACAGTTGTGCAAATGGTGACATTCACCCCTCATGTGCCTGATGTTTGTCATCAAGCCCACTACATTCAAAGGCTCTGAACATCACAGCTCTGAGAGGATTTGAGCAGCCAAGCAGCCCCAGAACTGGCTGCAGTGGTACCCTCAGGCGTGCAGCTGCAGGTAGGAGCAGAGTTCCCTATGAAGGCTGGAGCCCCACACTGCTCTGCACTCACAGCCCTGCTCCCCTGCCTCTGTCTGCAGCCCCACCACACCACAGAGCTGCACCACTGACCTGTTCCCTGACCACTTAACGTGACCAATATAAAAAAATAATACCCAGCATTTAAAGTTTCGTAACTAATTCTTTTCATACACTGAAAGAGAAAATTAAGTGCATCCAGAGGGTTTCTTGCCCAGCCTCCTACCAGAGTTAACCCCTGTCAGCACTCTGCACCCACATGCTTGATAGCAGGGTTGGGGTGAGAAAAACAGCATAGCAGCACTTCTTCTCATCATCAAGCTCAAACCTGCCCTTCCAAGCTGTGCTTTGGAAAGAACATTTAACACTCAGTGCTCAGCACCCTGAATTCTTTGGGCAAGGGGCTTGGCCCATGTAATGTGCACTGTCCTTGGGGCAGGAGCCATCTCATACACATAGGGCCACGCTCTCAGCTGCAATGTCTCACTGCTATCCCAGTTGTAGTGACAGGAAAAAGAACATGGACTTTGCTTTGAAGAGTGGTGGGAGATTTTAATAAAGTTGCCCCTGCTGAGGAGTAGGCAGTGGGCAGGCTTAGCTCCAGGGCTCAGCCTCTCTGAGGCTGTGTGGGAAGCACAGGGCAGGCCAGGTGGCTGCTGCTTCTGCTGAGCCACAGCGCCCTGCCCACCAGACCATGCCACACACGTTGTTTATTTTAATCAAATATGATTGCTAATTAAATTAAACAGTCTCTTCACAATTCACATACTTATCTCTCTCTTTTTAAAAAAATTCTGTTGTTAAAATACAATCCTAGTGTTTTTAGTAAATATGTCACTATTTAAAAGACGTAATGCTCCTTGGCACCAGCTTGTGGTTTCTGAACAGGGGAACCAAACAGGACAGAGGATATTTTGGACCCAGCATATTTTCTTCCGAAGTCCCATAATTGCCCAAGCCCAGCCCTTCATATTGCTTCCACGTGCACTGTTCTTACTGACCTCTCTGGGAGTTTAGAGGCAAGACCAGGACAAGCTGGTGCTTTGACTCCTAAGGTTTTGAAGGAAAAACCAGCCACCACCTGTAGAGAGATGGGTCCCCTGAGTGATATCCAACTCAGCTGAGGAGCCTTGTGCAGAGGGCACTGAGCACAACAGCCTGGGGCACAGCCCTGAGCTCACCTGGGAGGGCTGGAATTTTCAGACAAGTCATTAACTGTAACAGCACCCAGCCTAGATGCTGATATATTGACATTGCTTACTCCAGCTCAAGGTTACTGTCCTACAGAGGCACAGGATTCAGGGAGTCTCTCTATGCCACCATACCTTACCACACCTTCACACTGCTCTGCCTCTACCTGCACTGACACGATGTAAGACAGGTCTACTGGAGTGGTGTTTTGCACGTGATGAATTAAGTGAGTGCCTGTAAGCACAGACATGCCCAAGCTGCTGTATCAACACAAGTATGACATATTCTCTTAGCAGTACCAGAGCTGCTTGCGATTCCTTGCCCTATAATAAGCTGAGCTGTTCCCAGGGAGAATGAATCTATCCTTTCTGGGAAGCAAGCTCGATGACAGGAAAACCCGAGAGAAGTAATGCACTTGGATGGAATTAGCTTTCAGTCACGCTTCGGAGCAGCTGTGCTAGCAGCAGGCAAACTGGGCCAGTGTGCTGGACTCTGCTCCTGATGGGCCAGCCAAATTTGATAAAAAGAGCCATAACAAATGAGGTCCAGGTTTATCGGGTAGGGATAAGACCATGACTCCAAGCACCCCTAACCCATGGTTGGTACCCTCTGGCACAAAGGCCATTTCCATCATCAAACACAGGATCAGCCCTGGGCCAGTGCTGGTGGGGCTGAAAAAACCAGTGAAGTTACTGGTACCTACAGCAAAGTTACTGGTAGCAACCTGCCTCTCAGCTCCTGCCAGCTCTCATCTGCACACTCACTTTCTAATGTGGGAAAGACTAAGATCATCTTGAAAAGGAGTTGAGCCCCATCCCACTTACCTTTATGCCTGGCCTGCCTCCCTGCCAGGCTGTGTGCCAATGGCTCGGCTGCCTGGGAACAGTGATCCCTCAGCAGCAGGACAAGATTTGGAAGATGCCCTGGGTACTTTCCCAGGCCAGTCCAGTCCTGCAGCCCAGTGAGGTTTGTGTGTTCCTCTGGGCCAGGACAGGGAGTGGACAGTGTTGGACTGATGAAGGGCTTTAAATGCCTCTGGTACCGCTGGAAGGCACAGAGGACCCAGCAACAGCTGAAGATGTGGCCACACCTCATCTCCTGCTCCAACTTGCATGAGGGGTTAGCCAGTGTCCAAGCTGCCCCTTGACTCCGTGGAGCAGTTGAGGGACACAGTGGCACGCACATTATTTGCAGCCCCACTTCGATGCCCTGAGCACAACCTGACGCCTGCCACAGCCCATCTGGCTAAAGAGTGCTGGGCACAAGGAAGGAACAAAGTGTGGGAAGTCCTTTGCTGTTCCAGGCTCCATCCACAGGGACTCACACCTCTGCTGTGGCAGGAGCCCACTGCTCTAACTCTGAGCCTTCCCTTCCCAGCAGAGGCGTTGTTTTGATCTCGCGCTGGATTGCTTTGATGTGGGGTGGAACTTGCTAAGTAAGCAGAACTGCAGTCAGACTGGCTGGGTGGGTTTGACCCCACAGTCAGGGGTTTAATTTGCTCCAGCTTGGAAAATGTGCTTGCAATGAGTGGATTGCACTGGGGCATCCAACATACACTCCAGCCCTCTCTCAATAACATCATGAGCCTCCTGCTTTGCTGCCTTTTCACTTCCATATTCCTTGGTTTTATACTATGAGACAAAGCTCCTGCTTACCCCAGAGACAAATGTATTTCCCGTTTCAGAAGGGGCCAGGTCCAGGCACAGGACATCAGCTCCATGACCATGGAAACTCTGTAGAAGCTGCCCACTCTCAACATCCCATAGAGCACAAGTTCCATCTCCACTTGCCGTCAGGATCTACATAACGTGGGAAGAAGAGTCACAATACAATAATCCGCAGATGACATTCAGGTTACAAAGAAACAACTGACATCCTACACATACACTAAAGGACAGCTTTAATTTAATGAAATATTAGCAATAAAGCAAAGCCATAAGCCCAATGTGAACCTAAGTACAGTTTATGGTTTTTAAGGAAAAAAGCTAGAGTGGAAAGGAGAGCTGTATGGACACCACTGTACCTACACAATGTTTCAATAATTGTTCCTTTTGTGTGGTGGGGTTTGCAGAACTGAGAGCAGTAATGTTGACATTTCCATATTCTCCAAAGAGGAGGTAGAACAATACTGGTATTCCTGTCTGCCCCTGTATTTCACTCTATCCATATTTCGGCTGCTGGAATTCAACCCAGGTAAATGGAAGAACTCTCGGAGTTTATACCTGTTTAACACTTCAATTTTTTTTTTTTCTGCTTGAAATAGTCAGGTTAAACCCAATTAATTTGGCTTAAGACATGGATTTTCTGAAAGGGAAGTAAGCCTGTCTAGACAGTTGTTTGAGAAGTCCATCAGCTCTCACTTGTCCTAAACCATTTGTGTGTGAAAAGGCTTGAACATACACTGACCGAACATAGCTCACAGCTTCCCATCTGCTACAGTACTTGTAGAAAGCACATGTGATCAGAGCTTGTTATTGTGGCTAAATCCTGATGATGCTCAATTGTTCAAAATTTCCCCTTGGCACCCGAAACTGTTATGCAATCACAAATTCTGTAGGTTGAAAGAGTCCCTGTGCACTGGTGTGGAAGGAAGCAAGGGTGAACGTAGGAGGGTTCTCAGTTTTGTACACAGGTTTTTCTCATAGTTGATGAGGAAACTCAGGGATCCCGGTGGGTAGTTAGAAGTTAAAAACAAAATTCTCTTCAAGAAGAAAATGATCACACAGTCATGAAACCATTCACGGGGTTGCATAAAGGTTAAACACTGAACATGTTTGACAGATGCTCCAAAAATTCTTCCTGTAAACAGAGGTCTGCAAAGCTGCAGAACAGACTGTTCTGAATCCTGCAGCAGAGAGATGCTAATGCTCTCAGATGATAATAGCAGAAGAAAGTCCTGACTTGTCTTTCTGGCCAACTTTTGAGCCTGGATCAATGAACTTCCCTGTTCTGGGGAATATTTTTACTTGGCTGAGAAATGAGGAATTTCAGCTCTGAGGATTTGCTCTTGTGACACTGTGTAAGAAAGATATGAGAGGAATAGGAATAGCTAAAGGTGCAAGGGAAGGGTCTGCTGGCAACCCAGAGCTCCAGCTAATGCTTAAAGAAATGTGTTATGGACTCAACTTCAGGGCATTGCTATTGAAAACCAAACCAACTCCAAAGATCTAAAGCCAGGTGGCAATTGGCAGTCCTTGCTATTAGACTCTAGCTTGCTGCACTGGGGGCTCGAGCAGCGCTGGATGGGGATCCTTGCCTGGCACTCGGTGGCACAGGGCAGGGGCCAGCAGGGACACAGCCCTGCTCACCAGGAGCACAGGCACTGGGGGGCTGGGAGCAGTGGGGCCACCCTCCCCTCTACTTCCTCTACCATCATGGGATTCATCCTCCTCCTCAGCCCTGCCACGATGGGAGCATGGCTGCCTGCCCTGCGCAAAGCACTTGAGATCCCAATTAACTGCTGCTATTAATACACATGGAGCATTGTCACGTGGGGAGCATTATCACACCGCAGAGCTCCACATACCTAATTTAGGAAGAGAGGCTCCCTGGCTCTCTGCTCACTGGGGCAGGGGAGGCTCTCTCAAGCAGGACTGGTCTGGTGCACTGAGAACAAGGTGTGTGGGTCACCCAGCCCCACAGCTCAGGGCCCACATGATGAGGAGCAAAAGTGGGACCCCCTCTTTCAGCACCCACACAGCCTGAGAGTCACTCTAACCCATGATGAGCCACCCCCAGATCTCCTCTTTCCATTGCACTGCGCGATGCCTGTGAGCACACTAAACCCGAAACTCCTACCCAGTCACCCACGCCCCTGTGGGAAAACTGAGTGTCGTTTAAGACAGCAGCCAGGGACCTGTGGGGATACTGGGCTGGGGGATGCCTCCACCTCATGCTAGAGCTGCTCCAGGACAGACACCACATCCCTTCTGATGCAAACTGGGAGAGCAGAGCTGCTCTGCACACAGCTGGAAAGCTCCTGCAAAATGTACTTATTGCACTGTGCACCCTCAGATTTACTGAAGAGTTTTAATTCTGAAGCCTTTATGTAAATGGAAAAAAATAAGAAATTCTCTAGGATCTGCTCCATAGTGTTCTACGAGAAGCTTGGCCAACTCATTTTCTTGTATTTGAATAATAACATGCAGTGCCATCAATGATCACTTATAAGCCTAGCAATCACAAGAAAACTTCTTTTTAAAGACTTCAGAAAAATTTCTGACTAACTAAATAAAAAGCACCTTAATCCACTGTGATAAGACTTAACAACAGTAATACATTACCTTCAATATCAATGCAGTTTGCTGTATTTAATGTGGAGAAAAAAGACCCAACTTTTTTTATTATCAAAAATAAATTGTTATTTTTCCTGTCATAGGATTTAAACCCAATGAATATAGGTATAGACAAGAAAAGAGAAAACTGGGTTTATAACTCATCAAAAACATTGCACTTAATTTAGACTGCTCTAATTCCACACGGCTCCTGCACAGGAAGGTCAGGGCTAAGCAAGCCTGAGCGCTGGGTACCTCCACCACTTGTTTCCATGGCAATGGACTTAAATTAGCACCTCAGAGTCATTACAGAAACCAGAGAGCGACAAACAACAACATACTCTCGGCTTCACATGTCCTGAAATAGAAGCAATGAGAGCTGATATTTCCTTCAGAAGAGCTCCAAATATCTGCAAGATGGGGACATGGTATTCCCTTTCTATTAGCTCTGTTGACACCAAGAGCAATGAAAATGCTCCATTCTGCCACTTATTTTGCTGCAGAGCTGCACTGAGAAGAGCTTTAATTAAATTCAGAAACCAGAGAGGACAAGGGGATTATCCTGGCTCCTTTCATCATCTTCTGTGCTCCTAGAGAAAGAGATCTTTGAGATATTCAATAGAGAGGAAGGCTGGCTTGGTCTCAGAAGATCTGCATTGAGTTCCTGGCTTTGTCATCACCTCCCATTGTGGGCCTTTGTGCCCCACTGCCTGTGAGATGGGGACAGCATCACTCCTTTCTCTCGAGGGAGCACAACACTGAATGTACAGACAACAGGCATGGCCCTGTGGGGCCATCCTCAAGCTCAAAAGTATCACTTGCTACGAATAAAAAATACTTAGAGTGAAAGCAAAAGCAAAGTGGGCCGGATGTCCGGGAAGGAGCAGGCAAACAACACAGTCACCATCAGCTGGCAGAGCACCCAGCCCAGTCCTGGCTGAACTGTGGTTTTAACTATTTGCAATAGTCTGAGCTCCTAAAATCACAAAGCAGTATACATGTGGGGAGCAGAGAACACACAGGTACTGGCGAGCTCCCTCTGCAGAAGCCACAGGCCTCTGCAGGGACAGCCTGGCCACAGGCTGTGACAAGCACTTCCTTACAGCAGCTCTTGCAGCGCCTTCACTGCCCCCTGTGAGGGTGTTCAGCAGCCCCTGCAGGAGCAGGACATGCCCTGGGTGCCCCAGGAGCAAGGAAAGACATGTGCACTGCATTCGAGTGCAGCTCGTGTTAGTGATGGCGAGCAGCGGGTAGGGAATGCATTTACCTGCATGTCTGAGTTAGTGAAGCTGCAGGCAGACAAGTAGTTCGTGTGCATTGCAACCGACTTCTTCTTTGCAGCCATATTTTCATTTTTTTCAAATGTCAGAGGATACACAGAACACTTGTTGTCCAGGCCACTGAAGAGAGTAATAATAGCAGTAACAGAGAGAGGAGAACTGGTTAAAACTGCAACGACAAAAGGCGAGTGGTGATAAGAAGGAAACCACCTGTCAGTGCTGTGCTGCCAAACCCTTACAAGTACCGACTTCCCTGTATTGTGCTGTGTGGGATCTCCCTGTGCAGGGAAGCCCCAGCTGCCTCACCAGCCTGGCTGCTTTACAGAACTTGAACAGCTGCGCCTCAGTATTTTTCACCCTTATCGAGTTTATAAATGGCACTGAATGAAACCTCACGAAAGTATAAACTGGGAGGTGACAGCAGCCACCTCATGGTTAATATTTCACACACAGCCAAACTGCCATTTTTCTGCTGACATCTGTCATTGCAAAGATCAGTATTTAAGCATCATTATTCACCTACCTTAATAAATTTGACCTAGCTCGTATAGAAAAGGCAGTATAGCGAATAGTGGGTGTGAAGACGGAGCTTTTAGAAGAGTTTGGAAAAAAGGTGACAGAAGCACTGACCTCTGTAGCTGCTGTACCCCTCCTGGGCAGTTGTACCAGTTAAGCTATGTCAGACCCAGGATTCATTTCTAAAGGGTAGGACTTCTATCTGACCCTTTAGAGCCATGGTAGATCAGCCCTGCCCTGGTCCCTGGGATTCTGGCACACAACAGTTGCTGGTTCTGTGCCTTACTTTATGAGCATGGCACTTAACTGACAGCACAGCAAAAATACAGAATAAGGTGCAATGTGCACTCCCTGTCTCTGCTACAAATGTAAAGACAGAGCTTTCTTACCATTCTTTGAGTTCCAGTCAAAAACACAGTTTCTGGACTCCTTTCCACACACAATTATGGAGTCTGCTTGTCTGTCTCAGTCTGCTGCTTTCTAGATTTTCAAGCTGCACAATGAAGACTCCCTTTGTTCCATTCTCTTGCCCCAAGCTTGCTTTGTCTGTCTGATCCACCCAGTCCCTTCTTACAACATGTTTTGCCAACATTTCATCTCTTTGTTTTTTTCCCCTTTATAAACTCCATTTTTTCAAACCTGAGCCCTCAGAAGATTTGTAGAAGATTATCAAGGATGGCGTTACTTCTCCCCACTCCATCTTAGCAAGATCTATTAACATACTGGTAATCATTAATGATGAACTTCTATGTCATAAAAAAATGAGTGCAAAGTAAGACCATGATCAAAACTTTCCCTTAGAAGATATATCCAACATAGACAACCACACTGGAACAGAGACGTTGCATGCATGCAGAATTCCTAACCCATGATATAAATGCTGAAAGAGGATTATTTTCCATGCTTACACAACAAATGTTATTGCACTGAAGTCAGTGGAGATAATGTGTACGAGCCATTATGGAAACAGAATCAGAGGCACTGAATGTAGAGCTTCCACTCACAATCACGGCATGTAAACTCCTATCTGCCAGCTTCTGAAGCCACTAGGACACTACAACAAATCAAACTTCTCTGTGGAAGCAGCTGTGGAAACTGGGAACTTACCCACAAGCAATGGCACATCCGGACGGGGCATACGCACAGGCCATCACCCAGGTACACGGCATCGTCACTGCGTGTTCCTGAAACACAGCGTCCCTTTAGACCTCACTGCTTCTCTAAGCCATGCAAGGAAAACACTGGGAAGTTCAGTATTTCTGTGGGACATCCTTAGGGTCAGTGAAAGGTACAGATGTTTCCCCCAGCCATAACTCACAGGTAAGGCTGGGACAACCCTTGCTGCAAAAGGCAGCAGAGCAGCAGGAGGATGGCCAGTCGTGCTCTGACACTTTCCACCTTAATCATGAGCCCCAAACTGATCACAGAGCATGTTTTGTTTGGGTCATCCAGGGCTGTGAAAGCTCCCCACTGCTGCACACGTGAGTTAAAAACAAGTAGATTTTTCTCATCTGTGTGGTGCAGGGTGCCACAAGGCAGCCCAGGCAGGGCTTGGAGGAGCATGGCACCATTTCACAGTGAACACCACAGCGGAAGGATCCCCAGTGATCACACACAACACCCGCTACAGGGGTGCCCAGGGTTCCCCTGTTTTGCTGGCTGGGATTTGCCTCCCTTATCAGCAAAGAGGTTGGATCAGAGCCTCCCACCGGTGACCCCAGTGCCCTGACAGGGACTTTGCTCAGAAACAGGTCAAGGGAAGTGGCTTGCCCTGGGCTCCTTGTTTTGGGGTGCTAGAGGAAATCTGCATTTTATCCCATTATCCCACTGCTTCCAGTGACACCTGTGAGCCCTTCACCTCATCCCACTGTCATTTGCCCTGGGCACAGAATTTTGCTGCAGTTTCACTTACCTTGTTGGTAGTGAAGGAATCCCACACGATCACCTTCCCATCCTAAATAAAAGCATAAAGAAAGAGAAACTGAGACCTTCCAGATATATGGCTGTGGGCCTGCTTCCCAGCTTGGGGAAAACTCTGCCACTCATTTCCTTTTCCCAGTCTGTTATGTCCTTTTGTCTCCATCTTAACAACAGCACTGTGGTCACAGTGAAGTACCAAGGGGACACCTCTCAGCAGTGCCAGTTCCATCTACCACAAGAAAAGTGTATCTCCTCCCCAATGTGATGACTCATGTTTGCTTAAAAGACCAATTTATTTTTCAATTTTTCCTGCTTCCCTCTTAATGGCTTCATGGGAGCTCTTTTCACCTGCAGCACATGCCATGGACAGGGCCATCTCCTCAGGAACCTGCCACCTGTAAGCCCTCACTTGCCTCCTTTAAGCCACAATGTGTTTTTCCCAGCTTGTAATTAGCACCTGCAAAGTTGGTCACCTCTCCCAGTGATTCAGCAGCTCACCAGGGCCTTACAAATACACAGTGACTTGTATCACAAACCACTTAACAAGGTGGCAGCACTCACGGGGACCCTTTATGAATATTGCACTGTTTGTTGATCTTCCCTTTCCTGTCTAATCCTGGTTTTCCCTTTACTTCTCAATAACTTCTTCTAATTTACTTCTCATTTAACCTTCAATTATCCATTATACAACCTGCTAAGCAGCCATCACAGAACCTGTACAGAGAGCAGGACAATCATTTGGTGTACACCAGCTCCACTTGTGCCAGCTACTTTGCCTTATGAAGATAATATTGTTATCTTCCCCGTATCATGAAAGTGAAATGTTTACTACTGAGCAACAACTGCTTCTGTACCTGGACTTACACAGTTCTTAAAATAGAGTAAAAAATGCATTTCAACCTGTCTGTTCAGCTTCCTGATCTACATGCTAACATTTTAACCGCTTTAAAAAATGTGACATTTAATGTTTAATATTATTCTCTTTGTTGAGATCACCATGAATGGTAAAAACTCACAGTAAGTGAAGGTGGCTTGCAATGCAGATTGCCTATTTTTATCCCTCAAGTGAGACCCCTGACAGATTTCATGTAGGTCAATGAACAGCTGTGAGATGCAACAAGCTCACTCACTGCCATACTGGGCTCAGGACGAACCAGGGGATCTAGAAAGCAATTATCTCATTACCTCCTCCAGCTTATGAGACTAGTCTTGAGCAGGTGTTAGGACTGGTTCTCAAAATGCCCAACTAAGTCAGTAATTTTGGCAGGATGTTCGAGGCTTTCAAGGTCATATCAATCATATAGACTGCAGAAGAAATTTCTGTGCATAGAAATCTCTAAAAGAGTCAACATTTCTTCACTTCCCTTTTCGTGATTATTCTCTGTGAACACATAACCTGACAACTTTACTAAATATTTAATCTGTAAAGAACAAGGAAATAAAAATGGCCTCACATGAGTTCTATTTTTTTGTTGTAGTAGGGAATATGGGAAAATCTGTTTATGACTGGACAAGAAATACTTAGGGCATTAGCTATAAGAGGTGTACCAATGATTAAAAGGTTAGATTTACGCTCTGAACAAATAAATTGCCAGTGAACTTCTTTCAGGGCATCTTGAAAACATTTACAGTAATCACTGGTATCATCTGCTGAGAGCAGCACACAGCACAGCACAGCCAGAAGATTTGAATAGTGCCCAACAGCACCTTTGAAAAAATTCTGCCCAACAGCATACCTGGGAAGAGCTCACAATTCTTCTCTTGTCTTTGCACCAGTCCATACAGAGAACTTTGTTTCCATGGCCCTTCAGGGTCCTCCTGGTCTTCATCACAAACTGTCCCAGCGCCTCCACACGCTCTGCCACCTGATGAACTGCAAACAGCTGATGGTTAGAGAGCCCCTCATCAAAGCTCTGCCCTGCAATTCTCTGTTTATGAGTAATGCCCTCGGAGGAATTAATCCAGGAAGTTTCAGTCCATGGTGCGAGCCAATGAACTCTGCTTCAGAGCTGGCAGGTGGTTCACACCAAGGTGGGTGGTGTATGAACATATTCACCAGATAAAGATAAGGATGAATTCACTCAGGGCTTGAATTCCAGAGATCTGGCAGCTGAAGCCATGGCAGACCATCCCATCAAAGCATAACTGGAAAACAGATTACCCCTTTGCCCCTTCCTGCTGGGAAATCCTCAGGGCTAAGGGTGCACAGACAGTTGTTGGTGGCTCTCTGCACTGTGCTGGTGCTGCAGGGGGACACAGGTACTGGCACTGGCACTGGGGACTCTGCTGTGCCAGCCCTTCTGGTGGCCAGGAGCAGCAGGGACCAGGACAGAGCTCAGAGTGAGCAGGAAGCTGGACATTGCTGTAAGAGTGCACTACCCAACTTTTCAACAATAACTATGGACATCAAGGACTTCGTGGGAGGGCCAGCTTTTCCTTCTACAAAGGAGGGAAACAGAGGGCAAGCAAGCAGCTTCCCTGAGCAGCATCCTCTGGAGGAGGAGTCAGTTCTTTCCTACCTCATTTATTAGCAGTATTTTCAGCTGATATTCTTTAAAACCCAACAAATTTACAGTTCTGTTTGTGCAAACTGACTGACATAAAATTCATGTAGCTGACACAACTAAAAGGTGTCTCATATAACCCTGATACCTCAAGCTGGGGTCACCTGTAAATACCTGGGAGAAAGTGTCCTCCTCAAGCTGGGGTCACCTGTAAATACCTGGGAGAAAGTGTCATCTGAGGACACCTATTTGCTCTGCTCCAGCATGTTCATCCAGCGTGGAGCTGAGTAGGGCCATGATGTATCTCAGCACCCAGGGGCAGCTCTTCACACAGAGGGAGGGTGAGACTTCAAGCTTTTCACTGCTCTGCTGGAGACTGAGCTCCACATCCCCCATGGCAGGTGGTGCTTTGGAGCTGCTTCACCCTTCATCACTTTTCTGGGGCTGCAGGAGAGCTCACGGGCTGGGGAGGGCTGTGACAGCGAGAGAGCAGGCATCCTGACCTTTGAGATTGTTCCCTGGCACAGGGGCAGTGGAGCAGTTTCTGCCCAAGGCAAAGACTGATTTCTAGTAGATTACCTTTTCAAGAGTTGTCTTTCAAAGCCACCAGCCCCACAGGCTGTGCCAGAATAATGCTCTCACCTGAAATCTCTGCTCAGCCAGCTTCCCTGAGCCAGGGGAAAAGTGCTGTCCACCATCCCTGACAATTTGTTCTTAAGTGAGCAGAGAGCTACTGAGAAAGTACCATATAAACCCACTGAGGAAAAGGTACGTCCCCCCTACTATTGCCCATAGAAACCTGCCAAATGATCCAATCAAAGGACATGAAAACGCAGATCAGGAGGTTATTATGGCAGCTGGAAAGATGCTTGCGTCCAGAATATATCTGAAAAAACAAATGTTTCACAGACAATGGACAAACTGTTTCCATTATGTCAACGCAGCTGAGACTCTGTGAAATTGTCTGGTTTAGCCTCAGTGATTCTCTGAGGACGCTTATCTCCAACCACAGCCATAATAATCCTGCTCCCGCCTAGCACAGGTTTCAGAGTCAGATAATTATTTTTAAGCATTCTCCAATATTGTTCAAAGATAGTCGAAAACCATGCACTCAGACAAGCAGATCAGCTAAAGCCTGTAAATAGCTTGAGTAGTTTTACAGAGGTCCAGATAAAACTGCCTGTTCTTCTTAAAAATATTGTTTGGCCTGAACAGGAGGTGTGGACTTGATGCATACTCTTGGGTCTTTGATCTTTTCTGTGCAGGAAATCAGTTGGGTCTAATGGTCTCTCTGGCCTTAAAAATTCACGGATCGCACAAACAGAACAAACTTTTAGCTAGACCTAAAATTTTAAGCTCTTGAATTGACTCCTTAAAATTTTAAGACTGCAAATCAAATGCATGTTTGGCATTTCCTTTTTCTATCCACATTTTTGAGAGCTGCTGTTCAGAACCAATTGAACAAATAAGGGCAATCCTATTTCAGCCAGCTGTTTGTTTTGGGAACCACAGAGGGAGAGTCATGATCCAAGCAAAAAAATGCAAAAGATACAATTTTAGATTTGGGCAAAAAAACCCCCAAACCAACCAAGCAAGCAAAAACCAGAAATGATGCCTTATTCTGAAACTTACAAACTCTGCAGAAATAGTACTTGGGTGTAGTTCAAGTGTTAAAAAGCTCTGATACAGAATCAGTGGTATAAAATATCATGAGGGAGCATTGTCCTACAGCAGCATAACATTTTTGCCTTAGAAATGCTGTCATGGCTATGCAAACACAGCTTCCCAACAGAAATTGTACATATGACAAAGAATATCCCATGGCTGTCAATGACATACAGAGTTACAGTATCACTGCAATCATAGGCAAAATTCTTTGTGAGCAAAAATGGGTTTAAGAATATGTTTAATAGGCCTGTTAAACAAAGGCCCTACTAGTTCTGATACAGAAATTATACTGTAGGAATATGGTGATTTATGGTAATGTTTCTGTAATGAGGGCATCTCTGTTTGTTTAACAATTCTGATTATCGGGACATTCATATAACATATGATTGTCTAACTTAGACAAGAAAACGCTCTATTTATTCTGGAATATGTATCTAGATAGAAGTACGTATTTTATTTTAATCTTTCCCAATCTGAAATTCACAAGTGTTTGTGAATTCACAGTCCCTCATTCTTATAAAACACTAAGAACTAAGTCACTGGACACGGGCTCAGATTCCTTTTCAACGCTTAAGGCATCAAAACACATGAAGAAAGAAAAGTTTTAATGACCCACTAGTATCTTTAATAGAGTGAAATATGTGATTCCAGAGAAAAACAGTAATTCACATGTTTTTCTAAAAAAAAACCAATCACCTCTAAAAGCCAAAAATAGCCCCCTGCAATATATAATTGTAATTATAAAATGAAATCATGTTAATAAAAGGATTTTTCACGTCTCAGAACTTGTGAATACCTATATGAAAAGCTCAATAAATGTAAGGTTAGCTTATTTTTCCTGAATAGGGAGGAGAATAGGGGGAGGGCAGGGTTGAGGTCTGCCCATCACATTTCTTTTGGGTTATCACTGGATCCTGCAGCTGATAACGGTGAGTTACCCATTGACAGCTCCAGCACTGACTCACCCCGCACCTCTGAATCAGCACTGCATCCCTGTCACTTATGTCCCCGGCGGAAGGGGGGCAGAGGATCTGTTTTTGGAAACAATTCTTCTTTTTAAGCCCTTCCACACCTTGGGTGAAATCCCGGCCTCATCAAAGCACATTCCCATCAACTTCCACATGGCTGGGGTTAATCCTGGCTCCTGCCACTACAGCCGAACGCTGCAGCGGGCGAATCGCGGTTCGCCCCGGGGCTATTTCAGGGTCCCCGCCCCGCCCGGCCGAGCAGCCCCGCCGGGCCCGGGGATGCTGCGGGGCCCGGCCCGGCCCCACGGCCCTGCCCCGCTCCGGGAGCCGCGGGTCCGGCCCGGGGCAGCGCGGTGTCCGGCCCGGGGCAGCGCTCCCCGCTCCGGCCCGGCCCCGGCCCCGCTCCGGTCCCGCTCCGGCCCCGCTCCGGCCCGGCCCCGGCCCCGCTCCGGTCCCGCTCCGGCCCCGCTCCGGCCAGGCCCGGCCGCGCTCCCCGCCCTGGGCCGCCCCGCTGCCCGCGCCCGGCCCCACTCACGCTCCACGTCGTGCAGCTTGGCCCGCTCCTCCTCCAGCTTGCCTTTCAGGCTCTCGGCCTCGCTCTTCAGCGATGCCAGGGTCTCGTTCTCGTGCAGCCCCTCGGTTGCCATCTTTGCAAAGGAAGCGGGGAGAGCGGGGATGAGAGCGGCAGGGAGGAGGAGTTTGCCAGCCCGGCTCCCGGGGATGCTGCCGCGGCTCCTGCTGCCTCAGCAACGGCGCCGGAGCCGGCCCGGCTCCCCCTCCCCTCCCCGCTGACGTCCAGGCCAGTCCTGAGCGCGCACACCGTGGGGACCAGCATCCCATCCTGCCCGCTCCAGCATCCCATCCTGCCCGCTCCAGCATCCCGTCCTGCCCGCTCCAGCATCCCATCCTGCCCGCTCCAGCATCCCATCCTGCCCGCTCCAGCATCCCGTCCTACCCGCTCCAGCATCCCGTCCTGCCCGCTCCAGCATCCCGTCCTGCCCGCTCCAGCATCCCGTCCTGCCCGCTCCAGCATCCCATCCTGCCCGCTCCAGCATCCCGTCCTGCCCGCTCCAGCATCCCGTCCTGCCCGCTCCAGCATCCCATCCTGCCCGCTCCAGCATCCCGTCCTACCCGCTCCAGCATCCCGGGTCCTGCCCGCTCCAGCATCCCGGGTCCTGCCCGCTCCAGCATCCCATCCTGCCCGACTCACTCCAGCATCCCTGGTTCTGCCCGCTCCAGCATCCCCGGTCATGCCCGCTCCAGCATTCCCTGGTCAGTTCACTCTGGCATCCCAGTGGTTCTCCAGGCCAGCAGCTGCACCAGCCTCATCTCGTGCCCCACTCCTACACATATCCCAAGCCCTCTTCACAGCCCAAAGGCTCCATCTCCCCAGAAACACATGCCAATGGCTGTTTCTGTTGTTGTACAAGTTGCACACTCTTTGGGGGAAAGAAGGGGGAAAAAAAGCTGTCAGTCACCCCAATGGCATTTTAAAGTAATGGATTGGGAAGACAGGCCTTATTCAGGCTTACCAAGTCCAATCTTAGCTCCATTAGTCCCTGATACTCCTATGGGTAGGGGGCACTGGGAAAATCAGCTATGTAGGTCTCTGGCCCAGTTCCTGTGCCAGCAGGACAGATGCAGAAGTGAAAACTCTTCACTCTACTATGCTTTGAATTCCTAGTTTTAAAATTTGGTGTTATCAGGGTTTCTTTCCTTTTTTCCCCCTCTGCTTTAGACAAGCTACCCTTTTCTCCTGCTCTCAGATGTGCACATTAGAGTCTGTGGCGGTTCAGGCTCTTGAAACAGCAGTTTCAGAAATCCCAAAGAGGGAATAAATAGCCCTCCACCTTGGTGTGGTGTGAGATCAGGGCTCAGCTCTTTGTGTTCTACTAGGCATAGGGAGCAGCTGATGCTTCCAAAGAACCATGGCACATAGTTTTTTTTCCCTGGGAGTTCCTGGAAAATGTCCCCTTCTTATTACAGAGTTGTTCTTGATCTACAAGGAGAAACTCCGTGCATGTCGACTCCCATTGTCTCCCTTTAGCCAGAAAATAGACAATCCAACAGCTATTGTTCAACCTGGGGATGTGCCAAGATTGGAAAGGGAGATAAGAAAATGCTTGTTTGCAGCTGTTGTTTGGCCTCTGGGCACATCCTGCACAAAGTGTGGGTCTCGGAGAAAATAAAAGTCCCTTCCCACACTGGTTTTAGAAGCAGTGTTGCTGTCCAGCAGGGATGCTCAGGCAGAGCTGTTGAGCTCTTCACCATCATCCTGGAGCTGAACTCAGGCCCTGCTCTGGTCATGTCCACAAGGTCACTTTTAGTCAATGGATCTGCCAACAGAAGCTGGGTTATTTCACTGGGCAATCACATGCAGTGGATGCATTTCCAGTCTTCTCATTGTCCACAGAAACTGGTGTGACCTAACCCAACCAGCCTGATGGCCAAGGTAGGCAACCCTGAACTCACTGATCCGGTTATGGTCAGAATCACAAAGGAAAATGTAGGCAGTGTAAGCTACGGAGTTCACATACTGCTGGATAAAGGAATAGCTTTCAAAGCCCCCCAGAGTAATCAGCACATTGGAAATGCCTTCCAGCACACAGACTGAGCCAAGGAAATAAAAACTGAGTATTTTTAAAGCGATACCAAAAGAACAGGAAAAAAACCCCAAGAAGCCCAAAGATCTTTTAGCAGGAAAGTGATAGAAAGCTTCTTCCAGTGTGTTAACTTCAGGTCTGAAAAATTAAACCTACTTATATTAAACTCAGTAATGCAGCTGTGTCCTGGGGGACTAGCAGAGGAAGATTTTGAAAAAGAAAATTCATTTTTGAAGGATTCTGATCTATAACAAATGCCTTATTTCTGACACCTGATAAGTGTGAAGAGGCCCAGAGGTTAAATCCAAGAAAAGGCATAGGAAATTTCTTTGCCTTGATAGGAACGCATCAGCTCTCAGGAATTTGGCATAGATAACACCTATGTGTCAGACAGTCGGCATAGTTCTAACAGTGAAAAATCCAGTTTCTTGCCTTGCTGATGTGAACAGTCTCATTGCCATGTGGAATGGGATTAAAAAGTCTGCAAAGAACAGCACAGAAGGTGAGAGTCTTTGGGAACTGTACGTGTGCAGGCTGATACTCGATACTAATCCCGAGATGATGGGGTCAGCAGAGCTGTGAGGTGAAAGGGAAGCCTCTACTGAGCAGAGAGAGCTGTAGAAGTGTGTGGTACATAATGTGTATTTCACTGGTTCAATAAATTTTTTTTTAAAAAGGTATTTAGTTTATCTGACCAATGCCTGCTTAACTCCCCATGCTGTTATTAGCTAACCATGCAAAAATACAGGTTAGGGTGAGCCCAACTGGGAGCTTTAAATAAAATGAACCAGGGCTGAATTAATTTAAAGGATAAGATCATCTAGTGCCATCACAGTGATGAGTGATGGGGATCCATGGAAGAAAGTTGGTTCTGCTCTGGTAGTAAGAACACTGGGGGAAATGAAAGATCTAACAATATATAACAAATTGTTGCTTATCTCACAAGTTAGGCCTTTAAAGTCAGTTTTCTTTCTCACTAATTCACCAGCTGATCTCTTTCCAAATTGTAAGCTAATTTACTAATAGTTTTGTGGTGAAACTAAACCAACAAAATTGAGTTTCTACTGGTTAGCACCAAACTCCAAAGCAGGCAAAACCCTAGAGGAAGAAGATTATTTCATCTAAAAGACAAACAGTTGAAGTAGGATGATGTTAATACTGGGAATCAGCAATTTCTAATTCTGTTATCCCTCAACATATGTTGTTTTTGGGGAAATCACAAAGACTGGCCGATGAAAATGCGTGTGTGCATCTGCTGGACCAAAATTAGGAGCTGCACGGGCACATCAGGGAGTTGCAGAAAGCCCAGCCGGTTAGACACCACAATATGCACATGCAGACGCAAACACAACTGTGGCAAAGGACATATTGTGCATTTTGATATAAGCCAAAGCAAACCCACAGCTCTGAAAAAAACTATTATAAAAGTCAAGGATGGAATTTCCCTACTTGTGTGTATTCCAGTGCTAGTGCAAAGAGCTTTCTGTGTTCTGAATATTTGCTTTTAAATCTTTTAAAAAATATGAAGCAAGCTAGAGCCACATCTTCCAGAAAGCCCCAGATCCCACTGCAGGGCTAATAGGAACCCTAACAGGCTGTTAGGGCCTGACGCAATTCTTCCTGAAGTCTCAGTCTGCTCCCACCTGCCAGCTGTTCCAGCTGCTGAGAGCCTAACATCCATAATGCCAATAATAGGGAGAAAGTTGCAGGAAGTGTAAATAACAAACAGCCAGTTTCCTGCAATTCCAGCATGCGTTTATCAAGTCATGCAAAGATTTACTGAATAAATAGCCAAGAAGGCTGTTGGCCAAGAAGGACCTGAACAAAGCAGCAATTTCAAAGTCAGGAGAAGCGAATAAACTGGGAAAGGACTGTCTTTTGTCTTGCAGTCATTACATCTAAATTTCCTCCCAAACAATGCAATGCATGAGAATGTGCTGTGTTGGCCAGTAAACTGTACACATGTACCACCTACACCATGAAATCAGTGCTCTCATCTGCCTGTGCAACAGTGCTTTGTAAACACAGCTTGCTAAGCCTTTTAGCAGTTCTGCAGGGATCATTTCATCTGACACTCAAACACAACAAACTGTTGGACTCTACTCAGTCACAGTAGAGAACACTTCTGGGGAGGAAACAGTGATGGATGTCTTCTCCAACTGATAATGCACAATGCTTTAGGAAGATAAAATAAAACTACTGCAAGTTGGACAACACAATTCTTGAGTTTACAAAAGGAGTTTTGGAGAGCAGCTCTTCAATAGCCACATAGGTTCATGACCTTAGCTGTGTATTTCACCTAAAAAAACCCCACAGTGGTGGCTCTTGAGCAGTGTTCCCTACCAGGAGAGTGGAATATCACCTCACTGGTAATTGCTGGAGATTAGAAAGCCTCCATCAGAAGACATTTCACTGTTCTGCAACTTTTTCCCACCTCATCCTCATTGCAGAAACTTCCAGCTCTCACCCAAGTACTGCACATAGCACAGGAGACAGCCTGGTCGCAGTAGGAAATGTGGGCACGAAGATCTGACAGCACTTCCCTGGTGTCTGAGACACACTAGGTGAATGTCATATCCCTGCTCTCTAGGGAATGAGTTTATTGCGATGATTTAATCTTTCTTTTGTTTTGTTAAGTTCTTTCAAAGGCAAATGGGAAACACTCAAGATCATAGGCCAAACACAGCACACATTTATCATGGAGAGGAGTATAGATGGGCACATAACATTTGCACAGCAAATGTGGCAGCCTAGGATGAAAACCTCATGGCCATTTTCCAATCAAGAATCATAAAAAGTACCCTTGAACCCTGGGGCCACCTCTCTTGTAGGTTTGTGGAAACACCAGGTGTCTGCAGAGGTGTTTGTTTGGCAGTCTGTGGGCCTAGCAATGCTTATTTACAGTCCAGAAAACCCCAGCTTAGGAGAGCACTGTCACATTCCACTGTCATTTTGCAGAGTGTGCACTGTGTCTGATGAGATCAGTGACGTACCATTTCCACACATAGCGAGCAGTAGCTGCGTTGCTCCGATTTGACGGAAACAGGCCTGAGGGGCTTCTCCTTGGAGCACTTGTCGCAGGGACCGAACACAATCGCCAAAAAGGTCTGGTCCATCTTGGTGCTTCACGAGAGCTGAAAGAGAAGAGGAAGGAAAGCATGCATTGCAGTCCAGCACAAAGCTTCCCACCTCTGCTGTGCCAGCCAAGGCAGCCTGGGCTGTATATAGACATCTGTAGCTGGATAATCTCTCTCTGGGACTAATCTCTCGAGCTGGATGAACTGTCACTATATACAACACAGTCACGTGCTCTGCAGAGTCTTTTTTGATGAAGGAAAACATAAAGCAAAACGTATTTATAAACACCCCATTACAATATGTGCTGTGCGTGTGGATTCACTACATGTGGGAAATTAGTTATAATTTGTACTCAGCCGCTGTCAGCAGACAGAAATCCAGAAATCCACAGCAACAGCTGGACTTCTGAGAAACCTGCACTGATCAATAACTCTTGTTTTTCCATTGCATTATAAAATAGTCATTATTATGCGTTATTTTTATGCTGGAAAGATTACCTACGATTTGGGCAGCAGCAGCTACAAAACATTATGACCAATATGCTGCTCGAGCAGAAATTGATGCTTCAAGCACACTGACAGCTGGGTCATTACAAATCCACTTTTGTTCTCAAGCCAGGCATCTCTAAGATCAAAGCACTATCACCAACAGAGTATTAAAAACTACTTGAGAGTTAGACAAACAAACGAGAATAATACTGCAGTGTCATTTTTCTCTGTACATTTTTCATAGGAAAAACGGGACCTTTCACCTCTTTTAAGTTTTTAACATTATTTAGATTTGTACATAAATAATGAATTTATGGTAAACAATCAGAAGTAGTTGTTGCAAGAGAGATTTAAATGGAACAAAAGAAATTCAATGACCTACAAAGATTTTAGAATTTGTCTGTCTGGACATTATACAAAAAACAAACCAAATTTTACTCTGTGTACCTGTCTCCATTCTGCTGTTTATTCTTAAGTATTTCATTGGCTTATTTGAAAAGCGAGGTAATAAACCCAGAAATCCTGCCTACTCTTAAGTCAATAAAGGTTTTGCTGTCATCTCCAGAGTAGGCATAACTTCATCTCAGAACATGTGGGAGAAATCTGTCCTGGAAGGAACTACAGAGTAATAATCTAAAATTTGCATGGAGCTTTCAGTCAGCTTGGTGCAGTCAAGGACTTTCATATTCCACTCGATGAAAAGCAGCAAATATGGCCTGAAGCTTTCAATGCATTCTTTTGCAAATGTGAACCTGAGACCACAAGCTGCCACCCTTTCCAGGGAGCTTCTCCCTGCAGGCATTGCTCAGTGCTGGAAAGTGACTGCAGTACCTGGGCTCAGCTCTCCTAGATCCTTCAAACTGGACCTTCACCACTGAATAACAATTCCAAGGTTCTCAGAGTTAGTGGGAACCGCTGATCTTATCTGAACAAAATACCATCACTAGCTCTAGACACTTTTGACAAGGATCTGTTAGGCTTGGAATAAATATTTTGGGCAGAATTAATCTTTGATAAAGTATGAGAATCTGCTGGAGTGAAGTACTGGGGAATCATACCTGCTATCAGTATTTACTTCAGATAAGATTATGACACATTACAAAATTCTGCTACAAGAGAAACCATCAAAACTTCTGAATAATTAAAAAGCAGTATTACACCTGAGATAGTACACCATCACTATGACAATTTTATAAAGATAGTTAAAGCGAAAGGGTCTAAAACCATTATAACTTCTTGCTCTGCAGCCTGAAATTTTAACCTTACTAGGTTTTTAAAGTTACACTAGAAATTTAAAAATGGTAGCATGGTGAATCATTAATAAATATGTTATTAGAGAAATTCTATACAATAAATCTTGTTGATAAAAAATTTACCCACCTTTTCAAACAGCAAGAACCTGGAGATTCTCAAGATGGCTAAATAAGCCCTGTGCAGCTGCTAACATAGAAAGACAACCACCCTATTAATTCTACTTAAAGGTATTTAAAGCACAGCCTCTTCAGTTGCATCACCTCAGATCAGTTACATACAGAGGATTACTGATGATAAAGACTATTTTAACTGCCCTCTTTTCGAATACAGAATAAAGAACAGAAACTATTAGGCAAATCAGAGCTTACCTGCCTGTTCCATACAGCAGTTTTTTTGATGGTTTGTTTATAAACACATATTTGTTAAAAAATGTTAAAGTTGAAATATACTGGGGAGGTGATGGACAACTGATTTGTCCAAATATCAACTTGGCATTCTGACAAATAGCACTGCCAATGTTAAGTTTATCACATATTCTTAAAGAAATTTACGGGTCAAACAAACTGGTTGGTGTCCATGCTGGTTCTCCCTTGGTTATACTTTTACAGTTCACCTGTTCTCAGACAAAAAATAAAGTCAATAGGATTAAAAATTGCTGCTTTTCTTGCACTCTTTGAAAAAAGTTTTGGGAGATTTATGAAAACATGTCTGAAAAATTTAAAAGTGCTGAAGGTCACATCTACTATTAAGATGGAGTAGTCATTTGGTAGTCAAGAGGATCTGAGACAAACTGAGGGGAAAAATAGAATTAGGTCTCAGCCCAGCAGAAACTTGGGTAGAAGTAACCAGTCCCAATATTTTTTTATTAGAATATTATAGGAGCACAGGACTGAAAGGGACCACCTGTGCTGCTGAGCTCTATTCCCAGAAACTGCAGGAGTCTCACGTCTAAACACATCCAAAGATGCCAACAGCACCTTACACATCTCTCCATGAGCCATTTCAGTGCTTTCCCTCTGTGGTAGTCATCACCATTCAACATTTTCCCATTTGAAGGAAATAGCTTTCTCCTTTAGTACCATTCTAGGAAAGTTAACCTCAGGAATGCCTCTTTAATGTATCTGCCTTCACTAAAACTGCTCCTTATAATGAGAAGAATAACAGAGAACAAAAAGAATTTTGTACCTAAATTCTGGCTGAAGGCATTAATGTCAGCAATAGCAAGAGAAGTTTCTGAGAGCATGTGGTAAACCTGATAATTTTAAACTTTGTTTTAAAAATATACCTTGTTGTTTGCATACACAGCATTAATAGCACTCTCCACACAAACCTCTCAAAGTAACGAAGCATCAAAGTGTCAGAACAGTTTTCCTTGATCAACAATTTTTGTCATAACAACACACACACCTTGATGTTTTTATGTGATGTGGATGCAAGAGTGGGCTGTGATTTCACTCACATCAGCCCAGGTAACCGACACACAGCTCCAGGAGCCAAAAAAAAAAAAAAAAAAAAAAAAAAAAAAAAAAAAAAAAAAAAATAGGCAGTGCACAACTTACAGCAACAAAAGTTGCTTGCATTAAACTATTTCCAGAAATTCATGAAGAGCCAAGGACAGCACACAATGCTGGCAGGAAGATACACAATGTTACAGCAAAGCAACTAAATTAAATAACTGTTTATGGTGCAATACAAGACTGACAGTTCTCACTGATGTTCACATAGTTCCAAGGAACTTCTTTCAAATTATTCCATACTGAAAACGTAACTATTGCATCACACAAAGAACTACAAATTGATTTAAAAGCCACTTTATTTAACATGTTAAAATACTACTCTACCTACATGTGTGATCTTTTGTACAGCTTTTATTATTATTGAACAAAACACAAAATTTTTCCTTCATGTATTTTGAATATATCTCTGTGGATATCATGAGGAATATTACACTGTACATAATAAGCACCAAGAACACTAAAAAGCAAGAATGATTCCTTCTTTATACTTACAGATTGTTTGTGAAATTAAGCAAGAAGTACTAACACTGTAGGAATAATAATAAAAAAAATCAAATAAAGAGTTCCTTAAATTAAACCAACTCATTATAATCCTTTAACTATTTCAAAGCTTGAGTAGTTTATTTTAATAACTATGGCCAATAGAATAGCTAGAAACCCAGCATTATTTACTGAGGAATTTCCAAGGACAGTCATCATTGTGGTGAGGTGAAAGCTGTTTCCCCTGTTGCTCTGACAGCATCCAGAACAGAAAGTAAAATCACTGTTTTACTCCCTGACCACGGGGAGAAGGCTGAACAAAGCAAAACCAGACCATTTCTGCATTTAAGGATCCTGCAACTGAAATTAAATAAATAAAGATGAAATGCAAGGAATTAAGCTCGCTTTAGCAGTGACACCAGACCACAGTCACTGCACCTGCTCCTGTTCAGTCTGTGGAATGGAGAAGGGAAACTGCAAAGCAGGGCAGAAAGGTGATGTGTGCATTCTCAGTGTATATTCTGAAATACATTGCACTGCACATGGAACCAAACCAGCAGATGACTCCTGTCCTTCAGAGAACCAAGCTTGTAATTCAAACCTGGATCATAGCATGAATTTTGTATCTAACTTTTCTAGTACCATAGCTGATACTGAATCCAAACTTGTCACTGCAGAGAACGAAACTGAAACCTGTCTCCAAGACCTGAGTCCTTGCTGTGGCCAAAGCGCCATGCAGAGTGCCTGAGCTGCAGTGCAAGCACTCAGAGAGCCAAGCCAGCCTGCCTAAAACACACATTGTGGGTCTGTAACAGCCATTCTTACACTGATCCCAGCCCCCCTCTCACAGAAAGGTGAGAGACAGTCTCAGAGATCCAGTCCATCAAGGCAAAGAATAGAATTACCTTGGGAAGAAAAAAACCCTCTCATTACAGGAAGTGAAGGCAAGGAAAATTGTAAAGTAGGAACATCTATCTTATGGCAGTCTTCCCCTGAGACTGGTGCTGACAGGGCAGCAATGCAAACTTGTCAGATAAATGCTTTTCTCGTCAGGTTTGGACTAAAAACTGTATGGTAAGCTTTGTGTCCAGGTGATGATATAAAGTTATCATTGTGGGACTGAAATGAAGGGAGAAGGGTAAGAAAAGGGAGAAGGAAATAACAAGTCAAAACGACTCCTACTGTTCAAGTCTTGACTGAAGAACAAGTTTTTAACAGCTTAATTCACTGCACGCTGCCATGCTATCCCCCAGCTGGTGACATGAAGCATGAAAGTCTGCTGTCTTTATAGAGCCTCTGAGGAAATACCAATTCATTGGTTTCATTAAACCCTTGTGAGAAAGCCAAGTTTGAAGCTGCTGGGGACTTGTATCATTTCCAAGGCATGTGGAGAGGGGGTGAAAGGAAACGTCACTTGAAAGAGATGCTTGGTGTCAAGCATCAGCTGTGGAACCTCCTCACGGTTGTTTAGCATAGCCTGAAATCAGAACAGAAAGAGCGTGAAAACACTGAATTAGCAATCAAAGAAAAACCAGTTCATTGTTTTCTTCCCATTGCAAATCTTGCTTTTGCATGATGTTAAGCAGATTTGTTTGCATCACTTTCAAATGTTTAGAAGATGAGCAACTTAGTAATAATATGATGTAAAGGCCAAGTACAACTACGAAGCTCATGTGGATGAAGAATCCTGTTAAGCTGAATATTAGAAATAGCAGCTGCAGCTCTTACCTGGACTTTCCGAACAAATGATGGAGTCACTCTTTTCTCAAAGTCATCGATCGGAGTGTATGAGTTCAGGATCTTAACTATCTGCTCAAATCACAAAAGACTATTTTAGTGTGTCATACAAAGGGAGAAGACAAAAAGAAGAAAGCATTATTATGACATTCTTACTGATATTTAATTAAAGCTTCAGTAAAACATTTTACAGTAAAGAGAGAATTTTGACTTGTCACCTGCTGAGTTGTTACATAGATGATGATTGCTATGACTCATTTCCAGAGGTGTCAGCAGGATCAAGGAGATGTAGAAATTAAGGGAATTGATCAAGGGAAACAATTTTTAAAAAAACCCTGTGACATACTAAAAAAAATACATTGTGGAGCAAAAATGTGGGATACAACAAAGCAGAGAAGTATTCACCACAGGAGCAGTTAAAATGCTCAAAACAATCAGGAACAAGGAGTTAAAATTTCAGTTTAACAAGTGATGATTTGGAATGCTGAGGAATGCTACTTTTATGAAATGAAAGTCCAAGGGCCTTTTGCAACAGATTATTTTAGACAGCTAAGATTCTGTAATCAGTGCTGCCAGAAGAAAACAGATGGTTCATTACCTGCACAGTAGAAAGAGATGTGCAGTGTTCACATATTTCCTTGGCATCATCATCTGTGATCTTTTTAACCTGAAGGAGCCAGGCTGCTTGAGACAGGGGCTCCAAAGTTTCTTTGGCATTGCTGCTTTGAAGATTCTTGTCCTTAAGCCATTCTTCCAAGTAGCTGATATTACATCTGGGTTAAACCATGAACAAAGAACAGAAATGTCAGGTTCCCCTTGACAAGCAAGTTACTTTGATGGCTGCTAAAGAAGAAATACTCCTCTAATGCAGTGTTCAAATTAAAGCATTTTAAGTTAAAAACCATACCTGCAGATCATAAAAATCAATTAATAACTTATTGAACTATAAACGAAATCCTTTGTATATTTCAATTTTATTTTTTCTTCCTTTTTTTTATTAAAGCATGGCTAATAGAAAGCAAGTTATTAGCTTAGTTTTTATTTACAGAAAATTACTAATATATACTGGCATTGCCTATTGCACTCTGTGGCATTAAAAAATATTTATTTACAACTGAGCATGTACAGTGAATGGTAATAATCTTTGCCTGTTACAAAGCAGGGCCAGGCTCTCTTTTAATAATGTTCCCAGGTGGGCCGAGATTTTAGTGATTTCCTTCCACCTGAGTGTGCAGCCTGACCAATGGAAAACAAATGCACTGTTTCTCCTGCAGAACAGGCAGGAGCACGTTTCCCTGAAGCTTGTAACAGGAGAGATGATGCTCAGTCCACACCCTCCAAGGCTCCGTCTCGGGGCCTTTCTCTCACAGAGAGCGAAACATGCAAGTCAGCTTTTGTATCTCTGCCAGCCAGGGGACACTGCACCTGTTTACTACAGCAAGAAAGAATTAAAAATACTGTTGGTCACATCAGGGATGAGCTAGCATGGAAAGAATCCTAACCACGTCTGACTTTAAACTCCAGACTGTCATTTTCTCTGCCTTTTCCTCCACTAGTGTTTCCATGGGATGAATAATTTGTAATTGTCATGTTGAAAAAGCTCAGCCCAAAATATGAAGATTTGCTTTTCCAAAAGGAGTAAAAAACAGTTGGCTACTTCCATCAGAAGGGTCACAGGATATCCAGAGACTCAGAGATAGAGGACACTACATACAAGTGTTAAAAATTCTTTCTCGAGCCTGTTGAAACATTACTGGCGTTACCTTATCTGCATTCCTTTTCTACACGAGCACATGTCCTTGCGGAGGAAGAGACTATTGAGGGTGACAGCTCCGATCAGAAAGAAAAGCTGCTTCACTGCCTGCTTGAGAAGCTCAGAGTCCAAGCCATTCTGACACATAGTGCTATAAAAATAGCTGAGCTGCTGCAGGATGGAGGTCATTGTGTAGGTATCCGTGTCGTCTATACTGGAGGAGCGCTTGCGGAACCCCGTAGGTTTCAAGCCAGAAATTCCTTGAAGACTTTCATATTCCAGCATGCCTGGTACTGAAATACAACAGAAAATAACTGATAAAATCAAAATTCCCGAGGCTCCTTTCAGTTACATTAATTATTGAACAAAACCTACTTTCAGGATATTTTAGAAGTTAAATGATACAAGAAAAGTAGCCTTGACAAAGGTTTCCGGAGCATCCCATTTTTAAAAAGCCTTTTGTTTTTTTATGATGTTGCTCAGATTCAGAGCATTATCCCACACTAGGAAGCATTTTGAGGAAAAAGTCTTCCCAAATCCTGTGGGGATATACCATACAGTGAAATCTATATGTGTAAAAACACACATGCAGGAGCACCTATGTATAAATATCGGGAGAAAGGAGTCTGTCCCACCCTTTGCCTCCCGGTATAAGCTTTATTAATGTACTTTACAAGCTACATTGAGTCTGCTTGGATTGCTGTTGTCTTACCAATCATGTGCTGAATGTTGTTCTCCATTACAACAATGAATTGGTGATATATTCGAATGGCCAAATCACTAAGAATTTGTCTGTATTCTGAGAGATCAAAATGCTTCAAACAGTTCTTATTCTGACGCGGAGTGTTAAGCTTTGTGAATTCCTACAAGTGAATTGTAAATATCATTATTAGAAACCACATAACATGATAATCATAAATTGTTACTGCAATGTATTGGAGTTACTCATTCCATTCTGGCTGAACAGTGTCTCAGAATGAGTCAAAGCTACAGCTAATTTCAATGAATGCTTCTTGTACTTCATTTTCCAGTTTATGCTGACGTTTGCTCTGCTCTAAAGCCAAAGGAAAGACATGGATAGCTGTCAATGAACTTTGGAGCAATTCCTAGATCTCTTAAACAGAAAGCAAATTCTCCCTGTTCTCCTCTCCTCTCCCCCACCTGCTCCCCCCCACAAAAACCCGTAACAATGTAGTTGTTTCAACTATGATGGCACACAAAAAAATTTACATATTATTGTTGCAAATAGATATTATTTTGGACTTTTCATTAGCAAAGTTCTGATTTCAAAAGTCTACTCTGAATCCTAGCCCATGTGAGGTGTCAAATATTCATTAGAATCTAGATTAAAAGTAAATTCTGGATTCAGAGCTTTCCCTGCTGCTGCAACCCCAGTTACAGAGTGTTGGTAATGAAGTCTAACAGGTTTGGGTTCCGTGTGGCTCCGGTGTGGCCACGAGAGGGAGTGTCCCTAGCCCAGTTCAGGCTGCCTAAGTCTGTAAAACCTCATCAAAAAATACAGTCAGGGTTTCAAATTGGAAAAAATTAAAAGAACTTTGAATCTCAGGATGAGATTTAGCTTTAAAAAGCAAGCGAAATAAGGGAAAAACCTGAATATTTTATTGTTTTGCTCCTTTCCCAGTGTTTTCTTTTGTTTTGGTGGCAGTAGGTATTTGAATGGTCCTAATTATAAAATAGTAAAACTGTTTTATATTTACACACAGCTGGATAGCTGAAGGCCAGCTCAAATTAAACTCGTGTGGCAGAATTCAAATTAAATAGCAGTTTCCATGTCATGTCTTTAGCCTACTTTAGCACTTTGATGTTTCATTCATTTCCCTTGATCCATTAGTTCTATACTGTCTTATTGTTTGTATAAGACACATAACACCACTGCAGAGGAATGTGAATATGTAAATACCTGTAAGGAACAGTGGGGAGCTGGAGAATAATTATTAATTAATGCCATTTAAAATTCCAATTAAAATCTGTCAAAAGTAATGAAATTATTTTATGAAATCAATCCTACCTCTTCCCCGCTGTACTGCTTCAAACAGTTAAGAAAATAATATGTGTTGGAAAGCCAAAAGGACAACATCTCAAAGTCTTCTGAGTGTTCCTGAAAATGGTAAGTAAAGCAGTCTTACTATGGCATTGTCTCTTGAAGTTAATTCAATAATTAAGCTTAAGATAATTACAGCGTTGGTATAACAGAGCCTGTACACGGCACAAGGAGCACAGAGCATCTGTAAGGTCCTAGCTGAACAAATCCTGCTGTGTTTTCAGGCTGATACACAGCAAAGATCCCTCTTTTGTTTGCTAAATACTGCTTAAGTATTCTTATGAGCCAGACAGGCGAAACAATGAGCCTGAACAGAGAGTTTTACAATTCCTATGGATATGTACTGTGCTGGAGGGCTTCCTGCAAAGAAGTGTGAACAACACCTTCATTCACAAATGACACTGAACTACACAATCCTAACTATGTGTATTTTTTTGGTTTTTTGTTTTGTTTTGTTTTTTTTTGTTTTGTTTTGTTACCCAAGCAAACACGAGCTTCCCTAATGGATAAACTGTGCTACAAGTTTGTGAACAAACTATAGGCATTCTCTGTACAACATGTTCACCTGCATAGACCATAGTCCATTCCTGCCGGTGCTACAGAGCATGTCTGCTGTTTCATTCCATTATAAATCCATAATAAAGCACTCACAGAGCTGAATTTGTTATGTATACAGGACAGCAATTTTTCTTTATGATTTAAGTTTGTACACTGGCTGGCAATTTGATTTTAATAATTTGTGTTCTATACCAACCTTCACTTCTGTCCAACTGACTGTTGCCAGTGCTGAAAGCACAGGTGCACTTCACCGAATTAGCTACTCATTATAAAATGTAAAATACTTCAAATGATTTTGTCAATAAGATCTTCAGATAAAAATAATTTCTGCTAGATCAGGCTGTGGATTCTGTGTCCAGCACAGCAGAGCCTTACCTGGATGCCGCTACAAACCTCAAAATGAGTGTCACTAATGATTATCATTCCCTTATGGGAATATCAGCAAATGGAAGTGCTGGCATTCCCCAGGTACCATGCATGCACCTGGTAAACCTTGTGTTAGAAATCAAAAATACAGTAGAGTACAATCAAACATAAATCGTACCTTAACGACCTGTTTGATACCATCAATGGTTACATTCATGAAAGACTTCAGCATGTCAGCATCGTTCAGGTAATCTGCGTACCTCACACACATGAACAGGATGTGAGCTGGAAGGCCTGGTATCATATTAACTACAACTCCACGCGGCTTCAAATCTGCATAGAGGAGAGGCATCGGGTTTATTATGTAAAAATTCAATTATTCACTGTGTCATTCTGAAAAAGACAAGCACCACGAGGCTCATTTCTGCAGTGACCCGTCACTTGACAATGGATTTACTGGTGAATTGCTTCTTTCTGAAAACTTCTGTAACACTACTGCTCACACATGAGTATTAATTACATTTTCCTGAGGGGTAGGAGAGCATTGTAGCAAATTCTAAGGTCCAGCATGGGCTATGCCAGGCAGGACAACTTCAAAATGCAGATTACATTTAACTACCCACTGGATGCCCCACCAAATTATGGCATTGCTTAAGGCCACACCTTTGTTCACAAAGACATAAACATTCACAAGGCTGAAGGAGGTGAGAAGAAAAGGTAGGTGTTGTTATAATAATGGACCAATGTACATAGAAAATTCATCAAATTTACTATTAATTGTAAGCTAATGAGAAAAGCTGGTTTGGCAGCAAGACTGATATTTTAAAGTAGCTCAGATGAAGGACAAAATCCTTCTACAAGAGAAACATGCAGTACAGCTCCTTTCAATGAAGGGAATGATATGAAAAGGACAGACAGGACAGTAACCATCACACATGGACATAAGCACAGTGACTTACAGACTTAGTAGATGACCAGGAAGAAAGTAAATTCAAGTTCCTAGTGTGCTCTTGAGATTTATAGCTTTAGAGGTAGATAAATAATAAGAAAGAGAACAGAGTCAGCATTAGCCAGAGTCAGAGAAATGAGTTTTCTGTACTTGAAATATCTGGCAGTGGAAAGAGAGCAATATAGAGCCTCCAAATTGTGTTGATGGCAAGGGAATGGGGGAAAAGGCAACTTTGAATGTAAATGAAATATGGTGCCTCATAGTTTCTGTTACAGTGTTCTGAATATTGTTGATGACTTAGAGAAGTTCAAATTTTACTACAATACCGAGGATCAGATTTTGAATGATCCTTTCTTCATCCTCTTTTTTGTACTCCATCATTCCAATGTACTCTTTGGGCACAGTTGGCGCATGGGCTTCAGCTGTCAAACACAGAAGCGCTGTTACTTCCAGGTTAATGGTTAAGCTAATGGTCATACTGGAACAAACTACTGCAGAAAAGCAGTTTTCTCTGTCATAAAGAGAGTACAGGCCCTGCTCACACTAATGTTGTCAGGTTATGGCTCCAAGCATTATGAGTTAAATAACATTTATATTATTCATAAATAGTTTAACTGGATTCAGTGGGATTACTTGCAGGAATAAGAAAAATAAACAGCAACATATTAGACACCTCTGCAATGTTTTTAAGAGTATCATGTTGTGAGGAATTATTTTGTCTATAAGAGCCTTGCCCATTATTTAGCTGGGGAAAAACCCAAACAAACCAGGAAAGGACTTTTATGTAATTCGTGTTGATGATTCCCCTGGCACATTTTTCTGAGGTTTTAAATTTCTAACCCCAGCCCTAACACCACCTTTGAAAAAATGTATTTTTCTTCAAACAGACACTGAGCATTCAAAGCTATTAAACAAAATAAATCACATAACAATATCTTACCTTTTTCAATAGTCTTGGTCAGAGTTTTGATCTGATCCTCCAATTTTTTTATTATTCTGTCTTTCATATCTAGTTTTTCTTCAAGATCCTGTAATAATCAAAGTCAGTGAGTTCAGAGTAAACACAATTAATTAGAAGTTTTCTACTGCTCCATGTTATTGCCACAATTTAAGTGCACTATGATGTGCTTTTACTTATATTTAGTGGAAGAAATACCTTCATATCTTTTTTGCCCCTCAATTAATTGAAGAAACATCCTATCCATACCACAAAATCATTATTTCATTCTCTTTATTCTGCCTTTCAGGTGCAGTTTCTTAATGACAATTTCATTTCCTCACCATGTTTTCCACAGCAAGTCGAGTTGTCACTTGCTTTATCTTGCTTTGTACTTCACCCTGGACTTCATCTTGCATCAAACCATTGCTCAGCCCCTCAATTTCTTGGTTTATGTCCTTCAGACTCTCTTTTTCTTTTGTGTCTACTTCATTCTGGGCCTCAGCAGTTCTGAAAATAGATAAGCCTTGCCTCAATCTTTTGTGAAAGCACAGTCAGATCATACTTGTCCATTTTAACTGTACACAGCACTCTAAGGCAAATTTTAAGGAGAATGTAATATTTGTAAGAGTTTAAGTGACTCTGTTACCACAGCTTATAGTGACTCCATTTCTTAAATAATAATAATAAAAAAATTTTTAAATTACCGTCTTTGTGTCCTATCCCGTTCTAGCTCATAATGCAGCCGATTTGACATCTCTTCCATGTTTTTCAGTAGTAAATAGCAACAAAACCCAAAACAAAACACAAACAACAAAATGAAAGGTACTTACTGTTCAGTACTAGGATTCAGTAAATCATTCTTACACTCACAATTTCTTTTCAAATAATGAAATTGAATGACCTGCCAGATAATGTATCAGAGAAATATGTGACTACTCCATAACCACACAGAAAATTATATGGGAGGAAGAATTTTGATACTACTAACTTCTTGTAGCTGTCAGTAAAACTACTCATAAATTTTAAATCAGTTGCCTAGGAGGACACTGCAGTTAGAGAGACTCCAAATCCTCAGCAGTCTGCTTTCCTAAACTGAGAAGAACTTTTCCCTCTGTCTCCCACTCTGTGTTTTTCAGCACTCTCTGATGTCCACCTCATAGAGTATGCCTTAAGTTCCAAATCATCTTTCCTTTTTGTCATTGTTTCCAAAGAGCACATTCCATTCCACATCTTCTTAGCAGAGCTCTACTGAACACATTTGCAGACTTCCAAACCATAGAACTAACTGACTCAAAAAGGTAAAAAAAGCACATATTTGCATGTATCTTATTCTTTAAGAAGAGATATAAACTATACAACACATTTTTTTCATTGTGTTTCATTCATTTTACTAATAACAAAGTAATAAGGCAGTGACATAGCCATGGAATATGACTATCAGCTTGCAAATGTTCAGCTCCAGGGAATTCATCGTGTTCATCTCAAACAACTGAAAGACTGGGGAGTGCAGCGCCACTTTACCTTTCAGCTTCGCAGTCTGCTCTTGAAGACGGTTTTCAAGTTCTAATTTTTGATTCTCAAGTTCAGAAACTTGCTGCTTGAGATCCGGGATTACCTTTTAGAGAAAAAGGAGATTTGTGTAGTTCAGCACCTTCCTTCTTTTAAAATCTGTGCAACAGTTCCTAAGTCACCCCACGACCCTCAACTGCAAATAGTCCAGACCAGAGAGAGACTCTGAGGGAGTACTGCTGCCTGCTTGCCCCACTTGCTGCTGGCCACTCTTAAAAACCAAATAGTGAGCCAATCAAACTGTTGGACTGTCCCAGCACTACTATTGCTCTGTTCTAGTTTAAAGGAAATTACCCTATGGCTTTAATTTCCCCAGTTCAATTAACAGGGGAAAAAAACCCCATAAACACTCCATAAAACACTTTAAAAAATAACAATATTATAAATAACTTTTCCTCATATTTTCAATTTTTGTTACTCTGTTTTGAAAACATTTCTTCAATTATTTTTCAGAAAAATTATATGGCTTATGCTGCCTTCTGGAACAGCAGCTCCTCATGTGAGGCAGTTTTGCACAGCACCATTGTCAGGCTCTCCAGCCATGCCTGCAGCTCGTTGGGTATCTTTTGGAATGTGTAGCTGCCCTCTGGTGGGGAGAGCCTCAGAACCTTGAGGAGGCTTCTGAGAAAAATCTCCACTCAGGTTTATGCAAAGGAAAAGAGAAAAGTCTCTGTGAGGCTGTCCCAGCAAGATGGACACGCAGACAATAAATTTGGCTGTGTCCTCACACACCACGCCAGCAAGCAGGGAAAGAGCCTTGTGGATGTGACATCTTCGATGGCCCCAATTGTTTGAGCACGGAGATTTCAAAGACAGGACCACAACATTTTGAGTGCCACAAACACGTCTGGATTGTACTTCCACACCTGGACCTTACCAGATTTTCTGAGGTTAGCCTGCTAACTTCAAGTCGAATGCCATCATTTATGTCATTTTCCTCTCGGAATAACTTCTGAAGATGATTAATATCTTGACTAAGGTGTTCAACTTTAAAGTTCAAACCTTCAATCTCCTTCTCATATATTTCTTTCTGAGACTGGAAATGACTTTCCAATACTCTGTTAAAACAAAAAGGAGAAAGAACATGGCAGATGTAGAATGACCTTGATTAAATGGGTTAAGTTTAGTACAAAGTGAAAACGAAGTACAGTGATTAACACAGAGATATTCCATTACATCACCAGTGCATTAAAGGAGTTGAAAGTTATGCATGATATCTCAGAGGAAACACATTTCCTTGACTGACACGTCCACACTTATCTCACTGCCTTAGTAAAAGTTTATTCAACTGATTTTACACTGCTCAGCCCTTCACATAATGCAGTGTTTGTTCATTTCCTTAACAGAAGTTCCTTATTTTACCATGAAATTAATTACCCACTGATCTTTTGATTTATTTTCTAGATCACAGCTTGGAGTTATGGAAACTTTGAAGAACTGAACCAACCTTGTGGCTTTTTTCAAGCCCTCATAAGCAAACCACAGTTCTCCATCCTCATTCAAGTGTTCCAAATCCTCTGTAGAGAGTCTAGAATACAAGGCAGAACCATTAGTTTGCAGGTGAACATAAAGGTGAATTTTTTAAGCTTCTTTGAAGAGACCTCAGAACAAAATTACCTGCTTCTTACATCTTCAAAATCATAACTTTCCAGAAGCTGCTTTGTAACTTCTGACATCTTCTCTGCAAAAAAAAAAAACAACAAAAACCACTAAGTTTATAAAATTCAATATTTTCTCCGTGTATTTCATTATAAAAAGCAAACCATCCTCTCCCTAAATCTACAAGGTTCTTTCCTGGTACTCAGTAAATATATCTGATTTACCACAAGAACACAATCAGGGACTTGGCTGTACCTTGGGACATGTAGGAGCATTAGGTTGGTGTACCACCAAAATTTTTTTTTCCCTAAATGCATTGAACTTTCAATGAAAAGTTACATCTTTCTGGTCTGAATCTGAGCAACTCCTAGACCTATATAGATGGCTTATCATCTAGTGCATCTACTGCAAATACAGGTTTGCTCTATGACATTGTCACCATTAAACAAAGTTCACAACAGTAGTGCTTCTTAAGTACATTTTTCCAAACACAACCCAACTCAGCACGTTGTTCAAGCATATTTGACATTATTAGACCTAGGGCAAAGCACAGGATGAATGAAAACAAGATAATGTATTGGCCTTTTGTGCCTGCTTTTTTGTGTCTCAACAAGATACTTGTCAAACTTCAAGTGAAGTTTAAATCCTAGGAGATGTTTAAATCATTGGTATCGACTTCTAAACACAAAAGAGAAATGTCTGAAACCAGAGTTTCCTCAAAGGGGTACCCCAGATCTCAGTATTCACTTTATAAAAGTGTGTGCATATGAATAGAATGAAACCATCATGGGATGGAAAAAGGAACTGGATTTTTGTCAGAGCTGACACAGAAGAGATCAGTTCAAACTGGCCTGGCTCCCACTGTATTTTTAAGTTGTTGTTGAAGCTTACCCCTCAATTCTCGCTTCTGTGACTGGGCCTGCTTTTCAACATCCAATTTCTGTGTCTGAAGCAGCTCAATTTCCTTTTGCAACTCAGGTATTTTCTGAATCAGAGAGAAATCACATACCAAGACAGGGAGTGAAGGGCAAGGGCTGAGTTAAATCATAATTGTAATTAAGAACAAGTTAATATGGTGAAAGGCTAAAAATGCATTGTGTTTAAAGCATCTGGTTCTCAGGCATCTGAGCAGAACAGTCATGTGATGTACTGAAAAAAATATGGTTTTGCCATGGAATAGACTCAGAGAAAAAACCGTGACTTTATACAGAAGTACTATTTTAAGATTCAGTTTATAAAATAAAGCTATGAAAAATCCCCCAAGAAAACAATACTTTCTCGGGAAAAGGAAGGAAAAATAAATATATATTCAAATTTATAAATATTCAAGCACAGTTACCCTTGAAAACTTGCACTTATTTCTGTGAGCAGTAACTTGCATTGTCTACTACACAAAAAGAATGCAACATAGTAATGTATCAAATACAGCTTATTAAATACAACTTCTAAAAATACACTGGAGATAAAAAAGTTAGAGAAGATAATCTATAAAAAAACCACGCACATTCTCTGCTTGCTTTATCTAGCAAAGACTCCAACATGAAATGCGTCATGCTTCACCTGTGCTTGTTTTGTAAGCTGTCCTACTTCCATTTTCAAGCCATCCTGAGTGACAATTTCTTGCTGAATTTGTTGCTGTAGCTGAGTTTTTTCTTCTTTCAGAATCTTAATTTCTCCCTTGAGCGATTCAATCTCCTTTTCATAGTCCTGCTTCTGATTTTGGAAATTTTTCTCAAGTATCCTAAAGAAGACAAGGAAAAGGTAATTTTATTCGTCTACATTCACAAGTAAAAAAGTGGGTTTGTTTCAGTTTTAATTTGAAGGACATGCTTCATTGAAGAATGCTTAAATGAACTATAATTACTTGAAAATGCTACTCTACATCCTCAGAACCCCTCTACATAATGGATGATGATGGGAGGAGAACTAGATTTCCTTACATATAATTATATTGGGATGGAATTCAAGGCAAAACTGAGTTTTTTCCACCTAGAGGCTAATTCTCTGTGAATTAGCCTACCTGAGCAGCTTTCCACTACATTTATGGCCACGGTCAGCACTGCAGGAGGACACAGCAACAGCAAACCTGTGTCCTTCTCAGTAAAACATTGCGGGAGACTTTCCATGTCCCACCAGTCCCTGCCGGAGTGGACTGGCTTCTGCATAATATAGGTAATGAGCAAAGCAGAAAAACTAGTCCTCTTAATAAAGTCTGAGGTTATTGGCAGCTGAAATCAGGCTGAGCTCCTACCCTCAGGAGCAGTGACTGATTGCTCTCTCCACACTTCAGAGAACAGCATTTCTCTGGTACTGAAGGTTCTCTGTCTTGTCTGGGAAAGTTATTGGGAAATAAACACTTGATCCAATAAAAGCATGCTGCAAAGCAATAGCCATTTGCTGATAAATGACAGGATTTTTACTGCAAATTAAATACCCAAGAGAGAGAGAAAAAATCTCTCCTTTGTAGTTTTACCTAGATATAATTCATAAACACTGCCTTTCCCTCACGCTGAATCTTTCATTTCTGTCCTTTCATATTCACTTCACAGGAGCTCTGACTGGTATGGCCATCAGCTGCTCGTCCAGTCCTGACCAAATTCTGAGGATATCTCCAAAGAAACCATTATGATCAGAGTTTCAATTCTCAGAAAGACACAAGCAAAGACAGGAAACTGCAAAAGAAGAGTCTCAGGATAATTTCCTGTACATGACTCACCCACAAACAAGCATGTGCTTTTCCTAAACTCTGCAGGAAGTACTTCAGTACCAGCATTAATGCCCAGGAGCATGGACAGATTCATAAGTGATGTCAGCAGAATACATTTGCAGAAGGAGAGAGAAAGGTAGGGAAAGAGAAAAAATGAATGCTGTTTCAAAGGAATAAAATTCAGATTACATACATTCGCTGATTTTCTTCTTTTTGGACATCATTGAAGAGTTGCTTCGTGAGGTCATCCATTTTCTCTGTGAAAAAAAATTTCGATATTTCAAAGACCTTCATGCAATTGTGTACATTTATTAAAAAAGCATGACCACAATGAGAAGTTCTGTTTTAGTAAGTAATCCTTAACATATTCTGAAGCTGAAATTACTCTCTCAAATACCAGAAATTATCACAGTACATTTTATAAGTAATGCTATAGAAACAAAACAATTCTGAAACACCAAATTATTATTTATCTAAAGTATAGTTGATCTCATGTGCTGCCTGTGTCCTTTGAAATTTGATTCCTAAAAGCAGTGTATTGAAGGAACGAAGGATGAAGCTACACTTTGAAGGAACACATGTGTGTGAGAAGGGAAACATAACAGGGGGAGAGCTTCTACTGTTGAAAGAACAAATGTAACTTAACTATTAAATAAAAAGCATTTGCACACTTGCACACCACATTCTAAACAAGAGAAGCTTAGGACCAACTTTCGATTTACTAAAAATTCAGCCTTCATATTGCTTTTATTAGAAGAAAAGTAATTTGCTGAAAACCTGATTTATCCCACTATAACTCCTTTGAAACTCCCTTTAGTTATTGTACCTTTCATTTCCTCAGTTTTTTCTTGGAGTTTTATTTCTAAGGTCTCCTTCTGTTCTTGTAATTCTTTATTCTGATTCTCAAGTTTGAAGATCTTCTGTACACACAAAAAGTAAGCATAATATACAAATTACAAAGGAGGAAGAAATAGGTCATAGAAGATCTTACATTTTAACAAGCATATATGGACTCTCTTCCTTCCCTGCTGCCTCCCCCAATAAAGAGTATAGTTACTTAGAAACCCTCAAATCATGCATTTGATAAATCCAGTAACTGAAAAAAATATTTCAAAATAAAAGCACACAGATAGAAATTGTAATTTACCTGTTCACTGTCCTCTTTATATTTTTTCCCTTTCTCTTCATATGTTCTCTTTTGGAGAGTTAATTTTTCAAGTTCTGATTCAAGTTTCTGAATTGTATCCACATCATTCATATGAGCTGAAGCCAGGTTGGTCAATCTTTCCAGCAAACCATGATTTTCTCTACTCTACAATGAGCAGGACAGATTAAAAGAAAACAGAAAAATGCAATGAAATGGTTCAACAGAATTTTAGAGGGAGCACCTGACCTATTTCTCCTCACCATCCTTCATCAGTCATGATTATTTCAACCCAGGACTGTTTCCATCAATTAGGTTAAAACTAAAGACATTTAAAATGGCTATTGAAAATAGCCATTTTAAAGACAATTTGGCTGGAATGGCTCTCAAAAATAAGCTGCAAAATAAACAAAATGTTGAATTGCCAAAAGTTACAGTATCTCACACATCCTTCATCCTAACACAAGAAACATCATCCAGAGATTGGACGGACTTAAGAAACAGTAAAAAACCCAAAAAGTTAATTGCAGACTCTTCTCATTTGCATAATTAACTCAAAAATATAAGGAAACCCTAGATGATTCTTTCTACCCTGGGTGTAGAAAGCCAAATAGTTTATTGTAAAGGACCACAACCCTTACATGTTCTCCTGTCTTCTCAATTCAACATCTTTGACTAGCACAGAAACAATTAAAAAATGAGCACAACCCAGAAGCTGACTGCTTCCCCTCACCTGTTCTTCTATCTTTTTCTGCAGCTGCTGGACTCTGTATGAAAGCTGTATATTCAACACAAACCGCCGAATATTCTGGAATCTGCGCCTGGCCAGCCATGCACGGGCGTATTTCTGGAGGATCACAGCCTTCTGCTCTTCACGCATCTTTAAAACAAAATATTATCATCTGTCTGTAATTAGCTCAGTCCACATCAATTGTAACAGTCTGTGAGTCTGCATACACCAATTAGGACAATGGATCTCATGGAAATATCCAAATACTGAAATAGGCAGACTGCAGACACATTTGAGCCATTGCAGTAATCACAGAAAATGGTCTGCATCTTGTATAACTACACAGAGCTCTTGTTAAAAAAAAAAAAAAAAAAAACCAAACAAATTAAAAAAAAAAAACAAAAACAAACAGACAAAAAAAAAAACCAACCAGAAACAGCAGAAGGTAAGAGAACCAGAAATACAAAAGGTAAAGTATTAGGGATAATTGCCATTGTCACCATCTTTGTTACAAAGCACAAGCAGTTTCCAGTTACTGAAATAAAGGTTTTGATAGGCTGTACCTTCCGATACTTTTTTCTTGCTAGAAATCCTCTTGTGTAAGCTTGTATTGTTACAGCAGCCACATGGATGAGCTGGCAGAGTCTGCGGACCAGGTAACCCCGACAGTATTTCTGAATAATTATAGCTGCCCATGTTTGCTTCAGATTTCTTGCAGTTATAGCTTGCCTTAATTCAAAAGATAATAAAATTTACTTAGGTCACATTGGATTTCTCATGCCCATTCCCTTGGTCGGTCAAATTACATACACACCCCAAAAAAATGAGAAGATACCAAAAAACAAAGAGAAGAAACACACCTTGTTTTTCAACCAAAGTGAAAGAGAAGGAGTTATCCACAACTTTTGAGATCTGTCCACAAGCATTTGTTCTGATGGTCTCTTTAGGAAACCCTCCAAGCCTACACAGAGCCATCTTTCAGTCTGCTTTACGAATGACTGGTGCACTTCCTTTGTCATGATTTGTCCCTACTGATTCATAGACCCCTGATTTCTTCTCTGGCTCTGAAGCTCAGCAGAAAGCCCCAGACAACACCTGGGTCACACATTATCAGCTAAGGACTGAGCTCACAGGTAGGCAGACCCCTTGGGAATCTGGCAGACAACACTGGAAACCTGCTGGAGTATTTTTCTCATATCAGCTGAATAATTTGAACACTTTCAAGCTCATAACTACAATCAAGAGGAAATGGAAATACAACCCGAACTGCTCTTTCATAAAAACTCCATTTGGGCATTAGCTGGCCCTCCTTTGTGCCTCCAGACACAGCCCAAGAGCCCGTTCGTCGCTCAGGCAGGTACCTGACGGTGCGCTGCCCTCGGAAGTACTGCTGCACCGTCAGCGCAGCTCTCCTCATGCGCAGGAACCTCTTGCGCTGCAGCCAGCCCCGCACGCGCCTCTGGATCTCGATGCACGCGTGCCTCAGCCTGTCTGACCGAAGCTTTTCTAAGTAAGCGACCTGTCCCGCTCTGAAAAAAATTTTTGTTCTCCCAAACTGGTATTGGTTATGATCCTGAAAGAAGAAAACAGTAAGTTTATTAAGTTTTTAGTTTCTTTTTGTAGAGTAGATATTCTCTTTCTCCTATTAATTGTCACTTCAGGCAAGCTCTTCTTCAAAACATGGTCTTCTTAAATATGAATATCCTCTCTGCTTTCTTTGTAGGCAGGAGTATGTAGTGGGAAAAAATCCACTTAGCAGGAAAGACACAGAGAACTGCATCAAAAGTTGTACACTTGTGATCTAAAATTAAAGGGACGCTCTGGACTTATCAAGGCGTTAAAAGCAACCTCTTCACCCCCTCCTACAAGTCCGGTTCCATGGGCTCAGCACTACCTTTTGATGCACATTTCTAGCCTTGAACCAGTGAGCTGTGTGAGGAAAAACTCAGTGTGAGGCTGATTTTGAGCTGCAGCTCTCCCGCTTGGCCTGTGCCAGAGCTGCTCAGGAAGTGTGCCTGTGTTTGGTGCCACACATCCCTGACCCTGAGCTCAGTCCTGACATGGTCCCTGGCTTGACTGGGACCAGCCTCCCCACCACAGGCTCATCCAACAAACAGAAGCAATGTGTAAAATTGCACAGTTTTAGAACAGCTCTCCAATATCCTGCATTCCACCATCAAAATCCCTCTTGTGCTTGTAATACTTGACAAATGCATACCATTTACTGCTTACTGGTTTAGAAATATGGAATATCTTCCATTTTGCAAGTGGCAGCATTAAGCACAGAGTGGTTAAATTCTCTATGGCCACATCACGACTGAGTCACAGCACAAGGTTACTGACCCACAAGCCTGCGTACAGTAAATCAGGAAAAACAGCAATAATGGAAATACCTTTCCCACCCGAGGAGAGATACTACTCTTGGCAAAAGAGACTTTTTATTGCTAAAAGATGCTGTAATACATCTATTGGTTGGTGCAGACAAACCAACCTGGATTAGCCGCTGCAAAACAATCTTGCAAATCTGTTTCTTGTCATTTATGGAGAGTTCCTGCTGTGTCATAAGAATGCTGTAACGGCTGAAAAACTCAATGTAAGTCCATCTGGAAAATTAGAAGTTAACAAATTAAATTAATTTAACAGACAACTATGTATTTTTTGGTACAGGGAGGCTCACTGCAATCCCTACCTGGATGGGTAGCTCTGTGCACTAATTCGAATAGTTTCCAGAACACCACATGCTCGCAGCTGCTGAGCAACTCGTTTTGAATCAAACCTAAAAAAAAAAGCACTGTTAGACTTTACATTTCTGCTGGGTTTGGCATGCTGTAATAATTAGAACTTTTCTACTAACTGGATTTGTATTTCTGCTCATAGGACACAAAGCTCCCTGGTTCTTGTATAGTGTCTTACTCTAGATCACATATTTAAAAAAAAAAACAAACCACACACCAAAAAACAAAGCAAAACTATCTGGGTTTTCTGTTTCTTTCTCAAAACAAAAGGAAGACTATTTTTATTTCTCTCATGAAAATTCCTGTTTCCTTTCAATATTAACTGCAAAGTTCATAGCAGCAAGTGGTCAAGAATAGTTCCACTCTCAACACAAAACGTGCTCAGAAACAAAACCCCTCAGCAATCCATTAGGAAGAAACTCTCTGGGTATTTTTTAGCCCATTCATTATGAATAAGCTAGGATTTAGTCATGAGTGCCTGGGTTCAAAATTACGAACACAAGGCATGGACTTAAGAAACAGTAAAAAACCCAAAAGGTCAATTGCAGACTCTTCTCATTTGCATAATTAACCCAAAAATATAAGGAAACCCTAGATGATTCTTTCTACCCTGGGTGTAGAAAGCCAAATAGTTTATTGTAAAAGACCATAACCCTTACACGTTCTCCTGTCTTCTCAATTCAACATCTTTGACTAGAAGAGATACATGCACCAGTGTCAGCTCAGTGCCAGCCACAAGATCCCTGTGCCAACAGATGACTGCACTGCTCTTTCAGAAGCTCCTCTAGTCTAATTCTGACATGTTTTCACATTACCCAAGCTGTTTCTGCCCTCATTGCAGAATCATGAGAGCTCACTGCAGTGATATAGTATCATCAGTAATGTGTTTTGCATGGAAAGATTTTGTCTGGCTACAAGAAAATGAACTAACATACTTAAAAGATTTAATTTAGAATCAAAATTGGCCCCATCCCTCCTACTCGTCTATGATAAAAGCTTTAATTTTGTTTGTCAGTGCACTGCCTTCCAGCTGGGAGTTGTATATCTGAAACCAGAGTGCTTCCACAGGTCTGCCCACAAAAGGGACCAACAGCTGCTTCAAAGTTAACTCCTACTCACAGGTTAGTGGCTATCAATCTGGTCACAGGAATTATTAAAATTATCTGCCACATATGATTGTATTAAAACATTAAAATTACATTAAATCTGGGGGGAAATCCAGGACTATGTTCATAATTTCTCTGACTCATAAAGCTCTTCTAAATATTTCTGCAGACAAAAGGGAAGTTCACAAAGAAAATGGCAGAGGTTTTTATTCTCTAAATAGGAATTGGGGTTAATCCATACTGTGTAAGGCCACACACACCTATATAAAATATTCATTGACTTAAACCAAAGGTGGACAACCTTTACCCTAAAAATGTTCCAACAAATACACAAACACTAGTACCTAACTTGAAAAATATAAGGTTAAAGAATTTTTAAGGTAACAATAACAATACTTAATTATCCTATTTTTGTAGGAAGACAATATATTTTTTTTAATTCAGCTATCTGGAAAGGAAAAATATGCTCTGCACAGGAAGTTTCTCAACAATAAGGATTTAGCTTGCCTGACACACCGCTACAGTGAAATAGAAAACCACAGCTCAGCACCACTAACATACTTACTCAAAAGGCAACTTCTCATCGTTTGGCTTTATGCATCTCACGTAATGAGGAGTGGTTGCATTGAGAGTCGCCATAAGCAAAGACAAAGAATTCCGGAACTAGAAAATACCAGACATAGCAGTTTTGCTAATGAAACATTTCCAGTAAAAATTCTCAGTCTTTTTATTATTTGTTAGGTTTTGGCTGACTAAAACCAAAAGCTATTCTTAGTGTTTAGATCTTAAATGCAGGAAATTGAAGAGTCTGGCTGTACCCAACAGCCTCCTATATATAAAACAAACACACCTACTTTTATCCAGACCTGGAGCACTGCTCTGTGGCTCTTGCTGTCCTGAAAACTGGACAGTCCCCCATGAGCAGTGACAGAACCCAGTCTCAGTCTCAGACTGCCCAGAACCTCCCAGAAAGTACAAACACCACGGAACAGCAGGTTTGTGCGGTACCTTACTGCCAACAGTCGTTCGGAGCTGTTTGTTGGGTGATTTCAGAACAGGTCTGGCAGATTTGATGTTTATAGTTGAACTGAAAGGTGAAACGGACACTGGACTGTCTTGAAAAAAATTTGCACACAGATGAAACTAAAAGCGTGGTGAAAGAACCAGAGTTAAACACTGTGTAAATGCAGCAACATTTAAATCAAAATTACATTTGCTGTAACATAAAATGCAACCCCCTTAATACTTAGGCCAGGTATTGCAGGACTTGGAACTATGGATTCAAAGCCACAAAGAAACAACAACTGAAGAAAGAGTTGCAAGGATTCTGAGTCTTTTGTGAAGCACTTACACATTTCACACACAAAACTCAACAGCTGTGAGGGCAGCCTGCAAGAGCCATTTCAATATAAGCAAATATGGACATAAACACAGAGCAGAACTAAAAATAAGGCGTCTTAAGGCTGTCTTTTTCCAACATGCAATTTAAATTAAGAATATATTTTCAGGTCAGATGAAGTCAGCTTCTTAAGAGTAATCCTGAAGTCTCAAGGCTGCAGACTTCAAAGGGACAGGGCCTCCAAGCAGATGGGAAGAGGCAGGCACACATAAGACACCTGATGTTTTCCTTGCCCTGGCATTCTCTTAATCTCTTTTGAAGAATAAACAAAGGCAGTTGTTAATGATAAACCACCTATCAAAGCTGCATGTAATGACTACAGAAAAAAAAAAAGTTTTTCAGTTACAAGCATTACAAAATGCTCTTCGAGGGAGACATTAAAAAAAAACCCCAACATAACTAGAAAAGTAAATGTACATATATGAAGAAGTTGAACACTGTGGTTTTTATCTTCTACATTATTTGATGCTAAAAATATACACTTCTATAATATTAATAAAAATTAATACTAAAGCAATTTATTGAACCTATTAAAAATCTTTATATCAGAACAAATACTTTAAAATCAGATTTGAATTAATTCTAGTAAAATCCGGTATTCAGAACATTAATCACCACTGTTTGTTCACAAACCTTGCTCTCTTTCAAGATTTCAATCAATACTTCGTGTACTGTATCTCTGTTTTTTTCCAGAAATCCTTCACATTTATATTCTACCTGTGCAAACAGGTGAAATCATTAACTTTTCAGCAACACATAAACAAACAGTTGGCAAAACAATAATTTTTTACTCTCCCAGCTGTGGCAGCCAAGTGCTCTTTATTAGTCTTAAACACGATGGCTGAAACTCTGCTTTCCCCCATTCCATTATCTCAGGATCACACACATGCATACTGCAAATTTAGAAGCAGGACAAATTGCCAGAATCCACTTCCAGCTGCAATTTCCTTCTGCCTTCATTAGGAATTTCTCTTCTCCTTTCTTCATTATTCTACGATTTCAAATCAAAACACCAAAAAGGAATACTAATCTGAAATGTAAATAACTGAGACTTAACTACTTAACTACAACTGTAACTGTTCTATTTATACATTCTATTATTTTTCTATTTTTTTATCTTGATGATTTATTTTTATACTCTCAAATTCATTATGTTAAGCACTTCTTACATTTAAATGGTGTGTTACAGTATTACCAATAAATAAATAGCACTGTGTATTGAAGATCGATTTTATAGAAGTTCCAAATAAGTGTGGTTAATATTTCCTATTTCCTATGTTTGTTTTTTTTCTGAATGAGCTGCTGCTAGAAACATGGGGAAACAATACTGGGTTGTTTACACTCTACCTTATCAGCAAAGTGCTGAATGATGAAAGAAGTGTTTGACATCCTTGGCTTCTCAAAGAGTGCATTTCTATTGACAAAATTATTATACAGCTTTTGAAGCCAGTTTTCATCTTTTCCATGAGGCAACTGTAAAGACAAGAAGGGCAATCTCTTTAACAAACTCAGCTGAGCTGTTAGAAGCAGCAAAGCTGCTGTCAATAAATTCTCTGCATAAAACATCTCCAGTGAATTATGAGGCCTGGTAACATTCCAGTTTTTGTCCCTTCAGACTCACCAGTGGCTCCCCGTAACAAATCATTTTAGGACACACAGTTGTATTAATCCACAGATTTTTGTAACAGAATTAGCGATTTGTGGAATAACTTAAAAAATATTGGTGGAAGAGACCCCTGGAGACTGAGCAGTCCAAATTCCTGCTTGGAGCAAGGCTGCCAGCAACAAAGCGCAGTTTGAACCTAAATCCAGAAGGTGTGGGAGGATGAGGATCTCCCTGCACTGCTGCTGGCCCTGTGCTGGTCCTGCACTGCCCCACAGCATCAGCTCCAGCTGCTGCCTGACTGCTAGAGGAGAATCCAGCTTTAGCTTCCTAATTCCATAATAGCAAAATTGACTAGGTAATTTACAATCAAAATTGCCAAATAGAGGGTAAGCATTAATGCTCCTTTTATGAGGAAAATGCTCTATTTCCCATTGAAAAGGGCAAAATATGGACTACAAGCCCCACTTGTAAAAATCTGTATGTGTTTTTCTATGAGCTCTAAATGCAAGAATTTTTAAATTACCAAGCATTCTTCATCCAGAAGTTCTAAAATTCCCATTTTAGCCTCAATAAGGTCAATGACAGGCTGGTTGTCATAAAAGTCTATTAAAGTCCATGGGATATCTTCCTTCATATATTCTTCTTGTTCGAGTTTAAAGACATGCTGGATTTGCAAAAATTATGAAAAGATAAGAAGGTTACAATTAAGGAAGAAAATAAATACAGTGTGTGCATGTGCATAGTTGCTGTATACATAAGACAGAAAAAGAATATATTTTTGAGTCTATTACATGTCTGTCTGTAGGAAAATAAACTTAGAAATTTTCATTTATATATATGCGTACCTATGTTTGCATGTAAAAATAAAATGTTTTGATTTATCACTGGATAGCCATTATGCAGAAATATCTATCACTAAAGCACAAATAGCATTTACTAAAATCCATCCTGAAGCAAAATAAGATAAAGAACTGTAACAAAAAAAGAACATACCAGGTTAAATTGCTGCTGTAGTTTTTCATTAGCATAATTGATACAAAATTGTTCAAAACTGTTCACATCAAATGTTTCAAATCTGAAAGACAATTCAAGTAAGAAAAAAATCCTTTGACATCAAAATTAAATGGGAGCATCCCTGAAAGGCTTTGGAGCTATCCTAATGTTTCTAAGATAATTAACTAACTGCAAGACTAATGAAGATGTGAAGGAATTTCAAAACTTCTCTAGAAGCTAATGTTACCAGATATAACAAAGCTAAAAAATCCAGAGTTAAATCTAAAAGCATCATATCAGAAGTTAAATTTAAACCTCATTCACAAAAAGTTCTGGTATTTACAGTAGCTGGGCATTTCCACTAATCTGGATGCTAAAGAACTTCTATGACCATGACCTCTTAGAGAAACAAGCCCCTCCAAATTCATTACCAGCACAAAAGAGTGCCTCTTTTATCTACTCCAAAGAAAGGTGCTCTGTTTCCAGAGACATTCTTACCCATAAATATCCAAAACACCAATGAAAGTATGTTGCTTGCCAGGGAACTGCAGAGCTTGGTTAATTCTTTCCACGATGAAGTCAAATAAATGAGAGTAGATCTTCTTTGCCAGAGCATCCCTGGCATTGACAGCCTGAGCCCTCGTCATTGGCTTTATCACCGTCTCTGAGGTGGTGACAATCTTTCGGTGGCACAGCCACCGGGCCATTTTGTCACTGTTTAAAGCCAGAAGCTCACAGAATATATTGAGATGTTTATCTTCCATCTTGAAAAAGACAAATAAATATTATTAGGTTACATTTAATACTTTAACTGTTGTCTAGACAATGAAATCCTTGCACCACTGGCATCAAATTATGACTTTTATTTTTAGACAGTCAAGGGGCCATGTTTAGTTCTTCCTCTGGCAAAACAGCAAGATGCTCTAAAGCAAATAATACTGGATAGAACTCCTGATAAAAGTGAGAAAAACCTGGACTGGATGAGATGCTTTGGGTTAAGACACAGAAAGGAAGTTATTATAGTCTATGAGTTCTTGCTTTGCAGGCTCACACAGCTTGCTGGGACACATTCTGAGCAGCTTTGCCTGTGCTCTGCTTCCTGCCTCCTGCAGAGTGCCACAATGGTTTTTCCAACAGCTGTGGATCAATTGGATATGGGGCACTCTCAGGCACATTTTGCCTTTTGTTAAGACTTTCTGAACTCGGGCACAGAACAGCATCTGTGCGAACACTCGCTGGGATTCTGTGCAGATGGATATGGAGAAATCAATCAAGTTTAGTACACCAGATTTAATGCTGCTCTGAGCCCCAGACATGAGAGAAACTCTTGCTAAAGAACTTCTGGCATAAAACAGAACAGAAAATGGTGGTATCTGAATGAGCTACTTCCTTACACTGATGGATGATTTTTCATCTCCAACAGCTGCTATTTCCACGTTGCCCAAGTGCAGGATTGCTGCCAGCATTTTAAAAACATCCATCTGAAAATCCCCCTCCAGACCTGAAAAAACATTCCTTGATTACTCGTAATACGCAGAAACAGTACAATTAATTAAAGTAGAACAATGCAGGATTACTTGCTTTGTTGTGCAGCCAGGAATTGTACAGCATCTCCGCAGAGCTCTGTGCAAATCCTTGTTCTGCCAATTTTCTGCCTGTCTGATCCCATGACAGATTAGGCAGAAGTTCCTGTGCCTCCCCAAGTGCCAGCTCAAGTCTGATTTAGCTTTTACATAAGCCATCCAGGGGCAAAGAAGCTTCCAATTCCACTTTTGTCGCAGCGTGTGAGTTTAAGGGCCAAGAAGACTCCATCCCTCAGTGATTCTGAACAGTAACAATTAACACCAACTGCTAATTGCTCCTGCCCAGTACTTCAAAACCAGACCAACACCACCATGGAGAAGCTATGAAATAAACTATTTTGGTAATTACTACAAATGTTTTGGATATTTCAGAAACAATCCACCTTTTCCCACTTCAGAAAAGAAAAAATCTACTGAAAATGTATCCCCAAGAATTTACCCAGTAAGGCAAATGTCTTCTGAGTCTCCACCATATTTGCTCTGTCATCAACTCCTTCTATTACAGTGCTGCCACCCATTCGTGTGTAGTTAAATTCTTCTGCACTTCCTGTAGGTAAGAAGCAAATCTTGTAATCCTGCAAAAATCAGGGACTAGGGATAGCCGCTTGTTAAAACTTTGATAACACCAAAAAACTGAAGATGCTGCCAGATGACAGCGTTGCAGTGATGAGCTGGAGGTTCTCTTTTTCTGAGGGAAATCCATGTGCCCAACTCAGTTAAGCTGACACAAATTAGTATTCATAGTTCCTAAAAGTCTGAATACTTCATCTAATAAACAAACAGGAATGGAGACTGACTAAACATATACCTAAATTCTGCTTCTCCCAGCCCCTCTGCAGACAAATGAAGCAAGTCCCTAGGCTGTCATGGCATCTGTCACTACACAGAGTTTGAGAATAAGAGTTTCAAAGACACTCAGGTACTTGATGGTGCACTATTTGAGTGACCAGGGATTTGCTACCAAGTTCAAAACCAGCAAGATTAACAGCAAAGTGACTTTCAAATGCAGGTCCTGTTTTAAGGCTGCAAGATTTCTGCTGTAATGCACTAAACATCCTAGCATTTGAAAACCCAACCTTAAAACACTGCACTGTGAAAGCAAAGAGCAAGTCATTTTCTTGAGACCTACCCAATTTAAGATGTTCATATTCAGGTTGCATAGCAGATGCGCACAGCTGATAAAATATATGGTAGTTCCTTTCGTTCTCTGACTGTAAAAAAAAGTGAGTGGCATCACAGAAAAAGTAAATTAACAACAAAATGAACAAATAAATAGAATAACATTTGATATTCAACACTATTGTAAAGTGATAATGATAACTGAAGGCTAATTGATGCAACATATTTAGCAAAGAAATTGTTTATGATTAAAATGGCACATCTTAGACTTCAGTAAGAGCTTTGAAAGTGATACATTCAAGTATACTTTACTTCCATTGCCAATATGCTGAGTTCTTTCCCCCAAGGATGTTAATAATTTCGACAGCTTGAACAACCATCAGCTAATATGAACTGTCTTACACAAAACTGCGTAGGAGTGTCAGCTGAAACACTGCCCTGTGGGAACTCACAAAACTCCACATTTCCAAACCATCCTTCAGGCAGAAGATATACAGAAGTATTTTTCAGCGTACTTAAAAAGTTACAATACTTCTAAAAAGGAAACATTTGTAAAATCAGTTTTATAAAATTAAATACTTTCTTTAGTACATTATCACAATTATGCCATGACACTGTAAGGAGTCACATGAAATAAGCCCTGGCCTTATAAATTTTTAGCCAGCTTTTTACTGAGATTCTTTCTGCCCTGTATATGCTGTTCTTTTCCAGATATAACTGGCATCTGTTACTGCTGTGACCACAAGTTTGTCAAATTTTTCTTGCGCTTATCTCAGGGAATTGTCCCCGAGAAGCATCCTTCACTTAACATAAGGAAGAACATAGAATAAAATAACATTTTATCATAAATAATATTAGCTCCTGTTAAAAAATAAATCAAACACTGATTAGACACATTATTCAGAACCTCACATAATATTTTCTATATAAAACTAGTATAGTGCATTAGTAGCTATAGTGACTATTTTAGACTTTATTTTACCCACCTGAAAGACAACTCTTGATTTCTCAAGCAGGTATGTTCTCATGTTAGCACCAATGATTTGGTAACTCTGATCAAAACTGATTTCAGTGTATTTTCCAAATCGACTGCTGTTATCATTCCGTGTGGTTTTTGCATTGCCCACAGCCTACAAAAATTATAAACTTTTACAATTTTATTTACTCGCGTCTCTCATGAGAATAACTTTGTCAAAACTTGAGTCAACTAAAAGTTTCTAAAATAAAAGGTGCTCAATCTCAGCATTGAGCTGTGCTACTTAAATTTTGAGGCCCAAAATTGAAGACAAGCCTACAGTCAAATGTTACATAAACTGAAAATTAGACGAATTATGTTTTTCCCCCATAAGGATCCAATTAATAAAAGCAAACAACTTGCTCAATATTGCTGTATCATCATCTAATTAGGTGATCAAACAACACTCTGGAGGCAAACTAGCACCTCCAAAGGGCCACTGGTAAATCAGACAGGACCGGGGGTTCCTGATGCCGACCAGCTCTTTCCATCAGTAACATTCAGAGGCTGAACTTCTAATTTAGCTATCTAACTCAGACAGATAAAGCATCCCTAAAGACTTCAAACAAAATTTCCCAGAAGCTCTCAGAATTCTTTCCTTGATGAGTGCAGACTTGACAGAGACTCTCCAAAACTTACCTCGGTTATTGGATTGGATGCCAATACTTTATCCTCCACGTGTGCATTGCTGCTTGACTTGCTCACAGTGGCAAAGTATCTCATAGTGTACCTTGCAGACACAGTCTTTCCAGCTCCTGATTCTCCACTGACTATAATAGACTGATTTTTGTTATTTCTAAAAGCAGATAATCAGAGAGTTTATATCAGACATGTCTAAAGCGCACGTATAAATGTAGGAATTACACATACAAAACCAGGTTTGTAATCACAGCTGTGCCCAACCCCTAAATCAGTTCCATCTTTCATCTATTCTCCTCTTACTCCTCTTCAGTTGTAACCTCTAGGTTGAGGTCTTTGTTATTCACTGAGCTAAGTCAGTGTTTTACCCTCATCAAGAATGGAAATAGTGATGAGTTCTAGAAATTCCTCAGCTGCTAAAGGAAGTCTTCCTCCTCTAGTTAAGCTATGTGTTCAAAGGCAATCTTAATAGCCAGGGGCACATACAGAGGTAAATTAAATGACAATTAACACTTCCAGAGTTATTTATGGACATTAAATAACATACTGAACCTTGCCATTTGCTTGTATGCTTCTTCTGCCACAGCAAATATGTGTGGATCCATGTCCCCCATGTTTTGCCCACTGTATGCATGGATAATGGCATCTCCATATATTGGCAACTGCTTATAGGGGTTTATTGCAACCAAAATTATTCCTACAACCAAGTGAAAAACAAAAGTAAAACACAGGTTAGTTATATGAAATGCCCTTGACATTGACAGTTAAAATAATAAAAAGGAGCAGTATTTTCTAGGTAGAAAATACTGATGGACAAACAAGTCTATACTCCCATATAAAACCAGTTAACATGAGTTAAAATACACTTCAGGAAAACATTACACACATCATATTGCAAACTGAACCAAGATTAATACTCTTTTTATAAAGATTTTTTTTTAAAAATTCATTTTACTTAACTCACCACTATATGTGTAGATAAGCTTAGACTCCACAAAACGAATTTTCAGGTTGTGTAGAACAGCTGGTTCGTGGAGATAACTGAGTGCAGTGAGATCATTTTCACCAACAAGTATGTCAGGATTTCGTAGTGGTGGCAAAGCAGTCGGATCAACAGGGAAATTCAGTTCCTGTCAACAGAAGTTACTTGAGATATCATAAAATGCATTATGTTTGCATGAACAGAAATTCACCTTCTACCTTTACATGAAGTTACAGAGTTGATGGAGCCCTGTCTAATCTTCTGTTTCATTGATATATCCCACTGAACTTGGGGGACTTGGAGCTGCTTGCTGCTTATGAAAAAGGAAGCCTCATTCTCTTTACTTACAATATTTTGTACTGAAAGCTGCAAAATGGGAAATGTGTTTTGCTCTCTAAACACATGCTTATTTCAAGTACAGAGGAGAATAACAGATCAGCTGCAACTGAAGGAAAGTAAAGACCTGGTCAGAACTCAAGTCAGCTCTGTAACTATCCTTACTTGCAACCCTTCTGTTTTCTTTACAGAAAGTTTAAAACTCACTTCTGTTTCTTTCAACAAATCCATTTAATCATACCTTTAATGCTTGTCTTTATGGGACAGGAATGCAGAAATACAGAAATGCTTTCAAAGTATTAAATCTGTAAAGAACTTGGATGCTAAAATTGACGCACCTTATATAAAGCAATAAAAAAAAGCAACAGCTGGCTCTGTGAGAGAGAACTACGGCTGCCCTTCACTTCTGATTTGATTCAACTTAAGATGAGTTTCAGTGCTTATTTCAAAAGCAATCCTTGAGGTATGTTCTCCATACCAATCTTATACAGGCAGTGGAAATGCACTCATATTTTTGGGTAGCAGATATGTACTGTAAAATTTCAATATGATTAAAAAAAGGAAATATGTATGTTTTATTTAGATCCCGTAATGGTGAGTCCTATGTTTCTACATAAACATATCTCGGCAAACCCCACAAAAATTCAGGCTTTTCTCCTTACAGTTCCATCTTCTAACTGCACATGGAGAAAACGGTCTCCAGCTTTGTAGTTTTTTGTGATTTCTGCAGACTGCCAAACTTCTTCATCATCAGGGATCCAAACTCTATTGTACTGCAACAGAAAAACAAGACAATAGTTAGCTTAGCTACTACCATAATACCAGACTAGCAGGAAAATATACCTTTCAAACATCAAGTGCAACCCAAAAGCTGAACTGGATGCTGGGACTTTTGGGGGTTATTATTAGCTCTGTAAGTGGGATATATTTTTTGTGGTTTTGTTATTTTTAATGAAAGCACAAAAAAAAGCAACCTCATTAATTTCAGACACTCATATTATGCTTCTGTTCAGTGCAGAATTTGCAGAACAACACAGCATGCAGGAAAGGGAACAAGGGCCAGACTGCTGCCAGATACACTTAGGGGAGACCTGGTTTCTAGGAGATTCCAAATAAGCAAGTACCAGAGAAAGCATCTCATTTGCCAGAATTCAGACAATCACTTCCCTGAATTCAAGTATAGGACACTGAACTCAGAATGCATTTTGCCATAGGCACATTGTCATACCCAAGAAATTCCCTTCTGCAGAGTTCCCTTTCTTTTAATGGGACTGAAGTGCAATCTCCAAACATCTTTCCCTGCTCTAGGACAAACTTCAAAGGCTACTGGCAGGTTTCTTTCTTTACAAGCAACTAACTGGCTGAGTTTAGCTGTGTCCCAGTAAGGTATCCCTAACCTCCTGAAGCATAAATATTTGAAGAAAATATTTGAATGTAAGTTATGCTGTTTGCACCATCTAATTCTCCTATGCTGAAGTTAAAATGATGAAGCAACAGCAACTTCTTTAAATGCTCTGCCTGAGAAGTTATCGCGAACAGCATTCCTTAAAAGGACTTAACACAGCTGGAAACCTCAGTCAGTAGGGAATTACTTTACTGATATGGAGTGTGTCCTTCTCACCCTGACAGGGTTTGACAAAGCAACATCATCTGTCCCTACTTAGACAAGGAACTGTGATGTATACTCTTTCAGCATCTTCCTGTTTTGCTAGCCAGAACCCCTCCTTTAATTCCCTCACCCTAGCTATATTCATGGTCAGTTGAAACAAGCTGTTTAAATAAACCTGTGAGAACTGCTGCAGCTGCTTACTTGAAAAATTAACATTAGTCACGATTTCACGGAGTGTTAGCAGACCCACAGATACCTTGGGGACTTGTATTCCTTCTCATTTTGGTGCTGCAACTGTTGGTTTTGGCACAAATGACTTTTTCCCTCTCCAATTTGGAAGAAGCCTCGGAAGGTCCAGTAGATCCTCAGAACACGAGGGTCTGTGCCCCAAGAACCCCACAGAACCATGGTGGGTGCCCACAGAGGTCCCTACAAACTGCACTGCACAGCCGTCGCTTCCTTAATTCGAACCCCCAAGGATGAACACCAAACAATTTAGGGAAAGAGGGGCTTCCACAAGAACATCCTGTGAGTTAGTCTGTGTTGCTCAGTGGCTTCTCCAGTTGAGTTTTCCTTATTTCTAAGGACAGAGATTGACCCTTCTAGCGAGCCACACACCAACCTGCTGCACATGGGGGGGATGAACACCCACCAAAACCTCTTTGCTGATGCTTTCAGCAGGATGGCATTTTCTCACACAATATCCAAAATCGCAAAGCTATTTTCTAAACAACCCCAAACCACTACAATGGCAATGTTTCCATCTCTGACAGAGGAGACAAAAGCTCAGCTCCACAAGTATCTATTTAATGGTTGCATGAAAGACACCACTAAATTAGCTTCACTTCTGAGTTTTCCGTGTGTATCTAACTATAAATTGTTATCTGTATCATTCCTACATTATGCTGATCTCCTGGCTTACAAAGAGTGCTTGTTAAATTGAATTCTTTGTTTGCTGTTATTCTGCGTGAATTAGAATATCACCACCAAACAGCCTCAGGGGCACACAGCTTGTTCCCATGTAAGAAAATGAAATGCACTAGGTCAAGGACGAGAAAGGGAGGGAGAAGAATGTGATAAAAGCACTGATTCTTCAGGAAGGGCCCCCGGAGTTGCAGGAGCCTCCACTGGCAAAGGCACTCAGCCTACAGAGTTGGCTGTCTCCAAACCCTGCCTCGCAGGTAAACAGACGGGAGTTTGCTCATTTCCGTGTCAGGTTACACCCGCACTCCTTCCCCCTTCACCTGCCTGACATTATTCCTGAGAAAACTTCTTCCAGCGGCTCCGAGCGTGGCACCAGCAGCAGGACCCCCAAGCCCTGCGGCACCAGGCCCCATGGGAGCAGCTGCTGTTATAACAGATGAGGGACACGGGCTTATAAATCACCAACATATCCATGGTGGTTTTGGTACTTAAAGCTAAGCAAACAAATGATACGTCACAACACTCCGGTGACACAGGAGAAGTGGGAAAAGTTGTGCAAAAGTTTCAACAGGCGCACTGAGGAGGAAGAATCTTTGTTTCATGGCCAAACACACAGTCTCTGCCACACACATTCAACATTTGCCCAACAGAACGAGCGGCGCTGCGAGCCCGAGTGCACGGGGAAGGGCAGCTAAACCTTCAAGTTGCCTAATCGCTGGCTGGAACAGCGGGACCTGCTCCTAGAGGCCGAGAGGCTCAGAAAAGGAGTGCTTCTCTCAGGGAGAAGTGTTTCCCCACGGTGCCCTGTGCTGTGTGCCCGCTGTCGCACCCCGCGCGGTGACCGCCGCCCGCGGGCGCACGGAGCGCTCGGGAGCAGCTCGGCACGGCCCCGGACCCGCAGCCCCCAGCCCCGCAGACCCGCAACCCCCAGCCCCCCAGCGCCGCAGCCCCCAGCCCCGGAGCCCCCCAGCCCCACGGCCCCGCAGTCCCCAGCTCCGCTCACCTGCGTGTAGAGCTCGGCCAGCGCCATCGCGACACAGCCGCGGCACGGCCGGGGCGCCGCAGGTTCCGCAGAGCCGCCGCAGGTTCCGCAGGTGGCCGCGGTCCGGCCCGGCCCCCGCCCCGGGGCGTGGGGAACGGCCCTGCCCCGCTCCCCGCTCCCCGCCCGGCCCCGGCCCTTCCCCGCCCGGCCCGGGACCGGGCAGCACGGTCCCGGCAGCACCATCCCGGCTCTGTCCGTCCGGCCGAGCCGGGCAGCACTCCCGGTTACCGTCCCGGCACAGCTGCACCTGGGACACACCTTGGGGGATCGGGGACATGGACACTCCGGCTGCCACAGGGGCTCCGGGGAGTAGTCCTGACCCAGCAGAGAAAACCAACAGAAACATTAATCACCTCCCTACAAAGCACTGTATAGAAATTCCTTTAAAAACCCAGAATAAGAGAAAAATTAACAACTCTCAGTGGATTTAGTAGGCTTAAGGCACTAACAGGTACTACATTTAAATATCCTTTATGAGGAAGATTTGAATAACCACAGTGTCAGGTTTTGGCAGGTGGATATGTGCCCAGAGACCCGCCAGCCCTCCCCAGCTGGCACAAGGATCTTTCATGGCACACAAGGTAATGTTGTAGTGAAGTTACTGAAATTTTATGTCAGGAACAGTTAATATTAGGTGACAACATATCTGAGCAGAAATGGGTTACGCTGAACAAAGTGTTTTCCCATAAGCACAGTGGTTTATGGCACACTGCTGCTATCTGGGTGTGTATTTACACATCCTCAGATTTTAACCAACTCCCTTGGCAGTCAACAGCAAGCCTGCCATGGAGGCAGAGGGAACTCTGTGACCATCTGGGGCCTCTGCCAGCACACAGCTCATGAGCCACCAACCAACCAAACAAAAAAAATCTGAAACAAACTGTACAGTTGTACTTTTATTTGGACATTTTCCAGTGATAGCTATTAGGCTACAGTTTTTATGATGCATACATTTACTAAGTACAACATCAGACACTACAACAGATCAGAGCTCAGGTAATTCTGACAATGTTTTGTTTTTCATCTATGTACTGTAGTGGCATCAAGTGAACACCTACATTTAAAGGCTTTTACTCATCACATGAAGTATCAGCATCTTAAAAAACCCAAGTGTTTACTCATAGTTTTAGTATGATATTTGAAATGTGTTCAGTTTAAATCACAAATTATATATAGACCTTCAGATTGCAGTTGCTGGTGTTTCCAAGTTGGGAACAAATGTTGCTGGATATCAATCCACTTTCAACAATGAGGTTGATGCTACTTTTTCCTGTGATAAAATAATCTCATTTAATGGACTTAAGCACTTTTATGTTTTATCCAAGTTTGAAGTGTGAGAAGCAATTTTTCAAAATTTGGATAGAAGACTGTGTCCTAAACATCAGGATAAAATGATCACTGGAATAAAAATACACCAAACTGAATGAGGTAATTATTGTGCAAAATATGTAGAATAACTGTATATATTTCTAAGGGGTCATTGACAAGTATTTTTCCAGCATCTGATAAAATCTATCATCTCAATAGATAATAAATTAAATATAAAAGATATGTCCACATTAAAAGAGCATAACAATGATTCAAAGGAAAAAAGCAGTTTTCAAAATAATTCTGCATTATATTCCATGATCAAAGAGATTTTAGTCCTAAGGTGAAAGTTATATTATACACTCACACTAAAGTTTCACTTCTGAAAAGTGCATGTAAAATACTGCCATGTAAAATGTTAGATGAATTACCAACTACACTTCTATTCCAACTCAAAAATACTTTCCTTTAAAACATGTCAAGCAGCATATACTTTTAATGTGATATAAAAGTAATACCTGTCGAACCACTGAGTTTAAGGATGATACCTATAAATTACTAAACACTATTTTTTTTAAGGAAACGATACAATAAGGCTTTTTACAGGTAAACAAACTTAAAAAATAAACAAAAATACATTTAGGCATACATTTTAAACACTAACACTTAAGTAGTGGATACATTTCCTGATCTGCAGTATGAACATACTGTAATGCCAATTGTTTGTTTTTCAATAGGAGAAAAAAATTGGTAGGTCAGCATGTTCTCATGTATTTTCTTTCCTAACCTTGTCACTGGATGTGAAGGCTTTGCCATTACATTCTCACAAGTACAGTACCCCTGACAGTCTGAAAACGACCTTACATCTTATTTGGAGCCACTTCACAGCAGCCAGAGTTTCAGAAATCAAGTAACATTTGAAAAAGGAGTGTTTGGTATACGATGCAGAGGAAAACAATCTATATCATTTAGCAAAGATCATTCAGAACTTTATTACAATGCAGTATTAGGTTTTTGGAAGTACAGGCATGATCCATCAAACGTAATATGGGCCATTGGAACAGAAGATGACAGGAGCATCTTAAAATGATCCTGACAAAGTTTACGTTGTCTTTACTTCCAGTTTTAGCGACCATACAAACAGCATGTCTGCCTCTCAAGTAAAACAAAACCGAAATGTTTCAGTCTGCTTAACAGCAAATCTTTTCTCTGTGAATTTGCAGGCAAACAGAGGAGCACCAAATAGTCTAATAGTGTACCTCTAGGTTATTTATTAATATTGTAAAATAAATTAATGTCAACACTAAGATGCAGATTATTATAATACATTAAAAATATTGCACAGTGCAACTGAGCAATGTGTGTGGCTTCATTTTTACATGTATATTTGAGCCATACACCACAGAATTGGAACCTTAATAAGGCTTCCACGCTTATGCCTCACATCGTGAAATGTGAATTTTATATAGCAGATCCAAGATGTGTGAGACAGAAAAATCTTTCCAGTAAAATGCGCAATATCCAAAATAACTCAGTTTCTCATAATGCACTCTGGATTTCCACCCATTAAATCAGTATGAATCATAGTCAAGTGACAGCATCATAGTCAAAACCTACTTAACTTTCTTGTTAGTCAACCTTTCTAAGAATGAGAGCCTTGGGCTACTGCAGAAATATTCTATTACAGCTTTTCCTCTCATATTCCAGTGTGATAGAAGACTTTTTTCAGTTTTGTTTTTTTTTTAAGTGGCAAAAAACCAAAAGAGATTATACTCAAAATACACATTGTCATCTCTGGGGTCTACAAACAAAGAACAACGTTAGACAGACTCTATAACCTAAATAAATACTAAAACCATTACTGACTTCTGATCGTTTGCTTCAAGATTCTGTATTTTTAGCTAACCACTTTTAAAAATAACTAAACATATAATTTCCAGTGTGCTACTTGTGCTTAGTTACCATTTTCCTCTACAGGTGTTATTTGATACAATGTGCAAAAATCCAGTTAAAATAACAGACTGCAACAGACTAAATAAGGTTGACAACAAAAAATGAAGTATCTTATTTTTAGTGCTTAGTATGATACTGTCGTACATTTAAAACAACAGAATACGCAGCAGCGATTTAGTTTGCTTGGTAAACCACAGTTCTAACAAATGAACACCTAAGTTAGAGCATATAGTGAGCTATAAGACTTATCACTACAGTTTATGTCAAACTGACATGAATGAGGAAGTGGTTTAAGAAATAATTTTATATATTGCCAGTTTGTGTTCTTCCATTCCAGTTTTTACAAATTAAATGTAACAGGCTCCCACGTGACTGTGTATTCTACTACAAAATGCCTCACTTTCAAGTCTTCCATGTCCAGGACTGTGACTGTCCCTATTGGTCCCCGCCCATGAGAAGATTACATATGAATTTTAATTTACACTATTTAAATATGTTACTAAAGATCTAAAAATGTCTCTAGACAGCTGAAGACACATTTTTTTTTGTCCAAGCCCGATTTCCATACTCTGAAAATGTATGAATCAGTGATGTCAGTGATGTCCTCATAAATGCAATGACCGAGCACAAATGCACATCTTTCTATGAGCCTTCAGCCTGAGGTGCTGCTGCGCAGTTTCCCAGCTACCTTAACTACAGACCTGGGCTTACGTAGGCTTTTGTTCAGAAAACGTGGGTTTAGTGGCTCACTATGTTTTAACAGGTAAAGATATCAGGCAACCGGTTCTCCATCTAACACTGACGGGACATCCTTGGGATCACACACGGGATATGAAGCCCAGGCCCAAGCTGGCTGGGATCTGAATGGTTTCTAGAGCCAGAGAGGATGGATTAAACGGAAAAGTGACAGGAAAGATGTGTTTGGCATCCATGAGCAACTGAGGGGAGTCCTTCCTGTCTCGCAGACGCACCTGCAAAGATAAGAAAGTGATGCCATCAGCATTTAGCCACCTGAGTGACAATGATCACCTTGTGAAGATGACCAGAGCTTACAAACACGTGTGTGTGTGTGTGTGTGTGTATGTGCAAACCCTGAGCCGACACATTTACAATACTGTGCCATTAAACTGGAATTACTTCCACCAGCTTTGGTTCTGCACATCTCCCATTACAATGCAATCTGAAAATATTTAGATTCCCTGCAAAAGGAAGATTTTGCCCAGTATCTGGTAACTGTCTTTTCAGTAAGTGGAATTACAGTTTTATCTCAGTTCTACCTTCCCAATTTCCCTTATCCTGCTATAATGAAATTCAATTTCAAACAGACCAGAAAGTTCATGCTTGTTTCTTTTATTTTCCTCTACTGGCTGCTTCTCTTTAGAGGTTTCAGAACTTTTCATTTTCACCATTATATACAAAAATAGAAGGAGAAAATTAAGAACTCTGGTATGGATACAGGCCTCAGTTTTCAAAGCACAGAACTTCCCAGGCAGACAGAGCTCTGAGTAAAGTACATTTGCATATCTAAATCTTACTGCTTGGAAAGCTGTCATACAAGTGTGTTTACATACTCAAAGATGTACAGGCACAAAAACCTCTCACCTTCTGAAAACCTCATACATACTGACAGGGAAACTAACACATTCATGTAAGTCTGGAGGCAGCAGCTTGTGACTGCTTAAAATTTTAAGGCTGATGTCACCTTTTCCACACAGGTAAACAATGATAGCCAAAAAACACACTTTTAATTCATATTCCTGAGTGTTTGTCAGGATGCAAGCTATTTTGGCTGCTCAGAGGTTTTCTTAGAAATAGTGAAATGGTTTTAGATGAAAAGATATAGACATACCTGTATTGTACGTATAAATGACACCAAGACTCTCTCTTCAAACTCATTAACTGGAGTATACAAATTCAGAACTTTTACAATCTGCAAAGAAAAACAACCACCTTAGGATCACATTACTGATCGATCAACAGATGCATCCAGGGTTACTAATAACATAATTTTAAAATTAGCTATTTAAAATAGAGAATTATTTACAAGTATCTATTATTTTTGTTTTATCAATTCATACAGAATTCCATCACTTGCTCAATGCTATTTTACATGACTGCCTCCTTCAGAACATATGTTCTTTGGTGGTAGAAACTTAAAATTTCTATGAATGTGTGGAAAATACCAAATGATGGAAAAATCACATGAGAAGTAACTGACTGTACTGCTACCCACCCCCAGATACATGATGTATTTCTCACCCTAATTCAGACCCTGTAAGTATGACCTCCTGTGGTCTTACACCTTTACTGTTTTTCAAGAGCCTGAGCTATTTTTATAAACATAGGGCTAAAACCAAAGGAAACCACTGCATAACAAAGACAGTAAATAATGAGTTAGACTGGTAAAACTTATTAAATATTTTCTTAGTTTTATTACCATTACCTTTTTTAAGAAACCAAATCACTTTGTTAAAAAGTTAAAACACTTACAGCACATGGAATTCTAACTTCTTACTCAGTAGAAAACTAAGTGATTTCCCAGTAATGTGATTACTAAATCAAAATGGCTATATCAATGCAACTGCTAGTGCTGACACACCTGGGAAAGAAATGGAGATATTTCTTTCTTTTCCGGGTGAGAATTGTTCAGTAAGCACCAAAGATGCTTGGGTCCATTTATTCCTTACAAGCTCAATGCAAATGTAGTACAGTTTGAAAAAAAGAGCAACATATCTGTACAAAATCTAAGCCTTCATAAACAGGAGTCTCTTTGCTGAGATCCACTTGGTTCAGCCTTTGAGACTAATGGGCACAGTAACTTAACACTTTTGTTTGCAGACTCACAGACAAGAGCTCTGTTTGAATCGTCCCTTAACTTGGCTGGATACCAACTCTGATGGCAGAAAGATCATTTCCCACTGTCCTAGGCAGAGCTGTCTGGAGTACAGAGATGACTCTGAATGAAGACTTTTCTCTAAGGATTTCCACAAACTGAGAGACTGTGTCTAGCACTGCACCCTGCACAATCTATTGAGCTTCCTCTCATTTGTTCAAAACTTATCTCCAATATCAGACTCAAAAGGCTCTGGTCCTTTTTTCACCCCTCCAACTCAATCCATTTTAGCTGTACTGATGCGAAATGAAGTAAGAAAGGTCCAATTCATGTGTGACAGCAGTGCCGGCAGGGACAGCAAACACCAAGAGAGCAGAGCTGCCCCTCTCAGGGTGGACAGCAGGACACACAATGAGAGTTTGCTCACCTGGGCAGTAGTCAGTGCATTGCACATTGAACAAATGGCTTCTGCATCTTCATCTGTTTTCTTTTTTACTTGCAACAACTGAGCAGCCTGGATGAGAGGTTCCAGAGTTTCCTTAGCCCCACTATTCATCAAGTTTTTATCACGTAGCCATTCTTCCAGTTGACTCACATTGTACCTGTACAAAGACATAAGAGTATCAAGAACATTGGTTATGGCTAAATGTACAATTTCTCTTTCCCAGTGCTGCTTCACTGTCCTTACGTGTTTTTCCTTCTTGTTATTTTGTCTTCACACTCTTTCCTCCTGATTAAGGTAGGAATTTTGATTTTCAAACTATGGTCAAAGATTTCTACTAACTAGTTTTCCCCATTTGTTTCTGTTCCTATTAACTGCATGAATGCGATAAGCATAAGAAGAAACGCAAATGAGGTTTCATCCACGTTAAAGCACAGTGAGGCTTTGGGAGGTAACTTGAGGGACTGGAATGCCCTGGCTAAATTTCCTGACATATGCCAGTAGAATCCATTGGACAACTGATGTGAATAGCAGTTTGCTATTCTTCTCTAAAAGCAGAGAAAGCAATTACTAACATTTTACCTACAGTTCTGATTCCCATTTAATAATGAAACACTTTTTTGGTTTGCTTCTACCACATTTCCTTGATAATCAGGTAGGATTTGGCCTAAGTCAACCAAGCTCTTTTCAACTGAATTTCAACAAATCAGTTTAACAGCACCTGCACCCTTTTGTGTGTAGAAAAATAAATATTCCAGATGCACCTGCAGCTCCATCAAAATGATGCTCAGCAATGTCAAGAGCTCAGCAGGATTTCCAGCAGGGCATTCAAGGAAAGTACAACAAGCTTTCTCACCTGATCTGCATTCCTTTGCTCCACGAGCACATGTCCTTGCGCAGGAGAAGGTTATTGAGTGTTACAGCCCCAATGATGTAGAACATCTGCTTGACAACCTGTTTGATCAGCTCGGGATCCATGCCATGCTGACACATGACCGAGTGGAAGGAGTTCAGCTGCCGAATGATGGAGTCCAAGGTGTAGGTCCCCTCATCAGCAATGCTGGATGTTCTCTTCCTCAGTCCCGTTGGTTTCACCCCTGAGACACCCTGGATGGTCTCGTGCTCCAGCATTCCTGAAACTGCATTGGATTGACAGCGTTACTGGGATGACTGAGAACTGCCGACCCACAAGCATTCTGTGCAAGACAACAAAACAGAGCAGAGAGAGCTTTCTGCTAGCCACAGTTTACCATGATTTCCAGAAATTGTGTGTCCCACTATGCTCTGAAAAATCTAAGTTTACAGGGCTTTTACAAAGATTCCATCGTGTGTGTTTGAAAGGACAGTCTGACTCCAGCTCAGGAAAGTTCCTTTTTTCCTCCCGGGCTTGTATGAGCAGCGGAGTCAGCAAAACCCAGAGCTGTTCCATTCTTCTAAATGTTGTGATTGGAAAGCATAATGAAAATTTCTGTGGGAATACTGTCTGAACAGAAAATGAAAAGTATTCTTAATGAGAAAACCACCCTCTCTGAATGTTAGCTTTATCACTGCATGTGATTTAACTCCTCATTGCTGTCCATAATAACAACTAAACATTTTTCTCCATATTAATTTCAATTAAGAGTTCTCATGTGATAAAAGTCTCATTTTTCCAGAGGATATTTCCCAACAGACAGGGCAACAAACATCAGATTGTCCTGACAGCTTCTTCCTGCAATTGCCTGATGACAAGCATGAATAAGGTATACCAATTCATTCTGGCACTGCCAGAAGAACCAGTCACAGTTTAGTTTTTCCTCTAATCCAGCTTGTCCAGAACAGTCTGTGTCATCTATGAACAGAATACTGTAAGAACTATTAACGAAACTCTACTGTTCAGGAAGAAATACAGACACATCTACTACCACCATCACAATTTTCATTTTGGTACTATATTGTGAAAATAAGGAATTCAACTTTGCCTTACCAATCATTGGCTGCAGAATATTTTCCAACACTCGGACAAGTTGTTGGTAGATCTGAATAGCCAAGTCACTCAGTACTTGTCTGTATTCGGCTAAATCAAAATTAGTGAGGCAGTGCTCATTTTGACGAGGTGTATTATGCTTCATAAACCCCTGAATTCATAAAACAAGAGATATTAATGCTTCAACAGAGTGCAAAAATATTACACAAATATTTGCATTTTCTTTCATGCATCTGACAAATAATACCTCTAAATTAAGTCACAGACTCTCAAAATTTTAGTTTGGAATTTCTTGTGATTGAGACTAATGCTAGGATTTGCTTTTCAGCTGATGCCCACAGCATCTGCCTCCTTAACTCAAAATTTTAGGTCTGTGACACAGGAACAAACTCCTCCAGCTTTCTGACAGGCAAGATCCTTCCCCTCCACTCCAGTGTGGGCATTCCCACCTGGCCAGTTATGGCCAAAAGCCCAGTTAAGTTGGAAAAAGGCATTGGACATATCACAGCCTTCACACATAAACTGGTCTGCCATACTATGGCTAAAAGGATCAATATGGCCTTTTTGATAGGGAGTGCAGTGAATCATTGCTAAAAACCATAATGGCAGCAGCCAGATTCTCCTGCTTAATCTGAGCTGGCACTTTTGGGAGCCCAATGTCACTCAGACTCTGGGCCCCAAACCCACAACAAAGGGAAGCTGGTTCAGATTTTATATTCCCGTGCTTTCCACTGATGCTGTCACCATCATTCTGAAGAGATTTTGACTAGATTTTGGGATATTACAGATTTGTTAAAGAGCAGTGCTGACAGCAGCACTAGAGAGCAAGAGAAACCAGAGGAAGAACACTGCTTACCTCTTCTCCACTGTACTGCTTCAGACAGTGCAGAAACCGGCAGGTGTTGGACAGCCAGAAGGACACTGTTTCAAAGTCATCTCCTCTTTTCTGAAGATGAAAACAAACACAGTTCAGCAAAGATTGGTAGGAGAAATAAAATAATAAAATGCTAGATAAACAACTAAACAATTAAAATACACTTTCTATTAGGTCCTTATTCCGATGTTTTGCAAAACTCTGTGTATTTGTAATGTGTTAGAAAAGCAAGGGTTTTGGCAAAATGCCATCAACACCCTCCCTGTTTTCCTTAGTGTTTTCATGAATATGATTTCCTCCACAGATATGATCTTTCTGTGTTTTACAAACCCATCCTAATTGCTCTGTGCAGAAATCAAAGGGCAATATGACTGCATTCCCAAAATACCCAGTGACTCTTGTGAAGAGCCCAGTGGGGAAGATTGGAATGATACAGAGCCAGCAGGAGGAGCAGGGAACAATTCAGTTTTGATGAATGCCACTTACATCATAACCATTTTGGCAGCCTGATATGGAAAATGAAACAAAACAAGAAACCCTTCTCACCAAAGAACACAGGATGCAGTATATGCTGAATAGTTCTAGAGCTCCACAGTGTGCACTTCTTTCACTTAAAAATGTTCAAAAATTCCTATGGATATCTAAGCTCCTGCAGGATTGTTTACTAAGTATGTTTTCAAAACCTGTAGCTTGATTAAAGGCTTGGCTTTTGGCACATCTCTCTCATTTGAAAAATAAAAAACCATGTAAGCACAAAACATATTTATGTCTTAATAACGCCTTCGAGATACACCTGGCCTGAACTCCTGTAGCCAACTCATTGCAAAGACTTTGGGCAGTAACATATTATCATCCATGTAATCGGTAGGTGAAGCAAATGAGGGAATCTGTTAATCAAAACTGCAAATAAAACTGTTTAATTAAGCGCTCTGGAGAAGATTAACAAAGACTCATTCCGCAAACTTTGACTACATCAAAAAGTTATAAGCTGAGCTTCAGAGGAGGGAGACCATTCAAAACAAAAAGAAGTTAGCTCTTCTCCCACTAATTCAATGCATCTCTGGTACAATGCATCTCTGGTACTATATATTGTTGTTTTTTTAACACAACTCTTGTGACTTTAGCGGGAGTTCACTGATCACAAGTCCAGAGCCAATTCATTGAAAGCCTTTTCCTAATTCCTTTAGCATAAAACCAAAAGCAAAATTTAAATTAACATTTTTTTCTAAACTAAGCAGAATAACCAACCTTCAACACTTTTTTGATGCCATTGATAGTGGAAGTCAACAGCGACCGCACTTTCTGGTCATCATTAAGGTAATCTGCATGGCGCACACACATGAACAGAATATATGCTGGTAGTCCTGGAATCAGGTTCACAGCTACCCCACGTGGTTTCAGCTCTTGGGAAAAACAAACACACATTGTCTTGTTAAGTGTCAAGTCATTGGATTATGTTATATGAGGTGATTGTAACCTCCCCAGTTCATAGCATATACACACATACATACATACATACATACATATATATTATATATATATACACAGATTTGGCCAGTGAAAACTGAGAGCAAAACTAAGAGCTGCTTTCTTGGTAAAAGAACAGAATAAAAAAACACAACTGCCTGCTAAAATATATGTAGGCGTGTTAATATGTACTATACTCATAAGGAAGAATAATTAGATTACAAGAGACATTTAGGAATTGTAGATAAACTGAACACTTTCAAGACCAAAATAAGCTATTTATTTCCTAATGCAAATCCTGTCTTCTTATCATTCATTTTTCAGAGTTTATGGGAGCAGAAAGGGCCCCAAATGAGAAAGATGCTTACCTAAAATAAGATTCTTGACAAGTTTTTGTTCATCCTCCTTCTTATATTCCAACATCCCTTGGAAGTCCTTTTCTTTCCGTGGAATGTTAACTGGACGAATAGGTTCATCAATGATTTGTCCAGGTGATATGTTCTCCATCTGGCCCACTTCAGAGAGAAAATGGAAAGAAATATTACATTTTCCAGTGAAATCAATACATACCAGAAACATTTCTATGACATTTCTGAGGGAAGTCCTGGCTCCAGCAGGACGAGGAGAGAATATTAAGAGCAAAAGAGAGAAAACTCATGGGTTGAGAGAAAGGTGGTTTAGCAAGGGAAGGAAAAGGGAGGTAGAAAGCAAAGCAAAGGCAATCATTCACGATGACTCCCCATGCTGAGGGGACTGATGTCCAGCCAGTCTCAAACAACATCTACCTTGTGTGCAAAAAACCTCTTGTGGTTGCTGACATTAGGAGGTGCACCATATGGAATATTCCTCTGGCCAGTCTGGGTCAGCTGTCCTGGCTGTGTGCCCATGTGCCCTCCCACCTCAGCTTACAGAGGGGACAGAGTGCGGAAAAAGAAAACCTTGGCACTGTCCAGCTGTGTTCAGCAGTAGCCAAAACACTGACACATTCCCAGCACTGTAAATAGCCTCAAATCCAAAAGAGAGCATCACGCAGGCTGCTAGGATGGAAATTAGCTCCATCCCAGTCACACCTACTGCATCTAAGTTAATTAGTCGATAAACACACACACAACTATGTTTTCAGGAACATCTTCCCACTCTGTATTATGTATGAACATGACTGGGATCTTGTCCAGAGCAGTAACCAAACAATACTGAAAGATTAAAAAAAAAAAACAAAAAAACCACCACTTAGTTTGAGTCCCTAACCTTCACATTCAAAGGAAAACTGAGGTAAATAATTTTTGCCTGGTTCATATTTAGTATTGCTTTTCTCTTGACAAAACCAGACACTCTCTTTGAGTACACAAACAGTCCAGGACACATTCCTTTATGTTTAAATCGTTTTTGCCTTCAGAGAAACATCTCTTTTCCTCATCTTCTAAACAAATCTTGTAAAGGTTCATAAAGGAGCACACAGAGCTCTGAGCACATGTCCTGTTTCTGCAATCAACAGAGACTAAAGCTACTGAAGACCTCAGGCCCTCACAACTACTAAAACAGATGGATATGATGACAACTGGATCAAAAGTAAACCAAAATCTTTCTCTCAAAATATGAAAGTACCTTCGAGTTCACCGATCTTCTTAGCAAAGACTTTCAACTGTTTCTTTAACTTGCGAACAGTTTTGTCTTGCTTTTCCAGCTGCTCCATTAAATCCTGTAAATTAAAACAAGGGAACGATTAAGATATGAGAACAACCCTGTACCATGTGACAGAGACAAAAACAGTGCTGTTAGAGTTACAAGGCAGTGAGGAAAGCTGAACAGAAGTGCCATCCTCTGGCCAAGGGCTGCAAGCTGGTACACTGCCTATAACACAAGCCAAATATTGCAAATATTATTAAGTTATGTGCAGCATGACAAAGGCAAAGCTCTCAGGCAAGAAGATTCTGCAGACACCCAGAACTAGGTCAGTTCATACAGCAGAAGACATTTTGCTGCAAACACATCTCCCTAATGCTTCCTCCCTGCGCTCTTCCAAACACCTCATGGAAACTATTTTCTTTACTATTTAACAGCTACCCTGTATTTCTGCACCATTTATTCTTGTCCTCAGGACTGACTCCTTATTCAGACCTATCCATGTTAGGAGTTGGTAAGATAGAGATCCCTAGAAAGACCACAACTTGCACTCCAATTTATCAAACCAAAGACCTTTTCTTGTCATTCTCTGCCATTTCCCTTGCTGTCATGACATTTCCTTTCAACAAAACTGGTTTCTTTCATCTTTTTATTCTGTACCCAAACCACATCTAGCACCTAAAAGTCCTATTCTTTCAATAAACCTCTGTTTTTCCTTCAAAGGAACATTCCACAGAAACCTATCTTCAAATAATTCTGTGACATATTTTTTGTAGTATATTCATAAAATCATCATATAATTAAAAAAGGGGAAGTTTTTCCAAAGGAAGCAAAACCTCAAGCTCAAAAAACCTGAAAGCTATTCCAGGCTAAGTGTGGGAAAGCAGCTTAGAAGAAAAATCTTCTAAGCATGATGATTCTTCTTGGCACTGGTATGAACATAGGGGACCTGCACCAAAAGCATCATCTGGGAAACTACAGCTCTTCTAAAGTACTGAAAAATTTTAGTGGGTAACCACTTAGAATCAGGGACAAATCTTAATCATGTCGTACAGAGTTTACAACCTCACATAATATATTTGAGCAGTAAAATATCAGGCCTGTTGCCAGAACAGAATCAAGGCCATGCTTCACATCCAAAGCAGTGTTCAATTTTACAACAGAAATTCTGCTAATAACACTACATACTTGTTGTCAGATAAAATAATTTCTCCTGAAATTAACAAATAGATACTTGTAAGTTCAACAGACTATTTCAAATGTATCAGGGAAGGGATACGATTTCAGAAAAACCTCTACATGAGCATGAATTCAGTTTTTTCTGTGGTTACTGTAACTGATTTCACATCTCATTAAGATCTGGAAACTCATAAATTATATTCTTTCAAGCTCACATATGGTGCTGTCTTTAATTACTATGGAAATATTATTTCCAATGTCATCCTTCATATTTTGCATTTCTGAAAAATATTAAAATAAGAACAAATTCAGCCTATGACTGGATTGCTGGCATTATTCACCTTCATAAGGACCTGTATGATCAGTCCTCTACTTTGCTGAACTGAACCTAAATGTATCAAAGTTTTGAACCAAAGAGTAATTTTGAAAATTGAGCATCTCTTGCATCATGTACCTCTTTTCCAATAATAAGGAGTATTCAAAAAGAAACTTCTTTGCTCACAGTGTAAGGCTCGTATTAGTAACAAAACTGTGCATCAAAAAGAAACACAGATTACACAAAGGACACTAAGACTAACAAAAAAAGCAGTGAAGGAAGTAATTGGCATCGTGAAGCTCTCTGCAGGGGGATTTCCTCTGAAAGGGAGAAAAGGAGACAGCCTGCTTTTCAATTAGTGCTTCAGAAAGAGCGACCGAGACAAGAGAGAAACAGGATTCATGTGAGCTACATACAATCATCCGCTTGTAAAGGGAAATCCGGTACAACTGATACTTCTTGGGGTCATCTGCATACAACTCCTCATAAAACTGCAAAAACAGGGACAGGATTGGTTTTCTCCCTCCCTTTGAGACACTGACACTTCAGTGAGCACTGCACAGATTAAATCAGAATACAACAAGATCAAGAATCTCCTATTTTTAGCTAGTCTAGGCCTGAGTTGTGTTCACGCCAGCGCCTCCCAGAGAGAAGCTGATGTAGATGAGCTGCAGAACAGTCAATCTTTTAAAAATGGGCCATACCAGGACTGTGAAAGCATGGAATACAACCTTTGTGAGAACAGGGACAGGACATTTTCTTATGCTAATCAAGATGGGATTGCAGTGAACCCTGCAATTCTAACATGCCATCTGGAAAGCCTGTAAATTGTTTCCACTCCAGGGCTAGGAGTGGAACAGAAACATACACCCAACTTGGAGTGGACTTGCAATACCCAAACATCAGAAATGAAATACTAAGGAATGAGTCTATATTTAACAAGTTAAATTATGTTCAGTGTATTTGAAAACAAAGAGAACTCCTTTGGGATATAATTACGTGACTGTGTGTTGTCTTGGGAACACAGAATGTGATGAGTTGGTCTCTGAGGGGAAAAATGGCTAAAAATCGTAACATATGACTAAGCAGCAGGAGGGAGCTGCTGAGACAAACATTCACCATCTACATTTGCCAGTGAGACACTGATGCTGCTCCGGCAAACTTAATACTTTTAGCCAGCTCTTCAATATCTATCAGCTGAATTATCTGATGCTTTCCTCAAAATCTTTGGTGTTAAGAGAAGAGCCCAACAGTGATAACTTCTGTCATGTACATAAGCAGGAAACTACGCCTTGGCTTGTTTGGAGGAAGCAGTGACACTCCCAGCTAGGATTTTCAGGCTGAATTCACATGTTTCCCTTTACCAATATCAAGCCAATCATATTCCAGCATGGATCTCTTTGGAAGATTTCCCCAGAAATGAAGCAGTCCCCATAGGATGAACATACTCCTTTCTGGAAGTAGGTAGGGTGTTTTGCCCAATCCTTCCTTCAACAAAAATGTTGTGCAATACACATGGAATAACAACTGTTAGCTAAGTGACTTCTAACCAAGTTTCTTTTTATGGAACTATTTCTTTTTTCAAAACATATTGAATGGCTGGAGCTTGTAACACAGTGGATTATCTGTGTTGCTTCAAGCAGGGAGGAGAGAAATGGGAAGATAAATTACATGAATTAAAGAATTACATCAGAGTTTTTCAACAAAATAAACAAACTAACATATTTCAGAGGAAAGAGCACTCCCTGGCACTAATAGTTTTTATGACTTCCCTGGATATCAGCATTCTATTTAGCCATGACCAAACCCATCAGCTGAAAGCTCGGATCCACAAGCTTCCTCCGCGCCCCAAACTTCAAACAGATCTCCTGAAACATTATTACTTCAGGAGCAACCACAAGCCTCTCTCTCCCATTAGCTCACACTCAAGAAAACCACTACCCTCGCACAATTTTTTTGCAGGAAGCTGCCATGTGAAAAGTGATAAGAAGCTACAGGTGTGGCAGGTCTGTAAGTGCCCTGGCCTGCTCCTGCAGCATCATTTCTCTTACCAGGTTCTCATTAGTCAGCCGGGTGATCTCATGCTGCAGACTGGCTTCAATGCGAGCCTCTGGAGGCAACTGCAGGTTCTGGGCCAGGAGCTGCTGCTGGCGATTGTTTTCCTCCTTCAGACTCTGGATCTCACCTCGCAGGGATTCCAGCTCATTCTCGTGGCTCTTCTTCTGCGACTGAAGCTGTGACTCCAGCAGCCTAAGGAGGTTGAGCAAGAGTTTGTGTGAACACACTGAGAAGGTTACATCCCCAATTCTCAGAGGGAGTGTAAAGCTTTAGCTGCTGCTCAGGAACAATTAGCCATGGCTTGCAAAGGAAAATGAAAAAGGCAGAGTACTCTTTAAACCCTTCAGTATGCCTTCTAATTAAATTAAGCTTGCATGATCAAAAAGTGAAGGGAAAGAAGTTAATCGTGACACTGCTCTGCGTTTCCTTTGATTGAACACATACTGTGCATGGAGCCACTGTGGCAATAAATGTAAAGCTAAGTCTTCACAGATTGTCACTGCTGTTAAAGGGGCTTTAAAGAGGTTTTACCTCTAAACAAATCAAATAATCTAAGATGAAGATGATGCTGTTTTCACTTCAGCTAGCACCTTGCAATATTAATAATGGAAAATATTTTTAGAGTTAACTTTTTCAGTCAGAAACCATTCAATTGCAAATTCACGTTAATAATGCGTATTTTACCTTAAACCCAACATTTTTCAGAGGGTTGTCCTTAATGTGCAGAAGGTCAACAACACAATCAAACTCAGGACTGGAATCCAGCAGCTTTATCCTCACCACTAACTTGTTCTTTCCCCTTGGGCACATCACATCTCAAATTCTCCTCATTGTGAAATGGGGATAACACACAGCAGCTTCCTGCCAGGCAGTGCTGGGGGATCTACTCCTGCTTGCAAGGCACTGCCCAAGCGCTCTGACTCATAATTTTGTACAGACACAGGAAATGACAATACTACTAACTACCAGTGTTCAATTAGACAATATTTCAGGGTTTAAATATGCATAAGGCAGGAACATTTATTAGTAACTAGACTGATGAAGCACGCAAGGGCAAATAGTCATTTTCCTGCAGTGCTCTGCCATTTAACATAAAACTTCTTGTCTCCACAGTGCCAGGACAAGAGGCAAGAGGCACAGAGCAAACCAACTCCCATCTTGCTCTGCAGAACTTGCTCTGAGTTAGATCTTCACAGTTTACACAACAGTGTTAGGGGCAGAATGTGTTAGCACCAGCAAAGGAAAGACTTGAGTTAGTAGCACTCATTGCAAAATGCCCCTCCTGTAGTTACTGCTACCAAATGCAGACATGGAGAAAGAACAACAGCAGTGCTGATCTGCTGAGTGAGCTGTCAGGGCTGGACTGGGAACCCTTTTGGAAGTCAGGGACACAGAGGAGCACACAGAGACAGAGCTGCACTTCCTGACAGGTGCCTCTCGCCCACCCCATGCCGAGCACAGTCCTTGCAGAGACCACAAGGATCCCTCTGAGGCTTCAACAGCACCACGAGGAACTAATGATTACTTCTCTTTCTTGGTTATTTTGTGACTTACATTTTGAATCTGGCATGGAGAGACATGGGAGAAGAATGTTTAATTTACTGAACTTGAGACACAAGGAGACCCATTTCTGTTTGAAATTTAAGAGTATGCTGAAGCCACTTAAACAATAGTTTTATAATTATTAAAATATTGCACTTCTTTAGGCTGAAAAGCGGTAAAGAACATCAATTTTGAAACCTGGTGTAAAGGCACACAAATAGTACATGGTTACAAATATTTTCCAGCTGTGGAGCCTCTGGTATTTTACAGCCTATTTCTGTGCAACTACTCTTATGAATTATGTATTGTTTGTTGTGTCATCTTAACTTCTTAAATGACAAAACCTGACAAGTAGAAAGCTCTGGGGACTAGGTTTGAGGAACCTCCTTAATTTGTGTAATTTGTGTTGCATTTTTTTCTACCTGTTAAAGCAGTAGAAGTACTGTAGCTAAAGCAAACCCATAGCAAGGGGCACAGTCAGCTAGAAAAGAAGATGCAAATGAAGAAAAAAAAAACCATTCTGAAAAGTCTGGTAACCTGTTGGCTTGTTTTAACCCTTCATAAGCCAGCCAAAGTTCTCCGTCCTCATTCAGCATATGACAGTCCTGGGGAGATTGCCTTTCAAGAAACGTGTTTAAAAAAATACAAGAGATATATGTGATGGTGATGAGGTGACATGGTAAGGACATTACACACTGCATTACAGTCACTATAAAAGAGAAACAAAAAATGCTCAGAAACAACACAGCAAATTACTTTTCTTGTTTATGTGTTTTTCTTCTTAATGATGAAATCCAGCTGTCAGCGACAGCCCGACTGGTTACAGCATTCTGTGCTGCTCCAATAAATGCATTGCGACAGACTGCTGTGAGCACTGCAGCTCAGAGGCTGCCAGAGCAGCCTGGGGAAGGCACCCAGGCTGGGCAGTGAAGGAATTACAGGCTGAGGAGATGGAAATCCAGAAAGCTTGGTTTTACATTTCCCCATTATTTCCAAATCCTTTCAAATATTGCACACAACAATTTTACTAATGGAATTGAATTATAACCCCAACTGTGAGTGCTCTCCAGACATACAATGGATGGAACTTACTGAACACGACACACTGTTTGTCACAGCAGACCCCAACTGACCACAAAATAAAGAAAGAGAACTTGTACCTGTTGGTTTCCTTTAGTCCAATATAGGCTTGTGCTATTTCTCCTTTGTCTTTCATCTTTTGTACATCCTCCAAGAGGATTGTAGCATCTGTCATGGTATTCTGGAAAAAGAATGGTAATTTCCAGTAAATTTAACAATGTAACTGCTCCTTGAATCCATGTTTTCTTCACTTTACCCGTGTGGAATACTAATCCTTGAGTAGCCTCATTAAATTAGTGCGAGTAAGAGGTTGGTCCATAATTTCTAAGATGATTTGATGAATCTTTTAAAATCAAATATCAGTCCGTCTAGTAAGTGGGTACACATCTTAATCTCTTTCCATTTGTTTGTTACATAATAGAACAAAATAAATGTCAAGAAATGTTGAGTTTGCACTTCATTCAAATTACCAGGAACAGCTGCTAGTACTGAAACTGAAGCAGCATAGTTTTGCCAGCTTAATTCTATTAATATTTCCTAAACACAGCATTACATGGAGTCTTCCAAATCTCATAATTAAGGACTATTTCTCACTTCCTGTATTTTAAATACTGTCAAAGCAAGAAAGAATTTACAAGGGCTTGAGATTTTCTAATTCTGATAGCATAATAGTACCATTTTGTTTTAGTTTTGAATGTTTTCTATGGCACTTTTGCTTTTTCTTCAGTAAAACTTGAAATACTTAATAGGTGTTTACAGTCACCTTGGCCAGCCTGATCTGAGTCATTGCCATGGAGTACCACAGGACTCCAATGAACATAAGAGATGGAATTCTGTCTTTCTGACTTTCAAAACAAGCAGATGTTGTTTTCCCGAGCACAATTTTGCAAAGTATTTACGAAAACAACTTTGTGGACATAAATTTTGGAGCCTAGATCTCTATGTCTAGTATGATTTGTGTTATCTAATATGAAAAACAATGAAATACGTAAGCTCCTCAAAGAATTATTCCCAACATCTTCATGAGATCTTTGAGGCTTTTCCACTATTAATTTACCACTTTTATAACTGCTGTATCTTGCCTGCTAATCTATCAAGCTTTAGCAGTCTGAACATCAATCATTTAGAGTCAGTTCAGCTTCTTACACTCTTATATGTATTCAACTACATTTTCTAATCAAACATTCAGCAATTGCCATCCAATATCCACAGGTCACAGTGTGAGTCCACAATGTTTGTTGCTTGCTGAGGATAGCAAACACTCTAAAGTAAGCTACTTCTTCGTATCACAGACTTTCATTTTGTTGTGGATTTCATAGGTTTTGCAAGTTAACAGAAGTCTGATCCCTAGATCATTGTTCTTGCTCCTCACACATACTCAGCAAGAAACATTGATGGAGCTGACTAGACCAATTCCTAAATCTTTCCTTCCATGTTCAGGTTGTCAAAAACCAACAGCTCAAAACTGTTAAATCTGCTTGTTTTGAATTAACTTGTTTCCCTGTGCGGAGCATGAAGATGGGGATGCAGAGGACATATAATGATGAGAAAAAATTTTCAATAATACCAAGGTAAAATGCAAGAACAACTTCAAATACATGTAGGTTGCTTAAGCGGCTGGGAAATGACAGCTCAATGTTGCTGATGGTTATTTTAGCACTTAGGAAGCTCTGGTTTGTAACTGAAGAAGAAAGTGTGTACCTTATCCTCCTGGCAATCAAATTGGCAGGCAAGAAAGAAGAAAAACAAAACATTAAAAAAATCTGTCTGTGCTGCAGCTGTCCAAGCTAACAAGCAGAAGCTATCTGCAAACTGGCTGCTCGCCATCCCACAAGTCACCTTCCCATTTCCCTCATACTCACAGCCGCTGGAAAATCAACACTTGCATCCCACCACTGCGGAGAATATGTTATTCAAGGATTTACTACTCAAGTATTTCTTTACAATGTTCTAAATATACAGAAAAGCGTGTTTTGTTTTCTGTATAGTCAATCTTTTAAAACAAGACTTACACATCTTCATGCATCACAGACTTCCAGTTTACTTAGGACAAATCTAGACATAGCTTTGCAGCACCAAAGGGAAGATGACAGATATGTTCATTCCTTGCTGCAGTTATGAAACACGAGATAGCTCAGCTCAGTGGAAATTACTAGTTCCTTGATTTACGTGAAACCTTTTCAGGTTGAATGATTCCTATTTGCAAAGCTATTACTTCCCTAACTATCTCATCAGAGTCAGAGCTTTTTAGATGTGCATTTCAGTGCTCTTCTTTCTATAAAAGCACATAGCATCTATCGAGCAATATCAATCATATCAATAATTTTATATTATTCCAGTAAATATGGAATTTACATATCTTCACTGGTCATCTTTATGAAATATTACTGATTTGCAATCACATAGACTTAGAAGAAATTGTTCCTTGTACTGAACTTATTAATTAAAAAGAATTACTGAGAATTCCTTTAAATTTTCCAGTCAAACCACACACTAGAGAAATGGTACTGTCCCCAATGAGAATTACTTGTGCACTGTTAAAGGAGTCAGGGGGTATCAGACCTTTGGTACAGCCTGTACATCTTTACATGAGTGCAGGTAGAGAAACCCCAGACTGGTTAATTAATACAAGCTCCTAATTCAGACTGCTGTGATTTGTGCACCAATAATGGATCAATGGATCACACTTAGAAAGGTTTTCAAACCCAGACCATTTTCCCTGCCATTTCAAGCACATTGTTAAATTAAAGAAAGCACGTCAGTGATGCAGTGTAACTTCCCTTTCAGTGCAGCTGCTGAGGGTGCTTTACCTTGGGCTGGATGGCCTCTTTCTGGCTAACAAGCTGAGACCTCAGGATGAGAACTTCTTCCTTGCGTACTTCAAGCTCTTCACTGACTGAGGTCAGCTGCTCCAGGAGGACTCTGTACGCCGGGGCACCAGGAGCAGTCACCTCTGGAGCTCGTGTCTCTGTGAGGGCCTTCTGCAGCTCATTCAGCTCATTCTTGAGTTTCTTATTCTCAGATTCGAGTTCTTGGCGCTGCAAGAAACAGGGACAATTCTGTCACCCAGAAGCATTGCAACATGTGTAACCCACAGGTACAAAACTATGGATAGAAATGGTAAAAATGATGAGTAACTGCAACAAATCCATCACTCTCTCCTGTATCCTTGGCCTCTTGACTATAGTCAGTAGTGTCAGGGAGGACTTCACTAACAGGACTAACCTCTTGTCTGAAGTACAAAACCATAACACACACACACAACACATGAATCAGATGGACTTGATGGGAAAAATAATAGCCAATCTTTTTTTCCTCTTATTCTCCCCTTAGCAAAAAAAAAAAAAAATTCGCAACAGACAGTGGTCAGCAGGCTACGAATATTCTGCATCACTATTAGGAAATATTTTTAGTTTTAGTTGTCTAAGATATGCAGTTATTTAAATAACGTTTTTGAAAAAGAAGACTACATTTACCTCTGTATTTTTGCTCAAATTAACTTGCAAGTTGTACTAAGTGTTTTAACAGAGAACTCCCCCTGATTTAGGGGCTCTTTTTGTTCTGCAGGCCCAGCCCCACATTCTACACCTCAAAAAGAGCAGTCCTACAATGAAATGACTGCTGGGGAATATTTGTTCTAGCTTCTCCACCTCCTGTTTGGAAACAGAAGGGCTGATGTAATTTTCTCTGCCAGCACATACAATTGGTGGCAAGAGTCTTACTAGAAAATAACAGAAACCTCTGTTTTAGAATTACCTTGAGCGACTCATACTCCAACTCTGCACCTCTTAAGGGAGGCCTTTCTTCCTCCTATGAAAAAATACAGAGAAGTGTGAAAACTAAAATCCTTCATTGAGGTAGGAAAATGAAAGGAAACTGAAATTATTTTCCCATAAAACTGGAAAACACTCATTCTGGTCCAGCTAACTGCTGTAGTTTGAACATTGGCATTGTCTGCTTTACTTCTGAGTTCATGACACATAACTGGTTAATATAAATAAAATCACATACTGTCACTGGCAATGAAACAGAGCAGGATGAACCCCAGCATGCTAAAGAAATTCACTGGTAGAAATATAATAAGAAACAATTGCCAAAACTGGTTTCATAATTTTCTAAGAACTTAAGGAGACCAAATCAGCAGAATTTAAATTAAAATCAGCTAAATGTGTCTCAGCCCAGTGCCTTGGCTCTGCATCCTGGTTGAAACACTTCTTCTGCCTAAAATGAAGAATTACTCATTCTCCCCATCATTTAAGTAGATTTCCTTATGGCTATTCCTTAACAAAACCAGCTTTTTTAAAAGTGAAGTCCAAGCACTTTTTGTTCCTGTTGTCTTCCATCAGAGGGTCTCAAGGACCTGGAAAACTAAATAACCAGTCCCTAGAACTAAGCACCAGTATAAAACTCGCCATTAAATAAAGCAAGTGCTAGAGGAAGATAAAGATTTAGTGAAAGCCAGTCAGCATTCACAGAGCTACTGTTTCACAAGAAGGGACACTCTGGTGTCAGCATTTGATCAGCTGCAAAGAGTCCACCTTAGCTTTAGCACGGAGAGCTTGTTCTTCTTTTCTGTCCAGTTCATCCTGCAGGGATTGCTTCTCTTGCTCCAGTTCTGAAACCCGTTTCTGCAGCTTGAGGAACAGAGACATATCCAGCGGTGCTTTTTTCTCACTAGGCTCCTGCTTTAGAAAGAACAGAGGCAAGTCAAGAACTATTCCCCTTCCACAGCACAAGGAAGCATGACAGTGAGTAAAGATGGGGAACAGACTGGGGAAGGAGAGGAACACAGAAATGTTACTCGATTCTGAGATTTGACTATCTAAAATATTTCATCAGCTATCAAACACTATTTTTAAAAAGGATTTACTAGTATAAAATGTTTCTAAGCCTAAAGCCTAGCAAAAAAAGCACTAGAGACTACCTAGCAGACAGGAGGTCTATAACTAAGCATACCTTATATTCTTATTTGTTTGAAGGGGGGAAAGGAGGAAAAAAAAAGAAATCTGTGGTTAGACTCACCTGGAAACAACTGTAAATAAGGACTTTTTTGGTTGTTTGTTTAGTTTTAAATTATTTCTACAGTAAGTTCCTCAGCTAAAGCGAAGTATCTCTGGTGATTTGCAGCTTAATTTGGTGGTATGTGACAAAAAATAGGTACCAGGAAATATATTTTATGTGTTCTTCCTTTTATTATGCTAATTATACAGCCTGCTCTGAGCCTAATCCACTGACTTCTTCACTCTTTTCTGGGCAAGGACCAGTGTTTGCAATCTGAAGATGCATTAGAAATTGTCCATCAGCCTTTTTGTACTTTATGTACTGAGAAGATCAAAGTATTTACTATGAACTGTACTATAAAATTTTAAAGCCTAGAAAAAGAACTAGGAAATTAATATTAATGACAGTAGCAGACAAGCAAGCACAGCCATTTCCACTTCATCTCCTTTTACTGTTGAGGGGAAGAGTCATAAACCACACCAACAGCTCAGGAAAAAGGAAAAAGACTTTTGAGTTTTCTGGCTTTACTGGTTTGCATTGAGGTGGGCCCCATTTTTACTGTGGTTTTGTATAATTAATCTATATTGTTGGCCTGGAGTCGAACTGGAGAATGTTAAGGTGTTAAACAAATACAGTGTTGCTTTCATTCATGCTCTTGTGTGAGTTCATTTTTTCATTCATATTCTAAAACTCAAACCTGGCTCTAGAACAGCAATTCAGTGAGTTTATTAGCCAAAGGAAAAGATGGCATTTGGCCCATGTGAAATCTCCAATCACATGCAGTTGCACTGTCCTTCTCCTGACTATCCATGAACGAGCATCATCCTGAAAAAATTACGCAAGGTGAGAAACAGAAGTGGGAAGGGAAATTATGAAAGAGTGCGCAGAGAGGCTGTGCCAGCCCCAATGCGTCAGGATATTTGCATCCAGAGGAGAAAATAATTCTCTGCGGAGGCTTGCCAGAGCAGCAGTGACAGCCTGTCAAAAGCAGCTCTGGAGATCCCTAACCCAGGCAGAGGGCAAACAGGGTGTGCTGTGCCCTGGCTCAGAGCTCAGGAGATCTGCAGAATGCACAGAAAAAGCTCTGACTCCGGGAAGTGCCAAGCACAGCCACACCTCCACCCTGTGAGCTCTGTGCTTGCAGTCCCACTGTGCTGGGATGGGAAAAAAGGGGGAAATCTCTTGGAAAATACTATCAATGGCTTGGGGCTGCACCACAAATTATTCATGGTTATTATTCATTAGCTGAACCAAGTCATCTTCCAGAACATTTCTGAACATCTTTCTGATCATTTTTCTGAGCATCCTGGGATTTATATCATTGCATATACAAAAGAAACTCCCATTCTGGGAGTTTCATTCCTCTCTATGAAATAGAGAAAAACTGATCCAACATGAATTGCTCAGGAAACTCATTCCATGTAGCTACTAAGAATGCAGCTTGCCATTTTTAATCTTTGAATATACAGTAGGGAGACTCCACAGGAAGTCTCACTGGTTTTCTAAATTCCCACTTTGTCCTGAATAAGTGATTGTGCTTACCAACACTGACAACCAAATGTTTCACAGATGCAAATCAGCTAAGTCACCAAGTACCTGTCTATGCTTACTGCAATACAAGAAAAATTCAAAGCATACTTTGACAAAGTCTTCTTACACAGGATCACAACTAACTAGGGAATCAGTGTTTTCTAAAAGGAAGTGGAGAAAGTTTGATTAAAGCATTAGATATCTCAGTATGAGGATATGGTATTCAGAAGCACTCATGAAAAAAAGGGAGAGGAATGGGTTCAACTATGTATCAATGAGAAGTTGTGAGGGATTTTTAACGTTACCTCCATTCTCAGTGGCAGGTCTTCTGCTTCTGTGATCTCAGAGCTGAAAGTATATTCAGATTCATTGCTGCTGTGAGTTGAGTCCGTTCTTTTGTGCCCAGGCTTGGGGATGCTCTGGAGTGCAAATGGGACAAATCAATACCACCACATGGTTTTCCCTGTGACTGTCTCTTCGCAGCCTTTAATCTAGCTTGTAATATTTGGTGTTATTTCACAGCTATCAAAATTTATAAGAAAGGATTTTTGATTCTGGTTTCTCACACTATGTAAAGCCTGTGAAATACAGTTAGCAAACAAATCTATGGAAGTGGGTCAGATCCTCCACCACCAAGGATTGCTGCAGAAAGCAGCATCAGGCAAGGATGCAGCACTGTGGGGAAGAAATGCCCACTTTACAGGAAGCACAGGCAGCAATTCTCTAACTTCTAGACATTCATGAGGAATACTTTATATTCCTGCCACATAAAACATTCCTAGGACTACTTAAAATTTATCACTGGATGGAGGTGGTACAAACAACCCCATCACATGTGAATAACTCCAGGGCAAAATAAGGGTGGACAGCACGAGCAATACTACCAGCAGTCACAGCAGAAATATAGCCTTCTTTACAGATGTGACAATTAAAATACCGGTTTTCAAAGAACCAACAAATTAAAAATGTATTTCTTTTGGCTGAACTAATAGAAATAATCAGTATTTAAAAGGACAAATTCTCTTTTCAGGTACAGATCACCAACACACAGTTGACAGCAGTTACTAACTTAACCCACTAGATTCTGCCTGAATAGGCTTTTGATTTCTCAGCTGTGGAGCCACTCACCACCATCAGGTTCATCTCATCCTTGAGATCATCGTAGCGCTCCTCCAGGCGGCTGAACTCATTCAGCAGGTTCTGGTACCGTAACCGCTCATCGTTCAGGTCCAGCTCCAGCTGCTTTGTCTCCTCCACCAGCTTCTTTTCCATCGACTCTGCCACGGACAACACAGATACAAGGTGAGAATTCCAGCCCTACCTACCACGCAGAGCATCCATGCTGGAGGAACAGGCCTGTGTCTGCACCAGAGGAACAGCTTGCCATTGGAAGCTGGTGTTTGAGCTCCTGCAGGCAAACATTGAGACAAAAATATGAAGGGCCACAGCATTTTTGTGGCGAGCACAGAAGTGCTCACTCAGTCAAGTTAGTTATTCTGCTAGTCCCTTCTGTTAGTGATCCCAGCAGGGAGGAGGAAGGGGCACTAGCCCATTGCTGTGCTATATAAAAGCAAAATGTGAGGTGCTGTACGCCCCAAGCATCCTGACCCTCCTCATCACAGCCCCTTTATCACGGCTCTCACATCTAGAGTTATGCTTTCCTGGCTGCTGCCTACACAGTCACAGCAGCCAGAAAAGTTGTACCACATAAACTGTATTAAATATCAGAGCTGCCTTTAAAAATTGAAGTGCTTTGGAACAGTCACCACCCCCCCCCAAAAGGCCCCAAATTTAGGATTTCATGGAAATTCAAATGCTAAATAATTCTGATGCTTACAAGTTCTTAAAACAAAGAAATGAATCCACAAAAAAGGAATGCAAACTAAGGCAATTTAGCCCAATCTATGCAATAGTGTTGCTTTATAAGGTAACATGAAATAGAAACCTGAATGAAGAGAACAGAGCTAACCTGTAATTTCCTTCGCCTGGTCATGGATGCGGCGGTTCAGCTCCTCCTTTTCTGTTTTCAGTAATGAGTTCTGCTCTTTCAGCTCTGACACCAGCTACAGAGAAAATAAAATATTTGACTCAGAATGCATTCATCTTTCATCAGTACCTCTAACCACAATGACATCCTTGTTGAAACAGCTCAAGTACTTAAACTGCTCTTCAGAGAGTGAAACTGGTAAACTAAGCTATAACTTCATTTCCAAATTACATTACTTAAATATGTACCACTGCAGACTCCCCTGTATGTTCTGCACCCCATTTCTGATCAGATGCTAAAATTGCCCTGAACCACTCCACAGTGGCATGTATTTTTCAGTTAAGTCCCAAAGATGTAAATGGCACATTGAAACAGAAATATTCATAAAATAGTAACACATTTGGCAGTTCAACAGTAAATTCCACTGCACTGGGTAACAGCACAATCTAACATCTTGCCCCTGCCCTAAAGCTGTGTCACTTTACCTGTGTTCAGGTTTGTCAATTCCTCATTTATCTCTGATTATGGTTACTATGCATTCACCTTGCCTTATCAATTAATATTTTTCCTTATGCTAATCTGATACTAAAATTTATCACTGCAGCATCACACAGTGATGGATTGGCTCTTACAATATTCAAAACTTGCACCATTATCAGCAAGTACTCTAGACAGAAAACAACCTGTTTGCTATGTTTGTGGTTAGCAAAGATAAGGGGTTAGCTGAAACCTGTTGAACTAGACCGTGCACATGTGTTGAACAGGCTGGCTGTTTACATTAGGCAGGATACAGCAGTACCTTTGAATACTGAGGATGGGACAGATTTCTGATACCTGTGTGATTACTCTCTCTAGGCAGGTAAAATGATTTCTTGTTATGAATGCGCTACCTCTGACTAAGTCAGAAAGCTAAAGGATTTGGATTTGCAAATACATTCAGTATCAAAATCTGAATAGACTGGATGCATATATTTACATACAATATATGCATTTAGCACATTCATCTACCAGAGGTGTAGCCAGTTAGGTACCAAGCCTATTTAGGGCTGTACAGCTATAAAAATACAGTAAAAGTATCAGCCACACAAGTGAAACAATTAAGCCTGGGCAAAACCTGAGCGGACACCAGGCCCCTGTAAATCCTCTCATGCATCTGAGACCCCATACATGCCTGCTCAGTTTCATGTTTGTATTTGTCTGCCCACTCCTCAATGCTCTTCTTCTCCGACTGAGTCTGGTGCAGCTCCTTGCGGAGCTTGGCAATCTCCTCCTGGAGGCTGATGACACGGTTGGTGGCGTTCTTGGCCTCCTCCTCACTCATCCGAAGCCTTTCCACATCGTTCCGCAGCTTCTCCGTCTCCGTACTGTACGTGATCTCCAGGTTGCTCATCTTCTCCAGCAGAGATTTGTACTCTTTGTTCTTTGCAAAACACAACACAGACAGAGCAGCTGTTGGAGAAGTTGTGGTTTAAGGGAGCCTTCTCCTTCCCTACAGAATACACCCAGACACGGGAGCACAGGAGCAGCCTCCCCATTTCAGAAAGGTTTTGGTCTGTTTTTGCGGAATTGCTTAAGGAAGTAGTGACAGAACAGTCCAGTCTCTAAGCCTGTACATCCTAAACTAAAATCAGATGGAGAGCCCACATGCATCAGACAGGATCACCCCACCTTCCCCTAAAACAGAGCAGCTGACGTGCTTCAAACGCAATACTGGCGTTAAGCGAGTGGGAGTTTTTTCACAGTTCTGCTGAGAGGAACAAACGGATGTTTGACTGTTCCAGTTCTACTGCAGCCTCCCCTTCCCTCCTATCACTGTTCTTCATCAGAAAAGAGAACCGAGCCTTTACAATGAAAATTCAGTGCATTCTGTGAATGCCCACACTACTGAGAAAGGTAACCAAGGTTCTGGCACATTTTCCCTGAGGCCAGGGAGCTTTTACCTGCTCATCGATTTTCCTCTGCAGCTGCATGATCTTGTTCTCCAAGCCGATGTGAAGCTTCTTGTAGCGCTCCACGGAGCGAGCCTCGATCTTCAGCTTCTTGAGCTCCCTCTTGGCCATCATGCGGCGGTAGCAGCACTGCAGGTACACGATGGCCTGGAGCGTGCGGCGGTAGCGCCGGCGAACCAGCCAGCCCCTCACGTTCCTCTGGATAACCACAGCCTTGTGCTGCCGGAGCATCTGCAGCGGGAAAAGACAGGGAAAGGGAAATCAGAGCTCCAAACGACACCCGGGCAGGTAAAAAGGCCGTAACGATGGACATACAGACACTTCTGCTTGCAAAGAGGAACTTCTGGTGAAGAGCAACAAGAAATTGAAGTAATTTAAAGAAAAACAAGAGGAGGAAAAGAAGATTGGAATATGGGCAACAACAAGGAGTAAAATGAAAAGGAACCAGAGGGAAAAACATGGCAAAAAGACCTGGAGGCACACTGAAGCACCAGGCATTCCTTTGTGTTGAGGTCAGAACCCAGTTAATTACAAAAGTAGATGGTACCTGTTAGCAAGATTACAAATACAATCTTTTTCTTTTTTTTTTTTTTTAACTGCATCTTTACCTTGAAACACTTTTGAATCATTGACATATGCTGCCTAGGGTTCATCAATACAAACTTTAAGATTACCACATTTCCTGTGCAATGTAGTCAGTACACACTAGAACCCAGAGGAAATTGTAGCAGTTGTTAAAAGTCAGTGGTTTTTGGTTTGTGTTAGTTTGTTTGGGGCTTTTTTTGTTGCCTTTTTGGACATATCTTAGGCTTGCCAGCATGGAAAAGTTTTCATCTATTCTAATAAGAAAATTATAGTGCAGTAATTACCATTTATTTTACGGCAGAAATTTCAACCATAGCTTTGCGGTGAAAAAAACCCCCATAATATTTTAAAAATAATAATAATTTATAACACAAACCAGTTATGGATGCCAGCAACTTTCATCTGTATGTTAACCAGAGGGTTCAACTAGGAAGAGTATACCACTTGATTTGGATCTTTCACCCAGTAATCCAATCAGAAATCCCCCAGGTGTCTGAAACACCTGAATTCAAACAGATCACAGCTATGCATGGAGAGCCTACCCAAACCCACAAGGCTTCCAGAACTCTCAGTTTTAGAGTTTCTGAGTTTAGTGAGCTTTAGAGTTCACATAAGAAATCCTCTGCAAATAAAACAGTTGATTCTAAAGAACTAAATTATTTAAGATTTCATGCTAATGCTCTGAATTGGTAGTTTAAATATCATAGGCAGTTCACATTCTTACACTGACTTACCACAAAGCTGATAAGACAAACTAGTCAGGTAACAATAATTTTATTTTCTTTTAGACTGCTTAGCAAATTAACTGAAATGTGTTAGAAGCATTACAGTTCCAGATCAATGAATTTAAAATTCACTAGTAAAGTGGCAAGACTATAATATATACAAACTTTCTCCCTTAGCATTTATTCCTGAATTAAAAATGAGACTTGAAACAGCAGCATTCAGCTACTCAGCACACAAAGATAAGGAAGCAGCTCTCTGAAAAGCACAGCAAAGGTCAAAAGGCAAAGTTCTTCTGACTGCAAGCCATGCAGTTGGCATTCCTGCCTCCTTCTTACATGTTTTTTGGAACACTCCTTCAGGTTCCCTGCAGGTGTCTAACACTTGAATACAACTAGCTTTCAGCAACATTTTCACCTCAAGTGTGAAAACAACAAGTCCTGTAAAATACCTCCATCGCGCAGGGATGGTCCTCATCTGCCAGTGAATTCTCACATCCATGCAATCCAGTGAGGAAACAAGGCGCTCCAAAGCGACGTGAGAGGATCAGGAAGTTACTGAATTTACCAGGTTTGTCCCAGGAAAGCTTACGTCAAAGCTACGGAGGAACTAAACTCCTCGTCCAGCCGAGAATCCCATGGCAATGTCTCAGGCAGGAGCTCTCCCCAGGATGTGTGGAGCAGATGATTCAACCATATTAAATTCCTTGCACTGCCCACGTGACTCAACACATGCCCTCTCTTCCTACAACAACAACAGGTCCCTTTCCCAATCCCAAGGAACAACACGTGTAGCACACATTACTGCAGCCAGGGCTCAGCCCGGCTGTCCTGCCACGGGGCAACCTTTCGGTTTCACTCGTCTGCAATCATCACGAGCTCCACTTCCCATGGCACACAGAGCTGTGCTTGCCTCTCTGGCCATCCCTGTAGCTCAGCTTGAGTAAAATCCCACCTCAGGAGCACAAGACAAGCACAGCACACCGCAGGGGCACTTGTCAGACTGTCATGTTTTACTGCAGTGAACAATTTACAGCTCGAGGGGGATCCTCCTGACAGGCAGGTCTGACCACCCCTTCCAGGGACTCCTCCAGGAGCCTGCCATCTCTATTAGGAGGGAATATAACAGGTTTATTAAACTGTGCTACAAGACAGATGGGCTGTGTGTTACACATGCAACTAACAAGGCATAGAGAAACATCTCCCATTTTCCTAAAGATTGTAGGCCACCTATTGCTGTGACCCAGGTGCCACTTTGTCACATCTGTCACTGTTAAAAACACACCTTGTTTAACATCACAAATATAGCTTTTAACAACAAGAGTGCTAAGAATTCCAATAAAAAGGCAAGTGGATACCCACGCAAAAGAACAGCCAAGTAAAGCACATGGCTCTTACTACTAAGAAGTTCTTATCAAGGATTTTTTTTCCCAGCTTTGTGGTTAGTTTATGTTAGAATGCTACATATGTGACTGTGTAGCAACTTTAATACAAACGAAAAATATACAGAAACTTCAAATATAAAAGAGAAAGATATGGCACATAAGCATCAGATGGCTCTTGGCTGCATGCTCTTAACATCTAAATGCTTGGGAAAACAACACAACTCCCTCGGCTACTTTTGCAGTGAAATACAGGCCGACTTTTGAGCCTTGTTAAAACAGTTCTTGTAGATAAAAGTGCTATGAAACATGCTAGCACTTTGCAGTTTGAATCATAATTCTGTTTCCAGCCCTGTAACCACTGAAAACAAAATTCTAATTTCTCAATTGAGTAATTTATTATCAAGCAAAATCAGGAAAATATTATCAATATCGTTAGGACAGGGTTATATCAATTTATCCCTGAACCAAAACCAACTTAGATTAAAAAAAACCCCAAAACCAAAAAATGCCCCACCCATGGGTAACTTTCAATATCCTATTTTTGTGGGTATCTCTTTGCTAACGTAAGTCTCCTGCAGTATATTCCATCAGCCATTTCAGAATCACTGAAACTAGGGATGGGAGAGGAGCAGTAGTGAGTGCATCACATGTATACCTATTTAAGCAGTACTGATTTGGACTCATGGAGGCAGATTAAAGCAAGGTCATTTTCAGTATTGAAGTGCCTGGACATTCTATATAATAAATGAAAGTCAGAAATGCTGTAAATTCCTGCTGGATTCTCCACTGACTGCACTGAAAGTCCAAGTACAGCCATATTAGATGACAATGAGAATATGTCTAAAATGGTAAGTTGATGGCAGTATTAGATATTTCCAATTTCCAGGTGCTGTGTCCCTCTGGTATTTTATTTGTGCCACACAGAAAACATTTCAGATCCCCAAGACAACACCACAGAGCAGCCTTGTCCTTAAAGTATGAGGAACTGAAGGTAGAGGGAAAAAGTCCATTCTGATTTCTTACCATTTGGTACCTGTTCCTGACCATGTAACCTCTCAGGAGGGCCTGAAGAGCAATAGTAGCATCTCGCATGCGCTGGTATCTCTTGCGGACCACATACATGCGCTGGAACTTCTGAATGGTGATGGCAGCTCGTGTTCTCCGCAGGAACTTGGCATAGCTAAGCAAGAAAAGGATTACAAACAATACCTGTAATTATGTTCCAGTGATTGAGTGCTTGCTATTTTTTGTTTTCATATCCTGAATCTTTAGTTTCTTCTTAATGCTGTCAGTGACACAGTATATTTACTTGCTATTCTGCTGTGTGGCAGTACAACAGAATAACAAATTAACAGTAACCTTGCAAAGCTTTACAAGGAATGCTTTCACTTCCCCTAAGAACTGTACCATACAACTGACAAGATAAACTCAGCCTAATTTCTCATCACCTCTTCTCCAACTTTAAAGCTGTTTCCACTATGTCATCTTCCAGATCTACTCTCCTAACCTCAACTAATAGCAAATGTTTGCTTGTTCTTGGCTCTCTCAGTAAGACAATTACAAAGCATCTGGACATAAGCCTCTTTCTGAAGGTTGGTTATTATAGTCTTCATCACCACCTTGCTTTGAACAATACCACCTGTGTTCCTGCCCTTCTCTCTGGCCCCACAGCCATCCCTCAGAAGTCAATCCAAACAAATCACTGACTGATGCGTGTCCCTTTACAGCGGCACCCTTGATGAGGAATGGCTTCTCCAGACCCAGCTGGGAGGGCATATGGAAACTGGGCAGTAAGGACTCCGACAGTCCTGCTTTACCTCACCTGCAACATATCTCCTAGCACTACTTGTTTTCTGCATCATACAGCCACGGTGCTACTGTCCTCTCAGAAAGGTCAAAACCAGGCAGGACAGACACCCTCATTATATTCAATTTCCTTCATTTCCCTGGAAAATCATTTCCTCTCAGGCAGTGTAGGAAGGTGACAACAAATGTATCACATTTAAATGTCCTACTTAAAGGGCTCTGGGCTAGGCTGGTGTGGGATTTCCCTGAGCAGTGCTTACCATCGTGCTTGGTACCCTCTGACATGTCTCTGGATGGTGATGGCAGCCTTCCTCATACGCATGTACTTCTTCCTCATCAGCCAGCCTCGGATCGTCTTTTGGATGCGGATACAGGCAGCTCTCAACTTATCTGCCCTTATTTTTTCCAGATAGGCTACTTGACCAGCCCGGAAAAATATTTTTGTCTTACCAAACTGGTACTTATCCTTGTCCTATTTTCAGAGGTAAAAAGAGGATAAGTTACAGCATTAAGTGTTAGTGCATTAAAAAAAGGCATGAAGGGCTAAATGAAAGTACAGTCACCAAAGAAGCAAAATTATCTGTGTAATATTTTGGGTAATCTGAGACTTAAATTAAGTAGTGGAGAAAGATATTTTGTCTGTAGGATTCTCTTTAAAAATTAATACAATAAGGCCACAAGCATGGCCCAAAGGAGCAAAGTGAGATTTTTGCTTAGATGAGAAAGCCACGAAGATAATTACATGGAAGGCTACAGGAGGTGACAAAGGGGCCCAGAGGATGAAAGCAATACAGGCAGAGCACATATACAATTTTCTGCTTAAATTGTAGCCGACCCCCTGAATGGTCCATCTTCAACCACATTACAGAGTGCAAACAAAGCAGCTGGGGCTTCAGACATGTACACATCACTGATTGCATCAGGACTAAAGCAGAACAAATCACGCTGCTGCTCAAACACATCTGAAATTTCAGAACTAAACCAGAAAGAGAATAATATTTTATCGCTAAAGGCTGTAGTACTCCTTTGAGGGAAAAACTGAGAATATACAAAGGCACATTGAAAAAAATTAATTTTGTTGGCTGTTCGATTCTTAGTCGAAAGGAACAGCAGTCAAAGAGCTACAGCTTAGGATACATTTGTGGTTTAGTGCTTTGCAGAAGTGCTAAAATAGTGTGGCTATGAGGGAGTAAGCAACATTGCCTTTGTTTCTGCAGATTCCAAACAGTCTCAGCTCTAAGTCCAATACCTTAATCAGCTTCTCCAGGACATTTTTACATGTCTGCTTTCGGTCACCAAGGACATCCTTCTGCCTCATCAGAACACGGTAACGACTGAAGAACTCCTGGTACGTCCACCTGTCCCAAAAGCAGAGAGTGTTAGTCCCAACCATGAAGATTACCCTAAAAAGAACTGTAGATTAAAGCAATCCAGAGAGAGCAAACACACCTGGAGGGGAAGCCGGCCGCGCTGATTCGGATGGTCTCCAGGACACCACAAGCTCTCAGCTGCTGCACTGCCCGCTTCTCATCAAATCTAGGTAGGAACAAAAGGTGGGTCTGCATTACTGGGGGCTCCTGGGTGTGTGCACAGCCAGGACAGGAGTGGCACAGTGGGGAGCAGGGGTGGAATGTGATGGGTGGGGAACATGTCCAGGTAGAGCTCTGAAACTCAGGGGTAACCGAGGACAGCCTGGCTGGAGAACTGTCAGAGCCCACTGGCACTTCCTGCTGGCCAGCCCAAGAGCTACAGGAGTCTTTGTGTGCCTGGGTTTTGAGGAAAGCTCTAAGCAAGTTCATATATGGGAAAAAAGATAAGGAAAAAGGCTTTGGAATCTGAAAAAGCAAATCCCAACAAATGTCAAATGAGCTGAAGGAGTGCAAACCACCAGTTACATTAAAAATTGCTAGCAATGGAAATTTTGGAATTTTTTCTCATATATATTGCCGTAAACAAAAAAAAATTGCATCAGAAGTATTTCTCCCTCTATTCATCCCCAAACATCTGCTGTAATACACGTATACACACACAAAATGAATCCATAACCAGAGAAAGGAGACACAGCACTTCACCCCTGACTGAGCAAGGTTTAGCAAAGCCTTGATGCTTGGTGGCCCTGGGCAATCCCCTCCCAACACAGGCTACTCAAACCACACAGGAACATTCATCTTACGTGAATGGAAACTTGAAGTCATTTGGCTTAATGCAGCGCACGTAGTGTGGAGTTGTAGCATTCAGGGTTTCCATCAGCAGATGAAGAGAGTTTCGAAACTTTTTGAAAAGCAAAGTGAAAAAAAAACCAATCAGGGAATAGCCTCAACAAGCTCAGCTATGTTTGAGATAACCTCAGAAAGTGGATCTGATCTGCATATTTTTAATTATGGCAAAGATGTGTGGACATTTTATGTTTGGTCCATTGATAACTGGAACCAAGTTTTCTAGAGATTGAACCCCACTTTTGATTTGAGTCAGACAAAGTGGCACATGATCCAAAAGACCCAGTTTAAGATTCTCCCACCTTCTCAGCCTCCATGTCAAATTTGTTTTGAAAAGCATCAGGGGTTTGGCATCACAATAAGAAATAGGCCCCCTGAAACTGTGCCCCACAGGGCATTAGTAATGAGGGACTATTTGCTCCAAACTGTAATAAGCTGCACCTCTCAAAATCACAAGTGATCCCAAGAGGAAGCAGGACACCTCGGGACCCATGAGACAGGAGGTGGAGATTATTTAACAGAGCTGCATCTTCAAACTCACCTGATGCCCCACAGTTTTCTTATGTTCCTTGCTGGCTTGACCTGGCCTGGCCTTGGCAGGTTTGATAGGCATTCGAGACAGAGGCACACGCCCCGAAGGGGTTGCTGATGTGGGACTGAGGACCTTCTCCTCATCCTGGAATAACTCTGGTAGCAGCTTAAACTGGTGTAACAGCATAAAAAAATATACAGAGGGTAAGAATCCAGCAAGTGACTGCACCTGTTTGTGCTTAAGGTTAAATTCCAAGCTCAGTTTTTGTAAGAACTGCATTTTTGTTGAACTTCACAAGGGACAAATGCAAAAAGCAGACAAGGGAAGTGGTATACTGAGTGGGCCATGATTTAACATGAGAACTTCGGTGGGTTTGATCAGTGAGTCTCCTTCTGAAGATAAAATTCTGATTTGAGGTGTTTCTTTTTCGCATAGCCAACATGTGAAACTGTTAGATACTGACAGCAGTTTCGTAAGTACCGGTTGCAATTATAAATGGCTGCTTTGATCTAGGAAGGAAACAACAGGGTCCCCTCATATTCCAACGGTGCATCAGTCTCCTTTGTGCCTGAGAGGTATCTGGGACACTGAATAAAGCAGCAGGCAGCAAAGATGATTCCTGCTTTATCACTCCAAATTGAAACAATCAGCTTAAAAGAGGAACCATCAATTAAAAAAAAACAACCACTAGCCAAATTTATCTGACTGAGATCTACTCCCTGTCAGTAGGAGTGGAGGAAAAACCTGAAATGTCCTTCCAAATACCACACAGGACTTCCAGATGCCTTTCTCTAATGGCTACAAAATTTACTGATATATAACTGCTGCTTTGAAGTAACTTATAACTAAAAATAACACCACCAGGTCTTTCTGCTGACAACTACAGAACTTCAGAACCATTACAAGAGTAAAAGAATCTGCACTTCTCTACCTGTCTATGAATAATTTTATATCTAGCATCTGTGCATTTTTTCCCAAGAGAAAGGAGCATTCATTTTTCAGTACTAGAAAGTGCTTGGGCCAAGTACAACCTAAAAAATTCAAAAATTGGTTTTGCCTTATAAAACTCGGTGAGCAGACACGATAACCAACGGAACATGACGCACAACAAAATGGCAGCTGTGCTCTGGTTGTGCCAGACGGGTTGGGAGAAGGCATCAAATGTTCCCCCGTTGCACCCAGTACAGCACTCCAGCGTAACACAATGACTAAGGATGCTACAGAGGTATCCTAAATTCCTGAACTGAAAAAGGACGCTTGGCTAGACCTGAGTCCACCTCTGCAGCTGGTGGAAGAATGACCTTTGCAGAGGGTGATTTACTCTTCTCCTTCCACTGACTCAACCCAGAGCTGAGGGTGATTGAGGCACCTCCTCCTCGTTCAGCTGCCTGTGATGCAGTGTGTTGGTGTGCACAGGCATCTGAGCTACAGAGCCAGGCCTTTGCAGCCTGTACAGAAACTTATTCGAATTTAATGTGATTTTTCTGAAGCTCCTGATTCTCCCACACAGCAGGGGTGGCGGTAAGAATGGGGTCCTCATTGTTTCTACTGCAGATGGATGAGTTCTTTTAAGCTGTCCATACCCAAGACCCCTTCCCTTACTCCAGCCCTGGGAAAATCTGCCTGCAAAAAGGGGCAAGTGCATATCAAAGGCACTATTTTCACAGACACTGGCCCAGTTACTCCAAGTAGAAGAAAGGAACCATGTCTGGCCTCTTCAGTACAGGTCAGCAATAGTGGAGCAGAGCTGCAATGATCCACACTGCGGGACCATTCCTGTTCCTGCTTGGTTTTGGGTTTTAGTATCTCAGTTTTCATTTCACAGAACCCTAGGAGTGTTCAAAGAGAGGGGAAAACACTGATCAAAGGGTAGATAATTCACGTGATAGAAAACAAGCAAGCAAGCACTTCTTCCCTGTAACTTTTTCAGACAACTTAACAGACATGCTGCTAACAATCTCACAGATCACTTCTTTCAATACAGAGCCACAACAGAAGATTTAACAACCATGCCAGGAGCAAGCATAAAAGCCCAGGGTTGTTGTATTGCTTTCATGATACATGCATGGAAATGGAACGAGTTCAAAGAGGTTCTGTGGGTGGATTTACAGAGAAGGCCAAAAGAAATAGTTGAACCCTACAGTGCCTGCCAAGAGCAGTGTGTGTCATGCACTTTGGAGAGCAAGGAAGCATCCAAGCCGTGTGTGAGAGTGGGCACAGGCAGGGTGACAGGTGATGCATTCACTTTAGAATTACCTTCTGTTGGATGTGCACAGCAAACCCAGAAAAAACCACCAGCAACAAAATAAAATGAAAATCAGAAATGCAGTTCTACTACAATTACTAACAAAGAGGCACTGATGAAAAATAAAAATGAAACATTCTTCACATTGGTTTTGGCAAAACTTACCGTGGGGTAAAACGATGTTGGTTTTTAGTGTTTAAACTGAACTGCCTCAAGCTACACTCAGCCTGGCCAAGCTGCTGTCATGCTTTTCCGGCAGCTCTGTCCCCACTGTCTGTCCCTCAGTGAGTGACCGACATCCCTCGGAGCACCCTGTCCCTCTGCCCTGCACAGAGTGCCTGCCTAGCCCTGCCAGCTCCCCAAAGATGCCACCTGCCTCCCCCTCCACCCCCAGCAACTGGCTTCACTCAAACCACTTCAACACTTCTCCCAGAGGAAAGTCTGCTGTGGCGTTTCATTATACCACATGTTTTAATCATTTAGCTTCATATTATCTGCTCAGAATAGAAGCAGAAGAGAAAAACGTTGGTTTTCCTGATAGAATAGCATAATTTTAAATAGCCTGTCCTTGATACTCAGTTTCCTGGGCCATTAGAGCTAGCAAATTCCCAACAGCCATCACTGTACAATGTCAAGTTAATTGCCTTCACATTTCTGAGAGCACAACCAGCATTTCTGCCATTACAAAAAGCAGACAATGCCACTGAAGGCCTGTTCTATAATATTCCTTCACGCAGTATTTTTCAATTCAGATGTTATCTTTCTTTCCTAGATATCAAGGAGGCAAGACTGTAAATTCTGGTTTGTGTCCTTAGGGTCTATATATTTTATTCCTCTCTCATTTTGCTTCTGGAACAGAAATTGGCTCTCTTTCAGAAATTTTCTGCTCAGTTGTCATGCCATAAACAAGGAGCTTCTGTTTTCAGGTTATAAAATTAAGGGTTTAACTGTTAAGCCTTCTTATACCACTACAGTATATCAGAAGTCATTGACGCCTCTACAGAAAATACAGCAAAGTTTTGTGAAAAAGAAATCCCCCCCAATCCCCTTTCCCCCACTCAAAAACCCAAACCCAATAGAAGAGCCCCCAAAGCAACAACAACAAACAATGAAGAGGGAAATTAATGGCTAAATAGGCTGATCTTACATGGGAAAAAATTAGGATATAGGACTTTCTAAATTCATACAGATAACCAAGTAAAACACAAACAGTGTTCAGTTTCAGTTGATCTGATACTAAGGGAGAAATATTTCCTAGGTTTATGAGAAGTTTTATATGACCCTTAATTCAAGGACATAACTGCAAAAGGAGAAAGAAGAAATCCTTATACTAACCTTACTTGATTTTAGGACCTTAATTTGCTCTTCATAAACTGTGTCTTTATTCTTTTCCAAAAAGCCTTCACATTGATATTCCACCTGAAAGTCATCATTTTAAAAAAAATTGTTAGAAGTATTTAATAAGATTATTTTGTATAGAATTCACCAGCTGTAACAGTCACATTTAAAACATAATTCTTTTACATACTGAAAACATCAGCTCCCAAGTGCATCTTTGTTAAATATAGATTTTCCTCAAAGAGAGTGCTTTCCAGTAAAACACAGAACATTAAAATAGAGATGAATACTGCTATTGCATTACATCAGACATATTTCACTGTTGAGAGATGCTCGTGGTAAGGCAGCATGAGTGAACGGTTACCGTAAGGGTGAAGAGTCAAAATGGGTGCTGAGCATCTCCCTCACTGAACTTATCGGAGTGGCAGAGCTGCCTGAAATCCAGATGCAGCTGGGAACAAAGTATCTCATCTCATTAGCTGAGAGGCGGTAAGCACATCTGCCTGCAGCTTATTGTGGAAATGCCTCATTTGTGCTCAGGACTATTCTTACCAGAAGCAATAAAATGACTGAATGTTGTGAAAATACATAACAATTCTCTGTTACAGGGCTGCAGGGTCCCCTGGACCAAAGAACAGCCATTGCCAGATAAAAACCTACCATCTATTTCACTGTCCTAATTCAAAGCTGAAAGAAAACCAAAACTATTGTCAAACGTCCATTTATCAGTGCTTGCACAATGACACTATACCCTGAGCTGTGAGCATTTCAAAGAATTCCTAGAAGGAAGATGACAGAGGATGACCCCAGTGTCTCTGCAGCTGAAAGCCCACTCTGAGCAGGACGTGGGGCACCATGCGTGTTCTTGCTGTGGAGCCCATGCCAGGAGAGGGCAGCAGCATCCCTGCCTTCTCCAGCAGGACAAAGTCAGCGCACACACCGCTGACCACCAGCCGCGGCTTTATCCCTCTTCCAACACGTCTGTGTGTGTTCACATAAACGCATAGAAAACAGAAAATGCTTAGCACAGGCAGCACACCAGAGCTCAGAGCTTTGCTGGTACATGCTTGGAGCTACTCTCAGCTTTCATTGGCCCTTGCTGCTCACAGACTAAGCACAGGAAAGCTTTCAATATTAAAGTCTAGCCTAATGAACAAATTATGAACATTACTATGTAATAGTAATTGATTCCTTCTTGTTCTCTCATCCACAAAATGAAACAGAAATCACGAATCTAAACAGTTACAGAGATATTTTTTATGCTTTCATTAACACTAGACACAAAAAGAACAGGACCCTTCTTCTACACATAAATTCAGGACCCTGGGAGAAACCTAGGCTGGAGGCAGATAAAGGCCTCCAACCCCCACATCAGCATGTGCAGACCTACTGATAAGAATCCCAGAGTTTCTTAAAACCTTTCTTGACAAAGCAGACAATATCCTAAGGCAGCTTTTTTGTGTAACAGGACGATTGTATTAAATGGGATTTTAATTTTTTTTTTGTTTTAACCTGAGGAGTGGCTCGGTTTGACGACTATTGTGGGAGCTCCCCCAAGACACCCCTCAGCCAGCTTCCCTGAAATAGCTGTTCCCTGAGCAGCCGAGGCGAGGGTGGGAGCAGCACACACTGCTCCAGCAATAGAAAAGGGTGTGTTAGCCTCTCTCCTCTTTGCACATTGAGATGGCAGCAAAAACAGTTTTAATTCGTTGCTGCTCTTTAGCTAAAAGGAGCGAGGTACAGGATTTCCTATTTTGTACATTTCTGTTGCATAACTGGAATTGATACAGAATGCTGAGAGCTGCAAAGTCACTAAGCCTCCGTGTTTGGGAAAAGGATGGTCAGTGGTTACAACATGTGATGGGAGTCAGGAGCTTCTCTGTTTCCCTGGCTCTGCACTGTTCACTTCGTCCTCCTGACAGAAGAAGGAAGAGGTACCAGAGGAAAAGTCCTTACCTTGTCAGCAAAGTGCTTGATGATAAAGGCCTTGTTTGACATACGTGGTTTTTCAAAGAGAGCACATTTATTCAAATGAGTATTGTACAGTTTTTGGGCCCAAGAGTCATCTGAGCCTTTTGGCATCTATGGAAGAGAATACAGAATACAGTTAAAATGCCTTGAAAACCTTTCAGTAACAAAAGCATCTAAGAAGATGGGGGACAGCACTTGATGATTTGCTTTCCCATTTGAGCTCCTGACAGGAGCAAGGACTGCACTCACTGTCCCTGAGAAAGGGAAAACTGTCAAAGTCCAAACAAAGCTGATCAGAGACCCAGGAACAGATACATGAGGGAGGGGAGAGCGGTTTCATTACTAAAACAATTTTTTCTCCTCCAGTAATTGCCAATTCTGTTTGCATGCTTTCCAAATTCTTGCAGCAGCAGAGTGTCAAAATGACAACTGTCTGCAGATGACTTTCCCTGTGAGGCCCAGAAGGACAGCTGATGACCTCTTTCTCTGTGAAAGCCCCCGAACACACACCTTGCACTCCTCATCCAAGAGATCCAGAACTCCCATTTTGGCCTCTATGAGGTTGATGCAAGGCTGATTGTCGTAGAAATCTATCAAGGTCCATGGTATTTGTTCCTTCATATATTCTTCTTGTTCCAGCTTAAAGACATGCTACAGGGCAAAAAGAAAACAGTTTTCTGTGAAATAAAATGTAGAATAAATACTCTGAACTCTCAGCTGAATTCATCTTGGAACATTAATCCAGGCTGTCAAGTAACACACTGGTTCAACTGAATAAACCCTTTAACAAGTGTATGAAAAATAAATTAACCTTTTTTCCTGGCCTAAAAACAACAGACTAAATTAAAGCACTCCATATTCTCTGCAAATATCCTATCTTTTTACTGTATTGTCCCACAATTACTACAAGTTCTTTTCTCCTATTAAAAAACAACACAAAACTCAGAAAAAGCTTCAAGTGCAGGAACAGCAACCTATGAAGTGAGATGTGCCATGCTTTTATGATTTAGAAATCATGAACACTGCTCTATTTCAAGCAGAATTTCACTATAAATACTTTCGTGTTTCCTTGTAAAAGAACAGAGCTCCATTTCCTCTTAATGGCTGCTGATTTATTTCTAATATGACACACTGCATTAAAATTTACTCTTCAGCAAAAGCCTCCCAAGAATGACTCTGGAAGTATTAGCACAAAAAATCCTTGAAGGAAAATTCTGTGACAGATTTATCTGCTACAAAGATCAGCAACCATGTAGTTGTGTATTTATTCAAAAATATTATCACAAACAACCTGCACAGCTTTAATGAAATGTGCATAGGAGATGAATTAAAACTTCAGGAAAAAAACAGAATAAGATATTAAACAGGCAAACTGTGGTCTTAATAGAACAAACGCTCTGAAAAACCAAAAAGACTGCTGACTCCAGCTATTTTTTATGATATTTCATCCCCCATTTAACACTTTCTGCATACTTAATGCTGCTGTGGCAGGTGGACCCATGCTGCGAGTGCCCCACCACCAGCATCAAGCAGCACAGGCAGGGTCTGGGGCTGCCACAACACCTGGCCTAGGGTGCCAGTCCCAGCCGCCCTGGGCTCAGTGCACAGCACACATCTGCCAGGCAGCAGCAAACTACCCTGACAAAGCTGTTTATCCCTTTATTTCATTAGCTCAACGCCATCCTTCCCAATGCTGCACTCCTGAACCAAACCGCGCCCGCAGGAGCCATTCCCACCCTGCACCTGCAGGAAAGCCCTGTCAGCGTTCTACTGGCGATACCCATCATATCCAACCAGGATCTGAAAGAAAACAGAAACCTGGTTTTTCAGTGTGAAGGAACTAGCAATTAGGTGGTAAAAAACACCTTCAGACCCCATTTTCCCCGTGGGCAGTGGGCACGAGGCAGGGCAGGGTGGTCGGGCCGTTCCCAAGCCGCCGGCCCTCAGCCAGGCTCAGGCTGCTCCAGCTGCACAGGAAGGTTCCCTGGCTGCAACCAGAAAAGCCACAAGGCTTTCAATTAAGGCAACCTCCACCCTGTGTGCGTACATGGCAGCACAGCAGGTCCCTGTTCACCAGCACAGGGTTTGGCAGCTTGGCAGGACACCAACACAACTGCCCTGTCACCCCCTCCTTCACAAGGCAGGCGCTGCCAGCAACGGCACGAGAGGGAAGGGAACAGGGGCACGGTGACCTTTGCTGAAGAAGAGAACCATTACAGCTCTTGTGGCAGCTAGATTTTGCTGAACAGTTGAGAAAACTCCGAGATCCTCTGTGCCTAGCAGTTATGCCATCCCACTCACGGGGCGGAAGGCAACCATGGCACTGCCCACACGGAAAGGGCACGCTAGGGCTGGAAAGCCCAGCCCTGCTCCAGCACTCTGCTCACTCCCTGACACGCTGGGCTGAGCCACAGGGGATGTGGTCCTGTGAGCACAGTGCACGGAGGTACCATCAGAACGAGAGCTCAGAGCTACCCCGGTGCTGCAGCAGAGCCTAGCAACAGACCTGGCAGAAATAACTTGCCTCATCATTATGCAGGTAAGATATGTAATTGCAAACGTCACCAAGGCTGAGGAGAGAATCGTGATCTCTCCGGAGGAGGGGGAAGAGCCGCCTTCTGCCACACGTCATTCATCAACTTCAGGATGCAGCTGAGAAGCCTCAAAAAATAACCCCGGGGAGGAAGCGCGGGTGGCAAACCTCCAGCAGCGAAGCCGTGCTCCCTTCTGCCCATCCAGAGGCTCTCGGAGGTTACGGAGACACCACTAACTCTGACTGCATCCACACGGTGCTCTCACTGACAGGTAATCTCAGGGTCTTAATTGCCAAGCACTGCTTCTGCCTTATAATTGTTACTGTGATCGGAATTTCAAATAGTCCCAGAGCAGCAGTTAGTCATAAAATCTATTTCTAGGAGATAGCCGATCTTTCCCCATCCCTCAAAGCCCACGGCCAGGACAGCTGGTTAATAGACTGAAGGAATTCATCCTAACCACTGGGGACCCAATTAGCAGAATGGACTTGGGTGAGGGGAAAGGGAAGAGGAAATGCCAGTCATTTCCTACTTACCATATTGAACTGCTGCTGCAGTTTTTCATTGGCATAGTTGATACAGAACTGTTCAAAGCTGTTGATTTCAAACGTTTCAAATCTAAAATATGCATATATTCAAAATTACTAGTGTACTGAAAAAAAAAGATAAAATTACCCAAAATTTTTAAATTCCCTCCCTCCCGTTAAATTCATTGGATTATTTCAGGCACAAGTAACACAGTCAAGCAAGAAAACACACAGGGAAATGGCAAATTGCACTACACAGGCAGTTCAGTGAAGCTCCCTCTCTAGGCAGGGATGAGGAACTCAGGGAAAGGACTGGTGTTCCTGGAGAGCACGTTAGTTATCTCTGTCCTCTCTGTAAGTGCCACCTTGGGAGAATGTGACATGAAAATTGCCTTGTAACTTTCTACAATGCAACAGATAAATGAACTACCAACAGCAAAAATCTGAGATCCCACTATAAATGTCAAAGTCATGACAAAGATCTTAGGTAGCGTGTCAAAACTAAACACCTACTTCCTTCAGCTGGAATAAGCAGCTGCTAAGGTTTGGGTTTTTTTGTGTAATCCATGCAGTGCTAGATGGCAAAGATGAAGATGCCTTGCAGTCAGCTAATTATGTAAGAGTGTCACAGCACTGACAGAAACTCACCCATAGATGTCCAACACCCCAATGAAAGAATGCTGTTTCACAGTGGCGTGAAGGGCTTTGTTCACATGATCTACAATCCAGTTGAAGAGATTAGCATAGATATGTTTGGCAAGTGCGTCTCTGGCATTGATGGCATGAAGTTTGGAAATTGGCTTGATGTAGGTTTCAGTGGCAGTGGAGAGCTTCCTATGGCAGAGCCAGTGGGCCATCTCCTCATACTCCACACCCATGAGGTCACAGAAGATGGTGAGGGGCTCGTGCTTGGGCTAATAAAAACAGGCTCATTAGATACTGAAACAGGATTATCCACAGCAAACACAATCATGCAGACAGAACCACCTGCCAGCAGTGATCCCACAGTAAGCAGCAACAGCAGCTTCCTCAGTTCTTCCTCCTTCAAAACGTAGCAAGCTCCCTTCCCACTTAGCACATTCACATTGCTGAAGTAAATTAGTGAATAAGCATCCTTAAAGGCATTTATTTTACTATACTTGTGTTCAACAAAATCTTCACACAGGGAACCTGCAAGCTTCAGAAAAATGAATCATCTGGCTTCACCGGGATGGACTTGGTATTTTGAATTCTTACAGCTGTCTCAGGTTAAAGGGACTGCAGCTCCCAGGTGGGGCTCTTGACTGCTCAAACACACCCATGGCAGCGAGTGACAGGCAATGAGGCAACGCAGCCTGAGCCAAGAAGCAAGAGGAAGGTGTGGAAGGATTTTATTGCTCTGGTCCCAGCACTTAACAAAGCATTTTCTCAGCGAATTCTGAAGACAAACACTAAGAGATTGCAGCACACAAATGATGTTCTGTAGCTCTCAAACTGGGCTGTACAAGAGAAAAAACTGAGCTTTGTTTAACTAGGTAAAATCAACCAGCAAGGCTTGCATGCTGAGATGGGTATACAAGATTTCTGCATAAAAATATTGAGTGCATTTACCACTCAATAAGACACTACACCTTGTGATTAACATGCCAACTGATCACCAGAAATCAAGGAGGACAGACAGGTCTTTCTTCCCAAGGAACTCCCCAAACACTTCTTCCTCATCCCACTCCCGCTGCACCTGGTGGCTCAGCAGCACACTGACAAACAGTGTCTTGACAAGGACAGATGGCACAGGACTGTTACTACAAGTCCAATAGCTTCAGGGTACATCAGCTTTAAATATTTCCACATCTTTCTGACTTCTCTCAGGCTTTTTTTTCCTTAGAGTTTTCTTTTTTTTTTTTTTCTTACAACATACAGGTCCCATGCGGTTACACATCCAAAATCCAGTTAACTGAGCATGTTTTACTGGCTTGGAAGACAATAATAAAGTAACAACAATTATGAACACTGCACAAAAGAGTGTCACACTGGGGGTGCTCACGCTGGCATTAAACAAACTGATTCACTGCCACAGCAGCATTGGGAGCCCTTTGCTGGGCACCCACGGCTCCATCACCACAGCAGTGCCCCACAGCAGAGCAGTCTGCGTGGCACAGAGCTCTGTGGTGACAGGGCTGCTGCCAGAGAACAGCACAGCCCAGGTAACAATGCCACTGAGCAGACACCCACCACTGCCTGCCAGGTGCTGTCAGGCCAGGACAGGGCTGCACAGGAACCTGCAGGTTTGTGCCAGCTCAGCCAGTGGGGCTCCTGCACTGGAGATACTCATCACAACAGAGGCAAGCTCCTCATGTCCTGGGGCTCATCAGCTTTCTACCTGCGATCATTAAATGAGCTTTCTTTGCAGTGAAAACCTTTATAAGATACACCAAAGAGCAAGACTACTGCCGTGGTTTCAAAGCAGCTGTTAGACGCCACAGACAGATGGTGTCAGACCAGGAACACCGATCACCTCTAGCCCCATGAAGGATCTGTTGTCTGAGCTCCAGACACTGCCACTGCAGATTCTTGAGGAAGGGACTGACAGCGACACAAGATAAAAACTCTGCAAGTGTTGCTGCTATTTCAAGAGAAAAAAAGATGAAAGATGGCATGCCAGTAGTAGACATTCAAGGAGAGGCCAAAGGAGACACTGGTCACTCTAAATCCAAAGAAGAGAAGAGTGACCAGCCAGTGACCATCGGTTTAGTTTCTCAGCTCCAGAATATGGACTTGGATAAGAAGCCTTGGCCCTCACGAGTGAGGAGGGTTTTTCAGATCAGACTGTGTAGTCCTTGTTGCTGATCTCCGAGGCACAAAAGGACTGATAAAACCATGACACTTGGCTGAGTCACACAAATTATATCTGTATATCCTATGCTCATGGCTAGACATCCCAGAGGACTTTGCAAAGCATTTGCTTTGCAATTATTTAGGACATTTTGGCATTTAATGTCAAAAAATCCCCATCTGGCAAAGCATTTACCGTGTGCAGGGAAGATATTCATGTAGGAATATAAAGGTCTAACCTCCTGCTCAGGACTTCAAAGCTAGCCTGGTAGACTTTTCTAGGACAGATCAATTACAGTTATAATTGTATCGCAATGTTATAATACAGAAAGTACTGTCTAAAGCCTCTACACTGAGAAGAGTTGAATTCATCTGCAAAAAACTGAAAATGTTAGCAAACTAGAAATAAACACATTTCCATTTTTATATTTTTACTCTTTTTCAGAAGAGGTCCCTGCAAACAAGCAGAAGGCAGACCTGTCAGAGTGCAAACCATGCCCTTCAGCTCATCTACTACTCACAGGAATAGTGCAGCTGTCAGAATCCCGAGAAGAAAACTCCACATTGCCCAAGTGAAGGATACCAGCAAGGATTCGAAAAATTCCCATCTGGTAGGTCTCACTAATCCCTGAAAAAGGATGAATAAAATGTTTTGAATGGAGAGAGCAGCAGCTGATGAAAAAATCTATTAAGGAGACAAAACCAGTGACTGCTCTGTGTGACTTTGACATTTGACTGTACTAATTGGCTCCACTTCTATCAAAAACATTTTACAACCAGATAAAAAAAAAATCCATTAAAATGAATAATTTAATTTGCTGTTTCAAACTGCTTTGTCAGTGACCTCCAGCACTGCTATACCAAGGGAATCCACCACTTATGTTCACATAATGCATGCTCCTCCCAGATCCACGGTTCCACTACAGCTTAAACACCTCCTTCATGCAAATACCTCAGTCCTGAAGTTTATCAAACTCTCCTGGTTTTAAATACAACAGAGTATGAAAAAAATATACACAAATAGTATAGAAAACAGTTGCTAGCATGTCAGATTTGGGATATGACTGTGATTTACCAATTACCTAGCAAAGTGCAGGCCTGCCTGGTGTTCACCATTTCCTTGGCATCATCAACACCATCAATCACAGGGCTTCCACCTTGCTTCGTATAGTAAAAGTAATTTGCATTCCCTGTAAGAATAAAAACCATGTATTTTACACACATTGACAAAGAAATTCACAGCACATCTGTAAAGCTGTGTCATGATTAAGCTGCTCTTGGCAGAATCCATGATTTGACATATGTATATTTTCACCTTCTGGCTCATAAGACACACTTATTCTAGAGAGGATTTTTTTCAAGATTTAACTGTGGTAATAAGTATTCTTTAAGGCACTTGGTTGCCACAGGAGGTCCTCAAGCATATTCTCTCCCTACCCTTGGTTCAGACTTGCACACCGGTGGAATAATCTTTTTGGAAGAAGTACTCTCCAAGTCTGAGCCAAGCACCCAAGCAGTAGGTGCAGAGCTGACAGCAGCAGCACTCTGGAATTATGTGACAGATATTACTGTGCTATTACTGCATCAGGATAGGACATTTTACCCATTTTCTTCTCTTTTCTCATTTATGGCCTGGCTCAGCCTTATGATTATCTGTGATCCATTCAGGCTGAGAAGTGAAGGCTGGAGAACAGACAGCTCCATTCCACTCTGGGGACAACTCTGGGCTCCACTGGGACACCAGTGGCTCTCCTGTGTAAATTCCTACGGTTTCACTGGCCATGCTTCCAGCTGCACTAACAGACTCCTTTTCTTCTGATTAGCTAAGGTTCCAAGAATGCTGAAAGAGAAGTCTGCTAAATGGCTTCTTTAGTTATAATTACATCAGTTCCTTTCTTTCCTGTGTTAGCAGATGTGAATCCTAAATGTGCCAGGATGGTGCAGAAGAGCAGAGAAACACTGTAAAACCAGAACAGTATTTCAGAAACCAGGACAGGCTGTGCAGTTTTCCTACTATGAAACCGACTTTTAAAAATATACAGGAAGTACTGAAATTTATACTGAATATTTAAAATGATGAGGTGATTGTCTATCCTAAGGTCATCATCATGCCTTTCTTTTACAAAGCACCAACTCCTGTAAAAGCAGAAACCTTTCTTCTATCAACATCTTAATTTGAAAAAAGAAAAAAATTCCCTTATCTGCTTTTTGATCAGCAGGTTATCAGAGACTGTAAAGTAATTGTTGGTAACAGCCCAAGTAAAAGTATTCAGATGCAAAATAAGTTTTTCAGGTGCTTATACCAGAAAGGGTAAAATTTTCTAGTGGCTGGAACAATGGAAAAAAGGTTTTAAAGAACTAAGAGAAGAGAATTTCACCCTCCAGGAAGTAAGTCCTATTGATTGCAAATGCAGTGTATTAGAGTCTGCTGAATACACAAATTTGTTTTATCAGAAAACCACAAAGTCTGAGGTCTATCACTTTAGTATCTGAAGGTTTAAAAGTTTAGAATTTAAAAGCCAGCAGTTCTTCTTTTGCCTCTGTGGCTCAAAAAGCTCAGAGATGTTGATTTGTCCCCACAATCACACAACACAACGAATGTGGATGTCATACCTAATCGTAGAGTTTTAAACTCGGGCAATGCTGCAGAGGCACAAAGCTGGTAAAAGATGTGATAATTTCTCTCTTCTTCTGCCTTTAAAAAGAAAGGAATTTGTTATTTTTCACCACTTAAGAAGTGGCAGAAACAACCATGAGCAGAAATGAATTACTATGTATAATGCTTCCTCTAGCAATACATTAAGAGGACAGAAGCCACATGGAAAAAAAAAAGGATGATAAATCAGCATCTATCATTTCCTTCTTGGTTAATTTAATCCATTTTCAAAGGCAAGAAGCATGCAGACATTTTCACTTAAAAGAAAAAAAGTATGATTTCACTTTTCAGAACTGTAGATTACTATTAAATATAGATCAGGATTCTGTGGGTGGGTGGAATGATCATATTCAAAAGTTTTTCATTTTCCAAAAATAACTAATACCGTTCGCCTCAGCATTTATAGTAAGCTGGTAAAGGGAGTATCTTCCTTGCCAAGGCAAAGCTTGAATTTTAAAATGAAGGACAAACACAGCCCAGAAGGTTATGACTCATGACCAACACCATAATTCTGAACTTAAGCGCTCTAAATTTCAAACCTTCAAACCAAAAAGGAACAAAAAAATATTCTCTTCCAGCTAAACCATGTGCAGTAGGTCTCTCTTTTAAAATATACAGCAGCATTTCATGTAACATCCCCACATAGTACTAGCTGTAATTATTATTATTTTTATATCTTTAGGCAGCCAGTCAAGGATAAGTCCATTATTACTGAGCTCTCAACTATAAGGCAGGCAAAGATGGAGAGGAAGTGTGAGACACAGTGAATTGGTTCAAGTACAAAATAACAAAATTAAGAGATCACATCAGTATTACCTGAAACACCACCCTTGATTTTTCCAAGAGGTAAGTTCTCATGTTAGCACCAATGATTCGATACCTCTTATCAAAACCAATTTCAATGTATTTACCAAAGCGACTGCTGTTGTCATTCCTGGTAGTTTTGGCATTTCCAATGGACTGAAAAAAGGGAATATTGTAAAGGTTAAACAGCTTGTAGAAATTATCACATCTATTTAATCATCTACATGGCTCATAAACACTTAACAACATAAATCGTGTCCTGGTTTAAAGATAATCAAGAATTTAATGAAGAATGATCTCTGCCTGGTCAACAAGTTACATCAAAATACAGTTATTTCATTAATGGAAGATTAGGAGCTGATCTTCCTAGCAATTATTTCACTTCCACATAGTCTAACTTTACAGCTAAAAATCGTTTATTGTTCTCTCAAAAGGAAATAAAGAGTCTAACAGAAAGCTCACATACACACAAATTTCTTCCAAGAATTTATTAAAACCGTAAGAATTATTTCACCTGGATATATTAATATAGGTAGGTGCACAGATATATGTACAGCACTTGCAACCACTCAGAGTCGACCTATCATAAACCCACAGCCCGCTCTGTTCTGCCTGGATAACAGTTTATTATTACTATTACTCTCTAACCACCACATTTCCAAACTACTTCTGCAAACATATAATTTTTAAATATTTACCATGTGCCTAAGCATAATCTAAAAATGAACATGCACAGGCTTGTGTCATTTGCCTGAAACTGAACCCCTTCCACAGCAGCTTGGTTACTGACCCAGAGACAGACAGCCCTTGCTGCTGCCCTGCCTCGTGCTGAGCTTTCTCACATTAATTCAGTACAGCTTCACACAGAACAAACAATATTTCATGCATTTCCTCTATATTACATGTCCTGGGACACTCAGGGCAAATAATGACTGTGGGTCCCACATGGTCTTGGTGCAATTCTGCCTTACCTCATCATCTTTAGGGTTCACCCCACAACAGACACCAGCTGGATACATCAGAATTCAAGGCATGCAAATCACAACATGCTGAACTTCAAAGAAAAGCATTTTCTCTTCTCAATTAGACCTTGTTTTAGACATCACACAGCAATTCACCTTCCAAAAAACTCCTAAAGGTATCACTGTATCAAAAGCGTGGCATTTGGAAGAGCTGAGATGCAGCACACTGCCTTTCATCACATGCCACTGTGTGTGTGTTACTAAGCCCTAAGTGCACCGCTGGATCTGTGTCCTACTTTGCCAGTCCACGCAGCATCCGCTGCAACTCTGTGCTGAAATAAACTTGAGAAAAACAAATGAGGGCAGCAGCGCTGCTGAGTATCCCACATCTGCAAGCAGAAGGCCAGGGAACGGGTCAGTGCCAGCTGGCACAGCCTGGAAAGTGGGATTAGGCTGTCACAAACCCCACGGGAGCAGCAGCACGCACACCCCACAGAGCAGATGTCAGAGTGGGCATCAGATGGACAGCTGCTGTGAAGGATCTAGGAACAAACTGCATCTCTGCAGTTCTAAGAAAAATCAAATTCATTCAAACTGAACGTACTCTAATTGCACTCTTGTGTTCTGAAATTATTGCTACTGTGATACACTTTGCTGGTGGTGGTAGCAATATAATACTGTAATATTTCAGAAACCAATTATTCCTTTGAAAGGTATTACTGATAAAAACAGAAAGTCTTTGGGATTATAACATGACCTGCCAGAATGCATACAAAGCTGCACCATTTGCATAGCTACAGAGGGTAATGAAGAATGAGAGGCAGGAAATTACATATAAAGATGTGTTTTAAGACTTGTCGATTTCTACATTTGCAATAGGAAAACTGTATATAGTTATTGATTACAAAAGTAATCATTTAAATAGTTCCTAGAAATATACAGTGATCTCTTGACATTATTTAGTTAATACTCATGACTGAGTATTCAGTAGGCTAAGATAATGTGATGGTAGCTCATAAAATACTGATGTTTAGTTTGTCCAAATAGAAATTTAAAAATAAAATGAGATTCTTCTCCTAAGACTTTACAGTCAGCTTAGCAAGTGAGAAGTTTCCTGTTTCTAAAATGAAGTACTCATTTTCTTCCTAAAATATATGGGTTAATTTGTGTTTCTACTGATTTTTCAACTGAAGAATTCAAAACATTAATTATGCTATCATAAGAGTCTGTCTCAACATCAAATTTTACAACACTCACTCTAAAGCTAATTTAAAGTTCAAGTGTTGGAAGTAAAAAGGATAACTTTCATTCAATTATAATAACCTTTAAAGCAATTGAAATATGTATATTTGGATATCACGTTCACAAAATTCTTATCCCTAGAAAATACAAATAAAACACCACCACTGATTTTTAGTGAATGAAAAAAGTTATAGATGGGAAGCTCTTTTAAGTCTTCACTTTAAACTTCCTTCCTTTTGGAAATTAACTCAGACAATTAGCGGTCTAATGAGCTGATGGCCACTGATTGGGCGGTGCGGCCCAAGAAGTGAGAGAGCAGGATGTTTGCTTTAGGCTTTGGGACCAAACAAAAGGAGTGGTGCAGGGACACCTGCAGAGTTTGTACTTCACCCAGTGAACACCAAGCACAGAGCTGTCCTGCAGAGTCCCTGAGCAGAGCTCTCCCTGGCAGGCTGGCGGTGAGGACACCTGGCCCCAGGTAGCACTGCTGGGCAGGAGGACACTCATCAGCACCCAGCGAAGGTCAGCATGGCAAACCCTGGATGGGAGTGGCACTCACTGCAAACGCTGAGCACTGCAAGGCTCCCTGGGCTCAGCTCTCCTGCCTTCCTGCCGTGGCTGCACAGTTGGATCATCACTGCCCAGCACAGCACAGCGTGTTCGATCCCACAGAAGGAATTTCCAAACAGCACACAGCACCGCAAACCAGGCACAATTACCTTGTGACAGACACACAAACTGTGCTGGGGCAGCTAGAGTTTGAGTATCATGAACTCCTCATGCCAGAAGGAAAGGAGGAATAAAACACAGTTCATTATTTTTTAAATACCTGAGAAAAAAAACAATGGCAGCATTTTGCACTTCACATTTCACTGCAAGCACTGTATTTACTCATCTTTCACACTTCTGCAGAGAGATGCCCAACATCTACCAAGGCATCAGTGGTCCTAAGCATTTTCCCAGGCTGTTCACAGGCATGGGCATGTGTGTGCCTATGGACAGGGCTGCTTCTCTTGAGAAATTCCCCCAAGACTTTCTCTCTGATGAATACTTTCTTAACACAGACCCTCAACTTCAGCCACAACTTGAATCTACGCATGTGGGCAAAGACACAAGAAACAATTCAGGTGAGTCTAAGAAATCTTTCCTGCTTGGCTGTGATATCAGAGGTACAGCCTCTCCAGAGCTTCCCAGAGAACAGAGACCCTGAAGCAGAAGGAACTGTGCATGTCCTCTCAAAGTCTATTGCCAGCACCTGTCCTCCCAAGCCAATGGCTTTGGGACTTGACTACAGTTAGTTACAAATATTTCCAGAACTGAAACATGAGTCTGAGCTAATTATAGCAAAATTACGTGTTCTGATGTATTTTTCTCCCCTGAAAGAAACTGTGTGCATCCCACATAACTTCGTTTTCTCAGTCTCCTTCCTAATTGTATTTCCTAAAATTTAACATTTGCGTTACTTCCTTTCAGGGTACAATCTACTGGCCCCCACATGTTTGGTGGGTAAAACCAACACTTTTATCTTCTTTGGAATTTTAGACACAAAACCAGTCTTCTCCAATTGCATTTGGCCAGCAGTCTGGGAATTACCAGTTACAAAGCTGAAGAGACTTAAGGCAGCATTCTTATAAAAATTACTTTGTTACGTGAAATACATTAACAATACTGAAACATTATCTGCCATCTTCTCTCAGTCTTTCATAAGTGTTACATAAAATACGCCTTAAACACCTCCTTTTAAATGGATTAAATGCAAAATTCTTTTAAAATGTTTTTAAAAGGTATGGATTGCTCTCTCTGTTGAATGCTTATGTTTGCCCCAGAGTAGAAACTGCAGCTGGAGGATGGGGTTTAGTGCAGTAGCTCTTACCTCCATGATGGGGTTGGAGGCCAAGACTTTCTCCTCAACATTGGCTTCACTGGCAGATCCACTGACCGTGGCAAAGTACCTCATGGCATACTTAGCAGAGACAGTCTTCCCAGCTCCAGACTCCCCACTGACAATGATCGACTGGTTTCGCTCATCTCTGAAACACAAACACATGTTAATTCCCAGCTGTTCTCTCAAGTACACTTCTTTTCTGCATCCCCAGCTTGGCAACAACCCTTCCACCACAAATGTTAGCAGTACAGCATCAGCTAAATGCACATGGCAGGCACAGGGCAGTCAGTTACCAAGCTGCCTGCCAGCAGGATGTTCCTCAGGATGGATGCTCCTCCAGGATGGATGCTCCTCCAGGATGGATGTTCCCCCAGGAGGGATGCTCCTCCAGGATGGACACTGCTGGGACAGCCCAGCCAGCCAGCAGAGCTGCTTTAGAGCACCTGTTATTGCGAGTCACTGTGTGCTTCTGCAGCTACTTCTATCCAGAGTCTGTGGTACTCCACTAAATTATCAGTGTTCATTAGTAAAGATGATCATGAATGCCATCTCACAGACAGAGAAATCAACATGAGAGTCAGCCACAGAAACCTTTCATCCCTCTGGTCTAAGCACCAGCTTGTCCCAGAACTGCTCTGAATCTGGAAAGTTCAAGCATGGCTGCTCAGGACACAGATAGCAGCTCTGGAGTGAAGACAGTCAGTTTGCTGACTGTGAAACAATTTCTTCTTATGTAAAAAAGAATAATTTCCATTTGCTCCTAAAACAATTTTCTCTAAACTCAAAGAGGACTCTGCATAAAACTAACTATATGAGTAAACAACACACTACAAAATAACACAGAAATTAACATTTATAGAGCCTGAAACTTTCAAAATAAAGACCATTTGTGCTTTATAAAACTTTTACATTTTCAAAGGAAATGAAGTTAAAATGAAAGATATTTCAAAGCATTCCTATGAGTTGCATGAACTTAACTCTATCTTACACAATTATATGGTAAGAGGAAAAAGGAGGAATAAAACTTTCCCCCAAAGCTTTACAGAGCTGGGGCTGGAACACAGAGCATATCACAGGAACTGTGAATGAGATTTCAGGCACATCCATGCTCAGGCAGCACAGTGCCAGCCTGCAGGGCCTGCCAACGCCTGCCGTGGGCATCAGGAAATGCTGCCTAGGGGAATCAAAGACATATGCCTGGAAAAACGACCTGTGGTTTCTGTAGGCAAAAGGCACTCCAGAAGATCTGGAGTTCTGTTTCCAGGATGGTAAAAAAATCCCCTGCTGATGAAATAATGGAGCTATTTATCAAACGTATAAATTATACGTGTCGCTTTTCTGTGTTGAGTATAGGAGGCCCATCTTAGTCAAAATCCATGATTTTGTCTCAAATTGGTGTTACAGGTGCCAATGCTTATGAGCCCGCTGGCATCCCTTCATACTGCCAGCCCCAAATGGAAACTGGGGTGTGTCCATGTCCCTCAGCATGGCCTCTGATGCACCATGGCCCCCAGAGGCATGAGCCTCCTCCTCCTCCTCCTGCCTTCCTCTGTCTCCCAGGATGATCTCAATGCCTGTGATAACCTGAGGTAGGTACCCCAGACACCTCTGGCTACCTGGCCAGGCCTTCCCACCTGGTGGAAGAATGGTGACCACCTCTGTCTCCCACCCTGGAGCTGAACACCATTCTCATCAGATCAATTCGGATTCCCACTGATTTATGGTGGTTTGTGATGGAACTCCTCAGCACATGCTCTCTCCAAGAGAGGACTGGTTTGTGTGGTCATCAACACAAACACCAGCTGACCTATTCTGTCAAACCAAGCCAATTTAAGTGCCATCAGATATGAGGGCACTACAAACTGGACATCACCCCACTGCTGGCAGGCCCAGTTACTCACCTGTGGGCACAGGCTCTGGATAATTACTATTTACAGACTCCTCTGCTATTCTCAAGCTGCTGCCTATCTTCAAAACCAATGCCAAGCCCTCAGATAAGTGCACAGCTGCTGCACCCCCTTCGTGCTGGTCAAAGCCACAAGCTGAAGGAGCCTCTGGTTCTGTCACTCATCCCTGGGATAGCCAAGGTGGCATTTGTCTAACCAAATTAGGGTACTGGTTGAAGCAGATTTTCCATATTTTGGTAAAAAGAAATTACTTGACGTGGCTGAGTGCTGCTTTAAATTTAATAGCAAAGTGTTAAGATCAAAGCAGCCTAATTTTATGTTCTCAACTTCCATGTAACATATGCAATAGGTGTGAATGACTACAGCACAGTTCTCACATTCGTACACACCAAGCTGTCAGTCTCAGTGGGAAAGCAGAACTGTTCTGCCTGATAACCCAGGTTATGTAGTCGAGGTCACACAGACCCAACTGCCAGAGATGCCAGCCTTGGCCACAAGGCTCATCCCACCCTCTGACAAGACCTCATGTGACAGGGGCCATCAAGCCTCTGTGCAGGATCTCCAGGGAGGTCTGTGTGCGTGGGATGGTTTGCAGCACAGTGAAGATTCCCAGCTGGAAAATGAAAACGAAACATTCTTGCTTCTCCCCCATTCCCCCTTGCAGAGTTCACTCCTGGTAGACAGAGGTGTGTGGGAGAGAGCCTGTGGCTCAGGAAGCTGCGGGAGTTATCTGGATCCTCCTGCTCAAAGAGAGCAGCAGCAGGATGCAGGAGAAATCCAAGCAAATGCCTAAAATCCAGGCTTAAATGGGACAACCGGTAACAAACAGTTTTCCTCTCCCACAGATGGTTCCTGCAGTGAGTCAAAAACAACCATTTTTTCATAGGATCGGCACAACTCTCTCTTTTTGCTCCTGTGCTCATTCAAACAGAAGAAAACCCAAACCATGCCATTCTAAAATGTGAAACTTCTGGCCTGATTTCAGGGGCTGCCTAACACAGGAGACAGGCAACAACATAACAAGCTTTTCATTTGCAGATCACCAGCTGTTTCATGTATTAAATATCGTTAAATAGATGAAGACTGAGGAAGCTCAAGTCTATGAAATGGATCCTCTGATGGTTAAGCTTTTTTAGCTCCCAAAGTACAAAAGGCTTTCAGAAAACCAAGAAACGCAAACTCACTCAGACTTCTGACAAAACAGACTTCTGACAAAACCATCAATAAAAAACGAGCTCTTTTGCCAGGAAAGGAACATGGAAATAAAGGTGCCTCATTCTAACTGTCACATCCCTGAAGGACACATGTGGGAGCATGGATAATGCACATTGGTTTTGCAGTCCTTAGTCTCCTCTCAGGAGCTCCACTTTTACAAAGACAATAATGAAAAAATGAGTTAGAAATAATTTCTCCTGAAAAATACTGTTGCTAATTAGCCAGAGTTTCTTACCCCCATGCCATAAGATACGAAGACATACCCTTCTCCTTAGCACGCTCGTGTGCCCAGGAATAAGAGATCCATTATTCTATTCCTCTATAAGCACATGCACACATACACATTGCATACACTGGCCTGGAGGAGATAGGGTTTGCTCTGTGCTCTGCAAACATCACTGCTGTCCCTTCTGCAGGGACTCTGTGTCTGCAGCAGCCACAGCCACCGTGGCAAACAAAGGGACACTGCAGCAGTGTCCTCCTGCCAGCACCCCATCCATGCTCAGGGCTGCTCTTGTCTTCAGCACTACATTAATCCATTGTTCTGCTTTAACACACTGGAGTGGCCATCCTCTAGCATATTATTCTTTGTGCTTTTTGGCAGAGAGAAAGGAAAACGCAACAAAACGCCCGAGATGGCACTCGGCAGTCGAAGGAGAAGGACTGTGTAACACAAACCCAAAGAGGGCAGGGGATGAGCTCTCACTGCCACAGCCCCAGGGAGACTTGGCTTATGGACATCCTGCCACAGCAGCGAGATACTCAGTCTGGGAGGAGGGTGGAGTGGTCCTGCCAGGCAGCTGTGCCAGCTCAGCAGAAAGCTCCTTAATGACATAAAACTTTAAAGAAATGAGACGCCACATTTAAAAGCAAAATAACAAGTAAACTAGTGTCAAAGCACCTTGGATAATGTATGCAATGTGGTGAGAATTATTTTTAATGATTTGGTGTAAGCGGGGGTCTGTCTAAAATATAGCCTCTGTTTATGTCAAACGAAATTTTCATAATCAGGCTGCATTAAAAACAAAACAAAATTTAGAAAAAAAAAACCACAGGAAAATATCCCAGAAAACAAAAGTGATACCATCCAAGTTCTTCCTCGAAGATATAATTCACCTTTTGAGTTATTTTCAGTCAAATCATTAGCCCCTGACCTTTGACCTGACATGTGGAGCACTTAACATGGCACCAGTCAGAAAAAAAAGCTATAATTAAAACTTTCTGCCAATGAAACAAGTAAGTAGGGCAACAGCTTTATGTGTGACACCACTTTGCAGCCAGATGCCACATTTTATGCAATACTTCATCTTGCAGTTTTTTTCTCTGCATAAAATATGTAAGTAGATGGTTTTAAAATTAAGATTACTTCTGAATGGAGGGAACATTTTAATTACGCTTTTGCAAACAGAAATGAGGGAAAGCAATCTGGGAGATGAGAGGTGGAGGAGTCTTCTTTCCCCCAAAGGCAGACAGCAATCGGATCCTGGTACACAGAACTACACTACAGTGATGCAATACTAAGCCAAATTATCTTGAAAAGATAAGACTGAAATAGTTTGACTGGGAGCAGTTTATCACTTATGGAAACGCCACCAGGATCACATTTAGCTTTTGCCATTTCTGAACAGTGCAGGAGAATAAAGGAATGACAAAACTACATTAAAACTGCCATTTTAAGATGACAGGTCCAGACACTTCACAAGCTGACATGTGAAATGATAGGCTGAGATTGCCTGCAGTATCAGAGGATTTGGTTCAGAAATCTTCTATATAAATTCTCACAGGCCTATAGTTTGGGAATCATGTGAGGGTTAACAGCTATTTCTTGATAAATAAAAGAATGAGAACACACTATGGAATAACTAACTGATAATTTTAAGCAGTGTTCGCTACCACAAAAAATACTGCAGAACCAGATTTTCGCATAGGCTGGTAATTTTTTAACACAATTTTACTTTATCTAGAAAATTTTGTCGACAGGCAATATGTTTATGAAGAGATTCACTGTCAGAGTGCCAAAACTGAATAGATATAGTCTTACCTAGTTCCTGGAAGCTTGAGATTACAGCCTACATAGCAACAGAGGCTTCTTAGACTTTGAATAAATGTTGCAAAATTTAACACTGAAGATAGTTCCTGATCAAAGAAGGCTCAGCACTGAGGAAGACAAAGTGCTGGAAACTGACTGGAGATACCTTACATACAGAAAAGGGTTTTGCAGATTATGAATGAAATGACAACACATGAGAAACCAGCAAATGGTTGTAAAAAAATCACCTTGTTTTCAAGAGGTGAAAAAACCCTTTGTTGATGTGCATGTATCTTAATGCAAAGCTTTTAATAGCATTTGCTACTTTAAATCCTGTATTTCATAACAATATATGGTACATGTTTTCAGAAGAGCTCAGTGTGGAGGAACTGCTGCTCTCAGGAGGTCACTGTCACTGGGCACCTCCAATTTGTCAGTGCTGCAACAACACTGACTAATCACTGATAGCTGTCATCATCCAAGGCAGCTTTTAACGATTTCAGTTGACCAATGGAAAAATTGAGGCAAAAAAAGGAAAAACCAGTGCAAGAAATGAAACATTAAAGTTGCTAATATAAAAGGCAAAGTTGTCAATTTTAAACAATTTTCATTCAAGATCACTGCACCCACGTAAGCTGCTTCCCACAAAAACCAAAACAGCTTATTGCATCAAAGCCATTACTTCCACAGCAAACTGTCCAAACAGATCAGGATAATCAAGACATATAGACTGAAAAATCCTTACAGATATCCTTGTTTACCTTCTTCCTCAATACCAGCTGAAAATCCCTCTCTGAAGCAGGAACACTAGAAGTTAAAAACTTCTCTATCAATAAGCATTTCAGAGAGGATTAAAGAAGCCCAAAGCTATTCGATTTAATCATCAAAGCACAACACTTTTTTGTGATTTTTTTGCTTCCTATGACTGAGGCATCAGATGTATCACTTGATCTTGGCTTTCAGACTCATGACTCCACAGCAAATAATGTCAAATAAATGTGTATAAGCACACCCCCCACATAAACATCAACTTGGGAAAACAAACACAAGGAATACAGAATTACTGACAACAAAAGGAATACAGAAATTATTGACATATTCCTATCAATCCATTCATACCCAAGCTACCAGCATGTCTCCCTGGAAAAATTTTATCATTAACAGCTGATTTTAAAAGATTCAGATATGGACTTTGAAATGCTTGCCTGTGATGAACTACTTCAAAGTTGAGCTGTCTCCATGTCATAACACAGATGAGATTGGCAGGAAAGATCAGAGTGAAATACCCTTATATATAATGAAGAAAGCAAATAACAGGGCAATTTGATAAGAAAAACATTAGTACTTACACTTTGCCTTTGATCCTAAATCGTCTGTGTTTGTTAACCTGGAGGACACTGCCAAGGTGCTGATGTTTTTAAGGAAGTTTCTTGTCAGGGTGGCTTGAAGGCCACCACCTCCAGGACATCTTCCCCCCTCACTGCTTCAGTGCTAAAAGGCTAATTAAATTTCCTGGCTTTTTTTTTCTCCACCTTTTTTTTTGTTTCTCCCCTCTTGTGGAGTTGCTACTGCTTTATTCTTTTCCTGTGGAATAACAGGCTTAGGTTACAGGTAAGGGCACCAACCCCACTGCATATGATGGTTTCATTTTTATTTAACTCAAAACAGCACAAACTGCTGCTGAAGGCCTGATCCTGTGATCTTCAAACATTAAAATCCCCTACTGTTTCAATGCAAGTACACAATAAATAGCTTTTATTTAATTTAGCAGTGACAGTTTGGTCTTTATCTCTCTACTGCTCTTCTGCAGTTCTGTGGTGATAAGACAGACCTGTAAGCCTGAAACTGCTTTACATTTTCAAAACAGTGAATTTTCAATGATCAAAGTACCTGACATAAACTGCCAGGGAAGGAGCCTGTGACTCAGGGAACATTTGGGACAGATCCCATTCTCAGCACACACACATCAATGTGCGTCACGCCCATCAAAGACAGAAAAGGAACTCAGTGCTTTGCCATCCTACAGCTGAATTATGGCAGCAGGAAACCCAACCCAAGAAAATAACTTAGAAACTAATGACAGCGCTGAAAGGTCAGAGAGGTTTCATTCTGAAACACTGGCAGGTTTGGAATCTTGCTGTACTTTCATCAGCTGCAGCTTCTCTGTGAGCCATAGGATTAACTAGGGACCCACAAAAACTTAGTTTAAGCTATTTTCATGTTTTACACCTTAAAGCAGATTTCCAAGCCTCTCAAGGATACACATACATATATGCAGCTGACATGATTTAGTGTCTCCAGCAATACAAACAGAACTCTGACCTAAGTAAACATCCTATTTTTGCAACCAATCTCTCAGCATCCCCACTGCATATTTGTGACAGCATATGACCAAAATAACCTGCAGTATCTACAGTCAGAACATTCACACATCTTTGTATCTGACAGCAAGACTAAAAAAATCTGTTTAATAATGATTATTTTCTCCCCATGAGGCTCTGGTAACAAAGCCAAAATAAATTAAATTTATACAATGCACTTAAATCAGAATTGCTAAATATCACTGTAATTGCTTTACTGATGCTCCCAAATACCTTAGAAGTACTGCTGTTATAGAAATCACAGAATCAAAGAACAGAAAAATAAATCTAATACTCCACACATACTAAACAATCCATTCAGGCTTGGAATAATTACTCACAGAAAATATTTTAACTCCTTTCTTGGGAAACCCATCAGATTTCATCAGGTATCAATATAAAGCCAAGACTTCTCTGTAGTATTGAATGTTTTGTGAGCTTCACAGAAAGCAGCTTGGTTAACTCATGAAGAAATTTAGGAAGGACCTTCCCAGCCGCAGGTGGGCAGCCCCAGCAGGCTGAAGGGAGCTCTGTCTCCAAGGGACCTGCACCTTCCGATGCAGGAAAGAGGATGCACAGCTGATGAATGCAGGCAAGAGAATAAAGCACCAGAAAGACAAATCCATGGTATAAGATGAATAAGGATTTGCACAACTCCCGTGAAGGCTCACTAAATATGTCTGATTTCAATAAATGTTGAAATAGTGTTTCCTAAAAATACCAGTGATTGTAAACTTGAAACCAAAACACAGCCATACCTTTTTTTCCCAGGACACTCTTCTCTTTTCAGCACAAAATGTGGTTTTGGGGAGATAAAAGGATTTGGATTTTTTTTGCAGACTCACCAGCCTGTGCTCTCACCAGACCTGCCCTCCCAGTCCCGTGCCACAGTAGGTTCATTTTTTGGGCAGTTGTGCTCCACTTTTCTGTGATGCACCCACCGTTACAGTTACTTGTTTTTCTAGAAGACCAAAACAGCTTCTCCACTAATCCTAAAATAAAAGGCAGATGTAAAACCCACCAGCGCTGGGAGGTTTAACACAAGTCAGTGCAATATATTTAGCTTCACCTTTGCCTAAGGGCAGCGTTGTGTGGCAGCAAACAAGGCTGTGCATGCTCAGCTGCACTCCTCCAGTGCAAAGGCCTTTGAAACTCAGCCCAGGGCAGGCAGCATCTGCTAGGAGCCATTATAAAACCTGGCAACTCTACAAACACAGGATTTGCTTTTCAAACAGAAGTAATTTAACTGTTCGATAAATAAATAAATAAATAAACCAACAAGAATTCATTCAGCAGTTTTCTAATGCTCTTGGACTGATGGAAAGCAGCAGCAGCCAGCTCTGGGCTGCCTTCCCAGCACCTCTCCCATTGAGGGCAGGAGGCAACATCTTGCCCTTTTATCAGCCTTGTGGATAAACTATTTTAATCACAAAGTTCTTTGCAGCCTTAAATAAATTCTGTAGCCCCCTGTTTCTGGATTTGGCTGGTGGCCTCCTTAAAATGGGGAAGTTCCCCACTTTGCCCCCTCAGTTTCCAACTGCTTCCAAGCCCACGCTGCACAAGCACACCTCGCCCTTCTCTCTGCAGCTGCTCAGCCTCTCTCCCTGGCAGGTCACCTTCCCTGGAGAAGTCTTCTCTGCAACCAGGCAGACCTGAGAGGTGCTCTACCTTCACCCCTACTGCCCTTCCCCTTCATTTCCAAGTGTCCATCTTGCAGTGGTGTTTGAAGAGTGAGCACAGCCCCTCTTTCCCTGCACAGCCAAGTCACCACAGCATTCCCAGAGCTGAAGCCTCCAAATTCGCTTGTATTGGCACATCCCAAAAGGTGTGGCCTGGCACAGATAATTTACTTTTTCCACCCTCAGAGGGCTGGTGTGCAGATTAACCAGGTACCTTCTGTAAAACACCCAGAATGTGCAGAGTGCTATGTCAGCTCCAAGGGTTATCATCAGAAACTGAAGCGCTCTGAACCATTCTGTAACGATGTGATGGCAGAACAGGAAAAGAAAATAAAAAGTGAGTTCCAAGTGTTTTGCCCCAGCAGCAAGCTCAGAACAGCAGCCACCTTTCTGGGTCTGCTCCACCTTCACACCCTGTATCCATTGGTTTATTTTGACTGTCTGGATCTAACATGCTCTGGCCTGACACATCCCAGTCTTCACAGATGCCACACATTAACAATTCAGAGAATTCTTCAGCTGCAACCTTGAGTCACAACAATTGCTCCTGACTAAGCAGCAAATTAATTCTTTGTAAAATCATTCACTTTTAATAAGCATGAAACATCAGTCCAATAAACCAGGTTCTTTAATCACATTTCTAAATTTATTTCCAGTTTAACTTGTTTTTTTTAAGCCTAACAACACTTCTCCCTAACATCTTTAGCTGCTGGAGAAAAGAGGATATTCTGAGCAAAGGAAGCTCAGTGTTTAGGACCAGCTCTGGGTTGATCCAGGCATGGCCACAGCACACCACCTCTGCCTGGTCTTCTATACGAACAGAAATTGATACACAACTGTTAGAGGAGACAGACTTTGGTAACGCTTGTAAAGTGCCTGGAACACATGAAACCTTCAGTGAAAGCAAATGTTAGCATGCAATAGACGTCACCTGGCACAGAGACCCCTTAATGCTGCAGGAAAGGAGGGCATGAAGAATGCAGCATGCTCATTTGCTCATTTTTGTACATTGAAAACACTGAACTGAACTGCACTATCAGTTACGTACTTGATTTTCACATATTTTATTGTCAAGCTGATGTCATCAAGCCACCAGACACAGGACCAGGACTTCTGATCAGGGCTCAATGCCCTCCTTTTGCCACCTTCACCAAAGCTGCCCTCCCACTCCCCACATCTGCTTCAACTTATAAAACAGAAATAAGGATGCTGATCTCTTCTGTAAAGAACTTTGGGATCTGCTCATGGAACATGTGAAACAAAGATGAAATATTATTATTATTATTATTATTATTATTCACAACCTGAATTCTCATGGCTCTGTTCCAGCTGCAAACTCAGCCACTCCAGAACAGCTTAAGTTCTTAATAATCTTTATTTCTCTTCAACAACAGCTTGGTAAAAGCATTCTGCAATACTCTCACAACCAGAAGATGTACTTTTTTTTTTAATTAACAAATTGCACCACTTGCCATGATAATTACATCCAGGAAACACAGCTCTCGACTGTAAAAATGTCAAAAGGTGAAAAGATAATGAATTGTCAGTAACATCTCCCAACACATACAAATGAACAAAACTGAGGTCAGCACATGCTACAAAAGCCCATGACAGATTGCACTCCAGAGGAGCACAAAGATGAGCCAGCACTATGCAACTGATTTATCTGGGGATTATTCAGAGGTCACTCCTGAACAGTTTAGGAAAGCTCACTGCTTAGCTACCAGCAGGACACCTCACATGAACTCCAGCTTCCAGCTACAACCAGACTTAACCCTTGTGCTGCCTAAAAACAATCACTGCTTAGGCAAGTAGGTCCCTTATGTTATATCAAGTTGATTGCCCCATCTGCCATCTTGTACCTGTAACTTCATAAAATGTCAGGCTCCAAGTGTAAGAGACTGCTCCAAAATCATCTCATCAGAAAGGACGATCTCCCCCTTTGCATTCTAACAAGAGAGGCCCAGAAATACCATCTCTTTTCAAGGCAGATACTTAATCCAAGAAGTCCTATGTCAAGGCCATAAGTGGAAGAAGGCCATTGTATGTCCAGCACCCACCACAGCAGGCTCTCATTCCAGAGCTGGATGCAGATCCCTGGCAGGCTGCTAATCATCCCTGTGATGCCTTCTGCCAGGGGAAAATACAGTATCCATTTATCAGACACCCAGAGGCAAAGCAGCAGCTGATCAAATGTGCATTTTTATAAGAGGACATCATCTTGGGATGCCTGGGATAACTGGAGACTGCCAGTAAAGATGCTTTCAAAACACCTACTCATCAGCTCACCAAGCTTCCTTTTGAACAAGAAGTGATAGAAAAATATCTTCCTGTAGGTGAAAGCCACCAGACACACGCTGAAAAGCTGACAAAACAGAGAGGCAGCCTGCTTATTAAAGGCAATTTAATGAAAAAGATATACAGTACCACAGAATAAATCACTATACTTTGTCCAAATAGAAAAAGCAAAACCTTGGAAATTGATGCTTTAAACAGTGTTGTTTTCTACTCTGGTATTAATTAAGGTTTGTATGGATCTCATCAGTATGCAATTCTGTTTGCAAAGGTTACTTTCAACTGGAGCAATGCTAGACAACTTTACTAATTAATCAGAAGGAAATCTCAAAGTTAATTTATTAAATTGAATCTGCTGTATCTGTCATCAACCACAAGTAGGATGGAACAAATCAGCCCAACAAAGTGCTGATAAAAAAATACATTATCTTAATTACTGCAAGATACCCTCACTAGGCAGGGGAAAGAATCCTGTGAAGGAGTGATTTTGAAGGTCTTTTCCTAATAGTGTTAGGAAACTGATAATCTTAAGTCTCATACATTAATGCAATTCTTAACAGTTTCAAGAGTCTAATTATCAACATCTCACTGCAAACCATAGAGTTAAAAATTTATTGAATAGGGTATTGAATACTGCCAAGAAAATGAGCTGCACCTGCTGAGGGCTATGATTCCTACCGAAACTGTAATGCTTTCAAAAAATGGCAAATAAAAGGTCTGCCAACTGAAGCTTTGCCTCAATTTTCATAGTTATCACAGAGGGGTAACTAAAGACTGAAATTGTTTTTTATAACAATTAGGAAACACTGACAAACAAAATTTGCATGCTTTGCAGCTCAAAGGGCTCAACACATGCAAACACCCATGTGTTGACACTGAGGTTTATACTTCTGGGACAAAAACATATTCTTCAGTAATAACTTTCTGCCTTTTAAATCACTCAGCGGCCTTAAACATTGTCCCAAACTCGTATATATTCGCTCAAATGGAGCAAACTATCCATGGACAACACACTGCTTATCAACGAGGAGAGAGAGCCCCAGCTCCTTCCAAAAGCACAGCTTGTTAGAGCTGTACCTACAGCACCAAACCACTCTGTGCAAAAGCCACACAGACATGTCCCCATCCGACTGATCCTGCTCCCTCCCCTGGGACACACTCCCCAGAGAGAGCAGATCTGCTCCAAACCCTCACATCTGCAGTCTGGAGGCTCATACAGCCCAAACCAATACAGTTACTGTAAGTATGAAGCACTCATTACCCTAAGTCTAACACAATTTAAGTGCAGTTGTAAAACTAGATCATTGCTTATTTTAGGCACAGCAGAGGAAAGGTGCTGGAAACAAAGCCATCAGTCTGTGCAGAGGAGCAGCAGGAGATGGGGAGAGAAAAGGAAAAAGGTACAAAGGCACAGATGACAGGGGAGGAAGAGAAGGGAAGTCGGCAAAGAAAAGAAATAATAATCCAAAATGAGATTAGTCTGAAGAGCTGTGCACGTTTTCCTGCACCGAAAAGGACAAGAAGCTACCAAGCAAACAGCAACTACTTACTGCACTGCTGGCTATGGGTAAAGACAAACCCTGCTCCTTTCCACTAACCCTCACTGCAAAGTGGTGCCAGAAGTGCTGCTGGAAGAGGAATAAGGAGGCTCAAACAGGCCCATGTACCACATCATTTGGCTCCCACCAGCCAGGAAATGTCACATGCAGAGGTATCTTTATGTGCTGCTTTACACTGCAGTTAACCCCAAACAATTGTTGTGTATTATTTGTCGTGCACAAGCCAGATGTGAGCTCCATCCCTGTCATTCCAGGGGTCAGCATTCTTGCACTGTATTTTTTCTGAAGGCACAATGCAAATATTTAATCACTAGCTTTCCAGATTTCTGCCACGGGGCATTTTCTTTGGCTGAAGGAGGCAACAGAGATCATTTAGTTATAACCATGCGCATGGATGAAGTTTCTCAGCCGCAGCAGATGAAGCAATGAAGCTGGAAAAAACAAATTCTAAATCACTAAATTATAAATTAACAAGAAGACCTAAGGAGTAAATATTTAGAAGAGCTCACTGAAGCCTTAAGGATAGAAGCATCATGACTAATTATTCCAGTGATCATTTAAACACGGAGCTAGGAAAGATTAGAAACAAGAGAAAAATAAATCTCACCAATTACATACATAAATGCAGATTAATGCCATATGACTAGCTACATATGCATATGCAATGCACTTATTAAAGTGTTAATGAAACAGCCACAGACAATCTGATTTTCATTTTTAACTAGCCAGCTGCAGAAATGTAAAACTGGACTTTTTTTCTCTAACTTTGTAATTCAGGAGCAGAAAGTCATTTTTTTCAGAGTATAGAAAATATCAGTGAAGTTAAAGGGTGGGATTTAATAATTGTAAGCACCAATAGAAAACTAAATTCAATGAGGAAAACCGGTATGCTGTAATGACAGAAAAAGTTCTTAAAAACAAGCCAAAAAACCCCTAAACAAGTAGAAAAGGAAATAAACACTGAAAAGCTAAAACAATTAAATTGTTACTTCAGTGTAGAGAAATTGTTTTCAGTTGCATTGTGTGCCCAGATTTCATTTGTAACTATGAAAGTACTGTCAGTCATAAAAGAATAACAAATTGTTTGTAACATGCAGACACATAAAGTAATTAATTAAATAATTCAAAACGTTTATTTAAGCTAATCTCCATAGTTATACAATTTCTCATCATTTGTTTCAAAAGGGAACTCCTACTGCATCTAGTTTGTTGTTATTCAGGCCAGCAGAACTGCCGGAGGGTGCAGCGAGAGCTGAGGAGCAGGTAATTAACGCAAAAAGGAAAAGCCACAGAGGAAACTCAGCCAAAATCTCAGCCCCCTGAGTCTTCCTGATGGCAAACAATGCCAATGGTGGCAGACAGACATTTCCACTGCCCAGGCTCCAGCTCACAGAACATATGTGATCCAGCAATTTGACATTGCAGCACCAGCACGAGGTAAGCCCACTTCAGTCAGTGGAGAGAGATCCCTCTCCAACCTCTTAGTTTTGCTGGTTAACACTAAGAACAAAAATTCTGTCAATTTGGATGACAGCCATCACTGACTATAATTTCAGACCACTGTACCAAGCCTCAGACATAAAATCAGGTTAATAAACTTTATGTTTTACAGCTTTTAGGGGTACTTGAGCACCAACTCTCTTTAGAACAGCAGCGATGAAAGAGACATGGAGAAGATGTGACTGCCATAACACACAGTTTTGCCTTCGTATTTCCACACCAGACTATATGTCTATTTTCTGGGCAGAAAGGAAGGGAAGGCAAATATCTCTGCCGTTCAACAGTGTGGGTGTAGAGCTGTCCTGGTTTCAGCTGGAATAGAGGCAATTTTCTTCCTAGCAGCTGGTGCAGTGCTGCATTTTGGATGTAGTATGAGAATAATGTTGAGAATAATTACCTTGGCTGGTGCTGAGCAGGGCTCACCTGGGGTCAGGGAGCTGTCGGATTCTCCTGCTCTGCAGGGAGCAGGTGCACAGGGAGCTGAGAGGGAGCACAGCCGGGACAGCTGACCCGGACTGGCCAGAGGGATTTTGCACACCAAGGAACGTCATGCCCAGTATATAAACTGGGGGGAGTTGGCTGTGAGCAGCTGATGGCTGCTTGGGGACCGGCTGGGCATCGGTCAGCGGGTGGTGAGCAATTTTACTGTGCATCGCTTCTGTTTCTTGGGTTTTACTCTTCTTTCTCTCTTTCCTTTTCTTTGTTATTATTGCTGTCATTATTATTTTCTATTATTTTACTTTAGTTCAATTATTAACCTGTTCCTATGCCAACCTATGAGTTTCTCGTCCCCATCCCGCTGGGGAGGGAGGGAGTAAGCAAGTGGCTGCGTGGTACTGAGTTGCTGGCTGGAGTTAAACCAAGACAAGGGTATTTTTGAAACACTGGCTCTTTTGCAATTACCCTACGTCATGAAACGTTGCACTGTACTGTTTTCTTTTGAAATTATCTATTACCTGGCGATTGTGGATCACTGTATTCACATATGAACGTGATAAACATTTTATCGATTCTAGTTCTCATAGAGATTCTTGAATGAACAGATAGCGGATTTCAAACATGGAGATTTTATGATTTTCAATCCATTCTCCCCTTGCCTCCCCCACTTGCAGTATAGCTTAAGGGCCATCACAATTAATCCAGAAATCCTTCTGTGTTTTACTTGATTAATTGGATCATGAGCTGTATTGCCAACAAGGAAAACTATACCAATAGCTTGAAGCTAACCAGCAAGGATACCAGGGAGCATCTTGTTAACCAAAACCCACACAGTAGCCTAGAACAAAGCATTTCAAAAGCTCCTCAAACTGCAGGCTCTTGGGGCAAAGGGGAAGAAGCTTCTGATAACCAACTGCCCTCGGGTGGCAAGTTCATTTTGATGCAACAGCTACAGAAATGAGGATTTCCTGCACAGCTGTTACAGGGTCCTTAGAGACTCAGTTTTCAGGCGCTCTTTGCAATCGTCCCTCTGCTCCCTCTTAATTCCAGTCAACAACAGCCACAGGCAGATTACGTAGCTGGGACATCACTGACATGACCAGGAGCCTATAATAGCACTCATAAGCCCAGTGATTTCTTTTCTCTTGTCACTATTGCATATAAACACAAAACAGCTGAGAACCTGGCCCTTTTCTCTTTAATAATCCACCAATGATTTAAAAGTATCTCCTTATTTTGCTAATCAAACTTAAAAAACATAACCATATAAAGCACAGGGCTAATTTTAGACCTAAATACTGTCGAGATCTGCAGTAATTCCTGATAACTGTCAGTGGCCATGATCTCCACAGCATTTATAAAGCTTCTCTGTTCACTGACTTAGTCAATTTTTTCCCTTGTGAAAGGTACTAAAACACTGGATAAAATACAGATATTGCAAAACATTTCACAAGCTATAAATTAAAGAGAAGAGCATCAGCCAGAAAGTTTGTTTTACTCCTTTCAGGAAAACAATGACTTCAAGACTCTGGTGTACAAACCTGGCCATCTGCTTGTATGCTTCTTCAGCCACTGCAAAGATATGTGGATCCATATCCCCCATATTTTGGCCACTGTAGGCATTGATGATGTCTTCGCCATAGATAGGCAGTTGTTCATAAGGATTTATGGCCACTAAAACAATACCTACAAAAGATATGATACAAAAGGAATTATTAATAGCTGTTTCAAAATAAACCCAACCTAAAACGGCTTTAACATCAACTATTGTTCTAATCTTTCTAAAAATATTAACTAAAGAATAACGACCTGATATTACTGACTTAAACAGATATTTATTTTGAATAGTTTTGCACACAAAAGATGTCACATGAGCTTACTTCTACCCTGCTTTAGTAAACACATCAAGGACAACTTTTTACTTTTTCTTTCCACCTGCCTTTTCTAAAGCTAGCATGCATAAACCAGAGAGATTCAGAATGCGTGGACTTGAAGTACTGCCTGCTCAGGGCAGCAAACCAATGAAGGTGCATTGTACTTCCCTGTGTGTTACTCTGAATTACCAATGACACTGTAATTTGTGAATTATAGCTACTGCATGGTCTCACTGACTGCCAGACTGGGTATGTGAAGTGTATTAACCTTTCAGCTGTTGTGAAAGAATAACATCTTCAGTGTTTGCAACAAGCAACGAGGTATAGACACAGTGTAATTTGGATTCCAGGGCATCTCTGCCAGTCAGGCAGGACAACCTCCTGGTCTAAGGGATCAAAAGAACAAACAATAGACATATTTCACAGGGCTGGCACAGAGCAATGCCCAGTCATGTCAGGAAATTAGGGAATTACACCTCAAGAAGGCACCACAACAGCCTCATCTGATACTTCTGTGTGTGTACCTACACCTCCCATTTTCTACTTTTTTCATACCAATTAAACACATATCTGTTTTTTTTTAAATACCACTCATCACTACAGCACTTCTAAACTCATGTCATTCTTTTACTCTCCCTACACAGGAAAATTTAAGTCTTACTCTTTACAAACTTCCTAGCCACAAATAGTGAGACCTCAAATGCTTTTGGGACAATTCTCTTTTTCATGAGAAATGAGGATTGCTCCACCCACAGCGATAATAATCTGATGACGATTCCTTATACCTTTCTCTTCTGCAGCATTTACAACAGGTAGGGAACATTTATTTGCTCCCTGCAGGGGTGGAAACACTGATCACAGCCATGGAAGACCAAGCTGTGACAGGCATACTGTGCCCCCTTGACATGGCAAGACTTCCTCACCTTGACAAGGTGATAAGAGGGGGGAAAAATCCTCCAATTTTAACTGTGGGCATTTTAAAACCAGAATTTCTTCTTACATAGATGTATTTCAGTGCCTAAGTATGGCAATGCAGTTGCAGATGGCTGCACAGTGACTACACCAAGCATGCTTGGACAATCCATCCCTGAAGAACCTGCACCAGAAGCGTTTCCATAGCACTCAACTTGCTTCTAAATTTACTCAGAAATTCACTCTTACACACACACACTTCCTCAGGGCCGATCCCAGCTCTCTGCTCTGAGCAGATTACAGTGTCGTGATGTCTATCTAAGAAATTTTCCATGGAAAAACTGGGAGAAGGAAATGAAAGGGAAATGAAAGCATCTACAGTCTGACACTGCAGCTGGGAGCATCAACCAATTTTTAAACCTTTTTCATGCACCTATAGGTCAAGCACAAACCATAGCGAAAACATTAAACAAGAGAATATGCTTTAGAGAGAGATCTGAGAGACCTTGATCTATTTCCTCAAATACACAGCAAGTTCTATGTCTCGACACGCCCATGTGAGGAGAGTCAGTGTTTTTCCATCAGCCATGACTTCACTGAAATGACTCAGGAGCTCCAGTGAAAAATCCCTATAAACATTTATTCCAGGTTCTAACGCTGTAAAGATGGGCCAAAAAATAAGAGTGGGGGTAAGGGACAGGAAGCAACCTCAGTAGTACAAGACTCGAGGAATATTTTCCGTGTCAATTTTTAACATCTGCCCTTAGAAAAAGTAGTAAAAAGCGAAATACAGCACACCACTGAGCTTGCAAGTCTCATCAAAGAGACATTACAAAAATCTGTATGAGACTTCCAATAATTCCCTCCTGCTTTTGGCTACGCTGGCAAAAATAAACCCTTGAATTGGGAACAAGCAGCCCCATGAAAAGTCTCCAGCATATTGAAACACTTAACTTCAGTAGCAATCTGTAAAATCTACAAGTAACTACCATCTGGAAATAACCAAAACAAGTGAGTTAGGAAATATTTGCTTTCTGTAAAACTTTGAAATCAGTCTGCCTCACAGGGCTATAATCCAGATTAATTTACATATAACTTCTCTTTATCTCCACTAAATCATATTGCTATTTTAAGAAATATTGCCTTTCCTAAATCAGATTTATGGGTTTTTTTGTTCCTACAATTACACTAAATTGAACTCTGGCTACCCTTTGTGCCATTCCTCTTATATATGACCAAAGTAAGTGTATCTAACTCTTTTATCTTGAATGTACTCACCCATCTGTGGCGAAATTGGACATAAACGTAAGTAATTTATTAATTTAAACTAAAGTTTGCTCTCCTGCATGGCAGGCAGTACTTTTTACTAATCTGAACTAGCCAGCAATATTCACTGAGTTTTTATCACAGCCATAGCAGTTTTTCCATGTAAGCATTCAACTTTTTTTTCCTTTGTAACTTTTCAACTTCCTTAATTAATTCCTCATTTCATGTTTCAAACAGTAAAACAAAGTTATAAATCACCTCTCAACTGCTGGTGAAATGCTGACTTGAAATTAAGAAATCAGGATATTTGCTGTTCAAAAGTTTGAATTACTTCAAAGTGAAATTTTAAAGACTTTAATATCCATTTGACGTATTACACTAAAACAGCATGGCTGAATTCATTTTTAGGGCCCTGGACAGCTATCCATCCACACATTCCAGTTCCAGGTTCTAGTGTCGAGAATGTTACTGTGATTCTCTTGGCGGATTGAAGTGGTTTTTGTCTCCTTTGGGATGCACAAACTGGGTTAGCTCAAACCACCTTCACGGGGTATTTAAACTAACCTGGCTAATGTGAGAGTCAGATTCAGGAGGCAAATGCAGCCCCTCCCTCAGGTCAAGCTCCAAGGTGTAACCTGCAGCCAGGATGGGAACTAATGGAGAAGCCTGAAAGGTGGAGTCTGTGGCCAAAGGATCAGGTGTTCAGAGGCTGATACACCAACTCCATTTTCCTGAGCTCGGAACACAACACACACCTGCCCACATCCCCAGGGAATAATCCACTGCACACCACATTCCTCAGCAGTGCTGAGCCTCCAACACCTCCTTCTCTGTGAGCTCCAGGAGCCCCCACACTCCTGGATCCACACATTTCCAACAAGCACACAAGCAGCTCCCAGAATCACTTGGGCTTGCTTTGGAAGCAAACCAGCCAACCAAGCTCTGCTATCCCAGGTTCTTTGGCAGACCCATCCATGGAGAGCTAAAGGCCTTATGAGGAATGATAAAACCAGCCAGAACCACAACCCCAGCTGCACTGGGGAATACTTGAGCCGTGCTGTTTTCATGTTTTCCCAAACACAGCAAAACACAACCAGCAGACAGCACATTCCTTTTGAAAGCCTCTTAAATGCTGCTCCACACAATCCCTGTCTGCACGCAGCCAGAACACAATCCGGGCAGGCTGTCCAAAGGGAGGGGTATGGTGCTGTTAGGAGACCACGAAAGTGAGACTGAAAACCCCTTCCAAGCTCAGGCCAAGAGGCTCCAGTGGCACAAAAGCCTTTTCACACAAGAGCTTTGCCATGGGGGCACTCGGGAGAGAAACATAGATCATGTCTAGCCTGGGGGAACTGAGGTGGTTCCCAGTGCTGGCACCACAACATGCACCCTCTGCAGGGACTGCCCACTGAGACACCTCTGGAGACACTCAAATACCCAAATACTCGGACTGGTCCAGCCCTGAGCAACCTGATCTAGTCAGACTCGTTTTAAGCAGAAAGCTTCACTGAAGACTTCCAGAGGTCTCTTCCAACCTGAACTATTCCGTGCTTCAACTGCATGATTGGATGAGATGTGGTGTGAATCACCACCCACTCCCATGGGAGTGCAGTGGCTGCAAGCAGGGGTGGCAAGGGCTGATCCAGTCCTCTGTGGTCTGGTCACTGCCAAGAGCAGGACTGGGAACAGATGTGCTCTGCCGAGCATCTGCAGATTAGGAGCAGCCACAGTGAGCAAAATGTGGCAGGATGTTAATGTCTCAGTCTGCCCATCTCAACATGTTTAATGTGATGCTTGTCTCATTGGAAAGTAATGTTAAAAACTAGCAGTGTATTTTGACTTAACACTGAGGTTTAAAAGAAACATATGCACACAGAGAAAAAAAGCCCAGAAGCTTCAAATCTAAATTTAAAGCCTAAACTACCTCACAATGTTTTTTTTAACACAGACCATTCAGTCGCAATTTTGCACTTACGATAAAATGATCATTAAAGTAACTTTCCTCATTTCTGGCCATCTGAAAATACCACAGGCAATTACAAGTTTGGGTAACCTCTGCTATGAGTTAAATGTTATTTTTAAAACCAAGATCGATTGTAACTGTGATAAGACAAGCATTGGCTCATGAGCTGTTACAAATTCACTTCTGTAGTTGCCCTGATTGGAAAACATGAAAAAGCAAATAAACTGATGTGCTCCAGAAGAGATGGAGGAGCTCAGTGCAGACGTAGGCAATTATAGGTGAGCAACAAATCCACCAAAGAGCAAGGCCAGGTCCTGCATCTGCACTGTGTGAGCTCCTCCCACCCACACCAACCTGAGCAAGCCGAAGAGGAACACCAACCAGACAGGAATCCCACAGGGAAGCAAAAACAGCTGAATACACATTTTATAAACAGAGTCCATTGGGGAGCTAGGGGAACACACAGTGAAGTCAATTTTCTCTGAACCTCAATTCTCTCATGTCTACTTGATGCACTTAATGACCACGAACACAGGGATTTCCTCAGGAATAGCCCAACACGCCTGATCATTAAACGATTTTGAGTTAAAGGCAGACATATCAACAAACAACTCTCCTTTTCCTGTCTAGGGCATTCTCTGTAAAGATGATGGTGTGAGAAGACAGTACTTGCCACAATAGGTATAGATGAGTTTGGAGTCTATAAAGCGGACTTTGAGGTTGTGCAGGACGGCAGGTTCGTGGAGATAACTGAGTGCTGTGAGGTCATTTTCACCAACGAGGATGTCAGGGTTCCGCAAGGGCGGCAGCTCCTTTGTCTTCGGATCTAGGCAGTACTCTAGGTCCTGAAAATCAAATGGAGACACTTGTAAGAGCTGGTGTTCAGGACTCCTCATTCAGTCGACTGCTTTTTAATTTATTTTAAAAACAAGGTAAAATTGATTTTTGTAACTAAACAGTAAAATTTATCACACCAAAAAATGCTGCAGAAAGTGAGTGGACAAGACCAACTGCACACACCTAAATGCAGATATATTTTGACAGTACAGCTTCCTGCAGTAGACATTTCAATCTCTGGCTGAGAACAAGAACTATCAGCTTACAAACAACACACACACTTACCTTGCCTTCTTCAAGTCGAAGCTGTAGGACTTTATCTCCAGGCTTATAATCTTTGAGAAGTTCTGCTGACTTCCAGACCTCCTCTGGATCAGGGATCCAAACCCTGGCAAACTGCAGTACAACAATAACAGCAAAAGATCAGTGAGCTTTTGTTGCGCTAAATCATCAATATGCATGACACTAAAATTTTTTTTTGTCTTTTTTAAATACGTTTAACAGGCAAACCCTTAAGCAAGAGGCAAGTTAATTAGTACATCTGAGGTGAATAACTTGTTCTATTGATAAAAAGCTACACAAGCATAACTTTATTGCCTACACAGGGAGAAAAAGGCATTTTCCATGCAGAATGTATTCCAAGATTCAATGCTGAAAACCTACAAAGTTAAAAAAAACCAAAAAACCCCAACATTTTCAGAATTCTACAAAAATTTTGCTATCCAAAAAAAACCTGCTTGGAGTAACTCTTCTGAGAAGGTTGTAAATGTTTTTGTAGCATAACATTACATAGCCATTTTTGCCTTTTATTTCCCCAAAGAGAACACTTTGGCCCATCTGTGTTAATTTAGGCAAAGCTGCCTGACCAAGTGTTAAAAGCTCTTTCCTTTATAGGTACAAACAGAGCAAGTTTAAAATGGATTATATCCAGAAAGCCAAAAGAAAAAAAAAAGAAAATATTTGATTCAAAAGGCCTCCAGATAACAGAAAAAAACCCCAACAACAAATCAAATTCTCATTAATGACTACTTTTACACAAACTTTGTTCATAAATGTAACCCAGTCCAAACACATGATTTGTTTTCAAAAACAGCAAGAATATTCGTATTTTAAATGAGTGAAGATACAATGGGTACCTCACATTCAAGAATCAGTTAAAGATGTATGGAAACCATCTGGTTACTTATACAGTCGCACGGACATGCAAATACACAGATATGAAAACTGCTCTTGAGTAGAATAAGGGAAAGGCTGTGACATTTTTATTATATTAAAGCTCCTGAACCAATGCTCTTGCAATGCCTAGAGAGCACTGAGACCACACCACACCCACCAAACAAAACAGCTTCCTGGCTCTGGAGGTGCAGTCATGGACCTCATTGCAAAACATTCGCACTCCACTAACTTATTTCAAAATCACTATAATGGATTTGTCAAAGCATGGCATTTGATGGCAGAGAAAACTGCATTTGGTCACAGTTTCACCATCTAATCTTACACAACTTACTTTTGTATAGCTTCGCCTTCCTCAAAGAATGCTGAACGGTTTTTGTCCCCCTTAGTAACCCAGTTTTCTCACTATGTAAAATTACAAACTGCTTGTTTCTGCTAGGGATTTCCTGGAAGACTTTGTGAAAAACCTCATATTGCTTTCTTGTTGCAAGACAGGGCATGATAAAATGTGTTGAGCACTGTTTGGGGAGCGAGACCCTCAAAGCCCCAGCCCCTGCCCCAGGAGAAGGATGTGCACCTGCCCAGCTGGAGGCTGCCAGGGAGGCTCAGTGCCTGGAATAATTCTGAACTTCAGGAAACAATTTGCTTCCCATACCCGTGGTGATGCTCAAGGACAGTGCACATGAGTAATTTACAACAGCCTAAATCAATAGCTTTTACCCTTAGCACATGGCAGCCTCTACAGCACTGCCTTCATCCCAAGAGCTCCTGAACTCCTGAAAAGCTTACACCACACACGTAAACCAATTCTCTCTACTGAGTGAAAGGAGAAAGATAATGAAATAAATAAACAAAAACTCACTTTCATCATTCCCACTGCACAACATGTCATGCTCTCACACCTGGCCTTTCTCCATCATCACTGGGTGTTAATGCCAGCCCTAAGAATCTGCTTTATACAAAGACAGGATCTTTGTTCTTTGTAGCCAATTTGTGCTTGTGTGGCTTATTTTTTCCTTTGAGCTTTGTTAGTTTCATATATATTTGCTAATGTTTTCTGTGCTGAAGTGCTGCATTACTTCGTTACTTATTTCATCTTTTCCCCACTACACAAGAGATAAATTATTTGAAAAATGAAAGATCCCCAAAACAATCTTCAGTATGTCCTCCTGCCAATCACAGAGCGCTGTATACAATGGAGAAAAGTAGCAGCAGAAGGAGTGGTTTAGGCACTTGGATTAGTTGTTCTCAGCCTTTCTGTATCCCAAATTCACAAGGCAAGAAACTCTGAGCTGAAACAAAGGCCTGTGCTAACAACTGTATGTGCAATGCAAGCACAAACCCAGAGAAACCACAAAATAATTCCGAAATCATTAAACAAGGCTTGACAGTAGAGGTGCAGTATTAAAGTCAAGCAGCATGCTAAGGAACAATGTTTTCTTTCCTTTCCTTTCCATTTGGTTTTAAACAAAAGATAAATTGTAAAACTTCAAAACCATAAACTCATTATTTCATATAACAGTAATTTCTAATCAAAATTTCACATCATAACTTCAAGTCATAAAATCCATAATTCATAAGCTCCATATATCCAAACATACTGCAATTACACCTGTTTGCAGAACTCTTTTATTTAAAAAAAAAAAAAAAAAAAAAAAAAAAAAAAGGAAGAAAAGAAAAAGGCTAAAACTCAAAACCCTGCCAGAAATTAGGGAGTTCTTTCCATTTAACAGAGGGTGCTTCAGCATCAGACACAGCTGAAGACTGAATGGATACCACACTTTGACCAGGTCCCATCCCCAATATTTCTGATAGGATATTCCTTCCAAGGAAAATTAACAGAAAGCAAAGAAAATGTGAAAGAGGAAAGCATTTAAATGTTGTCTAGCAAAAAAGGATCACCAGGCTGGTTTCCTTTAGGCTACACAAAGAAGTTTCCTGACCTAAGAAAGGGAGCAGCCTGGAAGACACAAACGCTGTTCACCTGAAGCAGCAAATGTTGCGTAGCATTTTCTAACTGTGTGATCCACGGCAGCATGAAATAGGCATCTTTAATTTATCCAGTTAAAACTGCATATTTTCTCCTGTCTAGAGAAGGGAAAGAGAAAGCAGAAAACAGATCACCATAGAAACTGAGCTACTACAGACAGCTGAACCTTCCACGACACAACCCTACAGATATTAAAGCCATCCTATGAGCGCTAGGCTGTAGCTTTTCATCTCCAGCATCAGTGCCTAGCCTTAAATCCCTGCCAAAGAAAACACCTGGTAAAAGGAATGGGTGGGAGGAAAAAGAGAGATGTTCCTAATTATAAGTACTGAATCATTTTGCAACATTCTCACCTCATTAACTTAGCAGAATGGTTTGCAAAATGAGATTTTCATGCTATCTTTTATATAATCAGTTGATACTAAAATTCCATTGCTGCCTAGCCTTTACTGGGATCCAACCCTATAGAGGAAAACAGAGCACCAATACTGGAGGAAACAGGACCAAGGGCCCCTCTTGGGAAATATTTTACACTGGTATCTGCTATTCATCACTCTTTATTTACTAGTACATAAAATAGAGTTTATGACAACATTAAAATAAGGCTAAAATAAGATAAGCTTCTTAAGACACTGATTTACAAATCAGCCTTCTAAAAAGGGAAGGAAATTATAGTTTAAAAATGACTGTGGTGTCTAAAATTCTAGCACTGAAATGATAATATCAATTACAGCAAGAAAATCAAATGAACTTTAGTTAAATCATCCCTGACTATGATCCATGAATACATTACTCTTTGTGGTAGTTCAAGGCAAATTTTGAAGTACCAAAATAAAACTTCTGATAGGGGAGATACAAGTATTATTTGCTCAAGGAAAGGCCATGAAATTAAATTTTAGATAAATATTGCTGCCTTTCACATCAGCCCAAGCCTACCTCTAGTGCCACTTGCACTTACATTTCACTACTGATTTGGCTCAAATAAACTGAGCTTTGCCATCCGTGTAACACTGCTGTCCTTCCTCTGTGGGCATGACTGGCTCAACACTGATGAGCTCCTCTCCTCACTGGAGATGCAGCACTGGAAGAGGCTTGGGGAGGACATGCACTATGTCCTCCCACCCTACCACAGAGGAGACCTCCAGCCCAGCAGCCACAGGACCACTGCTTAACCTAGACTGGTTTCAAAGTCAATGAAAATAGAAGGGATACAGATGAGATGACCTTGAATTCAGAAGAAAAAATAAATAATTAAATGCATAATGAGAGGACTTTTTCAAATCACAGTTTCCTGCCTAGACTCTCTTCCAGCCTCAGGAGACAAACATAAAAAACCCAGCACCTCCAGAATCCCCTGGAAGTGTGGAGCACCATACTTTGTTCAAGGAAGGACAATATAGGCAATAGTTTGTTGATATCTATAAGGCATCTAGAAGAGCAGAAAACAGCAGAAGACAGTTTGTTTTCACAGCAGAAAACAAACACAGAAGTTTTCACATCTTACTAGTGGGTCAGAAGGTTGGCTGGATTACTACAATTTTACATAATAAGAAAATATAATAGAAAATCACAGTATTCTCTCATACCTCGTGATTTCATCTTAGATCACATGAAGAAATCAGCAGACTATAATAATTATCTATCAAATGAGACCATATGACTCACAAAGCCTCTCTTCTGAGATATTAACCTCTTGAAGTACTAATTGACATTGCTGACAAATGGAATTAGCAATGCAAGCGGCTCAGCAGTCTCGTCAGCAGGCAAATAGTTTTGTACTTCCATTGCACAACCACAAACACAGAAGGAGGAGGTACAGCTACCTTCCCAGCTCAACAGCTCTTTGGGTAAGAGCTGCAAGAGCTCATTAAATGATCTACACCCTAGAAAGTGAAAGGAAATTTCAACTCAGAGAACGCCATCCCTAGTTGCACTGCAAGATCTACCTATACAGGTGAACTTGTGTGATTTTCACTCCAGAAGAAGTCATCTCTCTTTTTATTTACAGACAGCCTCAAAAACCACAGTCTTTCACATGTTAACCGTGAAAAAAAGAGGCGAGACATTGCCCCCCTCCCTTTGAAGAATGACCTCGGGTTTGGGTAGGAATAAAGCAGCTCATTTATGTCTGCATCAAAGAGACACCGTCAGTTCTGGCAGCACTAGCTGCAGGAGCCAGCGGAACAGCAACAGCTGGTGAGAGCCAAAGCCAAATTTCACCAAAATTATTCAATGTGAACTTGTTTCTGACTAAACACGGCCAACTGGAGAGAGCAGGCTCCACTGTGAGGCTGGAAAAAGAGAAGTGTCTCTGCTAGGATGGCAAAACAACAAAACAGAGCACAAAGTCATCAGAGTTCACACTGCAGATGTATTGAACTGATCTATGCAAAATGCAAAGTTATTACAAAAGGATTTCTGAGCTGTGGGATTTCCTTCGCTGGGGCTGCTCTGAAAACACAATTTGATGCTATTAGAATAATTTCCTCTCAGCTTTATATTTTCCCTTATGCTTGGTTCACAGTCCCACCACCTAAGCTAATAATACTGAGCCTAGAAATACTTGAAATAGCGAAGTTGAGTTTTTATAAGGTCTACCTAAGCAGATTGACAGCCAGCTGAGTAACAGGCAAACACAAGTCTTAACTTGACCAATCTGGATCTCCTAAAAAGGGATCACAATCACACACACAGGAGGCAGGAGGAGGTCCTGTTTCTTCCACTGCTGAAACCACTAAAATTTGTGCCAGGCGTCAGAAACGGTGATTCTTTCTGTGATTTTCTGTCTTGTTGCTCAGCAACAGCCATTTATAAACCTCTTGTAGAGTTTAAGGCCTGATATTTAGAAAAAAATAATTTAAAAATAAATTTATATCATTATATATAGGAAATTAAAGTGACAATTTGTATTAATGTTTTATCTGAACACCAATCCCACATAGTTAGTTTACCTCATAGAAGATCAAAAGTTATTCTGTCTCATAGGGATTCGCTGACCAGCCACAAGCAGAGCTCCCAAACAGTATCCAGGGGACAGCAGTGACTCAGGCTCTGAGCTACCCCCAAAGATATCACCATTATGAGTTTGCATACCACTGATATTGGGTTTGCAAATCTGGCTCACAGTTATGCAGGTAAAGCACTTCACCACACATGAGGAAACTCCTTGAATCACAGCTCAGTGAAATAAGCCTGTTGTACTTGAGTATTTCATCTACCCTATAAATACCCACTACATTTGAATCATAAGGATATAAAAGCTTTTTCTCCCCCCACTCTTTTTTTCCCTTCATTTAAGCATTTTTACAAGGCATTCTTTGTATTTAGGGCCTGGGGACTTGCAACAACAAAAGTAACTTGTATGTCATCTGCCAAACATGCCTTGATTGTACAAGGTACAATCAAAAACTATCAGCATCCCACACAGAATCACTGCAGCGAGATCTGTATATTCAGACACTGGAAAAATGGCCATGGACACACATTTAGCTGAAACTTTACCTTACTTCAAGGGCATGTAAAAAAAGCTATATCCCAATCACAGGATACCTATATACAGTGAAATTCAGAGAAAATTATCACCCTGCAAATCTACACTTCAGGCCTGACATCAAGGCCAAAAAACTCAGTGTTTTACTTTAAACTATCAAATCTATCAAAGAAGAGCTATATTCCAAGGTTGCAACTGATATGGTTTTCCTAAGAAACATTTTTAAGGAGTTAAACCACATGAAATGTTTACAAGTTGTGCATTTTCTTCACCTTTAAAAACATAGCTTTTTACATTTTATGTTGATTGTACTTGACCATCTCTTCAAAATGTCGCACAGGGGGAGACAGATGTGGTTTATAATCAGCTGTTATTATCCCAGACAATACTTCAGCTGTCAAAATGCTGCCCATTCACCCCCCGAAGCTGCTGCGTGCAGGAACAGCTCTTGTTGGCTCCTGCTGTAATTCACAGATCTCCTTTCACAGGCTCTTCTCCACCCTCCCCAAGCAGCGAAGTGGCCACGGCTACATCTTGTACTCTGCGACTTGCTGGGCATGTGATGCCAGCCCAAACCCACCGGGCAGTGACGGGAAGTCACACGCTCGGGTACACCCTGCATTTGCCTGCATGATGCTTCTGAGAGGGCTTCATCAAGGCTATCTGATCAATTACAGAAAAGGAAACGAGCTCCTCAAAGTGGCCCAGCCAGTCAGTTTAAAGAGCAGCACATCCTCCCCTGTGTCCCTGCCACTGCCACGGGGCTACACAGGATGGCACAGGATGGAATGATGCTCCTGCCCCGCTGCCCTGAGGCTCCCCAGCTGCCCACAGGATGCCTCAGCCTCCAGCAGCCATCAGCAAACCTGCAGCCTTACTAACCCACCACAAACCCTCAGTGAAACAGCAGCACTGCTGTCTCATTTCACGCAGTATGCTGTTCTTGTTTAATTCAGTACGCTTCTCAAAAAAAAGGTTCATTTAAAGTAAACCGGGCTCAAAAGACCATATTCACAGAAAGAGCAATGCTGAAGAATATTTGAGTTTGAAAGAGTTCTGAACTCTAGACCTGTCAAAGGAATGAATGCGGCTCTGAAGAATCTTCAGAAAAGATGGCAGTAACAGCTAGATCAAAACCACCAGTGTTCTGGACACTTCTTGAGACACAAACCAGCTGAATAACCACAATAAGACCTGCAAAAACATCGAGCAGAAGTGTGACGCCTACCCCAGACTGAGCGACAGGAAAATAGTCTGACTCATGTGAAATTTTATTTGGGGTCATACCCACACAGAGAGGCGAACGCTGTATTGCATTTTGATCCATACCACCAGAATGAAGGCCAACAAAGAATAATATACTACTGATTTCAAAAAGAAGTTAATTATGGGTCTGCCTTAAAACTCACAATTCATCCAACCTGAAAAACATGTTACAAGAACCGTACAAGAGTGGCCACAAAAAATTTAAGGACCAATGAAACAACTGCAGTTGCCCTGAATATTAAGCTAATGAGATATGTGGCACTGAAGAAAGAGCATTAGGAAAAGGATGCATGATTTCATATTTGTGTGCTTACAGTGAATGTTGCTCCAATTTAAAAAACTTTAAAAAAGGCTACACCTAAGAACACAAAAAATATTCAACATGTCATGATTAACTGCATGGGTGCCTAAATTTAACATTCAAGAACACAAATATTGTAAGGGCAAATGAAACAAGTGGTTGCAGGATTTTGTTTTAGCATTAAGATGATGCAAGTCATAATACAGACTTGACAGCATAACTAACTAAATGCAGAAATACACATAATTTCCAGACTCCTGGTACAAATTCAGTCCAGACCCTCATGTTTCTTCTGTATTTTTCACGCTGACGTCACACAACGAAATGCTGATCTCACCTTTGTCAAGTTCTTAGATGGATTTAAGATCTTACAGAAGCTTTTCACAATCATTTCCCCCAAAGTTTCCAGGACCCTCACAAGCTGGAGAGAGAACCCTGAATCACTCCTCACAGCACGCGGGCAGCCCCAGTTTTGCTCTGGGACAGAAGGGACAGCGCTGGCTGCAGCTGAGTGTGCCTGGTTCACACTCTGCCTTCAGTCTCTGCCTCTCCTCAGAGCCATCTGCAGCGCTGCCATGAGCTTATTTGGTGTACCCAGTTCACGCAGGATGGGGAAATAAAGGGCTGCATTGGTCCGACAGATGTGCTGCGCCGTGCCGCGCCACAGCAACGGATTTGGAACAAGAACTTACTGAGAAAGAAGGAGTGGAGCCATAACTGCTCACCTAGCTCACACAGGTGAAATGAGGCTACATTTTCTGCTATCTATAAAACATCTGAAGCATGGACAATTGCTGACTGAACTGTGAAAGTTTAATTTAAAAGTTAAAAATTAAAGGAAATATATTTGATAGCAGATAAGGCTGTACTTTTCTGAGTGTCCTTCTGCAAAGTTAAGCTCAAGTCCAAAAGCACCATCTTGTTTATACTTAATCCTAGCCCCCCAAAAAGTCACATTTAAAGTAAAACACCAAGTTGAGGTTTTAAAAATCAAAGATTAACTGAGTATTTTTTGTTAGGCCAACACAGAAGCCCCAGGCTGAGATGTAGTTGCATCATTAAAATAGAACTTTTACTGACTTGGCTTGAGTTATTCAGGGAGAACGAGTTTTACTCAGGTAACACAGACCATAGGTGTCATCATGGGCCAGCCCACACCACAAACACCTTTCTGTTATACTGGAACAGCAAACTGACACCAGTGAAACACATGCAATGAAGCCATATTTAGTTCTGCCACTTTTTCATGGGAAATTAACAGTAATTAAGAGTAAGTCCCCACACGAGGAAGCCAGAGTGACCTGGCATAAATGACCTGGCAAGCTCAAACTCAAAACCAGCAAGCAGAGTTAAACCTCCCCAGGAGCTGCCCTTCCTCCACGAGAGCTGGGGGAAGCTGTGAAAGCAGAATTGGGGTTAGTGGCCACAGGGCTGCTTTCGGTAACTCCCCAGCAAGAGCAGCAGTATTTCTTTCCCTGGACCTTCAGCCCTGCCCTCACTCGCCGCACCCAGGGGCTGTGCTGGCTGTGGACACATCCTGATTGCTTGCAAAAAGTTTGTATCAGCTTTACATTTCCCATAGGTAGCACTGTCACAAGGAAGAAGTGCACTCTGACGTGAAATTCTAACTTCTGCAAATGCTTCTCCTATTGTAAGATTTTTTTCTAAGTGAGAGGATCTTCTAAACAATGAATTTAATGTCTGGCATGTTTGAAAAATTCTGTATGTATCTCCAAGATCATAAGTCCAAACCTTAAACCTTTCTCACTAAATTCTTATACTATAATACTATGACACTAATAAGCACTTACATGCTTAGCTATACAGACCTATGAGCCTATGTTAAAACCAAGAAAACAACCAAACAGATTCTACTTACTTTAACATACATATAGTCTAAAACATCTATTTCCATGCCATATCTCCTGCAACACAGATTTTCAGCACTTTCAGAGGCAGTTGGTGTTTCCTTTCCAGGCAAAATAGGCTCAGTCTCCACGGAACATATTTCCATAGCTCTTGTGTTGGTGTATACTAATTCATCAGGCAACTTGGGAATCTCTCCCTCTGGTTTCCTCAGCAAAACAACTGAGGTCATCTGCCTTAAAGATACTGATGAATAACCCATGGAGTCTGCAGAGAGTAACGTGTGACAAGCCATGTTGGGGCAATGAATTCCCTCATTGTTAGACTGACTCATAGTATTTTTAGGTTATTTCTCTGGCTCCACAAAGCACAAGAGTGTCCTCCTGTAAATCACAAAGTAGTTGCAAAATTCTCTTGCCTTGTGATAATCAAATGGAAGAACTCAAGGACACCATTGGTAATTGGAGCAAGACTTTATGATTTTTCATACCCATGGGTATGTACATCACTCAGATGAGAAGTCCCTGTTTTTCCTAATTTAGGACTGTCAAACTAGAAATATGCAGTTTACATCTACCCATACAGCAACCCTGGAAAACAACATGACAAATCACATGTCATACTTACCGTGTGTTAACTGCTACAAACACAGAATGAGAGCTCTTCAAAGCAATGCTTTTAGCCTTTCCATTTAATCTTAAAGCAAGGGATCTCATCAGAACACAGGTTAAGTAGCCAGGCAGAGTCTGCTCTCAACCCTCCTCACTGCCTCCTAAGAGCTAAATAACTCAGTAAGTCACATCTGCTAATTGCCAGGGGCCATGCAAATTACCCTAACAGCCTTTCCTCCCTAGAGCCACACCTGAAGCAGGGTTAAAAGGCAAAAATGGAGACTTGATGAGCAGTCATGGAAATGCAACAGCTTTCAAGGGGTTGAGAAAGTAGCTCCAACTTTCACCAAACAGCATGGAGCTGTCAGACACACAAACACAGCTGTAGTGTGCATTCCTGACTGGTTCTCCTCCCGTTTAATCTTCATATTGCTCCCTCAAAACATTCATGATCATGGTGACTTCATTTGTACTTGTTTTTTGAGGTTATGTTTATACCTTCTTCTCCCGCAACATTTCAAGAAGCTTTACCCCAGCCTTGAGCGCCTCCACAGCATTATTATTCAGGAAAAGATCTTGCTATTGTCCCTAACAGGCCAAAGAAACTAAATCCATGCCACTAAGGAGCACAGAAGGTGTAAAACACAGAAGATCTTTGCTTCTGTAAGTAATCCATTTACACCTTCTTCAAAATTTACATTAAAGTTTGCAGATACATGAAAAGTTGGGTCAGCATCTGCAATCCACAGGCATACAGGAGGAGTGAAGTCTTTAAACTTCATTCGCAGTGCCTAATGTTTCCTGTGCTTACCTTCCAGCATCTTAATACGCACGATTCAGCAAGGAAGGCACTCTCTAATGTAACCACACTACCTACTTAGCCTCTTAAAAAACAAACAAAAAAACAAACAAAACACCCAGAACCCACACAAACTCTTTTAACAGCATTGATCTCATCTTTATATTTTATTTGTATATAAACAGACTGATATATAGAAACAAACTACTAAATACTGCAACTAGTTGCAAGCAGCAAGCAATGCAGCTGTACTGCAACAGAAAAGGCCCAGATGATGACCTAGATGAGCAGGAAGATCCCAAAATCACCAAGCTGATCAGCTCAGTAACTGTAGTTTTCATGTTTGTGCAGTGCTGGGCAGTCCAGGTGATCCATCTCACACAGTGTTTCACATTAGGCTGCTGCCTGAGCAAACTGAAAACATGGACTGTGCTAAAAGATGAGAGGCACCGTGAGATGGGAGGGTCCTGAAAGTGGAAGCTTCTGCTGAAAATACTCTGGCTACTAAACATTAAAACAGGGGTTTGAGTAGACAGGTCCTAACTCATTGCAATGCTCCATACACAGAGCTTTCCTCAGAGAATTTGACAAGAGACATCACTAGGATGTTTCTGTTTGTTTTCCTGCACAAATCATTCCTTACAGCTATAGGACAGCAAAGTTACTTCTCTGCCTTGAGAAGAAATAGGGAATAAAGGGCTTGATCTTTCAGACTTATATGCTTGATTTCAAAGCACAAAATTAAGCAATGTGTGATTACTCACACGGGATAAAGAGAAATCTTTGCAGCATCAGGCTTAAGCACACTCAGGGTTAAGCAAAGCCAAGAACACTGAGAACAAAGAGGAAATGATGCAGTCCTAAGCAAAGGGTGGCACTGGCACAGGCATGTAGCACTGTTCTCTGCCAGGGGAGTCACCAAAACCTTGCCATTAGCATTAGTAAACAAGGCCCTAGCAACCCAATCATACATCTCTGCATTGTGGATCCAGCTCCAGAGTAAAGCCAGCAAAAGGGAAAGTTACTGTACAGAGAGCCAGTGAATTCAAAGCAGTTTGAATTTTCTCTGTCTCCTGGGACTTTTAGATAACAGGTTTAATTTCATGCCTAATGCACTTCCACTTACTTAAAAGTTTTGGTACCAATCTGACCCAGTCAAACTCTTAGAAACATCATCCCTGTTCTAGAATATCTTGAGTGAGGTTATGGTCCATGGAAACAAGCAGGACACAGTTTGATGAAAAAGTCAACGTCACAGACATCATGCAAATTTCCAAAAATCATGGGTTTAATTCTGACTGGAACACCATATTTTCCTGCAACAACAACCACCTACTATTAAGGATAGACAGAAGTTCTTCCTTGCTATTTCAGTAGCAGAGAAGACAAGCAGAAGGTGCATTCTGCTGCTTCAACTCATTCGAGTAGCTTGCTAATGAAGCATCAGGAACAATGCCTTGCCCAAACTCTGCTCCTTGGCCCTCAGCCCAACTGTTCAGATCCTCACGATCAGAGTCAAGCGCCATACACGCAATAGTAAACACTGCTCCACTACAGTGAGCACAAAATTAGATCAGACATAACTCCTGCACCTTCCAGCACGTGAAACAAAACCCAGCAAAGCAAAGGAGCTCAGGCTCTGCTCATCCCTAACTCCATACATGCACACCAAGGTAAGGTGGCTTTAATCAAGAGGCATAAAACAGACCCCTGACTCACTTTTATCAGAGAAGCTCTTGCTGCTTGACAGTGCAAAGGGAAACTGAGTTCATAATCTTCCCTCTAGCCAAGATGCCTTTCAAACCAGCCAGGTCTGGTTATATATGACACCATATATTACATGCAGGTGTCAAAGACCCCAGTAAGACAAGCAAAACTTCAAATAATTAAATATTTGCTTTGTGTATACTTTGGGTTGTCAAGGAATGCAACCTGAATTCAATGAATGTGTATAAATTTCTGTATTAATTTAATAAATAATTTTACATTAATGTGTATAAATATCTATGAACAAGAGATAATCACAATTATTTAAACTTCATAATTTATAAAATTTTAATTATAAATGGAAAATTTATACTATAAAATAGTACATGTTATTATAATTTCATAATTAATTTTATATAAATTAATTAGAAATTAAATATTATAATTATACATTAATGTGTACAAATATCTAAAGGAGGGGGTGCCAAGAGGATGCACGAGGTGCTTCTCAATGGTGCTGACCAAGAGGACAAGAGGCAACAGGCAGAAACTGATGCTCAGGAAGTTCCATGTGAATATGAGGAAGAACTTCACAGTGCAGGTGACTGAGCACGGGAACAGGCTGCCCAGAGAGGCTGTGGAGCGTCCCTCACTTCAGATATTCAGAAGCACCTGGCTGCACTCCTGTGCCATGTGCTCTGGGATGGCCCTACTCAAGCAGGGAGCTTGGCCCAGAGGAGCCACCATGGTCCCTTCCAACCTGACCCATTCTGCGATGCTGTGACTGTCCCTGTTGGCCCCAAGCTCCCCGAGGTGTGATGCAGAGGCTAATCCAGGCACAGACCCACAGCAGAGCTGCCAGCTGCACACTGCCTGCCCTCACAGCAGAAATCATCTATGGTTAACCTCACTGTTGCTTCTTGCTTTTTTTAAATCACATTAAAAATAGACCATCCAGAAAGAGTGCAACCACGTGACACTGGACATTTGTGTGACTTCCTCCAATTCAGCTGGCTCAATGAGCACATTTCAATAACAAAAATGCTTTCTTTAGTCCAATAGAGATCAGGCAATGAGCCTCATAAAGAGAGAGACAAACTACTTTGTTATTAGAACACGTGGAGAGAATTAAACTCCCAGAAGTCCCACAAGGAAACCCTAGGAGCTAGGTACATCTGTCTATCCCTTACGACTCAGCCTGGAGCTCTGTGGCTCAACAAAAGATATGAAGGTTGGTCATTACACACATTTTCTGACATGGCAGGAGCTTGGCAGCACTATATCTGATCATTTATTTATCTAAAAAGTAACAGTAAGCCATTACTGAACCCATCTGGCACATGCTATAAAACCCTCACAAGCAGAAACAGCAGAAACTGCAAACTAGCAGCTCCGTGTATGGATATTACTATTCTGCAAGCATTGCTGGTGACAATTTGGGGGGATCCCACATAATCCACTAATATTATTAGGTGAATGCTTTAACATGACACTCAAAGAATTATACAAATAAGGCCAATTATTATAAATGGGACCTTCACAGTTCTTTACCTATAACAACGAATTCACACAACTTTCAGGTCTACAGAAAAAAGAAAAGCATTTTAAAATATAAAGCTATTATCACTTCTCCCCAAAAGTAGCTCCCAATGATGCTACACTTTCAGTGTTTCATTAGGACTACAGGACACAGCCTCCCAAAAACTATTTGTGGGCTGTGAGAAGCTTTCAGGAACAGTTTGGTATCTTTGACCCCAGCAGGACAGCATCATTTCCTCCCCCAGACACGCTCAGCATCCAGGGGAGCAGCTCTGGTGCAGACTGGGCTCCAACTCAAACCACAGCTTGCCTTGCTTCCCAAGGCTCACAGTTTATTTTAACAACAGACTGCTGACATGTCACAAAACTGCTGATAGAAACCTAAGAGCTTTTGCAGTTTCTCAGGCTGCTGTGCTTGACATGTGACTACAGAGAACAGGTTTTTTCCCAAAAACCTAACAAAATGTCAAGGTTGGGTTAAACGAAGTATTGTCAGACTGTTGGGTGATTCTATCCTCAGCCCCATTAGTTTAAAGGCAATGGACTAAAATGGGTGCACACCACTGTGACTTGTCACTGGCAGGGCTGCCATCACGTTTATTCCAGTGACACAGCAGGTCCCCAAGCAGAGAAGCAATTGAAACATTCCCTCTTCCTCTGCTGCCTTAGATTTTAAAAAGAGGCAGAGCACAGCTATAAAGTATCCTGTGAAGGCTCACTGCCATGCGCATCTGCAATTCCTTGACAGTCACATCTGACTCTGCAAGAGCCTCTCTGCTCTGAACTGTGCAGCTCAAAGCAGAGCAGCGCCTGGAGACCAACAACTCCCATCTCTGCACTGATGGGCACCAGGGCTCTGGAAGGACCAAGCAGTGACCTACTGAGACAAGTGGTTACTGTTATAATGCTTAGAAAACCCTCAGATCACATGCAATAGTTTTGTTACAAAATGTGGAATATGTAAAAATTTTCCTAAGGATGTTCTTTGACGTTTGATCTTAGTATACTTTCAAGCCTAATTACCAGGAAAAGGATTTAGGAGATTTAATCTGTGAAACATCAGCTAACAAGCTCTAAGAGATGTCCAGGTGTTTGAAAGACAAACAGCAGCTAACAAGCTCTAAGCGATGTCCAGGTGTTTGAAAAACAAAGTGTTTGTTGGTAGAATTGCCTTTTTAAGGTTTAAGGCTTAACATGCTTCAATGATCTCAGGCCTATGGGGAGGCTGGCAAAGCTTGGGAACAAGGATGTCCATGATAGTGGGCACACAGAATGCAGAATTTTGGGGGCTCAAGGACATGTGACAGAACCCCCAGACAAGGAAAAAACTAATAAAGCCAACTCAAGCAACTGTGCTGAAATCAGCTCTGACTGGGTAATGGTAATTCCAGCAGGGGCAGATCCTGACCACCAACTCATGGCCACCAACCCAAGAGAAGAGAAAGACTGAGCATGCAAGACTTAGCACAAGAAGCAAGAGAATCATTAACCAACAGAAGATAGAATACTAATTAATAAGAGAACTAGGTAATTTGTAGCCAATGAACATTAACGCCTTTGTTTGCTAAACTGTATAAATAGTGAAAAGTTTTGGCAGTTGTGGTGCTGGCTTTGTGGATTTACCACCCAGCACCCCTTTCTGTGCAGAACTGCAAATAAGTCAAATATCTCAACTCTGTGGATTGGCCTCTTGCATGCCGGGTAAAAGAATCTATTTTAAAACAGTCTGCACAGCAATATACGGGACTAGATAATTAAAGCAGCTTTTTTTAAATCCCAGGAAAAGCCCACTAAGAGGCACAGAAATTTTGAAATAGTTACATTTTCTCACTTATGCTCAGGTTGTTTTTTGCTCCCTCCCCATGTGGCACTAACACACCCAAGCAGAGCGATTATGTGGTCAGAATCTGCCATTTGCCATTTTTGCTTGCAAGGACCCAGCACGAGCGAAGGAGAAGACCAAGCATTGTAACACCCCTGGCTTCACCCCCAGAGCAGCTGCTGCAGACAGCCACAGGAAAGCAAGAAAGGGCCACTTGCAATGCTGGGGACAGCACAAGCAGCTTTTTGTTCTATGCAGTTTCCTCTGACACTTCTCCAACTCAATTTATTGCTCATAAACCCCCAAACTGAACCATTTCAGGGTCAGCTACTGAGTTCAGCTTGTCCAGGCTGTGCTGTCCAGTGAAAACTGTTTACTGATTCCTCTATGTTCAAAGGAACATTTCCATTTGCTTGAACAAAATTGGATTAGACTGTATGTTAGGACCAAGCTAGCCGGAGCTAGCTCCCCCTCATCTCAAAGATAATGGATAGGGAGGAGCATATTCATAGCAGCAAGAATGAAAATAAATGAATGTCTGACTCAATGGGTAAGTAAATAAATCAGTGCACTGTACAGAGCCATACAAAAGTGAAACAGAAATCCTGAGAGGGCAAAGCAGCATGCTCTAGGAAAGCACAGCATGAAAGAGAAACAACTCAAACAACACAGGGGAAAAATAGATGGAAATGGAGAACAAAAATGTCACCTCTTCATTCTGTCTTTAAAAGAGGCAGCATAACCATAGTGTCTGATCTGTTTCGTTGATCTTTGTGTACAGGCAAGAAGAGCATGTGCTGGGGCTTGGTTTCACACCCCTGAAACTCACAAAGGTGATGTCTTACACAAAACGTGGCAGTTTCAGCAGTCAGATGAGTTCCAGTTCTAGGCAGAGCATTCTCACTTGTTCTTAATTTCCACAGAAAGCAAATTACACTTAACAAAAGCCAGCACATGGCCTAGATTGTCCCTATCAATTTTTATGGGTCAGCAGCAGCAGGTATATATCTGTTGTTGGTCAACACTTACTGAAATGCTGATCAGCTACATCCAAGCATTGCTCGGTGGGGCTACAATGACCCAGGAACCACACCAAGATTCTCCTGACTTGGTTTCCAAAGCCAAAGAACCCAAACTTTCAGAAATAAACTTACAGCAGGTCCACCAACCTGCTAGTGATATATATCCAACAGGATAAGGCTCAAAGGCATAATATTTTTAATAAGAATGCCTGAGATATAGCCCATGAAACAGATTTAAGCTGCTGCAGCCCAAAATTGAAGCTAATGCCCTCAAGCAGAGTCTGCATTTGCAGTGTCACTGGGCACAGGAATACAAGGCCTGGCATGGTTTGGACCCATGGCTCACAACTCCTTTGTGAGTGCACTCGAGCCAGTCCTTAAGTTAAATCCAAATTTCCAGATTAACTACAACCATGCCCAGCTACAAGGCTGGCTATACAGCCATCAAGCTTAGAAACACACCTGGATGAATCAAAGCAATAGGGCTTTCACAGGAGTGGCATGACTTCTTCAAAAACCTGTAATCGCTGGCTTCTAACAAGAAATCATTTAGCTTGGGAAAATTAGAGCTCCTTTCAGCTATTTCAATATGTGGTTGGGATAGTGGGTGCTATTTTTACGCTGGCATGCAAAGAAACCAAACATGAAGGTATAACATACTAGCAAAGCTGGACACACTGGAGCATAGAGCAGAGCCCCACTTCCCCCACCCCCAGCCACAAAAAAGTCTATTCTCCCATTCTGAGACAGCATCTGAAGAGATACTGGCAACTTTTTTGCAGCACTGGTCATCCAGTCATTAACAGAACTTTACCAACTACTGTTGCAAGTTACTCACACCAGCACAGCTGCCTGAACAACACATGGGATGGGGTATCCAGTGGGAGAGGGTCAGAGAGCTGCCAGGTACTTTTGCTTCAGGGCACACACAGAGCAGCAATGATGTGCTGAAAATTCACACCAGACCCTGCTTGCCAGCAAAATATTTGTGCCAACACCATACAATTAAGAGCTGATACTACACTGGGAGCTCTGATACTTTAAGCAGCTGCCCTGAATGACAGTCTCTGCTTACCAGTTAAAAAATATGTGAAATTCACTCTTTCTGTGCCTACGTGTTTCTCTAAAGAGGACAAGAACAGTCTGTGGTGTGAGAGTGAAGCACAGAAGCAATCTCACTGGCCTTCATCACCCCGCAACTCCCTACTGCAGGATCATCCCTGCGTTCCTCTGACTTTGTTTGCTCTTTTTACCTCTGCATGCTTTGACCTTAAATCCATTATTTATGTTACCTAATCAAGGATGAGATACTGGATGCTATTCAAACAGCATGCTGCCATTACTTGAGGAAAGAGCCAGCAGAGAGGGAAGACAGCAGAGTCTCTCTTGAACACCCAGCAGGCTTCCCACCCTGGCCTGCCCAACTCTGAGCCAGGCCCTCCTCAGGAATTATAAGGGGCCGTGAGCTTTCACAGTTCCAAGACAACAGCACACTCACATTTTTGGAGCAGCTTCTGACCAAAGGATTCAACCACTCAGTGATCAGAATTCAAGGTCAGATGAAGTTGGAAATTAAAAAAAAAAAAAAGAAAAAAAAAAGTATTCCGATCCACACTTTATGAGATATTTTAATTCCATAAGACCATCAACAGAGAGAGACATCAAAAACACATTTCCAAAGTAACTCCTTACACAGAGAAGGTCTACTGAGTGCCTGGAAACAACTCTGCAAGTACCATGGCTCCCTTGGCCAGAATGGCAATTTTCATTCCTTTGGGATAGTTCAAAGACATACTTTTGTATGAGACACAAACCACCAAGGTGTGCCATAACATTAATGCATTCGGTATTCTTTACAGGGTGCAGGCCTGCTCCTCACCTCTCACATTCAACCTCTCCTACACAAATATACTCTCAGATACTGGCAGGCCTGTTGAAGGGACTGTCTGATTTGATTTGTCCTGCTGCACAGTCAGTGTGCTGTCCCACCACTCCCAAGTGGGAGGACTCTACAAATAAAGTGACCTATTCATGTCAAAACAGAAAGTGTGTTTCCCTTTCTTCCTTGCAGAGTGCTAGGCTAGAGATAATTCTGGTGTATTTCACCACTGCTCAAGGATCTAGATGGCGTGGCTTTCCTAACAACACTTGGACTGTGCAAGCCTTTTGAAAGAAGGACTTGGAGTTTGCCATGCTGTACCGCTATGCTCAATTCCAGTGACCTCCGTCATCCCTTCTGCCCTTAAAGACCTGTTGTCTGTTATTTTTTTCAGATTTATGCATTAGCTCAAGGCAGAGCAATGAAAACAATGCATTGCTAAGGGTGAAAACAACCATTTCCACATCTCGATTTGCAAGCTTTGCCATCAAGATGCACAGGATAGTAACTGTTTCCAGGCAGAAGCTGATGAGATACTAACACGCAGGACTAAAAAGATTAGAAAAATGTCTGATTAAAGAGCATATGAGAGTCACGCTGCGCATCACTGCTGACTGCAGGGCTTCTGAACGGCTGCCAGAAGAATATAATCCAAAGGTGCAGTGTCACCAAAAAGCGTAGCCGAATATCAAGGCGCTTATGTGGTTGAAGCCGTTTCTCCTCCAGGAGCGGGACGCTGTTCCCGAGGGCGATAACCGAGCTGCCCACCGCGCTGCTTCCCGGCCGCGCCGCATCCCCGCCGCGCTGCCCGAGCCGCCCGGGCCGGGGCCGGAGCCAGAGCCGGAGCCGGTGCCGGAGCGGGCAGGGCGGCCCGGCAGCTCCCCGGGCCCGGCCCGCCGCCCCCCGCCCGGCCCGGGGCGCGCAGCCCTGCGGCGCGGCGGGGCCGGGGCTCACCGGCGGCACGGAGCGGCCCCGCGCCCGAGGGGATGCGGGCCCGGCCCGGGGAGCGGCGCCGGCCCCCGCCCGGACCCCCGCCCGAGCCCTCCCGCTCCGCCGGGCCGCGCTGCCCCCGCCGCGCCCGCCCGCGGCCCCCCGCCCCCGCGCAGCCCCGGCCCCGCCGCCGCCCTACCTTCGTGTAGAGCTCGGAGGCTGCCATGGCGCAGGGCGCGGGCGGGCGGCCCCTCTGCGGCAGCCCGGCGGCGGGAGGCGGAGGCGGGCGGGAGGAGGAGGAGGAGGAGGATGCTCAGGCGGCGGCCCGCGCCATGTTGCTGCTACCTGGCGGGCTCTGTGCATTGTGGGAGCGGCGGCGGGGCCGGGCAGCGCCGGGCAGGGACGCGGGGCGGGCGGTGCGATGCCTCCCACCGGCGGGCGGGACGCGGGGCTCGGCCGCCGCCGCTCCCGGACCCCGAGAGGGCGGTCAGTGGGGCTGCGCGCCCCCCGCTTTGGGCCAGAGCCGGTATTCCTCCTCTCCCTCACCATCCCCCGGTTTTTGGGTTTTTTAAAAATTAATTTTATTTTTTTCTCTCGTATACTGAACGAATTGCTCGTTTCTTCATCACGGATGTTTATAATATGGGCTGGTCCCCAGCCCGTGCCCTGCTCGAGGCGCCAGGGAGGCTCCACAGCCCGGCACCAGCAGGCGCAGGGAACGGTCCAGTCTCTTCCTTTCACCGGCGCTAGTCCTCTCTCATCGCAGGCGGGAGGTGAGCCTCCCCTCTCTGGATGTGCATCGGTGTCACAGGCTGCTGGGGCCTCTCTGTGCCTGGCTGCCATCCCACCGCCCATCCACTTATTCCCATTGTGCATTTGGCATCTATTCCTCAGGTGCCAAGTTTTCCATTTTTGGGGGGTTTCTCTCTGATTCTGATCCCATCCTTTAAATTGTTTGCAGCCTCCTTCAGCTTGATTGCGTTTGCTATTCAAACCATTACTGAAAGCACTGAAGGGATGTGGGCCCAAACCAGTTCCTTCAATAAATAAGTCCAGTTCTCACTAAGACATGGAGGCACACATCTTTGAAAAGTTTAACATCCGTGTGAAATGGGATTGAAAAGAGTAGTCCATGTTCCAGCAAGGTCTCAAGATGACACCCCACTGCTTTGTGAATCGTTAATGACTGTTTTTTACAATTCAGGTTATGGCAAGAGTTCTTTTGACAGAAGAACTGAAGCTATTACTCCCTTTCTCTGTTTCCCTTTTTCACCTTGTAAATGCATCCTACTAGTCCAAATAGTCCAAAATACAAAACAAGTTTGAAATAAGTATGCTTGCCATATTCTCCACCTGAGTGCTTTTGACTATTTATCCTCTCAGAATTCAACTGCTAACAGCTGTGTATTCAGTGGGTAGTAGCTGTACTGCCCCTGAAATTCACAACTACCAAAGGAACAGACAAACCTGTTTACAGAGAAACTGAACCATGAAAGACATGGGTCAAAAATCACTCATAAATTTAGTAACAGAGATAAAATGTCTGACTCCCAAAACAAACACCTCCAATAAATGCTTAGCTGTACTTTACTGCTGCTATCTAAAAGGAAGGAGATGGAGAAAGTAGCAAGCACAAATAAAAAATAGCTAAGATGAAAATATGGAGCCCTACCCATAGGTGCTGATATATGGCCTTCACAGCTAGGAAACTAAGGTTAGTAAATTCAGAATAGGGATTAAAAAAATTCTTGAGTTTGCTGGGAGTTCAAAATAATGTGAACTGGATTTAAGGAGTACTTTCTTCCCATGTTCTACCAATATGTCCAGGATTATCAACCACGATTGCTGTCCCACACCAGGAGGCTCACTCCCATCAGCAGAACAGGACATTCACTCTGCGTGCTATGAAAAGGGCAGAATGGGTTCCTGGGAACTGCTGTCCAGGTCAGGGGTGAGGTTTTGGCTAAGCAGTTTGCATAGCTGCTCTTCATCTGTATGCCAAGGCAAACCACAGAGATCTATACTAAAGCTACCACTCATCTTTCATGTGCAACACTGAAATTGTAAACAACTGAAATTTCAGGGCTTTTTCAGAAAGGACCTGGACCTCCCCTCTGTGTGATGCTTCAGATCCGCTCTTTTGAACCCTTTCCTCAGGTTATGAATTCTAAATTCAAAGACACTCATTTCAGGAGTTCACCTAGACTGTGGATTACTGATCTCAGCCATTCACAGCTGGAGCTCAGGAGCCAAATGTAATTATAAGCCACAGCAAAAAATAGATATCCCAAGTCCAAAATATGCTATGATTTGACACAATTTGCATAAACCAGGATTTCAAATCTGCCATTAAGGACAGGAATTGGGGGCACTGAAAGTTGCCAAGAAACAACCTGTTTGTAATGTATCCAGACCAACTACTTATTACTTTAAGATGCGTCTCCTGCATCAAATATTTGCCAGCAAGATTTTACAAGACCTCATCTCTTACCTTGCACAACATCTTTTTGAAAAGACGGCATTTCTTTCAGAGCATAGATCCCAGAGTGTTCCAGATAACAATATATAGCCGATGTAACTGACACAGTCCACGCGTAGAATTTTATACTGAATTTTTATGTGATTTTTCAGCAGTTAAAAAGCATCTGTTTTGTTTTTTCTTACATCTATATTCTGTTCATATCTACGACCTGTTCAAATGTGGCAGAGAAATTTCCTTCTCACACAGGACTTCCTCTTCTGCTGTCACACTGTACCATGAGTGAGCAGTGACTTTTCTGCCAAGCCCATATTCTCACACTACAAGGAGCAGGCCTGAAGATTTTAGCTATAGAAAACAAACAGGGCTGGTTTCAGCCAGTACTGATGAACAGTTAAGAACTCTAAAATGTAATGCAAGAGATATGTAGGAAGAGAGACAATCATGTACCATGAAGGTATGCAGAGCACAGAGGGTGTTACTATAAACTTGGTGACCGAGCTGATTGTGTAAATAGCACCCCATGGATCTTGAAGCTGTGCAAAGATCAGCACCAAAGCCTCAGGCTGACTGGGAAATTAGTCAGACTTTTCCCAGCACTGTGCTTCTGGAAATGTTGCCATATTTAGGCCAACAGTCTAAAGCAAAGCAAATTTCTTTGCATCAGGCTGGTTCCCAGACATCCCCTTCCTTCAGTGCAAGGGACCAAAATAATCATCTGTTACGGAGTTTTCAAACAATAAGCTTTAATTGCCTTAATAGAAAAATAAGCACTGAAATATATATAAATGTGATTACATTAAAGTAATTCTGTAGTCTAACATACTAGAAACCAAAGCCCAGTCATATTTTTAATGATACAGAGTAGCAAGATTTAGGGTTTAGAAATTTTCCATAGAGAATACCGAAGTATCCAGTATAGTTTAGGAAACCACAGTAAAGATGAGACAAACCTCCACGTTGCAATAAAAACTAAGTAAATCAATTTATTCTGTATACTATACAATGTGTAAGTTTGTAAATAACAATTGACATTTTTATCACCTTAACATCTTGACTGGGTGTAAATATGTCCAACAAAATGTACTCCTGTGGCCTTAACACAAACACTGTCCTACTACATCAAGAACAATGAGAGGGAAGCCTTTGGTGTTACAGATTTGGGGACATATCTGTGAAGTTGTAATTAATCCACTTAACTATCTCAAATAAAATGTTGGTGCTATCTGCTATTACAAGCCTACATGAGTACTACTCTAACAACTAAACACTGTCAATCTTTAAAGGCAAGATATGAAAGGGACTGCCAGTCTACAGTGTGGACAGGTTTTTTTGAAAAAGGCAATTATCAAATGGTAAAACTCATATAATACATTATGTACATCAGTTTGGATAGCTGAGTTATCTTGCTGGAGTAAGCTGAAAGTAAGCATCGATTTGCAGTCATGTTCCATTTACTGTGAAGTGACTATTGGACTTAAGTTTTATACAGTGTATAGAATCAAAATAGCTGTGCCTGCTGCTGAGGTCTGTCAGATGTGAAGGCTCATAATCAGTCACTGACCTAGTTAGTGTTACAGTACTTCAAATATACACATGGATAATATATTCATAGCTGAATTTGTAGTAATCTTAGGAACTGCAAGTCACTGAGTGAGTATCGGAAGAGCTTGGTGTTGTCCAACCAGCAGGACAAGCTGAGCTGTAGCTAAGTGAGTGGAATGTTTAAATTTAAATGGCCATCTTTTTAAACCTTCCCAAACATCAAGAGAACTCACCTTAAGGGAGCTACAGAATAGTGGCACCAGACAATACAAAGCAAGTCACCTTAAGTTGTTCAACATTTGTTTCAGGCCCAGTCCTATCATTAAGTTTCAGTTCCATTTATACATAGAAAAATAAAGAGGGATTTTCACATTAGAACAAACGTCTGTAAAATGCAGCTTGCTTCAACATTTCCAGTTTCCTTGTTATTCTTCCAGCCTAATTTCTTTAAGAAGTCAAGTAGGTCCATTTCTTCAAACTGTTCAGCAAAAACCACAAATTATTTATAATACTAGTGGAGAATAAGGAGTAAGGACAGGCTTGAAAAAACCCATCTAACTACTAGAAAAGGCCAATACAGACTTGAAAAGAATCAGGTTAGCAATTTTGAAATTCTTTGGAATTACTTCTCTGAACCAAAAACATTACATAGACACCATATGTTCTGATCAAAACAGGACCAAATAAAGACTACTCATTTTCTCTTCACCATTTTGTTTGCCTTTAGAAGAGAGCATTGCAGAAGATATGGGCCAGCAGTGTTTTTGACTAGCAGTCCTTTATACCCCAAGACCTTTCTGAATATGTCAGCACAAAGTATAAGCTTCTAAAAACATGCATCTTTAAGTGTTCTCTCTTGTAATACTCACATTGGTGCTTTGTTTCCAATAAGCTGTTTCAGAACTATTTTTTAAAGGAAAAGGTATTCAGTAAACTGATCTTTTTAAAGAGTTTCTTGTTCTCCCAAAGAATGTGAAGGCTGCAACTACCTATATGAAAATCAATTATACTATGGAACATAGTGCACTTTTAATACTCTAATTTCCCTGAATTAACATACTTTTAAATGCATCAATTCACCAGACTAGCATCAACTATGTATTTTGGCTATCTAGTACTTACAACCTTCATCATAACTATGAATTGGAGCTCATTCCTGTTTTCTGATATGAAAAGTTACCTATTTCTGAATAGGTCATTAGACAAAAACATTTCCAGGTATTTGTTTCCCAAAAGCCAATGAGAGGCTGCTGTAGAAAAGGAAATAGTTTACTACTTCTTCAGGAGTCCAAGAAAAAAGATACCCTTCTGCTTCCAGAAGTCTAAAATAGCCCAAAGACAATTGCATATCAAACGTTAGTGAGCCTAGATTTGGTGTTTGCCACACAGGGAACTCTCTAGAACACTACACTTAGCCATATTCCACACCAACAGACAGAGCATTTCTGCTTTAAAAGCTTAAACAACTGCTGAACAGAAAGGGCACTTGCCTGCAAATATAGGTATAAATTCGAGATTTATATTCAAATGCTGGATATATTGTTGTGAAACAAAATATTCAACTGCAAAAGCGTAAGGTTGAGTCAAGTGTAAATGTGTTTCACAAATTTCAGGTATACAACTTTTACTTTCAGTAGCAAGATTCTGGGCTCTTAAGTTTCAGGACAAGACTTTGAAAGATACAGAATCACTTGTGCTTTGATTGGCACATTATCTGCTTTTTAAAATGTAAAACTAATAGACGTTTGCAAAAGGTTGTGCAAAACTATTGTATTTACAAAAAATGGCACAAGAGTGAATTCAACAGTCTATGCACATGCACACTTCATCCACATCTTCAACAAAAGTGTGTCCTAAGCTACAGAACTGAAAAGAATACCAGCTTCAACAGGCAGTTGTCAATAAGCACTAGGTTCACAAGAGTTACACCAGAATGGGCAAATATTGCCCAAGTAAAAACTCTATTGTTAAAGCTGAAACAGGTTTAAGGCCGTTCAAGTTCAAAAGCAGAAACAAAATTCAATCAGAGCCCTGTCTTTGTTTTTATACATGCTTTACCATCTAGCAACTTGTGGTCTAAACCTCTACTTTAGAGAACAAACCCAAACACGGAAGAAAAACCCAACACAACTGGAGGTTATATTAAATACAAATATGCTGTAATTAAGATGAAATAACAAAAGCAGAAACATTAGAAGTTGTAAAACTTGCGATGTCACTTGCTGGAACCAGTCCTACACTAGGAAATGGGCAATATGTACATTTTCAAGTAGATTACATTGCTCTAACCAAACTTGTCCTTTTTAATCAGTGCATTGTTCTCAACTACTCCAAATACTACGTTTTACTCTTAACGGTATTCCCTTACAATAGCAGCACATGCTATCGCTACCTGCAAAGCTGTCAGTCTCATGACTTAGTGTAAGAAAGAAAAAGGGGGATGTGAGGGTGAGAAATAACTATTAAGGAGAAATAACAGGAATGAGAATAATCATGCAGTTCAGCTGTTCTCGTCAGCCAGCCAGCTTGCTAGCAACAAGAGATGGTTTCCGCTGTGGAAGATCCTGTGGAGTAGGAATATGGTCACCAGTGACTTCTGTCTTGTCAGGAGCTGCAGTAGGCAGTTGCTTATTCTTCATCTTTGCTTTAGCCATGTTGTAATCACCAGAATCAAAGTATTTTTGCTGGAAGACAAAACACATATAGTTAAAAGCCTGAAATCTTAACAGATGTATACACTGAATTACATTGTTAAATATGTATTTTAAATTTTTAGAAGTTATATAATCTCCCTGATTGGTCAAGGTAGTTCTACACTGATTTTTAAAAGGTATTATCAAGAATACTAAGCGCAGACAGCTGAACTCTTAGCATCAGGTAAGTATACAGTTAAGGTTCTACATATACCATTAAATTCACACCGTATGTGAATATTATTTTTGCCCTGGTTTTCCCAAAAGCTCATTTCCCACAACTGAAACCTTGGGGTTTGCTGATATTGTTGCACTGAACAAGTTCTGCTGCACAGAATAACCAAACAATGCATGAACTAGAGCTGGAGAACAGTGCCTGGTCTATCACACCAGAGATCAAAGTAGCATGAAACCGTGCTAACAAGGAAACCTCTTCTCTGCACACATTAAAGCAGTGAAAATATAATCCCTAAAGTTCCCAAACCAATTACTTAGCAAAGTCAAATCTACTGTACAGTCCTTCTGAAAAGCACTATGACATGGAAATTCTTATCCCCACATTCTATTTTTTTTTTTCTGAATACAAAACTAGATCAAGTTTGAAATTCTAGAACAGTGTTCCTTTATATATCGGCAAGTTTTTATTAGTGTTACCTTCAAGACTTGCCAGATTTCTCCACATATTAAGCTATCTATGGACGTCAAAGCCAAATGACTGCTATTTATCCACATCATGGTAAGATGAGGCATGAAATTTCATCCACGTTCTTCATCAATTCTTCCACTGCTCACTGACACATTTTACAGGAAAAGTTGCATTGTTTTTACAACTTACCATGAGGTCTACCACTAAGATACTTGTAACCCATGATTTTGAACAAATTTTATGAGGCAAAAAAAATTAGATTCAGGATTAAGATTTACACCACTACTGCTTACAATCACAACCATCTCTGAAGAATAGTCCCCCAGTTAGCTTTGTACAGGCTTAGTCTTCAGTCAGCTAAACAACAGCCATCACTACCTGCTATGTCTGAGTGCTTCCAGGCAGCATAATGCCACCACAGTCTTTATTCTGCATTAGTACTAACCCTCTGCAAAATGCTCAGCAGCAGCAGTTGCTAGACAGAAGTAATTTGAGCACCTGACTTAACAGGCGTTACCAAAAGAGGAGGAAGTTGTTCAGAGAAGGCCTCCTGAAAATTGCTTTAAATGTTCCCTGCCACAGCCCTGAAGTTACCAGATCTACCTCTCCCATAGTCCATCGTACATCTGCATCTGCATTTTATTTATAAACCTTCCCAGTTCAATTCTTTTGATGGTGTAATCCCTATTTACACCACAGTGTTCTAGCACTACATCTGCAGCCTAGACCTCAAGGCAGAACATAATCTGACTTGGAAAACGGCTTTCCCATTTTGCCCTTCAAGAAGCAACCAAAAGAAACTTTTAAACGCCAACTAGGTAATAACAGAACCACTCAATCTTTAGATGTATTATAGCTGTTAACAGAGATCTTTCTGTCCATCTGAGAGTTCCAAATAGAATCCCTCCACAGGAGCATGATGTAGTAATGTTCTCATCTACCATTATTCCAGAGAAAAGTGTGGTAATAATGGTGTGTGTATAAAATGCAGAACATTTCTGGACAGCAAATATGAATTGGCAGTGTTTCCTAGTTGCAAAACCACAGATTTGGGCTACAGCTGAACCCACCACCTCTCATGCTTTAGAACAAATCCATTCTAAATGGATTTCTTCTTTCTAAATCCATTTCCTCCTTTAACTTATTCCTGTATTTTTCTGATTTATTCTAGCTTCTCACAGATGGCCTGCATTTGATCATCCCTTTCAAACCAGCTATGTCTGTCCAGGTGTCTTCATGTCATAAACATTATCTGAAAGCACAGTCACTACCCTCATCAGTGCAGGCAGCCTGAAGTACAGCAGTGTCTCTATCAAGTAAAGGTGCCTTCTTGTTTAAGACACTGAGCACACTAAACAAATAATAAAACATAAAATGGAAGAAAGCTATTATCAGCACATCGGGAACTGCAGAAGGCATATTATGAAGTGGAATCCACACATTTATGCCAACCTTCATCAGAGTAGCAAAAGTCAATTAAGATGGCCATTGATCTGTCTCTGCTCAAATTTGAAAGTACATGCTGCAAGAGCTTTTGCATTCAGTAGTGTATAATTAAGATGGAGATATTGTACAGGCTGTTATTGCTGGTGGTGTGATTTTCTCACATTTGCACCAAGGGCAAGCAGTTGTAATTCCTTTATGGCTGTCAGTCCTTGCTGCGTGAATGCTGGCTTGTTTTTCTGAGGTATCATCACAACACATACTTACCACTCCCTGCTGTGTCTACACATACACTGAACCCCGTGAAGTCTCGTTTAGGCTGCCTTTGACCATGCAGCAGCGTAACCCAGAAGGAGTCACCTTATCTACCACCTGCCCAGGCTCAGCAGCCATTAACTCTGCCTCATATGTTCCAACTTATGGGACAAAGATTATCCATAAAACCTGCCAACAGTAACAATTCCCAAGAGATGTTACCAGATAGCACAGAATTACATCAGCACTGAACTCCACCAGCTGGTTTGCGAAGGATTTATACTTGGAATCATTGCATGTACTGGAAGGGCCTAGACAATAGTAAAAAAACCCACAACAGTGTGACAGTGATGAAAACACCATCAGAAGCAGTGACATACTAGGAATATTCCAAGAACAGACTTCTAGCATGCCTAAAAGGCATTACATAATCACTCCATGAATAATTAAATTAAAAACCCCCAGTCAAATAGCTAAGAAAATAAGAGACACTGGTTAAACGTGGAACAATACTGAAATATTAACTCACTCTTTGTTCTCCTATCATTATTTTTTGGTCTGGGTATATATTCAGAATTATACCACCATTCTCAAATCACTGATGTCAGATGATGCCTGGTCTAACAGCAGACACCAAACTTTCATGTGCTAAAATAATGGATAAAGCAGTGGACATCAATTTTGGGGGCATAAGAATGGGCAGGATAAAATCACCACAAAATGAGTTTCTATCCCTTGGTGTTAACTATAGTGCTTTTTACATTAAGTCTATCACAGCAGCTTCTAAGTTTAATTTTTTATAACAAGGGTGGTTGAACTACTGATGCTGTAAACAGCAATCCTGCCAAACTGGCATTTGTTTTGCAGAGACAAATTTCTCTTCCTTGTGCTCTCTCAAAATTTAAAGTTCTTAGGACTCTTTTACCATGCAAAGACCTGTGGAGCGGGGAAAAAAATCACAGATACAGAAATCTTGGATTTTTTTGTCCACACAATAAAGAACTCACTCCTTTTTGAAGCCTCTTCCTCAAGAAGTCTGAGCCTCCTGGCTTCTGGCCCAGATGAGGGTATCTTGCTTTCAATTTTGCTTCTTCAGCTTTTTCTGGACTTATCACCTTATCCTCCATTTCCTGAAAGACAATGATTGATACTGTAAGCGAAACATACAATAATGTATATTTATGCAGAATAGCTTTGTAGGTAATACACCCACATGCCCACTGCTGCTACCAAGTGAGCATAACAATTATCTGATTAGACATTTTCACACATTCCTTTCTCAAATGCTGACAGCAACTGTAGGAGTTCAGCCTCCCATTTTAGATACCCTTCAAGGAGATGCTGAAGATGTGCGCACTTCCCTCGCAAAGAAAAGTAGACTGAATTATTCAATTTTGAAAAATAAAAAAGCCTCAAACAAAACTATTTTTTGTTTTGTCAAAACAAGGGTTCCACTAACAAACAAATGTTGAATACTGAGCAAAAATCACAGGACTTTTTTTCCAAATGCCTGTTTCATCATTTAGTTGTACAGGCAGACTGGCACTTCCACTGCCACACTGATCTGTATGGCTGCTCCAGCTGTAATGTGTTGATATTCACTGTGAAACAGTCTCAAAAACATGCCTGCTGTTACATTAATAGCAATACTGTGCTTCTCTATACATGTCTATAATTATCCTGAAATTATGAGGATGAAGACAGTTGGATAGTGCATTTGTGTAAAATAAAATGCCTATTTTATGACTATACTATAAAACATGGATGCTCAAAACAATAATTTGAAGACACTCATTTGGCAAAACTACAATTTGTTCACTGGCCTCTACTTCACATTCCATGTCCATGTAGCAATTTGATACATGAAGTACAATATATCCTACTGGATCATTTCTAAAGTATCTTTCATTCAAAATTCTTGTTTTGCTCTTTCCAGTATTTGGCCACAGCCTTTTTTTTTAAAATGCAAACCATTACTAGCTCAGAGAAGGTATAATGATTTGCACTGACTGCCGTGGTGTAGAATTGTTATTATCACTTGAAGTCACAGAAAGACTTTTAGGCAAGAAGTTAGAATTGCCATTGAAATCAGGAGGGCCTCATTTATCTATGACTAAGATTTCATGTCCACTTAGAGCTGCTCAGGCAGCCCCTTCATACTCTTTTCCATGCCTGTCATCATCTTTGCCTTGCATCAATCGGCATGACTGCCTGTACTCCCAGCAATGCGTTACAGAAACTACATCAACAGAAAAATAACCATTTATCTTCTTTTTTTTCCTTCTCCCCTTGTTGGGCTGTTTCGTTTGGATCAGTTTCCACAGCCTGGATGACCAAGCAGCTGCACAAACAGCTACGTTAACACAGCAGCAGGGAGAACAGGAACATAAGGAGCTGGAGCTACTTAAGCCAGAACTGCCCAAGAACAAGAGCCACCACCACACTCGCCTATCCCTAGGTGCTCTTCTATATCTCTTATAAAATGCTCCAGGGTTGTGTAACATTCAGCATCTTTCTGCTAAGATGCCTCAGAAACAAACATTGTAACAGATTTAGAATACAACATTTTCTAGTTGCTCCATTAGGCCAAGGACAGCTTTACACAATACAACAGGAAGCTGAATTAACAGTTCTCCCAAGGAAAAAACAGAAACTCTTGTAACAATTAAAGAGAAACTTCTGTGACAACAGGAACTAATGTTTTTTATTAGATGAAAATGCAGCTAGGCAATAAAATGCAAAATACATATTCAAATAAAGGGCAGAGTTTCCCTGGCACTACTGAACACAGAACTATACCATTTCTCACTAGGTAATATCCCACTAGCTGAGCCCACAGCTCTCGTGCATTACTAAGATCACGCAGCTCTGCTCTCCCTATTGTGGTTCATCAGAATGCCGACACAGACTGGATTTGCCCAAAAGTAATCCTTTTAGCTCAACACTTTCAACAGCTAATGCTGAATCACTGGGTACTCACTGCTGAGCCAACAGACAAAGTATTCGAGGGGGCATTATTTTGCCACTAAAAACCAAAAGGAGATATTTTTTAAGACGGAGGACCAACAATAAATAGCTTATATAAATATGTATTCACGGTGCATCAAAGGAGACATTTATGCAAACTCACAGGGCTGACAAATTATGGCACAGCAGGCAATCCAAACACAAACACCATGTTACGCATCAATGCAGCTCAAAAGGATACAGAGCACAGCCGCTTCCTCTTGATGACCAACAACTAAAACTCAAAAACCCACGGCACACAAATGAAAGAATTTCAATACCACGACTTAGTGTCAAACAAAACCAGCTGATGGCAGGTTCGAAAAATACTTAAGACAACAGTTCTTCACGTAAAACACAGTTAAACTGCAGAGCTCCTTGCTGAAGGATACAGGGGTGCCAAGAATTTAGATTCAGAAAGCAATTCGATGTATTCATTTGCAGCTCAGAAGCCTTTTAAACCAGATTGCTGAGACCTTGGAGAGTTTTCTTGGGAAGATCACTGCCTGCACGTCCTGATCTTTTATTCTTCTGAGGACTAGATGGTATTGAGCACTCTCGGAGATGTGCTGCTGAGCCCTGAAGACTTTAATCCAAGCCACTCCTACATTCAGAACATTCTCCCTTGAATTACAGAAGCAACAACCAAGTGACTAACAAATGACTGGGGAGTGGGCAGAAATCAAGATACACCACGCTCTTCTTCCTAGTGACAACCACACAAAAGTTATAATTTTAGTTCTCTACAGGAATCTGACACAGCTCATGAAGTCATTAAAATGAACTACCAGAAGGCAGTAGTTACCTAACTCATTTAAAGACAGCTTTTGTTTTTAATCTTTGCAAAGGTTCTAGCAGCATAAAGTTCTGTATCTGCTGGACAAGTGACCTGCACAACTGAAAAAAACACCCATTAGCCTTTTAAAACTCTGGTACGAATGGCTGATCTTTAGCAGAAGACATCAGACAAAATGCAAAGCAGAAAATGGAAAAACATGACAACAGCACAACCCTATAGCAAACTGATGAGGCAAAAGCCAGTTCAGCAACAAAATGCACCACCTCTAATAGCTTCCAGAAAAATATAGGCTTTTAAGGCAAAAGGACCTATGTTCCTCTATGTCCAAAGTTTCTTTGTTTCTGAACTTCCCCTGCCACTGTCTTAAGTTTTCACACTGAGAACAGGAAACACTGGTCTTTGGCAGATTTTCAGTTTATATCACTCTGTAGTTCAAAACCTTTCTCACTCAGCACAAGCTCCTTACAGCATTTCAGAAAAGTTTAGAAAAAAGCTCCGATCACGAAAACACTGCCTCAAAGTTCATTTAGGGGCATCATCTTTTTTAAGCATACATATGAATAAGTACTGCAAAGAGGTTGTTTATGTAAGTGTTTCAGAGCTAAGCATTAACGGAGTGAATGTCCAATTTTGCCTACCCAGACAAACAGTTTTAGTGGAAGTTAATATTGCAATGTCATAATGGCACTGATACCACAGTATCAGACCAGGACCTAACCTCGCAGAAAGCGAAGTTTTATTTTATTGGTGTTATATAATTTTTCTTGAACACCTTATCAGAATAAAACTAAATTAGGAGATCAGCAAGGAACTCCCACTCCTCAAATAAAGGGTAATTTTTCCAAGCAATGCATAACCATGACATTTCAAGACTTCAGCCTGAAAGTTCATTAGGAAAATCAGCCCCAGTCACCTGACTTCATCAGAACACCCTAGAAGGTATTACAATAAACTTGCTGCCACATGTTTAACTATGCTCTTATTACAGAGCTATTCTAGGAGTGCTGCATAGGCCAGGGACTTATTTTTATAGGCTTTGAACAGGAACAGTATCCCTTCAGTAGCCTACCTAGCATGAACGTTAAGTCACGCTGCAGAACACACCTATTTAAGAGCAGATTACAGACCTGCCAAAGAAGCTGGTTCTGATTACTGCCCCTATTGAGAAGGTACCATGCCATATTAAGCCCCAAAGCTCTACTTGTACGACTAACTCATATTACAAACTGTAAATTATTAAACAAAAACGTGCCAGCTGAGGTAGATTAAGCTTCTTCTTTTAGCGTCCTTCAAAGCAGTACTTGTGTTTCGTAACTTCTCCGGATCATAGCCGCAGGGATTGCAACCGGGCTCCCACAGCAATGACAAGACTAAAAAACAAACGGCTTCTTAAAGTCACAGCAGAGTCACCTATGAAACCAAATCCCACTTAAGAAATGATATAGTTATAGCTACAGAAATGATATAGGAGGGACACCACAAGATAACCCAGCCAGTTGTTCTTTCTAAAAGCCTGAACTAGCACAGGTCACAGTTGTTGTGATTTGGGTATTTCTGCTCCTGAACTGATTATATTAAAAGCAGAGCGTTTTCTAGAAGTGAAATAAACGTTTAGCCTCCAGGATTATGGCTGGTCTCCATCCCGCCGCTGCGATCGTGAGCCGAAGCCCATCGCGCAGGACGGCGCGGCCCGCGGTGTACCCGCAGGGCGCGGGACCGAGGCCGGAGAACGAGCGAGGGAGCGCCATGGGCCCGGCCAGGCCAGCGCACACCGACGATCGGCCAGGGAACACCGCTCCCGAGCCATCATGGTGGTGCGGTTCCTCCGCCTCCGGCCCCGCACGACCGCGAGCGGTGGGGCCCGTCCTGCCCGGGGAGCGCCACCCGGGCCTGCTGCCCGGCGGCGGGCAGCCCCGGCAGGCGGTGCTCGGGGCGGCCGGGCCCGGGAGACGCTGCGGCCCGCGGGGCTCCCTCGGCCGACGGAGGGAGGGAGAAGTCCGGCCGCGCCGATGGAAGCGGGAGAAGCCGCGCGGGCCTCCTTGTGCTCCTCGGCCCGGCCACCCACCTTCTGCTCCTCGGCCGAGGCGGGCTCGGAGCTCTCGGCAGACATGGCGCCGCGGCAGCGGGACGGCGGGGCCGGGAAGGAGGGAAGCAGGGAAGGAGGGAAGGAGGCGGGCGGGAGGCGCGGCCGCGGCTCCTCCGCGCTGCTGCTGCTGCTGCTGCCACCTCCTCCCGCACAAGATGGCGGCGGCGCGGGCGACGGAGCGTCGGCGGGGCCAGACTTCCTCCGCCCCGGCCCCCGCGCGCGGGCTGGGAGCGGGGGCGGGGTCCGCCTGCGGCCCGCGCGTCACGTCCGGGCCGCGGCTCGGGGGCGGTGTGAGGCGGCTGGCGGAGGCCGCACGGGCCCGGGGAACCGCGCGTTAGAATCAGAATCACAAAACATGGGGGTGGAAGAGACGTTCGGTGTGGGCCAGTCCAACCGTGCAGGCATCACTGTAACCGCTAAAGCACATCACCCGGCGCCAGAGCCAGACGTGTCTTGGACACCTCCAGGGATGGTGACCACCGCCTCGCTGGGCAGCCCGTTCTAGTGCCTGACCATCCCAACAGAGAAAACTCTTCACATATCTAATGCGAGTCTCCCGTGTCTCAGTTTAAGGCCATTTCCTCTGGTCCTCTCACAACCTCCTGATCCCAGCTCATCTGGCCTGCATGGCCTCCCCTGCCCAGCGTCAGGGGAAAGGGGAAAAACCTACACTGCTTGGCTAAAGTTAGTTCTTTTGGCCACTTTTAGTGATCAAAATACAAGGAGCTGAGTCTTCAGCAGCATTGCTCAAGGATCTCATGAATCCCAGACAACAGCTGACAGGATAGGTCTCAGTCCATTGGAACTTCTTAACAGCACAGTATCAAGTTATATATTTTATTCTCCCCCCATCTACTTTCCACTATCAGTGGTTCTTGGCTGAACAGTAACTTCCCATGGACTCTCTTTATGAGCATGAAGGAGGGGTTTAAATAGCCCACCATTAATAAATCTTTTGGGGTCCCTAATTCTTTAGAGATCCCTAAAAACATGGATTATGTGAACAGCAAGGTATGGATTCTTAGCACAGCTCAGGAGGGACTGGCCACGACAGGCTTTGTGCAATTATGGTTGGGAAGAACACAAGAGGCAGGTCAGAAAGGGCTGTGAAAACAGCATCTGCCAGTGATTTTGCCACAGCTGAATTGTACTAAATGCCCCACAAGCCATTAGTTGGAAGAGGGTTTTTGTGCACTTGAGAGATTCGTCAAGAGACCAGGATTGTGTAGCTGCAGGGAACCCAAGGAATGTGCATATCCCTTATTCAGAAAGGGATACAGCTGGGCAGATTGCACACAAAAAACATCATAGAACAGACTGGTGGGCTTTTAACTGATGATGGAAAAAGCCATGATAGTGGTGGGCGTGCTACATTTGCTGCTAGCAAAATCAGGGAGAAGTTTTCTGAAAATGTGAAAAACAGAGCAACATAGAAAAATGATCATAAAAAGGATGAAGTTCATAGACTTTAAAAGGAAGCAGAATAACAAAGCAGTGACAGCAATCAAGAATGCAAAACTTCAGGAATTTCTTTCAAATCTCTTGGGAAATCAATGTGAGGGAAAACACAGTTTCAAGGATTCAGCAAATCCTTAATGAAGTTATTTCTTTAAGGGAGCATAATGCAGAGGAAAGATGGGAAATAAATTCAGAACCTCAGGAAAAGCCGAGGTTCTTCAATGGCCTCAAATACAAGAAAGCAGCCCACAGAAACTAGGTCAGTTTTTAAGGACATGTATCTAAAGCAGCTCATGAAGACAAGGGGGCACCAAAATATTACTGAATAAACCTTGTAAAGACCAAAGTGTTTAATGTTTCTTTTTGTTCAATCTGGCATGATCAAGGTAAATAGTGTAACAAACAAAGTATAGCCTCTAGCTGGAAAAAGGAAAGACTGGTTTACAGGTTACTTTAATTAGTTTTGGTAAATATTTTCCACTTGGATAAAAAAATATCCTTAAGAGATTAGAGAATGACAGAAGCAATTTCCAGTTAATTACTGGTGATTCATATAGGAACCTGTAAAAAAATAATGGGTTTCCAGGAATCACTTTTCCTGAATTTGAATAGGAGTATGGAGAGGACAGAATACAAGCTATATAATTAAGCTGTCAATAATGACTTGATAAATCATCTAAAATAAGCACTCAAAAGAAACTGAGTAGCTAGGCAGGAATTCACAGCTAAGAACAAGGGTTTCACACAATCATCTTTCCTTTAAGAAAAAGGAAACAGACCATGTGGAGATGTGGGTGAAGGTGGCTGAAGTTCCAGATGCCTTCTGGCATTAATAAGGCTTCTGACACTTCCCCATGCAAATTAGGGAAACTTAATTAGATGAAATTTTAATGTGGTGGATGCAAGTTTGTTGGAAACAGCGATCAATTCTTCAAACAACAATGCCGTACTCAGCATATAAAATCTTGGGTAATGAGAGAATAAAGTTCAATAAGGAGAGCTACCATTTTGGGAACAAGCAGGTAGAACAGCTCTTATACTGGGTAACGATATGAATGCAAGCTGACATCTCCTGATACTGAAAAACAGCATATTACAACAGGATGTATGAAGAGGGCTTTAATCCATATGATTTATCAACCAATTCTTCCAGTCTGATTGGCACAGAGAGGCCCTGACTGGGGTGCTGTGTCCAGCCTCAGACACTTCAAGACTGATTCAGTCCAAAAGAAGAAGGCAAAGAACCAGAGTGATGACAGGTGCAGAAAATAAAGGCTGACTGAACAGTCTGGGGCTGTTATAGTTATAAAAAAAAAATAGACTGAGAAGGGACATAAAAGAATTAAATTGTTTTCTTTGCTTATAGTGAAAAGGCTAAGTTTAGCTGGATTTAGTTGGATGTTATAAATAACGTTCTCATGATAAGTATAATTTATCACTGGGAGAAATTAGTTGTAGCAGTCAGCACTGGAGGCCCTTCTAAACCACTCAAACATTCATTAAAAATAATTCGATATCGTTGAGCCTATTGAGGAGTAAAGTGAAGAAGCCAATGGCCTCTCAAACATTAGTCTAGTCTTAACCTGTGCATAGAAGGTCATGTGGAATTTAGTTCACAGTTTGAGATACAGCATTTCTCCAGGTGTGTCCCTAATGGAAAGTGTTTACTCAGATCAAGCTGTAAATGGAGAATGACTCAGTAAAATCAAAGTTGTGCACAGATAACCCAAGGTCACTTTCATTCCAAATCCATACAGGGACTAAGTGTAGTTTGACTATTAAAGTGAATACAAATTTATTTCCTAGACATGACTTGTAGTAACCACATATTCAAAAGCCACACTTCTTTGCTGTTCAAAGCAAATTAATGAAGGGACATGGCTTGAAGAAGTATATTTAAATAAAGTTATCAAGATACAAACATTGCATAATGTCAGTGCAAAATAATAGGTTAACCTACTACAGGGGAATGGTGACTTTTCATTAAAAATGTGTCCTTTCCTCATGCTTTTTTTTCATTGAGTATGCAAGCAGCTGTGCACCATGACACAAATAAGTAGTTTGAGAATACATGCTGTTTGCTTATGACTCAATAGCAGCTACACAGAAACTAGGACGCACTCTTGACATCCTAATCCAGACCATAGTTCTGTACACAGTAAAACTGCAATTGTGTTTGACTCTTCTGCTACCAAAAGAAACATTTTCTCAGTTTTAAAGGGCACACAAATGACTAGAAACTGCAGTCTCTTTCTGTACAGTTTCCCCCAATTCTCTCTAAAGTGAATGCTAGGTAACCTTTGAAAACCTGGTGTAACAGAGTGGAAAACACTGCTGAAGTGGGGAAAGGACTCAGCAATACCTGAGCTTTGCCCTTTTGGAGCAGCAGTCATTTGCATGTACAAGATAGTTGATAAGTGTCATCTGGAAAGTCCAGTCTCCCTTACGTTCCCTGGCAGACTTCCTGGAGATTTCATGATACACTGACTTCTCTCATCTAAGGGCAGTGCTGAATATACAAGATGCACATTCATCCTTTCTCCAGAGTCTTCATCAGATAAACATGTTATAGGTCACCTTGCATATTATTAACACTCTAAAAACCTACAGCAAAGTAAAGAAAAACACATAAATCAAGGTAAGACAGTTGAGAAACTCAGACCTTCATCAAGTGTCACAAAGCTTCATTTTCATTATTAAATATATAGTTCAAATATAATCAAATGCTTCTAACTTTATTTCTCTCAGTTACACAGTTTAACACTTAGCATAAACTGTTCATCTGACTGTTTTGTTTTAGGAATACACACACGTATCGGAAAATAGTCCTATGCCCAGTGTAGCATCGCTAGTAAAACTTCCTATGGCCACCTAGTGGCCTACATGGAATTGACCTATGAAAAATATTTAGGATTACATGAAGATCCTCTCATCTAAAAATAAAACAAAAAGTACAAGTTTCATAGCTTTTGCATATATTTAAGATATAAATACTAATTTGTTTGCACAGTACATCCTTTAACACAATTTGAGAAATAAAATGGGGGAGGGTGCAAAGTTTATGTGAGAAAAACTAATAAGAGAAAGCAAAATTAAAATGGCCCTTAAGGAAAGAAAAGAAATTGAGGGAGCAAAATGTGAATTGAATTAATGATCTGAGTGCATGAGTAAGTAAATAAACAATCTGCACTGTGGTTGCAAGTGTTATTAAATCTGGATGTGAGAAAAAATGGAAAAGGGTACCATTAAAGAGAAAAAACAACTAAATGCTTGCATAGTATGAAATGTTATGGAAATTCACCTGTTGTCCCCATTTTCAATAACTTAAATGAATATCACTTAAAACAGCACACAGATTAAAGACATCTGTATATATTTCAGATTTCAATATTAATGCCAAAAATACATAGTATGATTTTACATAGGATTTATGCTACATTAGAACACTAAAGACAAACATCACTTGAGTATTAAATGAAACATTAAATATTAAATAACTGAAAAATAAAATAAAAAGTGTAAACACTAAACTAACTTGGGAATTTGCTATTGCAACACATCCAATGAAGTGGTTTTAAACAGTACAAAAAGATTAGATTTAAGTATGTTTCCAGTCTACTTGGAATACACAAAGCTCATTCCAGAAACCTTTTAAAAACTGGTCCAGGATCACATAGAACCTTCTTTCTCTTGAGCGCTATTTTTATTCCTTTAAAGACTTAACTTTATACTGGTGTCTCTACCAATCTTGGCTTGCAAGGAGTACTCAACAGTAAAATGAATACTTCAGTTTGCCATTGTTTGCTAGCATCTTGGTGAAAACTGAGGATTTGTAGGAGATTCAGTGTAAGATTTGAGTTCATATGCAGCGCCGCTATCAACTTCCATGGATTTCCGAGAGAATAGGAGCCTTACATCTCTGTGGAGGTAGATCTTTCCAGATTTAGAACTCTGGAACCTGAAAAGATACAAATATCTGTGTTATCTAAACCAAAAGATTAATATTAAAATATTATTAAATAAAAGGTATTGTTTTAAACCATTAAGGCCAAAACACTTTGAACAAACAAAATTAGTCAGTTGAAATGAAAGGAGAAAGAATATTGTAACACTTTAATTCTGCTTTCTTTCTTTTGACATTTAAAGGTTCTGTTCCTAATCACCAATGCAGTGCACAGCTTTGAAAGTGGCATGGAATGTCTGAAGTTCACACTGCTGTTATATACATCAAAGATTAAAGTCCTCAGCAATCTGGAATGGCAAAAAATGCTCTTCAGTGAGCACTCCTGAAAATGTCCAAAGGGTGGCCTAAGCACAAAAGGGAATTTTCAACTATATACATATCAAATATCCATTTTAGTTCCAGCAATCATATAGACAGATTTCATTGCTCTCTTTATGAACATTACACCAGGAAGTTTACTTTATACTACACTCTGAATATAAGAAGAACGTGTTTTGAGAAGCAGTAGGTACAGGGATCTCTGCAGGCAGACAAAGAATTTTTTTTGCACAGACTAGGGAGCATTTCAGAGAGACTGCATTTCACTGGCCCAATCACCAAAGCAAACAGTGGTCAATTCCTGGGCCCATTCATCTTTTATGCTGCAGCTAAACAGCCTAATTCAGGTCCTCCAAATCTGCCAGGAATGTGCCAGTTCCACTCTCCCTGGGATTTAACAACTCTGTATAGAGAGACAAGATCTGCCTTTCAGAGAACTGTATTCTATAGTTTTCATGTGTCAAAACTCCCTACTTTCCTTCTCTCCACCAGGAAAGGCACAAGAGCCTAAGGAGCATTTCTGATGGCAGCTGAGCTTAACATCACTACCACTATGCCACAGTGAGGGAGAAATGCTATTGCTGCTGCAATAGAAACAGAAAAGCCATTACTGGTGTCACAAGATGATACCATTGCAAATCATGAGAGCAGTGCATGCTGTATTATCACATGTATTACAGTTTGCACAGATTTTTCACAGGCATTTACTTATTGACCCCACTGAAGCAAAAGCGGTATCTCTAGAATAAACCTATTCATAATTTGACTGAAATTCTGAGAGGTAGGAGAAAGACAAGTGCAGAAGATCCATCAAGGCTTCACCCTCTGAGGAGGGAAGGTTGCAGAAATGGATTCTGTGGCACTATTCTGTTCAGATGAGTGATGCAGAATAGCCTGTAGTCATCCCCACAGCCAGACAAAGGAAAACTGTGTTCTCCTAGATACAGCTGTCAAGGACATGAAATGCAGCAGGGTCCAGCAGAATGCTCCTACTGGCTCCCACAGAACTCCCATCCATCACTATTTATTCGCTCGGAGCGGTCAGTGTGAAAGCCCTTTACCTGATAGGCAAAAGGGAGAAGACACTATCTTAAGAGAAGACTGTGGAAGAGAGCACAAGGAAGAATGAAACAGACAAGGGACAAAGCAAACACCACAAATAGTTAACTCAGAATGTAGCTCATACCACATTTTAAAAGGAAAAATTTTACTGAAAGGTCTATTGCAGCAAAAGTATGATTGAAATTAGTTCCTACAGATCTAGTTATCAAAGCACCATCATAAAATACATCTCAACTCCCATTTTACGCATGGATCTTTCAAAAGAATTATTAGCATGGTCTATTTTTAAACTTCTCAAGCTTGCTCTTTTCTATGACTGATAATCTTGCAAGACTCCCTTTGCTCAGTAAATAACAGTTCCCTGCAACATGACTTTTCTGAGCATGACATTTTGAAAAGATTGAAGAAGGATAAGTGGGAGACAGCAACAAAGTTCCAGGGATTCTTCTCATCTCTGCATCCATTACCTATTTTTTTTCTTTTAGACATGTCTACCCTAGTAATTGGGATTTAGAAGTGTTGCTTTTTATACATGCAAATATATTGGAATAATCAAGGGATAAGCATTCCCTACACCCTCGCGGGGTGGTGATTGAGTGGCCAGCATGGGACTGACTCCAGAGCTGTGGCAGCTCCAGTAATTTTGTGTAAAGCAATTAAAAAAACCCAGCAACCAAGGTTTCTGACAGACTGTGTCCCAGGAGCAATAACAACAGACAAATACAAGAAAGCTTAAACGCACAAATATCAGATGCTAGAAAGTCTGGCAGAGGAACTTCACTGAAGAAATGACAAATGCAAGCAGAAAGTCCCTCTATATACTTTATAGGCCATCAAAATTCAGAAAGAACAGAGCAAGTCACAGAAACAGGATATAGAAGGATAATCATGAGAACATATGTAGCAAGACGTGTTTGGTAAGTAGAATAGACTATACAAAACAATCTATAAAATCTGTAAGTAAAATCATTGGGACAAGGATAAAAATTTCTAGATAAAAAATGCTGAGAAACCAGGAGGATCAAAAGCAGCTAGTAAATCAGTAATAGCAGGTATCTTCAGCTTCCACCAGTAAAGACATATGTCACATTAGGAAAGTGTTTTAAAATAAAGTTTCTCAACACCTTGAGGAATCACTGCTTTCAACAACCAGTTTCAAGCTTACCCTTCAGTGAGCCCTCAGTAACAACCTCTGTTTAGCTGTTAGGCAACAACTATGCTCCATGCAATTCCTGGCAATGTGTCAGTAACTAAGGCTGTTGACCAAGCTTTAAAAACTTGAAAAATGCTGAGCTGTGGGCAGGTTTGCTGTTTAACTGCCTTTTACAGGGGTGCCAGAACGTGACCTAGAAACCCACAGATGGTCTCATCCTCATAAGGCTGGGCAGAAATGAGGCACAAGCAGAGCTGAGCTCACAGCTCTTATGCTCAAGTAGGTTTAATTACAAGACAAAAAGTCATTGCTTCACATGCAACAAAAAAATTATCCCCAAAGCATCTTCAAAACACAACTTAAACTGCAGGTGCAGCTCTTGGGGTTTTTTAATAATGAATAAAGCTCTGCTGTCTGAGCAAGCTACATTTGGTATCTCAATCCTATAGCTGTGGGTACAAGTACAGGCTAATGGCATATTGAACAGTACCTCAAACATACAGAACTGCATGCAGAAGCTGCACACACAATAAATCTGACACTTTAAAGTCTGTTGTAGAAAATCTGGCCGCCAATGTTAAGCTCCAGACCTATGCAAGCATTTTTGCTGAATTACCACTTGAAAAGGAGCTTTCATAATGCGAGTGCTGACAACTGTGATTAAGGCCTCGCAAGCAGATGCGACCACAATGCAGCTCACTGGTGGTGACTTCATTTGTTTTTTTGAACAAAATTTCAATACGTAAGCTTAAGATGCTTGTGCTCAATAACTGCTGCAACTGAAACCAAAAGGCTGTTCTAAGTCAACTTGAGTAACAAACAAAAATAAATCTGAATAGTTAGAACTTTTTAGGTTTGTGTAACTTTTCAGTAAAGCAGGCTTGAGAAAACTTCGCTGCTTTTAAAAATGAAGTTTAAAACCAACTTACATGTGAATTAATATACTACTAAGGCTTTTTAAGCTCTCCTAATTACAATCTGTCTTTAGTAAAGAAAGCTATTAAATGGACAACTGAGTCTTTTGTAAAATCAGAAGTGCTCAGTATAATAAGCCACAAGACAGATCAGCATAAGCTACTTTAATATTTAAAGGAGTTCTGCCATTCTTACATTATGAGAAAGGACGCACTGCTTGGGTTTATCACTGAAGAAAAAACTTGGGGCATACTCTGCAGTTACTCACTTTCCAAAGTAAGCACCTAAGCATCGTAATTACGATTTTGGTTTTTCCCATCAGAAATGGATGTATTTCCAATTACACATCATAAACCCGTGAATTGATCCCTACCAGAGGTCTGAAAGCTGAGCTAAATTGTACAGATATTTCAAAAAGAGGAGCAACAGAACTGCAACATTTCTATCTCTCAGCAGGTATCAGAAATAGGAAGCTCTTAAAAAAGACTTCTAGCTGTGACAGATGAGAGAGCAGAAAGAAGATTTGCCTTCAAATGGAAGTAATTCTTGGGTCTGTCAACAAGAAATTTACAAACTGCATTAAAGCAGAAACTGAAAGGGGACACAAGACCACTACTCTTCATGCAGGTATATGCCAGACCCAGCTGGCCACAGACTTTTAGCCACCACTGCAGCTGAGGCCTATCCCCAATTCCTCTGCACAGTCACATCATCCTTACAACTGGATACAGCCTTCGATGGGGCTACACACCTTTTCAGAATTTGCCCCAAAAGAAAAACTTTAGGTAGTTAGGTTAGACATTGCAAGCTAATGTGGCCTGAAAAGATGAATTTCAATCCAAATTTCAGAATGAAAACACTATTCAACAGCCTTATCATGACACTATTTTCACACTCCAGTAAACCAACATGCTTTTTTTATGACTGTCAACTTTCATTTAATGGGAGAGTCTGGCTTAGAATCACTGCTCTAGACAAGGTTGTGTTTCAAAAGTCTGTTGGATAGAAATCAATGACACTAAATAGGAAAAATAATATGTACCAGAAATAATTGCACCACAATAGAGAAATGTAAGATATTTGATTTTGTTCTGCTTGCTCAGTTCACAATGTCAGCTGCTGGTGGGTTTCCAAGTCCTGGAGTGAAAGCACTGGGTCTGTGTGTACAGGCATTTCTTACTACAAAAACACAGGCAAAAAGTCTGCAAACTGGAGGAGGACAGAGTATATCCATCATTCCTCCTTTGTTTCCAACTGCAGTCTCCAGAAAGCCCAGAGCAGCAGCACAGTGTCTGGTTTCAGGCAGTGCTTTGTAAATCATTTAAGGAAGATTGAGTGAATATTTTATAAAGTGAAAGGCATTATCACCAGCATTGCATCATGAAACAGGTATTTTCATTTTTGCCACTAAACACTGTAACTCAGACCATTTGCTATTCTGGTGAAGAGGCACATGTGAAGCACACCAGGCACCTTCTCTTCATTGATCCTTAGTTTTGGCTTTTGCCCATATAACATCCACATTCACTATTTCCTGTAACCTCAGAAAAAGTGCATTGATTCAGCCAGAATAATGTCTCTCGTTAAGAAACGATTTAAGCTTTACAGTGCTATACAAAATACTTTAATGCCAAGAGAGAGCTTTATGTTATATTTAACTTCAATTCTTCCAAGGAGAATCCAAATTGTTTATTAGCTCTTCTTCCTCTACTGCCTAGATTAAAGACCAAGTTAACATTTTTCTTTTTTCACTCTTCATTCTTTCTTATTTCTGTATACAGAAAGGCTGTCTGGGAAAGAAGTTATGAGTTAAATTTTGGCAGATACTTTTTTGTGGTTTTGGCTTGGGTTTGTTGGGGGGTTTTTTGTTTTATTTTGGTTTTTTAACTTCAAGGAGCTTACCTCAGATGGATGAGGTAGCGTAGTAGCTTTTCTTCAGTCTGGTGACTGTTTTCTTTATTGACAGATCGCTTGATTTCTCGTCTCACAGGAACAGAAAAAGTTCTTTGCCGTAGGAATGTTTGATGATTAGCTGGCATTTCTCTCAAGTCATAGATCACCACAAACATCTTCACCACAGTTTTGTTAGGGTTAAATAAGGTCTGAAAAGACAAGCAGTTCAATACAATACTCTTTAGAGATGACAAATTAAAAAAAAGAAAAACCAAAACAACAAACCTAACCCAAACTCAATCTGTCAAAATAGTTCTCTATGCACTTTGTTTCTGTGCCATACAGAAAAGTTTATGTAAAAACATTGTGAAGCTTTTCTGGTTTTCAAAACTTCAGCTACCAGCAATTCCCATTTTTAAATATAATGCTAAACACAATCTAATCTGAATGAAACACTAGTATATGGCTACTCTTACTTTGCTAATCAGCATCCCCATTTTTGTTCATTTTTACAATCAGCGTTTTGTCTACACTGTTTTCCAGACACAATACACTTGCAGGAAGCACAGTGGTGGACTCCACTTTTAAACCTGAAATTATGAATGTGTTATCTTGGACTGGGTTCTTAAGAGTCAGATCATTGGTTCTAAGCAATCACTGTGATTTACTTAGTGGCTTTATTACAAAAGTAAAAGTGGTGTTAAAGTATCACAAAAGGTAGATTATTCAATTCAATTATTCAATCTTAATAGCTTTAGAAGAATTTCAGAATTTGGACTGTGGCCTAATTACTTCCCCATCACTTTTTCAAAGCCACAGTGTCCCCAAGTATTCTGAATCTCCTGTAACTGATTTTAAGACTCCTCAGAGCACAGAAATGTTCAAAGATTGGGAATGTTTTTTGTCCCACATACAGATTTCTACTATGAATTACTACAGTACCTACAGAGATGCACATTTCCACTGCTAGCTTCACGCTCATCTCCAATAACCTCATCTCTGCATGACTTTCTTGATATTAGTGGTTTCAAGGCACCCTTATCTGCTGAGTACGTACCACTTGTATTGTTCCTGAAGGCGGTACCCGATAACCCCTTTTACCAAGGGACTCTAAAGTAATTACACCCTGCAAAAACAAAACACATATTTAGTTCACAGAGATAAACAAATCAAAATGTTCTAATCATGTAATTGCATTTATTTGAAACACAATCAGTAATGTATAAAAACTAAAAATAGAAAAGGCAATGCATTTAAGATGCAGTTAAAAAATCAACAGTAGGGGCCTTACAGATACTCTGGAAGACCATTAAAAGCTATGCAATAAGAGATACATTCTCCTCTTGAAACAAAATTCAAGTTTCCACATCTTCTCCACATAAGGGAGCTAGGACAAAACAGAGCTTTCTTTTCAAAGCAGCAGGGAGGTTAAAAAAAACATTTGTCTCTTCCTTTCCATTTCTATATCATCTACAATTGCACCAATAAATACTCCAAATCTCACAGAACTCATTTTTGCTTTTCAAAGGCAGCAGATGCACTTAATCTTCCATTCTAATCCAAACTTTAGGAAGGATGGCATCTGCTTTTGCACCAGCTGTGATCTCCAGAGCACCCGAGTGCCCCACAGGGCTCTGTGATGCTGCCAAGGCCACGCTGGGGGCACTGCCACAGGTCTGATCAACCTGCAGGGCACCACTGCTGTAACCCCACTGCACCAAACAAACAACCCAAAAAAGACCCCAAAGCAGAGAAACTAGCTATACAAACAGAAACAATGTTTCTGATGATGGAGGCACTACACAAATGCTGTATTAATCCTGGGAGACTCAGCCATAATAGCATATTTAGAGCATGTGGGAAAGCCTGAAACAATGAAACCCAGCTAGGAAAATAAGCAATGCTACTTTAACCATTTGAGGAACATAAGAATCCCTTCACCTTCTGGAAAATCATGTGAAATAATCTAGAAAGATGAAAGCAAAAGGATGCTTTTTGCAGTCGTTAAGACATATACAAGTTTAAACTCAAAGCCATTACTTAAACTCTAAGCAATTTCATTTTCTGAATATTTTCCAAACCAGAAGGTCAGAAATATGGTAACTGCTATGGATTTAAAATCTAAATATTGGGATATTCAGATGTTCATTGCTTGACTTACATGTTTCAACAAACCCTTTGGCATATATTAGACAGATGTACACATACGAAAACCTCTAAAAACTGGATCTGTCACCTACGTAAAACTGAGGCTCCTTAACAGGCATTCAGAACAAATCCAGCCTCTGATTCAATGCCAGCATACAAGACACCATTTGCTTTTAGAGAGAAGCACTTTTAGAGATGCAAAACCTGTACTGTCTTTGTAGAAAGGTGGAACAGAATTAGCACCCAGAGGCCGAGAACACAAACACTGCGTGGCTGCAAACATCAGCAAACCATGCAGCCTGTCAGAGTGCCATGTGTCATGACAGCTCTGACAGTATTTGCTTCCAAAGAAAGGGCTGAATAACTTCCAAGTCTAAGGTCTCCATCAAAAATTGCCCCTTGGCCTGCACCTAAGCCACTCTGCAGTGTGGTTAGTTGCCCAGAGCAGCTGCTTGTTGGCACAACAAAATGTATCCTGCTAAGTCCAGCTATTGCCTCACTGCTATTTTAAGGTAGATGGATAAAAAGAGATGGTGGGGGTTGATCACTGCAGTGGGGGGGAGACAAATACATTCAATATCCCAAGAGGAGAGCAGTTGAATGGTGGGGCAGAGAAGTGGAAGGAAAAGCACGAGTTAGGGAAAGGAAGGAGGTTCAAGAGAACTCTGTTATAAGCAGTTGAAAATAAGCCAGATCCCTGCAAATCTTCACTTTTTGAACCCTCTACTCACCAAGCTCTTGCTCTTCACCTCCACATATCAGAATTTATTTAAAATAAATCCAACCACACACTTACCATGTAAGGAGAGGGCGCATTGTCATCTGAAACGCTGTAGAATGACACTTCAACTGGCAGAGTCATGTGCGTGGGACAAAAGACTCCACTCGCTCCCACCTCTGCTGTGAAACCCTCCACGACACCGAGCGGGTCCAAGCGGAAATTCAGGACAGATTCCTGGAAAACAAAGCACACACAGCTTAAGTTGGGAATGCCTCAAATAAGACAGAGCATAACTAAGCAGCAAACAAGGAAACAAGTCTGTATGAGAATCTGGGTCTTTCATAAGGTGTTCTGCCAAAAATCAAAAATTGCTAAGGCAAAAATCATGAGCATTCAGTAAGATGATAGTGGTTTAAAAGAAAGCATTGTCCAAATCTTGTCTTCATCCTGCTGAAACTGTGCAAAAGCCCACAGAAAACTTTGTTGCAACAGGATCTATGCATGATTTTTTACATATTCTATCTGAAGAAAATAATAACCTAGAATCTGTAACCTGCCCCAGCAAATTCAACTCCATATTTCACAAGACAGTACAGTACAACCCATTAGTGCACTGGCTATTAGTTGCTGTTATTGGATATGCTACATGAAGTGAAGAGCTGGAGCCTACACTTCTAACGTGTTCTGTTTAATACCCTGATTTAATTCAGCTTTTGTGACATATTAAGTAGACTTTAAGAGTGAAAATGTAAATCCTTTTTCCTAGGTAAGTACATTATAAACATGAACAATTACGGGTTATTAAATCTCATTTAAGGCAACAGAACATCTTCTAACTTGACCAAAGTGGGAAACAAAAGCTTAAGCAACTCATTGTATTTGATTCTCTGAGACAGAAGATGTCTGGGGCATGAAATAAGTGCCTTTACAGCTGGAAATGAAAACAAATTTTATTCAATTTAGTTAGGAACTTTTACATTCTAATAAGGCTGGAATTGTTCACAGCAATGTACTTTTAAATGCAGTACAGAAGAATATTAAAAATACCACAAGAATTCTAGAGAATATGCAATACCTCAAAGTTTCCCAGAAGGCTTAGACTTGTTACTGGTGGAGCACTGGAACTTAGAAATGGTTTCCCATGGCTCTCTGGATCACCGTCTCTGTTTATACATTGTTGTGGGCTATTAAAAAAAGACAGAATAAATATAAAGGATAAACACATTTGCTTTTGTCTTCTGGGTATAAACAGCTCTAGAAAGAGTAATTTACTTACTGTACTGCAAAATGTTGTCCTAAAGAAATAGCAGTTAAATGTTGCCTATTAATACTTTAGCAAAACGTTTTCTAGTTAACTGAAAAATATTTTCACCAGTTTTACATTACAAGGGAAAAAATAAAAATTTTGTTCATTAACTCCATTAGCAGGAATTGAAGTATCTGATTATTTTCTCTTGTATGTGGGTACTTTTATCTCATATTCTGAAGTTTCCAACATCAAACTGCCATACCAAAAGCTGTTGATGTTACATGTATTAATGTATAAAAGGTCATGATTGGCCCTGTTTAGAAGTTTGGCTCTCTGAACAAGTTAAGACAAAATGCTTAACATGTTCAAGGCTAAGAACAAAATATAACAGCAAAATAACATTGATTTGAAGAAGAATCAACAATGACTAGCTTTTCTGTCTGAAAACTCAAGCGTATCTGACAGCATATCTACCCTTGCTTGGGACAGAGTTCATTCTGCCAGCAGCTCCCATTCCATGGTTATGTCCCAGAGCTGTGCTAGCCTGGGATCTCCCAGGGCAACTCAGCTGCTGAGCCTTGTATCAAAATAAGAATTCTTTTGAAAGCATTTTTTTGTCTTTGCTAACATGCTTTGTTTTTGCATATAAATATATACATATACATTATGCCTCCCTCAAAATTCTCAGTGTTTCTGGTAAATAAAACATACCTTCTTGCAGACAGACATTTCAACTGCAGCAATGATGAATCCAGATCAAAGCACCCAGACTGAGTTTTCCTTTGAGGAACCTCAACAAGGAAAGAAGATGCTAATTTGAAAACCGAACTTCTACCACAGACAATTTAGCCAAGTAAGCACATTTTGCCAAGAATTTTCATGACATTACAAAATTATAAAAACAGAGCAAAGAGAGCAATTCCTATACAGTTTAAGCTTAGTAAAGAAAGTTCTAGGATTATTAATGATGGGACTGTAAATTCTGATTAACAGGAAGTATTTCAATAAAGACATTCAGAAAGCTGATATCTCCTTGGAACAGTACAGAATATAACTAATAAACAGTCTGTAACAATTTCCAGCCAATTTCCCTGAAATATGACAGCCTTTACAGGCACTGAAGAATAAAGCACATCATATATCGATTAGAGGACATCACTACTTCAGTAGTTTTAATAGGGACTGCCTGCTTTCCTAAAACTCTAAACAACCTACCAAGAACTTTAACTCCTCCCCAATGTCTGCCTTATCACAGCAGCTTTGTTTCACTAAGTCATTCCATGACATCTGTGGTAACTGAAGAATGTACAGTACAAACTGTTCACAGAAACAAAGGCTCTGGAATAATAGGCAATCAGGTATTAAAAACTAACAAAAAACCTCTTACATGACAAAATGTCAACTCACACTTAAAACACTGATCTCCAGAATGCTTTCTTTTGTGGTCTAAAATAGCACTAAATCATTGTTTCCATCAATTTTTCTAATGCCACTTTTTGTTAATCTTGATCGTATCTCAACAACTATGTCTTTAATATTTTCTTTTCCAAAATTATTGTTCGGCTTCATTTACATGTTAACTCTCATTTAAGCATTGATTTCCACTCATAGGAGTATTCACTGTGACACAAAGGGAACATACACACTTCACCTAGGTATTTTGTCAAATTTTATACCATGCACAGATATTAGAAGAACAAATACTCCCTCAATTAAAAGAATTTCAACAATAACTTACAGGACTTGAAAGCAGAGGCAGTCCAGTTCTGGGATGAAAAGCCTTGGTCGAAGTTCCATCCAGGGATCGAAAATTGTGTTTCCGCCATGTATTTGTGTGTTTTAGAGATGGTGCTTTCTGCCAGCAAAACAAATTTACTCAGGTTATCAACAGGATATTTCAGTGACCTATCCTGGTAACACTCCCTTGCTGTAAGGGAGAAGACTCCTGACCCAGGTGGATCTACATCACACTCACGTATGATGAAACATTCAGAATAAATTCTCAAGCTACAATTACAGGGACTGCTCCCAAAAGATCACACACTGCAGTCAGACACAATGTATTTATACAAACCAGGATGCCTCAGTGCCCATGGAAACAGTGGTTCATAACTCTACCACTGTGAGTGGAACAGGACAATGTTCTTCTCCATGTTACACTTAGGAAGTTTAGGGGAGGCACCACCAGCCAAGTTACTCAATCCCATTTGACAGGTCACCTTGTCAACTAGAGCATGGCACTAAGCTGTTTCTTGAACACCTCCAGGGGTGGTGACTCCACCACCTGGACAGTTCATTCCCATACTTAACCCTTGCCATGAAGAAATTCTTCCTGAGTTACTTCAGGCCAAGATTACAATGGTAACACACTGCTACCTACGAGGTCAGGCTTAAATTCCTCTTCTTACGGGTCCTTAGCAGATACAGGGCACGAGCTATCTGACAAAGGGCAGCTATAGGAATTACAGTCTGTTCCCATATGGATTTACCTGTACGTCTGGGTTCTTCTGCCGCTCACACTTAACTACATTGTCATCTGCAGGTTTCTTCTGAGAAGTGCTTTGAAAATCGAGGCCTGTTGGGTCTTCATTCTCATCGTGTTCAGTTTTTGTTTTATCTTGTTTGGTTTTGTTTTTGAAACTGTCATGGTCTTTATTTAAATAATTTTCAATACTAACAAGCTGAGTATTTTGCTCATAAATATTTGGTTTTTTGGAGTCTTTATCTAAACACTTGAGCTCATTTTTGTGCAAAGAGTCAGATACCGGCATCACAGTTGCTTTTTTTGTACCTTCAAGTATTCTGCATTTTTCTATCTGTAAATTATTAAAACCATCTGTGCCATTGTTCTCACTAACAACTGTTCTTTCTTTAAGTTTATTTGTGCAAATCTGTTCATCAATGCTGTTACAACTTGAACCCTGTTTAATTCTATTGGTTACCTGGTCTTTCTGTGCATAACCAGAATGTATTTCCAATTTATCTGGAACTTCAGATTTATTCTCTTTAATACATGATGATGATGTGTGAATGCTACTAAATGCATGAGAAGTTTTATTTGAAGTCTGATGAAATGCATTTTGGACAGCTTCACTGGGTTTTGCTAAAACCAATTTTCTTCTTGCTTGGAGTTTCAGAGAAGTCTTCGATTCCCCATCAAACCTAGAAGGACTGTTAGGAGTATCAGGTGTCTTTGTCCCTGATTTACTGCTATCTTCTAAAGAAGAAAAATTGGATTTAGCAAAAGAAACAGAAGATGGTTCCTTGCCTTTCTTCAGCAAATTTTCATCTTCATATGTACTTCGGAAAATTTTCGAAGTGACTGGACTGGCCTCATGCACTTTGAATGGACGTCCAGCAACATGGGAAGTAGCTGGATCACAATGAATCAAGTGTTGGGCAATCCTTGCTATCACCTCCTGCCGCTCCTGGAGCAGGGAATCGATCAGGGGGTTACTCTCTCCTGCTGACTGACGGCCGCAGTGGTTCCCTGGAACACGGGCATCGAGCAGTGTGACCTCTGGCACTGCTCTCGTTTTGCCTTCACCACCATCTTCCTGTATTGCATTGTCTAGGTTGGCAACAGAAACGGGGGAGCTTTCCTTGCTTTTCCTTGGCAAGTTTTCATCTTCGAAAGTACTCCGAAAAGCTTTTGGTGTAGCCGAGATGTTTTCATGTGTGTTGAACGGACGCCCAGCAACAACTGGTGAAGTAGCTGGATCACAGTGAATCAAATGCTGAGCAATCCTTGCAATGACTTCTTGTCGCTCTTGAAGTAAAGAGCCTATCAAAGGATTGGTTTCTCCTGTGGGCTGATGAGAGCAATGACTATTTGAAACACGGGAATCAACTAGAGAATAGGATTTAAAAGTTCTGATTGGTGTTTCATGAGACTGTGTCTTATTGTCTGCCGTGGCATTATAGCACTGAACTTTAGACTGCGATGCCCCAAAGTCAGATCCGAGTCCGGTAGACGGATAAAGTTTTAAATTTCTGAAAGATGTCGTAAATTCAGGCATCTTTTTTCCATTAAGTAGGCCTTCAGGTGTCATTGTCCATGTCTGCTTCCCACGAAAACGCTGTGGACTGGAAGCACTGCATTGCTGAGCAGCACTGGGATCGTTGTGCTGATGTAACTTACGCTCTTGCATTCGCTTCTCATAAAAGCTCAGGTTGGTGTGAATACTGCAGGTCAAAACTGGGTAGTTGGACTGCCTGGGCAAGGACTGGACGCTGACTCTCAAGGCCACATTGTGAGAAACATTAGGAACAGGAAAGACATGCTCAGTGGGTGTCTGGGAGAACGTCCATTGCAAGTCCACATCTGCAGCGCTCACCCTGAAACAATAGCGAAGGGCATTTACAAAAATAGCTAAATGAAGAGTTTTTAACTATCTACTTCATAACACAAATATCTAAGAAACAGCACTAGAAACTAGAAAAAAACAGCAACTGCTGTACTTTGCAGAGTACACAAATCCTATAGAACTGCCAAAGTACCAGGCCAACAATGTGGCACCTTCTAAAAGCAAGCAGGAAACAGGAGAGAAGAATGATTTTAAGAAAAGCTGCAGCAATCTGCAAACGAGTTTTTTTCCATTGCAGGCGTACCTGTACAGGATGTTTCGAGGAACAGCACCATGTGAAACACTCAGCCACGCGCTCAGCTGAGAGAAGAAAACAAAGGAGCGAACAGCCAATAAAAGGGTCTTCTCTTCAATAAATCGATCTCCACTCCTGAGACATTTAAAGACAAACACATGGGTGTTGGTGAGAATATTCAGAGACCTATTAGAACTAGAACATTGTCGGATCTTTGGTCAGAAAATAGAATACAGCTTAATCAAGCAAAATGAAAGCTCCTCAAACATTTTGAAGATTTCAGAGCCTGATTTGTTTCTATTCACATTAAATTTGACATAACAAATTTTAAATGTATTAAAAGGACTATTTGCAGCCAGGATCATTTCATACTCTGCACTGCATAATGTGCCCTGCAGAAATTTTGAGTATAAGAAGACTAAAACTGCTAATTTCATTAGCAATCAGTGGTTTTCTTAGATCAGTCCTCATGGCAAAGAGCCAGTCCAAAAAAACACTAATTGATTACTTTAAGGACTTTAATATGACAAGATTCTTGCAATTATCAGCTAATCCTCATATCCAACTTACTGTCGAGGAACTGGCTCCAAAATCCACCTTTCTAACAGCAACGCATCTTGTTTGATTGCAGGATCATTTAAATCATTCCCCTCAGTGGTGGGCCCTTCATCACTATAGCAACAGTCTGGAAGTAGCATCACTTCTACCATGATTGGAATATTGTTCTTCCACAGTAGCATAACCTCAGATCTGGTTCGCCTGGCCTGACGACACTGAGGAGAAGAAAAATGTCAACATACACAAGCCATAAAGATACTAGCCAGATTTAAATCTCATTTAAAAGCACATTCCAAAGCACTAGAGAAGGGCAAGGGTCAAATTCTGTAAACCATGTTTCACCAAATCAGAAATAAGATTCCAGAGTTATTAAATTAAAAAATAATTAACAAATCCTTTACAGCTGCCACTTGAGCAACTTTCTTTAGAAAATTGCAAAAGCTTATAAAAATACATTTCCCCAACCACTGCACTTTGCTACCTTGTAGTTATCTCTCCACAAGGCACCCTCGTGGATAGACTCAAGCAGTATCTTTATAAATTCTGTGTCTTGGAGCAGGCTAACTTCTGCATGAATATAACTTAAATTCCCACAGTACTTAAGAACTTTCACTTGAGAGATGGCATGCTCCAACCTTACTCCCAAGCAGACTGGCTAGATTTGATGTGCTTGTGTTTTTTGGATCACTAACTTTTCAAGAACACCTGGAAAAGCAAAAAGTTAGGCAACTCAGCCTAGATTTTCTCAAAAGAAACCCCAGACCAAGAATGCTAAGTATAGTGCTTGTCATTTGCATAACAAAGATTCAAATAGGTACTGCATGCAGGTAGTCGTGCAGAACTTCATGTTCAAGGATAAAAGGCTTAATGATCTCTCATTTTAAGGACAGATCTATTATTAGTAGGCCACTGAATTACATACTCATTTAAATGAAGGACTGACAGAAAGCCATTGTTACTCATGCTTAACTGTGAATCCACCGTGGGGTTCTTGGCTGACTTTAACCAGGTAGCAAGGATTTGTGACATGAAATGGGTACCACCACCATACCTGAGCCAGTTTGTCGCTGCATTCATGCTTAGATGTTGGTGGCTGACTTGACTGTGCTGGAGGGCAGTGAAAGCCCTCTGTCCTGCCCTTGATCGAGTACTCTGGTGTCCGGCCCTCTGTGATCAGCAAGGCCAGGGAGACCAGGAACTCCTCAGCTTCATACTCAAAGTATTCGTCCAAAGTATCTGTCATTTCAAAAAGACAAAACTTTATGACATTTGCTGTATAACAACTGTTGGCTGACCCTGGAGTTCATTTCCATTTGCACTTGAAATGAGAGTGGGCTATGGGAAATGGCTGCACTCCCCATAAAGCCCACCGCTCCCCACTCTAACACCACAAAACAACTTTCCTCATCGCATAACGTCATTACAAACAAAGAACTTTGGTTTTCTACGGCTCTTCTAGAAGACAAAAGGTTTCCTGGGCTCTTGTGGGAGAAGTCTGATGACAGTATGACTTGGCATTGTTATTATCATATGACATATGGAATAAGAAGCCACAATATATCATAAAACAGATCAAAAATTGAAGAAGAAGGAAAAGAAATATTTACTTCTGTTAGAGAAAAAGTGGGACACAATGTTCTTTAAGATTTTTATTGCAAATCCCTCCTGCTGAGAGCAAGGCTTACTTCAGAGGTCCATTTTTAGTTACCATTAACACATAGGAAATGTTCCTAAGAAACATACAGAGTATTCATTGTTTTGTACCACGGTCAGTCTAAACTTGTGCAAAGAATGAAAACTCAACAAGTCTCTGTAGACAAAGCAGCAGCTGGCATTGCTCTTCATGAAGAGCCCTGGCACGCTCAGCTCCTGCAGAGTTAAGATGCACCATTTTATGGTGTTTTACAGAGCACCCTTCTCCTCCTCCTCCCTCATCACGAGGATGTCACCCATCATTCAAACAGATTTAAGTACAACCAGATCATGTCGTTCCCCTCTCTGCTTCAAAACACTTCAAGTTTCAAAATTATTTAATTACTGAAGAGGTTACAGAAAACTCTCTTTTCCATGAAAGCTAAAATACATTCACTTCAAAGTCTATTTTAAGAGCAGCAAAGAAAAGCGGGTGGAGGCAGGGCTGCCAGCAGTTCTTTACCTTTCATGCTTTAGGGGAACAAAAACACATGACACCTTCAGAATTTTAGCTTAAATGTCCTTTGTCATCCACCAAAACAAAACTGCCACATGGACAGAGTTAATTTCTATTCATGTTTCAATTATCATGCACAAAATACCTTTCAGAAGTCTTTTTTGTCTTGATTCCCTAATAGCAGAGCATTTGGCAAACACTGCAACGCAGACTTGAGAGATGCATACAAGAATGGATGTGTGAAACAAAAGCTCCAATTAAACGTGCAATTAGCTGCATATGCAAATCATAAAGTGTGCAAAACTAGCTTTTGCATGTACATATTTGCCCAGCCCAGGCTTGTACACCACAGACCCCAGGGCTTACAGCCTATTTGAAAGGATCTACACAAGGTAAATAAGAGAAGTCAGCCCACTGCTGAAGAAGAGCCAGAGGACAGATGAATTACCCTGGAGGACCCCATATGGCATGTGAGCAATACATTAATTCATCTGGCATAAGTTGAAATGGTCATTCACCTGACGGATGGCAAAAAATATCTAATAAAGGGTGCATGAAAGATTAAAGGAATGGTAAATAACAGAGAAGACAAGACTCTAAGGCAGTGATATGAGTCACCTGCAAAATTAGGCACCTGCAATTTTTTTTTTCAGCTGGAAGTCTGGTGAACAATGGGCAAGTCATACTTGGGAACAGGAAAATGGAATTTGGGAAGACTCTGAAAAGGATTTGGATATACAACAGACAAAAAAAACCCTGCAGCATTATCTTTCTGCTAAGCTCATCTTTGTATGTCCAAAGGCTATGGTAATTTCAAGAAAGCCACAGCAGGAAGCATCACTACTGGAGTATTTTGCCTACTCTGACAAAGAAGTTAAAAAATCTAGAAAGTGTTCAACAGGAGTGAAATTAATTTAAACAAGAATTGTCTCATGCTTAGCAGACTAAACAAACCTAATTAATCCCTAAGTGCAAGAATTCTTTTTAGTTATGATTTTTAAGAAAAACAGTAAAGAATGTGATCAAGATCAGCATGTGCACAGTAAAATGTGAAACCTGAGAATTTACACTACAGAATTTTAAGTGGCAAGTAACAGTAAAACAGACATACCTTTAATTATCATTAGCAGCTTACCATAAGAAGCAGTAGACTTTCTATTATTTAGCTCTCTTTTTTAAGAAGATAATCCCTGTTTTATCAAAATCTTCTGGACTTGACACAAATTAATGCCTAAATCCTATGGCCTGAGTGCTTCTGCTGAGCAGTGAGATTTAGGCAAAAAAGAAAACCACTCCTTTTTTGTATTAAAAAGCATCTGATACCAAAGATTATATTGCATACTTAAAGTGCTCAGTGCCTTCACAGACATATAGCACAGGTCAATACAAAAAGACACCGACAGTTTAAGATGTCCAAATGCAAGATCCAGTGAATAAAGCCAGGTACATATTCTGAAATAAACATCACTCAAGATTCAGATTACTTACACGATACTACTTTACGTAAAGATAAAGCTTACTTCCAAGTTCAATTTACAAATGCTGCCTCTGTTCCTGTATCAGACCTATTATTTCAGAAGCAACCAGTTTCTTGCCCTAAGGATGGAGAACCCAACTAGCTGAAGAGACATATTTATATATTTATACATTTATATTGGCTGCAGTTACAAAAACACCATGGTGTTTCAAAATAAAAATGGCATCACTTTAAAGGATAATAGAAAGCAAATATTGAACTAGGACATGCTACAGCATTATAAAGACAGGGCCAGCACTTTAAAATTATGTCAGCAAGGTAACAAAGTTATTTGATCTGGACTTAGAAAAAATAAATTAAAGCACAAACAGCAATAGACATAAAGAAATGTATTTTCCTACAAAGTTCATGAGGCCTAATATCTTTTTTTAGGTCCACTAGATTTCTATATCATTTAGCAGCTTCTAAGAATTTTCATAAAGAAAAAGCTCTATAACCATTGAGAAGCCTGGAAATTGTTCCTATACAACAGACACAGATGATGCAAGTTGATGCAATTGAGGACAAGGGTGGAATGACATTTATAGAAACAGCAAACTCAGTGTTTAGTTAAAAAAAGTCTTACTCTGTGTGTGCAGTAACTGCTTGGTTTTGTGTATGAATCAGCCCTGGGACACATCATATATTGTGTACAGAACAACCTCAATCCTATAACCTGACTATACAAATATGATTGTTGTTCTGCTTCATCTCTAGCAATGCAACATGCAAGTATATAGCATAAAATATGCATCCCAGCAGTGCCTGAGGTTTATTCCCCTTAAAATAGCAAAAAATCCAGGGTCTATTCCCCTTAGAATAGAAAAAAAAATCCAGTTAGTTGACACAAGTAAATAGGAATTAAAGTAATAAGGCACTACAGCCCTCTAACCAACACATTGAAACGAAAGGTTATTGACCAGGTGGTCACAAGAGATAGCAGCAGATGTCAGACTACTCCAGAAGGAAAAAAGAGAAATTTAAATTCAGACTGAAGCTACTGTACATAGAGCAAAGCATACAATACTGGAGAACTGAAACCTGAAGGCACAACATTCTGTTTTACTTTGCCTCGTGCACATACCAACCTCAACAAAGACTGATTTTCTACACCTTCTGGACAAACAGAAAAGCCCATTTAACCAGAAATGTCAAAGTCTTCAAATCCTTGTTCTCCCCCCTCCATCACACACAGGTGCATAAGCACTGGAATGCAGAATAAGAACTCAATCCCCTCCATCCCCCACACCCCCCAGAAAAAATTAAACTGGCTCACATCCTGAAACATCAATTAAGGTTAGTTATGTGGTAGTAGGGATTCACAAATCCACTTAACTGTAACACAAGGACTCTCCCAAAACTTCAGTTAATCGAGTTATGCCCAGCTGACTCCTTTCCCAGCTGGGTCATGCTTGTGCAGACCAACTCCCTTCCCTTTCCTATGACAGCTTTTCTCTAGTAATTACAGAAAATGTTTTCCTGAAATACATGTTTTAGAAGAGCGTTTAATCTGTTTTCTAGGCTTAGGCCAGGAAACAGATATTTGGTATCATGTAACCCATTGTGTTCCAGGTGCCACCGAAGACACATCTGGAAGCTGCTGCCCTGTCCTGCCTGGGGACAGTGAGGCAATAAATGCCCCAGCAGAGCCTCTCCTGCCCTGTGCCACCCTCCCATCATGCCCAGGCTGTGATACAACTGCAGTCTCTCTTAATCCATGCTTATTTTAATGTCCTAGTACCTCTCATACTGCACTGCTCACCCCAAGTGTCTACCAAGCTCGTCCTCTTCTCAGAAAAAGAGCTCATTTGTGCAAAAAGACTTTCTTCAAAGAAAGACAAATTAGTTCAACTGGAAGTATCCTTTAATCCTGACCTTCACTGATTGAGGGTTGCTTCCTTTGAGAGTCCATGAAACAACTAATAATTGCCTTTGAATATGCTCTGTGACAGTCCAGACCTTTCCTGGAAAGTCTTTCGGCACCCATAATGGATTTTGAAGGCCACTGATTTAAAGTAATCACATTTCTATTTCACTTCTTAGAAAACTGAAATCCAGTAAGCAAAACACTTAAAATATGGAATGCATGGTGTAGGTAATTTGGATTCCCAGCTGATGCAAGCCCTGCTCCTGCCCTACCCAGGCTGTCCAGCGGGCACTGTGGCATGGCTGCCCATATCTGCTGTTTCCTTATTTTTTCAAAGACTAAAAACATGGCTTAAGTACTTGGATTTATTTTTGTACTTTCAGTACAGGCAGTCCATAAGGAGACACTTCAGTGCAAGGGTCCTGTGGCAGGAGAGTCAGGTACACTGGAGAAAAAGTGGCTGCACTGTCAGCATTCAGAACACATCACCTCCCAGCAAGGGCACTGCTCTGCATTGCAAAAATTACAGCAAAAGCTCTTCCCCCAAAACAATCAACTCTGAGGAAGTTTTATTATCTCGCTATTCCAAGAAATAGGTTAAAGGTACTTCCACATTTTAAGAGTAAGGCAAGGTTTCAAGAAACTACTGTAAAGGAAATGAAACACAATGTAAACGTTTGACTAACAGCTTCTCTTCTAGAATTAGAAACACCTACGGATGCTTTGGTTAACTAATTCCACATTGTGCTTCACTTCAAAAGAAATTTGCCCTTGAATCCCCCAAATTCAAGATTCTCTAAATGAGCAGTCATGTTGTGTCTGCATATTACAAACCCATAATTATATCTGAAGTCACACGCTTCAAAAGCTTTGCAATATTAAGAGTTTAGGTATAATTTAAGCTATCAAGAGTTAAAGTCATGAGATGGCCTACTTGTTTCAAGAAACAAGCTGTTAGTTACTCAAACTCGACCAAAGGCAATGAACTGGTTACTCACTTTAGGGATAATCCTATACAGACTGACACACATTGAAATTCTTACATTCTTATGGCTCAAGATCTTTCAGCTCAGGGACAGTCATTGTGAAAACATGAGGAGAGCAGCACAGTAATTCATTTTACTGTTAATGTCTGCTTACTTTTTCCAGGGTACCAAACTGAACCTGGATATCAAAGCAGTTCAGCTGTAGGCAGAAAATGGCAGCATAGGAATTTATATTACAACTGATGCATACCTGCTATTCAAATAAAATAACAGTATAAGCTATAAAAAATTTTCTGGTCCTACTTAGTTTCACATAGGGGAACAGGAAGAAATTCACCTGCCTCTGTGTTGTTATGCCAGTTTATAACCAGAAAAACAAACCAAAGCACACCATCTTGTGAGTAAGGGGGAATTTTTAAAAATGAAGACAGAGCTACATGGAGCTGATGAAGTTATTCCAGAGTTGCAGAGAAATAAAAATCAGTCAGTGCCCTGAGCTCCACTGCAGGGTGCAGTGCTGCAGTAATTCCCTGGGGATCTGTGTCTCACTGCTCATCTACTGCACGTTCCTGCTGGACGCCTCTCACAGCACCCAGAGCTAATCTCGAGGCAGCTTTACTGTAAATAGAGAGACTGGTTTTAAAACTAGGCTGCAAAAAAAAGGTACAATTCACATTTTACTGAAACTTATTCAGGTTCAAACAGCTTAATAAGTACAGACATAAAATCCATTTAAAGCTTAAGTTTCCTGCAGTCATCGCAGAAAGTACAGCTCTCTGGGAGTGTAAAATGCAGACTGTTAAACTGATCTGGGTGTTCCCATCTTGCTTCCTGCGTTTTGGCTGACATCCTATTTTGCCATCACCATACTGCTTACTGAGTCACTTCTCTTCGTCCAACTGTAGCTTCTATTTTTATCTAAGCAACAACAGTTTAATGTGCTTCTTTTGATTTTTTGGCATTAAACCAGATTCTAGATCCAGTATTTGCATTTTGATCAGGGAAACTGGTTTTGTCTTCCCTTAACTGGACAAAGAAGCGAGTAAGAACAAATAGTATAAGCTGAATTGTTTCTTGCTCCACAATGAAATCACAAATTGTAAAATAGGTCAATCGTTATGATTTCAACATCTGTATTTAGCAGAAGGAAAGCAATACCTGAAAACATGAACTTTGAGGCTTATTTCAAATTTCAATTCACTAAAAGTTGCAAGAGAACAGGTATATTGTAAAATATACAATTGTCCCTCTCTATCCTGACATGGGTACATAAGTCCTGAAATGTCAGTGTAAAGCTGGAAGATTATCAGCTCTGCAATGGTTAGCATTTTAAATAGAAGCCAGTTGAGGGAAGAGAACATTTTCTTTTTGCTGACCCCTAAACTAAAGGTGCTACTTGCACCAACGTGCTATAACTGGACAGGTCCTGAAAGCAAGGAGGACTTGGCTCAGCTAATGCCCTTAAGAGCACATCAGTTTCTGTTTTCCTTTGTATTACATCCAAATGCTCGGTTTGGGGAGCTGAAGGAGATGTGTGTCACCCTAAAACAGAAAGCAGAGCACACTTAAGCTTAGAGAATTTCTTCCTAAGGTCTTTTCTTGGAAAAGAACTGAGACTTTTTACACTAAAATACAGATTTATCCTATACAAAATTTCTAGATATATTTTTTTTCACTATTCCATCACTGATATCAATGACTTCCATTAAGGCTTTCCCAGCCAAAAGCATTTTGGAGATGAGAATGATGACCACCTTCATTATGGTCACTCATTAACTCAAGGAGCTAAGCAGCAGCTACATGGCTGAAGACACACAGACTGAAGGCTTTCATCAACTTAATGCTAGCTGTAAATATCATACTGCAGTGACTCCATAGCTGCTACTTGATTTCAAATGAAACCCAATGTGCATTAACAATGAAAAAGCACATCTATTTAGGTAATCCTCATTTCTTCCTGAAGGTACATCATCCATGTAACAGTTGCAGCAATTGAGTGTTGGGAATTCTAACTCCCAAGCCAAGACATCCCTCCCATTAAACAGGTTGATGGCAGCTCTGCATTAAATTCTCGTTGTGATAGCTTTTTTATAAGACACAAATGAAAGTGTGTGCCAGAAATTTTATTTCAGGCCCTAAACACAATACAATACAGAACAACATACATAAGTTTCAGTTTTAATTTGTTCAACAATCCAGCCTGACAAAGATTCAACTACTTGCAGACTTCTGTACTATTTTACACAGAGATTGGTTTAGAGACAGAAAGCAGTAATTTGTGATAATAAATCACTTTCAGACGTCACTCGAAAACAACACAGATCTTTTTAAAAGCCCTCCAGTAGGTATTTCAATGCCTGTGAGAGCTGCCAGAGTGCAGCCCTCTACAACACCACATTTTTGCACCTTTTGTTAACCAGATTTTCACTAAAGTGTCACTCAGTTTATTCCTCTGTAGCATATCTTCACTAAAACACAAGTGTCCTTGGGATCAGCTTTCATAGGGATGTAGGGTTATACTTGGCAAAAAACACTGGTTTCTAAAATTTTCCCATTAACAGCAAACATTTTTCTCTTTGGAGTAGTCTATGCTTTATTTCATCACCTTAAATACTTATTGTGCTTAGAAACTTTGCCAATAACCTTTCAAGTGTTCTTGTGTTTATTTTTCTATTAATTTAGATAAAATAACATTTCTTTTCTGAGGAGAAATGTAGAGTAGCCCTCGGCTCTCAAAAGGATTTTGAGCAAATGATTTGGAAGAGTCATTTAGTGTCTGACAAAACTGCAGTGGGAACACCAAAATCTCGCAGGGAAAGGCCAGCTCTGCTCTGTGTGTGCACAGGTTCCACTCTGGTTCACAACCACCAGGCACAAACTGGTGTTGTTCTTCCCTAAGAACATTGCAAGAAAAAGAACTGTTACATCATGTGCCCTTTGCTTCAGACCATAGTTGGACTTGTTGGAAAATAAACCAGAGGGAATTTGAACAGTGCTGTGTGAGAGCACTGACTCACTTTTGGGTGGAATCAGCCACAGCTGCCGGAGTCAGGGAAACCCCCTGGTAAAAGTACCGAAATGTTGACTTATGGGATCACACGTTATGGAAACCTTTCACTGAGCATTCAGCCTTCAACACAATATTGTTGTCAAGGCAAATGAGGTTTAATAAGCACCAAAACACTCAGCCTTCCACACACTCAGAAAAGTTTCAACAACCAATACTCAAACACTCTCATCTTCACACTGTGGTCGGTTGCCAATGGGCCTGGCCAGTGGTTTTTGAGAACCAAAACTACTGACAAAGCTTTTGTATGTTGAAAATCTCCTCAAAAGATACCTATCAGTATCTATTTTTAATAGATATTGCAGTTTCTCAGTTTTACTGTGGTTACAAAAAAACCCAAACAAAAATAAACCAGAGAAGACTGTGGGACAGGGGTGGGCAGAAGTCTACATGATTTTGAAAAAAACCTCAACATCTCTGACCTAGTCTAATTTTTGGTGAAAGTAGTCTGTTCTATTAAAAGACTATTAAAAAAAAATAATAAGACCAGACAAACAACTAGCACCTCTCCCATACATGGTTAGTATGTAATTTCTTCAGGAGCAAGAATTTTGATCATCCACATGTAGCATGTTTTTAAAAAGTTTTGGTTTTGTTACTTACATTACAAATTTGGTAAGAGTGTAGAATAGGTGCTATCAGAACTCACCAGTGCAGCAGTGCACCCACCCAAAAAGCATCTCTCTCCCTCAAGACAGATAACACTCAATTTCAAATATCCTGGTGTCTTAGAGGAACCTGTAAAAACCACACAGTTATGAATGAATTCCAGCACTGTTACCTAGGTCAGCCAATGGCCCTGATCCAGATAAATGAAGGTTAATTTGCTTTATTTTTAAATTCTAGAGAAGATGACAGCCTGTGGAGTTTTCCACAGGGCTGAAAAGACCTCTTGGACCTGGAATTAAAAATCTGCAATTGCTTGGGCAGTAACGAACTTTTAATTCAATCCAAATCATCAAAATAGTCATTTTACATGTTTAGACATCTTTCATCTGTGCAAGTACTGAACAGCTTTATGCACACAGTTTTTCTTTCTCTTCACTTTCATGCAATTTGAAGAATTGACAAGATCTAGCTGAGTGACATTTATCTTGTTACAGATCAGATTTTCTTTTAGATTTAAAAAAAAAACAACGATCTGACTCCGGAGCATCAGACCTTGGAAAGCACCTTTTTAAAAACTGGGCCCACTTGAACAGTGAAATTTCAAACAGCATACTTGTTTGCTTACAAAATGTAAGTGTCTGCTTTCCCTCTCCCCTTCATTCAACCATCCTGCCAGGCTTGCACTGCAGCTTTGAAGGCTACCAGAAACATCCAGCCACCAGGCACCTCACAGAACTAAACTTATGACAATCCGAGACGCAAGACACTCGTGCAAAGTGCCAAAATTAACACTACTGGAGCAGGAATAATAGTGGTGCATTCATCATGTATCTGTTCAAAACAATTCTCCCTTGAAGGGAAAAAGTGAGTTCACGGCTGACTGCGCTGCTGCTGGCACAGGCAAAGGCAGGCACGGTGAGGACAGCAGGCAAAAGTCTCCCTGCACAGCTGACCTCGAGTCACCCACCAGGCCTGGCCTCCTCTCCGAGATTATTGGCTGCACGTGTGTTTTGTAACACCCTGTACTGCGTATTCTTAGAACAAACTTTCCAGAGAACCGAGGGACACGGCTCACCAGCCCAATCTCACCAGCAGCAGCAGCATCCTGCTCCTCGAGATAAGCTATCAGTTTATAGAAGGGTAAAGGATCCAAACCCTGCTCGCGTGCTCTGAAATCAGGTGACCTGGGAGTCAAAGGACAGAGCAATAAATTATTAGGAAAAACAAAACACTACACTAAAAATAGTGAACGCGAGCAGCACGTGAAGAATAACAGTTTTTATCCACTCAAAGCTCAAGGCCCTCTCCAGTCTCCTTTGTATCGGGGCAAAACCAAAGCAAAGACAAATAAAAAAACCCCTAACTTTAGTTCCTCCTTGGTATTTGCAAATATATATTTAATTAAAAGTATACAGCAGGGAGAAAAAAAAAAAAAAAAGCTCAGTTTTGGCCCAGCAGAAAAGTATTAATGTCCAAAGTAAATATCCAATGCAACTTCAATCAGAAAATATCAAAATTACTTTCTTTCAGGGAAAATTGCTCCAAGATGAATTCAGCTCAGATATGCCAAAAGCTACACTTCAGCTACTAACACAGTTCAGACAACATTCAGGATTTTCCCACTTGTCAGGTTTAATAGATCTAATAAATTATTGTGAATGCTCAAGTTAAGCATCGGGTAAAAAAAACAAAAGCCCTTCACAAACATTCCAGACTCCAAGTGCCTGATATCCATAACTTATTTTGTCAACCCTCCCATTAGCAAAAACATTATACAGAGATTTTCTACTAGAAATCAATAAAGAAAATAAATTTTGTTATTATCAAGGGACAACAATGCATAATTTTGTCAGAGGAAGAGGGTTTTTTCTAAGAGATAACAAAATAGCAAGCACAGAAGAGTACAGTCAAAAAGACTTTAAGTTTCCATTTAGAAGTGTCTGACTACATTGCCTATTACTGTAAACAGCTGGTTTTTTGCAATCACTTATCTTCAAGAACTAATAAAAAACACATCTGAGAGATTTTTAGCACAGAACATTTTATTCTTACCATCTGAATTAGTGGCTGATCTTGAAAGGATCAGAATCTGGCATGGGAATCCAGACAACAAGCAACCTGCCCTCTTTATCCCCAGAAAAACATGCAAACTGGGTTCACTACACCCTTCTTGCTGGGCTGAATTCCTATAAAACAGCATTTAGAGAATTGCTTTTAGCACGAGTTCGTTTCCCTCTTGAGTATGGAAAAATGTTTGTCTGAAATCCAAAGATTTTCCTCAGAGATAAATTCTTCACAGTCCAAGCTGTGATGAAGCTGGAAGCCTGCCCTGCCAGTGGGGACCTCTGGGCTGGGCACAGCCCACGTGAATGCCACCCGGGCTTCAGCTACCAGATGGCACTGCCTTATCTGCCTGCCCAGGGAAGAGTCAGCAGTGCCTGCAGGATTTCTCACGGAACTTGTGGGAAAAAGGCACAGACAAGATTATGCCTGACCACCATCCAGCCTTGTAAGGTACGTCTGGTTGGTGTCTAACAGGAAACCATATTTTCCTGTTCTTTTTTGTCTCTTAAAACATCATCTTTCAGAACAAGAAAATTACTTTTTTCTTTTTTTTTTTTCCTTCCAAGACTGCAGTAAACTGGTCTCTGATTACTTTAATCACTAGTCCTTACTCCCCCTGTGCTGTCCTACACTCTTGATTAAAATGACTCTGCTTTGCAGCTTCTCCATTACGGTGATAAAGGCTCGTTAGCCTGTGGGAGCACAGTTTATCTGTCTCCATCAGCATTATCCCTTTGTTTCCTCACAGCCCCCTGTTGGAAGCCATTGATTTAGCGTTTGATACTTGCATAAGGTCTGAGGTGAGGCTAGTCTTTTGTTCCATGCTTGTATAATACCCAGCAAAACGTGATACCCCAGTGTCACTCTTAATTTGTATCACAGATAACAAATAATAATCTTCAGGCAATAACTCCATGAATTTGCTTCCCTTCTCTTTAAGTCCTCTTATGACTGAGTTACCTGGAGGATGAAGAAGTCCTTGATCCATCTAGCACAGCAATACAAAACACTCAGGAAACAGAGCTTGAGAATACAGCAGCTTGGTACACAACCACATGCAGTACTCCAATCTGTAGGGAAGCCACTGCTGTAATGCCAGACCCACAAGCATAGATGAACCTTGTGAACAAACACAGCAAAAGCTGAGGAAACTACAAGTTCTTAACAGCATTAGTAAAAAATGCCTTACAACAGGTTGTTTGTGCTTTATGAGAAGTGACCTGGATTCAGTTATATATACACAGATCTTCTTCATGCCTCCCCAAGTCAAACCCCACCCTCCAGAACTTCCAGTGCCATGAAGTTCAGTCTATACCAACAATCCTTCAGATGTCCTACCCTAAAAAGAGCTATTGACACTTCTAGTTTGAATTTAACTACAGTAGGTACAGCACCCACAGAGTAACCTGGCTATGAAAATAAGAGAGCACTTGGGGTGCTTCCAGCGCCCTGCTCACACAGCCCAAGGCCAGCACCTCAGCTGCACGTGCGAGGCAGATGAAAAGCCACATCCACCCCAGCAGATAGATACAGGCTCCTCCTCACATGCACCATGCCCAGGTCAAACACACAGAGCTTCCCACCTCGTGCTCCCTTACCCCCTTGCAATGCTATTCAAGTTGCATGAGGCAGTTTTCATGTTCAGTTATAGGAAAAGGATTCAGAGAGCTCTGCTCAGATTATAAACTTCTGCATTTAAACGAATGTTTTAACTGCCAGGCATTTTAAAGCATACAGTACTTCAGACATCTTTTAGAAAGATGTTATAGGAACTAGAATTCCTCTAGGAATTCATATCCACTAGGAATTCATATCCACTTTCTCTTAGTTTACTTTTTCTCCTTCTCCAGCTGGTTTGCTTTGCCTTTTAAAATTTATTTTAAAGTCATAAAACCAACAAGTTATCTTCAGTTTCATAAACTTTACTAGAACTGGAGAGTAAAAAGGGTTAGTTGCCATGGCAGTAGTGAGGAGTCGCTGGGTCAGGATGCAGAGAACTTCTCTTGTTCTGTCTCATCATTTGCATCAGAAGTTCAGCCATCTGTTATTAACTATTTAACAAGTCCTGCTTGTTAGCACTGGTGCTTGCTATTTAAGTCTCCCCACCTTCAGCCCTTTTGTAAATCTCCTAATTAATGTGGAAATTCATCTGAGGGCTGTTATCTTTCAGGTAGGATGACCATCATTACTTCAACTTGGCCAATATTCTCCTTTCTCACCAAGGAAAAAGCAAACACTTATGCAGACACCAGCCTCTAGAAGCTGCAGCTTTATTGTTAGACATCAAATTGAAAAGAATTTCATCAGACAGTAGATGATGTGGCTGAACTCCAAAACAGTCTACATCGCCTCCCATTTAAGTATACTCCACTATACCTTATCTCCCCAAGTTTCACAGCATCCCTCAATCTCCTTTATCCCACCTTCTTGATATTGCAAAAGAAAAGTTTTGTAATTTTATTTTAGAGGATAAATAGCATCGATTCAACTGTGTGTTGCTAACAAGTAAATACTGCCTTTTATCCTCTGAGAGAATCTGAAACATATTTCTCTACTTGATGCATACGTGAAGAAAACAAAAACTTAGTTACACATTTCCAAGCTTAGAATTTTGGAGTTAAAAGCATTTTACCTTATCTTGACTCCACTGTCTTCATTTAAATCTGCATGACCTAAAGATAAATGCTGACTCTTTCTGAATCTTGTCCTAGGAAAGCAGGCCAGTCTTGTTGCTCCTCACTCATCATACCCTCAGAAGAAAGTGGGAGGTGATACAGCAACAAAAGGGAACAATGTGGCTGTTTCTTTTAATGTTCCTAAAACTCCTCCACAAAAAAAAAAAAAAAAAAAAAATCAATACTACTAGGAGCAAGGAAGAGGCCTTCAGCAAGAGGCAGGAAGTCCTTGTTTCAGTCATTTAACACCCTAACATGTGCTAAGAGTACTGTTCACAGGTACATCCAGTAAAACTCAGATCCTTCAAAATTATGAAGTGGAAGAAAAAATTGAAAAATACTTATGTAGAATACGGAAAGAGAGTTGCAGGGCATCAGAAGAGTAATTTACACATCCAAATAACAAGACAGTACTTTCCAGGCTGGTCTTTCTTTCATGAGGACAAGCAGAGCAGCAGCCTGATATTATGCACTAGCAATTTCAGTGCAGCTGGACATGGCTCAGAGACAGCGCTGGCTAAAATGCCTCTTCAGACTACAAAGATGAGAGGCTTGGTAGATACAACCACACCTGCACAGGATAGATCTGATATAATGCAATGGTTTAGAGACCCAGAACAAGGACCCAGTGTCATTTCTTCTGGCTCCAGTGGGAATGATGCAACTGAACAGTCTAGAAGTGCCTGAAAAGGTTTTCCTCTCAGCACGTTCAGGAAAATTCTCCATTACAGACATTTGACTTCACATGTGAAGGCTTGGAGAAATACATCCAGGGCAGCTTTCTGACCATCAGATCATATAAACTCAAGAGGCTTGGTTCAATTCCAACAAGTATGTGAACACTGATGGATAACTAAGCTCAAGATAAATACAGTCATGGGGAAGAACTGTTTAGCACATTTTCTACCTACATGCAAGGCACCTACTAATGCCACTGCAATTTTTTCCCCCCAAAATAACTGAAAAATAAGAAAACAAGGAACAAACCCAAGAGCGTAAATGCACTGATAATAATAAAGCTTTTAAAGAGCATTCACAAGGAGAAGAGAGAGAAACACTCAAGAATTCAATACTTTTATTTTCATGGATAAGACATTAAACATTATAGCATGCAGGTTAAGTAGGAGCTGATACTCCTATAACTTTATTACATCATCATGTCAGTTAGCAATCATACCTACAAGCTGAAAACTCCTGCAGCACTGCTACTAGAATGGAACTAGCTATCAGGGTGATTAAAAAAGCACATAGGAGAAAAAGCACAGGACTTGTTAGGAAGTGTCCTCAGGTGAGGAATGCAGATTAAGAATTCCATTATTTTATCTGAAATACAGAAAAAGACAAAACAAAAAGCCCAGAGCAAACTATTTTCATAACATCTGACCTCTTCTGCTGCAGTTTCTTTTTGTATTTGTCTTCTCTTTGTGCTACTTGATCTCCCAAAACTTTGATGTTACAAACCATTCATTGTCATCTAAGTGGTGGGTAATTTATCTTGTGGAACTTTGTCAGAACATGTTTGACCACCCAAAATCCTCCTCCTAGCTAGTGAGGCTACCTCCACAGCTTCAGTAGGTTTGTCTCAGTATTTGCAGTCCAAATTATTGAGAGGGTGGGGTGCAGGGAGAGGCATAAGGCTAGCAGACCAAAGGCAGAGACCATACTTCTTCCTGAGAAATGCAAGGAGCTCTGAGAGATGAAATTGATGATGGTGGAGCAGCATGAAGCTCCTCAGGTCATTTTTCCAACGCTATTAACCTTCACCTACAAGGCCTGCCCTTAAGTGGTTAAACAGTAACCTGCAAAAGTAAAAAAGTTACAAAAGAGACAATATATGCTTCCCATCTAAAAATTTCTGGGAGAGTGGCCAGGCCCATAAAATTGTTTTTACATTTTATTTGGGAGGATAAATGAGGACATTACAACTCTCAAGCTGTGTAAAAGACTGCACATTTTAAAATGGACACCAGAGCCTACTATGGAATTTTGAATGCATAAAACAGAAGAACATTTTTTATAATTTTAGAATTGAGCTGTGCCACACAGCACAATTCAGCTATTTACAAGTTTCCACACTGTAATTCATGTTGTTAAGCTGTAATAGTCTTCTGGTACTCCAAAGAATAAAACATCACATAGGGTCAAAACTGAAAGGCTTAAGAGAATTTCAGCCAAGAATCTAGTTTGCCTCAGTCTTCCCTAATATATAGTAACTTTCCACATAGCAAAATGGCAGACTAACATACTTAAAATTTAATATATGCAATTATGAAATTTCACTTTGTCCTCTCAAAAATTCCTTACTACTTTACAAAGCAATACTTCAGTGACTCAAAGCCAATATTCCCACACAAAAAACAAGAGTACTCTAGTGGAGTCATTCCTCCTCCCCTGCCAGGAAGTGGGCATCCAATGTCAGCAAGCTCACTTAAACTAGAGCTCTTGTAATTTTCAGAGGAATATCAACAAGCTCTAGACGCAGGATGAATATATATATTTATATATATATATATATATATATATGCAAGTACTTGGTTGGAGCAACATTCACATTTTTAGATAATAAGTCTGCATAAAAAGTAATGGCTAATCCTTAATTCTGCAATGAGTTCAGTATGCTATTTAATTAGCTTTAAACACTCCATATAGTTGAGCAACCACTAAGCTGCTAATTAAAAATACATATTTTTATTGCCCCCAAAGCTGGCATATTTGCATCAGCCTCATTTGCCCCAAGACAAACAAGTAGTGGCAAAGGGCTGATAATGTTTCATGCATTGTTTCTAGCAGAAATCAAAATACTGTAAAAGTTTCCTCCTGCTGGAGAGAAAAAAAAGAAAAAAGAGGAGAGAGAAACTTGACCTACATAACAAGGCACAGAAGAAACTCAGTTAAGCTTCAGGGTGTTTTTGGGAGGGGGAAGAGGTCGGTTTTTTTCTCCATAACAATGAAGAGTCAAACAGTTACATATGGCTACACTAACTACAACTGTTAGAACATCTGACACTCAACTACACGTCTCACTTTTAAGGCTTAAAAAACCTCCCCTCCTGTTCCAGGACACTTAATACTCTTGCCCTAACAGCCTAATTAATTAACCGAGTTAATTTTTAGGCTGTCCATTACTTTCCTCTAAGGGAAGGTTAAAAAGGGGGAAAAAACACCAACCCCCAACTCACAGAAATTCAGCCTTTCATAGGCTCAAGTATACGGAAGGAAAGGAAGAATGTCTGGTTTGGGTTTCTAAAGGAACTGTTTACAGACTCAACCGGAGAGGCAAACTTTGGTACACTTTAGCATAGGTGTATTTTAAAACCCCTTTCACAGACAACCACCACCACCAACCGCCGATTGCTCCGAGTTACACAGCTTGAACTTGTCCCACGCCCGGGAAGCCTGTCCGGGCCGGTGGCACCGGCCTTCAGCCTCCCCCCGCCGCTCCGCCCGGCCCCCTCCCCGAGCCCCGGGCCGGGCCGGGCCGAGCCGAGCCGAGCCGAGCCGAGCCGAGCCGCGCCGCGGGGCTCGCTGCCGTACGCACCTTGTCGGCGCGGCCCGGCGCTCCCGCAGCGAGCCCCGCAGCGCCGGCGCGGGTGGGTGGGTGCCCACGGCATCCTCCACAAAGGAGGCAGAGTAGGGGCGCGCATAGCAACAGGGCCGGGCGCCGATTGGCCCCGCCGGGCGAGCGCCGGCCCCCTCGGCACGGCCCGGCACGGCCCGGCCCGGCCCCGCCCCGTCCGCCCGGCCCAGGTGAGCGGGGCGGGGGCGGGGGCGAGGCGGACCCGCGCCGGCAGGAACCGCCGGCACCGGGGCGGGCTGCGGAACCAGAACCGGCGGTACCGGGCCCGGGCTGCGGAACCAGAACCGCCGGCACCGGGGCAGCGCTAGGAACCAGAACCGGCGGCACCGGGCTGCGGAACCAGAACCGCCGGCACCGGGGCGGGCTGCGGAACCAAAACCGCCGGCACCGGGGCGGGCTGCGGAACCAGAACCGCCGGGACCGGGCCCGGGTTGCGGCGGAAACAGAACCGGCGGTACCGGGCCCGGGTTGCGGAACCAGAACCGGCGGTACCGGGCCGGGCTGCGGCGGAACCGCCGACACGCGTGGGAGTGCCGGCAGCGCGCCTTGCCCCGAACGCCGTGCCGGGGCCCTCCCGGAGGGGATGGCAAGGGACGGCAGGGCCCGGCCGGCGGCGGGAGCCGCTCCCTGCTCCGGGGCACGGCGGCACTGCGCTCCGAGCGAGAACAGCTGCCGTGCCGTGTGTCTGTGTGTCTGTGCGCTGGCAGCACACACGGAATGTTCCCGCACAGCACCGCTCTGAAGAGGCAGCCCGAGCCGCAGTGTATGAGGTGATGAATATTTACATCTGGAGTGGAAAAAGCCGCCAGCCCGTCCTGCTGCCAGCGGCACCAGCTAACTTCCCACTGCACTTTTTCCACTGCTCAGCCCACTCGGGAGCGGCTCGGCTGCCTCATCCCCCGGACACTCCTGGAGCACAGGGGAGGAGGATCCCGGCACCAGCTCTCCTTGCACTGCTGTAGTTCGTACTTCAGTACTTTTAATGGGCACGTCTGAGGGCTCATGCTTGAGGTTGTTTCAAGAGAGTAGTCTCAAAACAGCATGTACTATTCTAGATGTAGTCTAAACAACGTTCTGGCTACATTAAACAATATCATCCAGTTCTGACGTATTTACAAGTATTAAAGTCAGATGACAGTCACCATATTAACATAATCAGCACCAGAAAAACCTATCTTACTCTCAGCTTAACCACATCACAAAACAAGACTAAAACCCTTGTTCTCTAATTAGATACCATGAAACTAAGAAAAGTCCTGATTAAACTAGACTACACAACCACATTCAAAATCCAGGATCACTCACTAACCTATCCAAGAGCATGGAAAACATGCCACTTCACAGAATGAGTTTTCCCCACTCACATTTTATATACTAGAATCATTTACCTGTGGTTACAAGAAAACACAGTCTATACAAGATTTTTAAGTAGACATTTTATCTGAGGAAGGTCAGATACCTTTTTTGTAGTTGGCCCATTTAAAGTTCTCAGATACAGATAGTGCCTTACAGAAAGTTACATGCAAAACATACCATTTCATTAGTCACTGACATTCAAGCTTCCTGTATATTTTATCTGTTAGCTTTCCAAGTATTTTTCCTTCACGGAACATTTACTTCTACAAAAACACCGTAGTTTACACAGTTGTCTGAAAAGGCAATTTCAAGTTTTCTTAATCAAGCAACTACCTAGCCTTTGAGAAATGTACTCAGATTATTTTCTATGAAACAGTTATTCAACAGCTACAGGAGGAATGGGAGGGGTAAGAGGAATATTTACCACACTAGTAAACACGGTATGAAAAGTTTTGCTAAGAAGAGGCAGGAGGAACAACACCTGAGTCAATTCCCACTGGGGCCAGCAGAGACAGCATTCAGGAGCCACCAGCTGTTTTTACAGGCCAACTAACAATGTTTTAGTGATGAGCAGCTGTCTCTAGATGACAGGCGTACCTACGCAGCATACTGCTCCTCAACAGTCTCCCCACACTGGGCTACTGCAGTGCAACAGCAAAGACCCTTTTCACACCAGATATTCTTCAAATACAGTAAAAGTAGGACAGCATGTTGACACTCCAGCTTTTAAGCTTACAGTCCTACACCAGCTGTAGCTACACAGAGCTGAGCTCTGTGCCTGTTTGTGGATGAACACCCCAGAAATGAATGCATCTGGCCTAACAAAATGCTAAATTTAGAAACTGCAGTATTAGAAATTCTACCAAAACAAAACCTACTTTGAAGCATATTACTCATTTATCGGTTGGATCTCTTATGCTTCCACAAATTCCAGAGACACAAGATACTTAATATAACTGAACATAAGAGAATACGGTAGCACACAAAGGTATATATAGGACTTTATCCTAAGCTTCATACTTCATCATAAAGTACCTGCACTTCAAATACTACTAATATCCTTGCAGTTTTAACACTCTGCAGAACGACAAGCAATAATCAAGATAACCAGACTGTACTTTAATCCACCTTCTGCCACAAAGAGGATAACACTTCTAAAAATAAAAAATATGAGGTCTCCATAACAAAGGATTTAACCCAACACTTTGGGAGTAAGCAGTCCTACACATTTCATAAAACAGGAAATCAGAGCCAAGTGTGTTTCATCTCAATATCAAGTGAATTACACATCAATTCAGAGGTACTTGCCAACAGACATAATTGGCATCATCCCTACATTATGAGAAACACTCAACTTCAACCTTTGAAGGGCCATGCCAAAGCACAGGATGTCTAGTAATGAGCCAGTTCAGAAAAACACTCTAGTTCAGATTCCAGCCCTGCCTCGTGCAGAAAAAGCAAGGTGTGCATGTGACCCCTAAGGAGCAAAGCCTAAGTGACTCCATAGCACCTTATGTTTACACGGCCTAGTCATGGAGACAAGCTAAAAATAAAAATACGCTTCTATTTGTACATCCCTTTTTTGAAACAAACATCTTGGATTGAGTTACTAATTTGCAGAACATAAAATCACCAAGTGCTCTCATGTAGAGAGCCTTATTCCCCTTCTCCCAGTACAGATGCTCAATTCCTCAGAACAAAGCTGAGGTCAGTTCTTGATGCTTGCAATGCATGTTAAAGAGATGGTTAGATATACCAGTCACACTCAGTTTACATATAGTTTTCCTTTTACTGATGTTTCAACTCAAATTTCTTGAGAGAGAAAGACTACATACAGTCTACAGCACATCTACAGTCTACAGTTGAGAGCATCAGATACTAACAGTCCCATTATGATTTTTAAATCAAACAAGAAAAAATTAAGAACAAAATAAAAATCAGTGCGTAACATAAAGCTGCTCAAAATTTCATACTAGAAACTTGAACAAGAATGAATTCTGCCAGCTTACAAAAAGCATCCTAAAACATTTATAAAAGGCCATTACATCTTCTCAACATGAGGACAGGATGAAAGAACATACAATGCACATCAAGCACCATCAATTTTTTCTCGAGTGGATCCAAAATACTTTCTCACAGAAACTTGTTGATTCAGCGAGGCTCTAGTAGGAAACATCCAAAGGCAGTACAATAACAGTCAGTTATGGCATAAGTTTAGTGACTTTAACCACTTGATGCAAGATGAGGCAGGTGTGCATTCTAGCAGATTTACATTGATCTTTGCCTTCAAACATGTCCAGTATTATCAGTTATTCCTCCTGTTTCACCTGCTACCTGTTTTTGCTCCTTCAGTCTTTAACAGCAGACTCCTAAGAGGGGTCCTCCACACCTCGCTGGCGTTAGTAGGCGTAAGCAATTACACTGTGAGTACTGCTGCTAGGACAGCTATGCTAGCAGCCATTTCCCAGGGCTATCCTCCAATTCCAGCTCTCCAGATACTTTGTTTCTCATGGTTTCTCCACGGTAAACTGAATTCCTCAGGTGATTCAAACAGCAGGGGCTTGAAAAGGAAGCAGCTGCTTCCCCCTCAAATAAAAAGAAACTCACACTTTTCACTAAACGGCAACTTTTTAGGTGAAGTGGGAAAACTTGCATAGAAAATATGCTTAAAGCCTCAGTTTTAAAGAGATTTACAGCAGAGGAGAAAGGGTTTACCTTTGAGCAGCATGAATGCTGGTATCAACCCCTTTGACCTAACTGCGCATTTCCAGTCCATGCTGATCTTGACAATTCTGTCCCCATTCAGTTCGTACTGGTAGGAAGCTCCTCCTCTTTTACTCCACATCGCTGTATTTACTATATGATATTTACTAAATTTCTTCTCTTCTTGATGCAACTATTCTCTTCTTCCCTACTCTCAAATTCACCTGCTTAATAAAAACTAAAAAAATTTTTAAAAGAACAAATAAATAGAAGTTTTGAAGATTTAGGAGTTTTAAAGATTCAGATCTAACATGCAAAGGAAATACACTGGTACTTCTGACTTCACAGAAAACTGCACCTTAAAAAAAGCATCAGCCCAACATATCAAAATGTTACTCTCTGCTAACACAGAAGTTATGGCAGGTAACCATCACAGACATTTACTGGGATACTGCTCTTACACACCCTCTCTGCCCCCACCAAGTCTGCAAACAAAACCTTCCACCAAACTTGCTGGCCTGCCTGGAAGTGTGAATTTGAGCCATGGTTTGTTTCTCTTGCGTTGCTGGGCTGGTGCCCTGGCAGAGAATCAAGGAGAACAATACCTGGCAGTGGACAAGGGCTTCCCATTGCTCTGAAAAAAGAGTGTGCTGACCACAGCAGCTCTTCCTGCACCTCTCCTTCTCCTTCCCTTGTGCCTCAGAAGAAACCAGTTCCCATTGTGGTGCTGACTGTACTGAGGACTTGGGATAAAACATGCCATCTCCAATTCTCCTGAAGTTCTCTCTCTCTTTTTGCCTTTCCCTCCCCCTTTATACCAAACAACAAGATGATACTTGCACAGCATCCTGAGAAAAAAGCTTGATTTGTTGCAGCACAGAGGAGTGTGAAATATGTCCTAGAAATCCTGAAGGTTCATCACAGGGCAAAAGGAATCCCTGCATACACAGCAAGCACCTTTAAGGTTAAACTAGCACAAGCAGTTACCTGCTGAGATTCCCTAAAGTAGTTCACCATCCAAAATGGACTTACTTACCTGCCTGGTTCCCAGGGATCTTATGGAAAAAAGATCACTAACTTGAGTAATGTAAAGCAGATGACATGGCTCATGTGCAACCCGAGAGTCTTTATTTCAGATATATTCTCCTTTTTTTATGCCTCAGAAGAAAATCCAACTTGGTTTTTTCCTTAGGAAAAGCCAACAGGTTTGGGAAATGCATTGATCATTGCTAAGAGGGAAGCCTAACCATAATTACTGGGTACTACATATCTGGACACAGAAAGATTGCATGCCTGCTCACATAAAGAAAAGTGGTCACACCAAAATAAATGTCTATGGGAGCCGAAGAGCCCCTCTTACTGCTTTTAAAGAAACAAAGTTGTTCAGAAGATTTCTCAGTGAGACTATTTTGGTTGCTTTTACTCATTGTAAGGACTCTTACAATCAGCACAGACATGAGAGCGTCATTAGTATTTCATGTATGCAGAGTTCTTCCCTCCCTGTGTGTTCAGCTGCCTCAAGCACAGCTCCCTCTCCAAATTATCCCCAAGGACATCCTCATACTATCCTATTATATCTTCACATTTTGAATCAATGCAATGTTGTAATACCATCCCAGACAGCAACTTGAACAAGCTTTGGTCCCAAAGCTAGCATTAAAAATCACTAGCCAAAAGTAGCCAGTTCCATTTAACACAGAAGAGAATGGGCTTGGCTAGAATAACTCTGAATCATTAAAAAAAGACGGAGAATTGTCATGACTTACAACTCAACTATACTGTTTACAAGTGGCCTTTATAAAAATATCTCTTCCAATCTCAGTAGAGTTCTGATCGCAGAGCAAGAATAACTCACATGGCTTCAGCCATGTGCTTGTAGCTATGGTCATGCCACCCTGCATGGGACCAGCAGAAAAAGGAATGGGTAATGAAAGTGAAGCCTTCCAAAGTCCAACTACCTACCCCGGTCCAAGAGGCACTCTTCTGTATTCATATTCATCCTTAATTGCCTACTTATACATGGAGTTTCAGTACTGGGTAGTACAAAGGTAACCATGAAACTGTACATGCACTTCTAAAACAATTTTAACTTAAAAACTGGCTTCTGTCTAAACATTAAATTTAAATGACCCGTAAAGACTGAACAATTTATTACCTCCTTGAAAGACAATTATGTGAGACACTTTCCAAAATCGAAAAAACTTAGTTTATCAAGTATCACATCAGAATGGAGATAGCAATTACAATTATATTTACAGTTAAACTGCAAGACCTTATGGACTAAAAGAATAGCTGGACTATTAACCTAAACTCATTGCTGAGAAGATAAAAGCCTATGGCTATTTCATCACCAGTAAACAGTTGCTATTAGTAGAAGTTTGTCAAAATAACAAAGAAACATTTTGTAAACAGTGAAGCAGAAAGAGCAAGTTCTTTTAACAAATGTCATATAGCTGGTTTGTTCTCATCAGTTACTCTGTTTTCACAGAAGACTTCTAATTTTAATAAGCAGAATTTCATTTGGCAGCAAACTCTTGTCTCTCATGAGAAACTGTATTTATAAATGTTAGCTTATTTTTAAAAACATTTAGAAGCTGGCAGACCTCAGATCCAATAATAGTTTCAACACTGCCCTTAACAACGAAGTCCAACCTAATATGTTTCACCCCAGGGATCTGATCTGGCATGCCAAAATTTCTCACTTCAGCAAGTAAAGAATACAGTCAGAAGGGTCAGTTTATATAGCCCAAGCCTATGGGCTTGGCATATCCACAATCCCCAAAATATCCATCCAAATGCCACTCCAGCAGCATCTGTTTCAGCAACAGCTAAAGGCAGCTAGTATGGACAATACCAAGCAAACAACAAGAAAATGGCAAAGCTGTTACCAGGATGGTTCTCTCTGAAAAACAGGTTTGCCATGAAGAACTCTCACTGCTGAACAATGACAAAAGCACGTTTCCAACCCAAGAAATACTTTTACAATAGGAGGACTTGCCTTGCTGTCAATAGCTAAGTACAAATTTCAGAACAGGTAAAAAAACTGTAACATAAGCTGGCATTTCAAACTAAAACTTGAGACTTTCCGTTCTACAAATTAATACATTTACAAATTTTTTTGGTGCCTAACATTTAAAAAAAGTTAAGCACCTAAAAGCTAAGAATTCTTCCAAGTTATATTTTTGAGACAGAAATGTAATAAAAATAGTTTATATTGCCATTCTTCAGGTGCAAAGACTCAGCTGAATTGAAAGTATCTAGCTCCACCCTCAATTAAAAAGAAAAGGCTTCTGTTCCTCTTCACTCATACCCTGCATCTATATATTATCTGTTATCAGGACAAATCTGCTCTCCCCTAAGATTAGAGCTAGATGGCTTCATGCCCTATGAATGGAATCTGAATGCAATACCCACCAGTTTGGTTCGGCCGGTGGGGTTTTTTACCCTGAACAGTTTCAGGTTTTCTTCCTTTTCGAGAAGAAGCAGGTTTTATTTGAAAGCAGCCCAGGCAGGAGGAGCAGGCTCCCTGGGCACACGCACCTTGCCGCACGTGCCTGCGGCAGAGCCTGTTCGGCTTCCTGGGGCAGGCACAGCGTCACCTCCAGCTCATTGTCACCCAACCTGCACTTACCTGTGGCAACCCAGCCCCAAGCATTGCCCAAACGCTTCTGCAGTGACAACTCCACTGAGCAGGAAGCAGCTCATTTCCAGTTTATTGCTTTGTTTACTGGCTACATCATTCTGCCACGGAAAAGTTAAAGTGCTTTGTGACATTTCACTGAGAAAATACTATAAAATTGAAGTGTCTGTATCACAGTGCAATATAAGACACTAAAACAACACTCACCCTTTCTCAACATATATTTTCACCTCCTAATATGCATACTCTGTAGCACATCATCTTTGCTAAGAAGTTTTCCACAAAATCTTCCCCAGTTAAAATGGGCATATTTTATGCTTATAAAAACAAGGGCCTTGCCCACATCTCCCAACTTAACAACCAACTCCACAACTGAACACACTGGTTCAGCTCACTTCCCCCAATCCCATGCCTCTCCCTCCTCATCCTTCCTCCTAAGAATCTAAATTCCATCAACTGCTCATCTCCACTAACCTCTCCTCCAGCTTTCCCCACAGATACATCCTGAAATGCTTCAGCTGTGTTTCCCACAGGAGGTAGTAAACAGACTTTTGCGGAACCAAGTCAGCTCTTTCCATACAAACCCACCATGTAATGTGGCAGAAGTCCCTTAACCCAGTTACTACAAACAGCCCCAGAGGCACATATCCGAGTTTGACTTGCAAAGAAGGAAGAAGAGAAAAAGCAACCTTTAGACTGCTTGTTCCTCTCTTGCAGACAGAAAGTAATTTCTGTAAATTAGGGTAACCTCAAGGAGAGAATTAATGCTTCAGAAAGTAAGAGAGGACTGGTTTTTGTTTAATTTGTAAGTGAAAACAAAATAGTCTCTACACAGAGAACACACATAGAGGAATAAACAAAGCAAGGCAATAAAAAAGTAAGAAAAGACTAGAATAAGGTGATAAAAACCAGCCAGCATGCATTTAGAGACAAACAAGCCTGTCTTCCTCCTTTAACTGATCATTCATGCAATGAGGGGAGGGAGGAGGAAGGAGCAATAACTCTCAGCTCTTTAGACTATAATAAGACTTTTGATGTCTTGTAACATTTCCACAGTAAAATATGACTATACTGTAGATTCATCTAAACCACAAGATTTTTTCCAGTTGTGCACCAAGTGTACTCTAAGAGTACATAACAAGCCTTCCGAGTTTGGCAGCAAGCTATCACCCTGACATTATGCAATGTTTTCATTAACGCTGATGGTGAAACTGTGTGTTTATACAGTTTATGAACAAAGCTGAGCTGGAAGAGTTTGCAAGCACTCTGCTACGAAGTCTAGTTCTGCCTTCCAAACTCAATAAACTGCCGAAGAGACCAGAAGTCATTAGAACGAAGTTCAATAGAAGCAAGAGCAAAGCTCTGTACTTGAGAAAGGAAACAGCAGTCCAAACATGCAGCACGAAGCAGCTGACTAGGCAGCTGTACTGCAGAAACGAAATCGTGATGATATCATGGATCAAAGCCAGGTAACCTGATATGTTGTTACTGCAGAAAGACAAAAAAAAAAAACCACCAAAAAACCCCAACCAAAACCAACCCCAAACGCAAACATCACTCCAAAAACACTGTATGTAAGAAAGGGAGAAAAATCATTCTTCTCCCTGGCACCAGTGAAAACTCAGCCGAAGAAACATGACCGCTGTATTTTAAGATGCTTCAACACTTCATTTTAAGAATGGCAGCACAGGGAAGGTAAAGCCAAGCAGCAGCCAACAGTATTTCAGTTACTGCATTCCCTAGACCCAGTACAGATAGTCCTGGGAATGTGCTTAGCGCAACCACTGTCCTTCCACACTCACACCCCACCTGATGGCTACATCCTGAGTGATGCGCATGAGGTACATCCTGGGAATGCCTCGTGCCTTTGCATGGCAAAGGAGTAAGTCCACATTTGTTACCTGCACTTTCTAAGCTCTCTTCCTGCTCTCCCTCATCCACAAAAGGGCTCTGCAGGTTTGCTATGCGGAGCTCCATATTCCATCTCCTCTGTACCGCTTTCATATACCACATGTTTGTATCTGCCATTTCCCAGCTTTCATTCCTACAGAGAGGGAGGCAAGTACCTTAGGGCCAAATTCCCATCTTTCCTTCATTTCTGTCCATCCCTCTCTATTCTATAACACTTTCCACTAAAAAAATAGTTGCACATTTAGATCTCCACTTTCTTCTCCTGCATCGCATATCTTTGCTGGGGATAACAGGAATCTTATTGGTAGTACAGCAAAGGCTAAACCATGCCTCTCCCAATGTGCCTGAGCACTACAATCTTCAGTGTAGTGCTAAGCTTAATTCTAACAACAAGAACTGCATCCCTCTGTTCCAAATTGACTCCAATATAATTATTTGTAAGAATGACCAAAAAACACCTGAAAACAAAAAGCAAAAAAACAACCCCAAAGAAAGAACACACTGCAAGCCTGTTTTAAGTCTGCTTCTTTATGCCCTACTTGGAGTGTGAACTTACAGACTTCTCAGGATTTTGAAGCTCTGTAGAGAAGTGAAGCCTGTGGGAAGCTGAGTGGTCTGCTTCTCCTCTGCCCTTTGCTATTAATTTGCGACGATTGGAAGCAGGTGACTGCACACTTGACTGCTTGTGTCCTGTGGTACAGCTGCTATGCAGAAAGCAGCACATGTAAACATTTGCATGATTCGTGCCTCCTAAGAGGCTCTGTGGGCCGCATGTGGCATTTAGGCAGCACTTTCACAACCCCCTTTGTGCACGGTATTGCTCTACTATATTAGCACACAGTTAAGCTAGAGGGATCCACTAAAATGGCTGGAGATACTCTCCCATGTTTGGCAAGATCTATGATTTATTTCAAGATTTTTGCTAATTATCTTAGAAGAATTTCAAGACATAACTTCTGAAGGATTTTGCCCAGTTTGTGGTAAACACTTCACAGTGAATAAGAATCTCAGTTTATTAACTCCCAGCTTAGGGTAGAAAGAAAAAAAGCCCACAAAAAATACCCCAGTAACCTAATAACTTGCTTTCTGTTCAAATTTGGTTTCCTCTACACCAGACTGGTTAAAAAAAGACATCTGATCACTTATCATACAGCAACTAGAAATGTTTCCAACATTCTAACTCCTCCTGCCTAAAAATTTAAGAATGGAATAGACAAAGGTCATGTAGATGTTGAGCTGCTAGAGCAGAACACTTTAAAGCTGCAAATATTGACTTGGGTTTAACCTGCCTATTTTGAAATATAATTTCATCCTGACAGTAAATAGTTTTCAAACTTCAGGGTCTGGTATCAAAATCTAAAGAGATTCTAAAAACAACCAGTCTTGCTGCAGTAGACGGTGTGTAGGTTTAAGCAGTTAAGAAACAATGAGGAAAGCAACGAGAAATTTCAAAATCCTGGTACTTAAGCCCCATTAATTTATGATCGCTTCTGTATTATCTGTGCTATCATCACCATATAATCCTTGTAGCACATACAGACAAGAAATCCACCTAAGAGTGGTCATTTATGCAGTGTCGCTATTAGGAAACATGCCATTAAGAAACCTAATTAAGATGTGTATGTCATGTAAGTGTTAGCATTTAATACATGAATATCTGAGCTATATAAAAGTGTTTCTCAAAACACCAAAGTGATTAAAACAGAAACAGGATGTGTTTTCAAACAGAAAGCAACCAGGTAATCAATAGAATCATCAAAACTTTAAGAAACAAGGATTATTGTTTTTAATTAACATTCGGAATACTACGATAAGCACTCACAAGATCTGCTTAAAAAAATAGTCTTGCTTTAACTAACACGAATCAATAATCACTGCTCCTGTGGATCAAAATAGAAGTCATGACATATTTCCAACTCTAGGGGCATCAGCAGCTGTTGCTATACGGCAAAAGAGCTCAAGTGTTATAAACATATACGTAGACTGCCGTCTTGATTTTTCTGTAAAACCAGATGTCAGTAATCCGATAAGATGTAACCAAATAATCGTGAAAAATTTGTATTTCACCATGCTTGTTATGAAATATCTCCATTATAACTGGGGAAAAAAGCACTGTCAGTTTATAAAACAAGCCAGATGTAAGTTATGGTTATTTTCAGGGTGTTTTTCAGCTATATTTGGACATTTCTGTACATCTGCTGGCTTTGTCTGTCGATGCCCGCTTTGCCTTTGACCGACTCTGAGCACTGCAGGTCTGTGCTAACGAGCCGGCCGTGTCTGACACACGAACTGCAGCATTCCCATAGCCAAAGCACTTCGCTACGGCGTTTGTCTCCCTTCCATCCAGCCAAGACAATGGGAAGCCGAAGGGCAGGCAGGACACGGGGCTGGAACCCCCTTCGCGGGGCACCTTCCGCATCCCACTGCCACTGGCATTTCCCGAGCCGAGCCCGAGTACCTGGATTCTCTCCCAGCCCCCAAAATGACAGGGGAGGGGATAAGGAAATAGAGCGATAACATCGAAACAAAACACCGTGCTACTTCTAATCCCAGAGACAAAACAAACAAAAAGAAATGTACTGATAAGCCGTTTACCTCGTTCCGGCTTCATCTTCCCTGCTGCCTCAGCGAGGTCTGACAGGGCCGAGGTGCCGTGCCGCTGTCCCCGCGGAGCCGGGCTGTCGCTGCCCCAGCCAGCGGTGCGCGCGGCGCTCCGGGAGCGGGCACAGGCGGCGGGAGGCGGCCCCGCCGCTACAGCAGCTGGGCCCGCGGGCGGGCGGGCTGGCGGCGGCCGGCCGGGGGAGGCTGCGCGCCGGCGGCCTCTGCCCGCGCCCGGCCAGGGTGTCCTTCCGTGACACGGCGCCGCGCGGGGCTATTTATAACCTGCCGGGGAAAAAATCCCACAACAACAGACCTCGGCTCACCCCCGGCCGCGCCGGCTCTGAGTCACCGCGGCCCCGGGCGACGGCAGCCCCTGCTGGAGTCCCCTCCCTCCCTCTCTCCCGCCCGCCTGCCTGCCCCGAGGAAGGCAGCGAGCGGCCCCCCGCCCGCCCCGTCGGGGCCGCGGCCCCCGCCCCGTCACGGGCCGGCGGCTGGCGGCGGGGGGCTGCGCCGCACCTCCATCCCCGGCCCCGCCGCTGCCGCCCGGGCTACCGGGCCGTGCCCCCGCGATGCGCCCCGGTCACACAGCCCGCCCCGCCCGCCGAGCGCTGCTCTCCATGGCTCTGCCTCCGGCCCTGCCTCCTCCTCCTCCTCCTCCTCGCCGCTGACTAACTCCCCTCCTCTCGGCCGGGCACTCCCCGCCTCCCGCCGAGCGGGGCACACACATCACAGCCCGGCGGCGGGCAGAGCAGGGCAGAGCGAGCCAGGGCAGGGCAGCTCGGCCGGGGGTACCGCCACGCTCGGCCGCCAACGCGGGGGGAAACGCGGCCACCGCCCGGCAGGACCGCGGGCCCCGCTGCGCGCCCGCCCCGCGCCGCGCTCATCCCGCCCCCGGGCGGGCCCGCCCGGCCCGGCCCGCCCCACGTGCCGCTCGGCGGCCAATGCCCCGCGCCGCCTCCCGCCCGCCCGCCGTCGAGCAGCTCGGTTGTCACGGCAACGGAGCGCGGCCGCCGCACGGCTCGGCACGGTCCGGTCCCGCCCGGGAGCGCGGCCGCCGCTGCCCGGGGACGCCCCGTGCCCTGCACTACAATCGGCGCCGCTGGGTTTATGGGCTCGCACAAACGGCATCGTCCCTTCGCCCCGAACCCTCCCGCCGAGTGTTCTGGCAGTCAGGCTCCCGCCGCGGGGAGGGGAGCGCCCCTCGCTCACTCACCCGGCTCCGACGGCGGCTGGCGCGGCCCCTCGCCCGCGCCTTTCCCGCAGTGCCGTCAGCCGCGGGCCGGCCTTCCCTGTGTGCCCCGCACACGTGCTCTCCCTCGCTGGCCCCGAGTGCGCCGCAGGAGGCCGAGCCCGTGACCGCCGGGGCTTAAGTGCACGTGTGTACCGGCGGGCGCAGAGCGGCCATGGCAGGTGCGAAGTGCCCGACGGGGCGATGCTGACCCCGCCCGGCACACCGCGCTGCGGGGCGGGGAGCAGCGCTCGGGCCGTCCCTGCCCCGGGGCAGCGCTGCCCCGCGCCCGCCCTGCCCCGCAGCGCCGTGCCCGGGCTCACTGCACGCTGATAACTACATTGTGAGGAGGGACAATGGAGTCAGCTGGGCTGCGGTTACACAACCGCCTCAATGCTGCTGAAATTCAGGTTTCCCTGAGAGGGACGGGCCGGCGCCATCCCTCGCGTCAGGCCTGCGCGGCTGCCTGGCAAAGCAGGTCAGGAGCGGGGCTGCCGAGTGCGGACCCCTTCCCGGACCGTGCCCCAGGCCCCCATGGCCGCAGATGCACTGTTAATGCACCACGGAAAACGGGGGAACACACTGCCCTGGTGATATCGAGCCCTCTTTCACCAGGGGCACAGATCTAGGCCAGATAAAGTGACCTCTAGACAGCAGAAAGAACTGCCTGAAGGGGGAAGTTGTACTGCAGAAGAGCTGGAATGTCAACGTACAGCTCACCTGGAGACTGCACCACGGCCAGGGCAGGCCCCATGGCCCCAGCTCTGTTAGTCGGATTTGGACTTGGTCAGAAAGACAGATGAGGCAGTACAGTGCTTCTCGTGTTTTAATATGGTCCCATAGGTGGGATATACAGAGACACCACATGTCCAGTAATTACACTGGTAATTCCCTGCACTGTGATTGTTTACAAACATCCTCATCTTATAACCTGAGCCCTATGGGAGGCACTCACCCCCTCGACAAGGTGACTTACACAAGTCTTCTGACCCCTGTGCATGGCCTAGCCAGTTCTCCGTTCTTTCTAGTGTGCCAGGATCCCTGCAGATGTGTGGACATCTGGATTCTGTGTAGCCACTCTTTTCTCACAGCTAGCTGAGCAGCCACGGAAGGTATTGCAAAGAATGTAAAATTCCAGAACAGCTCAGTTCTGCACTGCTTGGCTCATATGAACTGCACCTATTTCCCTCTCTCATTTATCAGCTCTGTATCATTACACTGGGAGGGTGCTTCACAGAATAAACTGTGCAGTAAACACCTCCCAATTCAGTCATGGGCAGGCAGGAGGTGCAGTGCTTTGATTTTACACTCCTAAGTACATGAGTGTCACTTCTGTTGCTGTGTGACTGCTGCAGACGTGTTTGGTAATTACAGATCGCAGAGCTCTCTGCCGGATGCAATGTAATTGCAAATGTGGCAATCCAGAATTATAAAAGGAAGAATTTGACTGAGCAATAAATACTGTGGGTGCATGTATATGAAGTTCAGCGTGACTACAGTGGGCATGATTCAGCCACCTGTCAGATCCTCCTAGTCATCCTAATGAAAAGTCACATCCTTTAGGACACTAATTGTTGCTGTAGGACACTGCAAATTAGTTTGTACCTTGTTCTAATATTGGTTTTACAGGCAAAACCAAATCTGCCTTTCTACTATTTAATTACAATCGTAGCTATTTAACCATTAAGCTTCACATAGTATTCTTTAATAGTTTTAAAATTTTAATCTCACTTCGGCACTTTTTATAAAATAGCTAGTCAGACACAAATAGATCCAACTTCCAGGAAAGTGCTCTCTCAAAGTACTTTTTTCATTTTCTTAATTAATGAGCCAACTAGCTTCCCATTACCTCGTAGTTCTTAGGAGTTCAAGCCCATGGGAAGATAGGTTCCGGCCCGAAAACCACCTATCATTAAAAAAGTTTTAAGGCATATGACAAGAGAAAGCCACATCTGGTGTGCAGTCCTACTCTAAGTGACCTTGTAGGAGACTTCCCCTCTTGTGTCAGTGCGTTCCTGGGCCCTGAGAGCCACGGGTATGTCTGAGATAGATGCTTCAGGTCCTGCTCCACTTCAGATGAAGAAGGACTGTTGCCCTTTTGACCACACAGACACATAACTGATCTGAAAAAAAGCAGAACACACAATTTAAAATGATCAGAGAGATCTAATTATACAATATTCCATGTATAATAATAAAAGCAAAATAACAATAAACATCCCAAACAAATTTGTTGGCTTAGTTTGGTAAAACAGCTAAAAATGTCCTTGAACTCATAGTTTTCCTCCAAGTGACAAAAAAATTATAAGCACTGCATGAATAGACAGAGAAAATATGGGATAAGGGGCTTCAACCACAGGAATTCGCTTACACACACTTGGAAATCTTATGAGAGCAATGACAGTACTGAAATGCATTTCTGACCTCAGAAGCTTAACATCAACTTAAAACATCCGAAAAGCACATGGTTGCATTACACACCACACAAAAGCAGGATTAGCTTAGAAACACAAACAGAACTTTAACTGCTCTCCCATTGCCAAGTTGAGACCAACACATACTTCTGGAGGACAAGCAGGGACAAAAACAGGTTTCTTACCCATTTCTGTCTCATAGTTGATTAACCTCACTGCCTAAACAGGTGAGAGCTTAGGCTGCAGCATCCATGTGGACAAAGTGGCTCTTGCGCATACGGTGCATGAGTTTTGGCAGCAGCCTCTTTCTTGGTGGAAACCTGAACAGGGCCACCCTATCTCCTTTTCCTGAAATGTGCCAGACCTTTATTTCTCCTGTGAACAGTAACCATGTGTGAAACTTGTCTCAAACTGGCCACTGGATTTTAAAATGTTTTCACTTGGGGCAGCATGACACAGTGGTGTCTCATAAGTCTTGCTCATATAGAAATTAAGTTTAAAAATACCAAGATAAATGTATGGCTGTTTCCTTCATCACTTTAGGCTTTTGGCACTGTCCCTGCAACTTGAAAGAGAGTGTATTTTAGGTTCCACCCCAAATGTCTTGTCAGCTTTAGCTGTCAAAGAAGTGATGTCTGATGCAGCAGATCAAGATTCCTGTGATTCCTGGAGACAATTACTGCCTGTTAGGTGATGCAGCACAACTGCTTTTGACATGGCTGCCACCTCTGTGGTATAATGCCACCACACTTGGGAGAATATTATTGCAAAAGGATGAAGACAACCAGAAATAGACTAGAAGGTACAGTATGAAATGGAAAAAATTTAAAGTCTGCTAAAAAAAAACCCATGAAGAACCAGCTATCGTTTAATTGTCACCAGTTAGTAACCAAGTAACTTTGTAAAGAAAGGAGTTATGTGCTTATAGGAATGTCTTAGTTCACAAAAACTAATAGATTCTTACAAGCTGTTACTGAAACTGAATTATAAACCCTTCTCTTATACAGATAAGTGGATCCAGTTGAATGGAAAAGAGTTTGTCGTTATTCTTTCTTGAGATACCTATAACCCCAATAGCAAGGACAGCCTGAGACAGTTGTCCTCTCTATGTCTGCCTACCTTTGTGTTATGCTGTTGGCTTCAGCCTCCAGCACTTATGAGTGCATATTTTAGCCCCATTTATCTCTTTCTAACAGCTTGATTTAAGTGTTTGAATAACATCAACCCAATAAGATTTAAAAATACATTAGAAACACCCAAACTGCATTTCCCATCCTTACCATTTTCAGGTAACCTGGCTCATTATGTCACGCAGAGATACAAGAGGGGCATTAAGGCAGTGCTTTCAGAGCTCCTCATCTTGTTTTGTTGCCCACTGCTCTCAGAGGCAGGAAGACCTTGTTGGTGGGTGCTGCAGAGGAGGTTTTGTTGTGTATTCATCCCCAGCCCATGCAGAAGTTCCTCCACACAGCTCCTCCCAGCATCCTTTTGAACAGTCCTTAGGCCTCTGCGACATTTGTGGCTTGCCTCAGGATCAAAGAGAGGAAAGTGTATTTTTCTCATATTTTTGTTTTGAGTCCCCAGACACACTCATACAATAATGTCTGTCAAAAAGGAATATACTCATGTTCTAGAGTACTACATGATGAGTGCTCTGTGCAGGGAAATTCAAACTTTCAACCCAGGATGTCCAATATGCCTGTAACAATACCAGGCATTTAAATAAAACAGCCTGATTTTCAAGGGAAAACTCGCCTGCAGCTCCAATTGACTTCAGCAGAATTTGTCACTCCTGCAGTGTTTTTAAAAACCAGTCCACCTCTACTCAGGTTCCTAATTATGGAATTAGGCACCTAATTTTAGGTACTTATTTTTGAAACATTTGACCCATGGGCTTGATTCTCATCTTGTTACATCAGCTCTCCCTGGTGCGAATGCATCAATTAAGACAATGGAGTTACTTCTACAGGAAGCCTGTCCCATGTCTGGAAAATCAGGATCTGTGGCAGAGCAGTAACAGCAACATTTTCATTTTCTTTCTTAGATGTACATGAACTGTGGACATAGTGTTAAATATTTTGAAGAGAGTGAACAAACAGAATGTGTAAACCAACAGGTACTCTACTGTTAGATTTTGTTGTTTTCTAATTTACAGGGAATTTTTTTTCCATGCAGTTCCTACCAAAATCCTCCATTGCTTAATTTCACTATTAATTGTCCCTTTCAAAGCAAAAACATACAGCTATTATCATGTTCTTACCTGCAAATTCACTTTTTGAAATCAGTAAAATTACATCTTAGGTTTTTTTTGTTTCCTTTGTGTGTTCTCTCAAATTCCTTTATTTTCCATGTAGTATTTTCTCACTAGAGACACAGCCAAGACTAAATAGAGGAGGAACTAGGAGAACAATAGAGCAGTAATTGCACTCCTCTCAAAAGGAAAGCTTATTCTCCTCACCAGAAATGATTTCCTGGACTCAACACTTTGCTACTAAACCTTGTTTACATACAGAAGATTCCTTCAGCTGGAAACAGCCTGGTCCATGTCCTGTGCTGCTCCTCAAGTTTCCCATGTCACATGGGATGCCCTGTGCCTTCGTTACTCTCCTGGCAGCAGCAGCAGGAGCTTAGCACCTCTCAGGATGGAATGTCTTCTTCTGCCAGTCTTCCAGAGGCTGAGGTCTAGCACTCAGTCAGGCCTTCGTGCCAACAGAAACTGAGCCCTTCCTGCGTGTCTGTAATTCACCTTGGGAAAAGTAACTTGCATCATCTCTTCTCTATTTGGAACAACTCCTAAACTGATATTTCATAAACTTTGCATGCTTCTTCAGGAGCTGATCTGTGATGTGTAATTAGACACCAGCTCCAAATGAGAACAGTGCAGTCTCAGCTGAAGTGGTGACTGGTAGGAATGGAAATATAGAAATATGATGGTAAAAACAAAGAAAGGTTCTGCTTTACAAAAATACTAATGATCCTTTCTTCTTAAATGTCAATCTAAGCAGACACCTACTCAGTAAGATCATTAAGTTTAATTGCATCAGCACTTGACTAATCAGGCAATAATGCACTGAAAAGTAAATGATTGACTTGTGAATAGTTCATCAATCTCTGAAAGAGGGGAAAATTATTCTCTTTTACATAGAAGATCTTTTCTGTGGCTGTAATATTCATTCTAGGCTGAAAGCAGGTTTTTGAAATATTTTTTCAATGTTTTTTCAAGGGGATTGTGCAAGTTCACTGGTGAATGCTAATGTTACACAATGTTTACCTAGGACTAAGCTTGATGGAAATATTAATCAGAAAATATATAGGTTTCCATATTAAAGTTGAAGTTTTTGTAGCAACAACAAGCCCTGACCAGAAGCTGGAGATGTATGTTTGCCAAGAGAAACAGCAAGATATTGCCAGCAGCAGGTTTGGGGAAAATGGAAGCACAAGAACTGTTTTCAGTCCAGGTCATCTCTCTCCCCTCATCACTCTGTTTACTGAGCAGGTACATCGAGGAGCTGTACCCCAGTTACTCAATGCAGTGATCCGCCAACAATCCGGGCATCCTATTTGCATTGTTTTCATTAATTTCAGGGGAAAGTGAGTGTATAACACTTGGAAGGAGGCGACTGGAGTTTTGCAATGCTGTTTTCCTGTTGTTCATGACTTGATCTGTCTTGCAATAATTTCCAACGCAGTTGTATGGAAGTAATTGCACCGAATTAATTGCTGGTGTAACTCCATCGGTAGCAGTTCACAAAGTTCAGCTTCTGCTGCCTCTGCCAGCCCTGTTTGCTTTCCCTGTCCCACTGCAGCAGCTGGATCATGGTTTTGCACTGCACCGATGTGGTGGCACATCCCAGGCAGCTTCTCCTTGTCAGGCAGCTCCCTCATTTCCAGCAGGGCTCAGCTCACAGCCTTTGCCCTCACATGCCTCTCCTGCTCCTGGAGCTCGTAGCACATGGACTGTTCACAGAGTTTCTCTCCAGGGCTCTCTGCAGAGTTGCCATCCTGGTCAGCCTGTCAGGAAGGCCTTTGGGCCTGCCATTTTTGGGCAGTGCTGCTCCTCTGTCACAGCAGTGCCCATTTTGTAGGGAGGCCAGCAGTGAGGCAGGGCCAGCACCCCTTCAAAGGGCCAGCTTGTCACACATCTCACCCTGCAGCAAAGCTGTGGCACCAGGGACAAAACCGACACGGCGAGCACGTGCACAACATACTAAAAGATTGCTACAGCCACACTGCTGAGTGTATTGAAATTACACACAACTTTCCATGGGCACTGGAAATGAAAAGGATAATTCATTTATGTTGAGAAGCAATTACCTTGCTGGAACAACAAGTCCAACCTATAGTTCCACCCAAGCTAAATTAAGGCCACAACTCCTACTAGACTTACGAGAGTAGGGCAGGAAAGTAGCACGTTGTTAAATACAAGGCAATATTTAATGTAACCCCATGCCAGGTTTACAAGAGAAGTCGTGTGTCATTTACTAAAGCAGTCAGTGGGTTGGGGCTTATTAGGTAAATGTCAGAGCTATGGAAAATTGCCATGGCCTTGTTCTAAAAATTTTAATCACATAGTTATTAGCCATAGTCCATTTAATATCTTCATGGCCATTTAGTGGCCTATATTACATGTTAATAGTAAGAATGAATGGAGATGGCACTGAACTGAATGTTGTACACAGTCATCAGGACTGATTTTTTTCAATATAGAAATGTGAAATATACGCAGATTCAGATTTAAGTGGTTTCAAATTTTTGTGTGTTTATTTTTCTTCATTTTTAAAATATTAAAATATTCCCTAAAACTCCATGCATGATCTGTTCTCCTGAAATCCTATGAAGAATACTGTGGCTCACCTCACTTGTTGGCAAGGTCAGTTATATCAGTCCTGGGCCCAGTTCCACTCTTCTTCATACATCAAATTCCCTTGAAACACATAAAGCCTATGTCTCTCACCCCAAGCACAGTGTTTGTAAGCCTTACTGTACCTAAAGCAAAACAGTTGCACTTTTCAGGAGTTTGACATCCTCAAAAGTGAGAGCATAATAACAACTGTAACAACAAAAAAAGAGAATTAGAGCTGAATGCTGGAAATCCTGATTGTGCTTCACTGTGTGTAAATAAATACATAACATAAATAAATAAATAATATCTCTGTGCCTGCCAGATGTCATCAATAGTGAAATCCTTGGTCATACACAAAAGTCAACTCCCTGTCATACAGAAGCAGTTAGGATTTGAACTCAGGCTATACTGGGTAGAACTTTCTCTCCTGCTGTCACACCAGGTCAATTATAATTTTAATCCTTACAGTTGATTTATTCTTACGTTGCATAACATTATTTGAAGGGGAAGGGAAATTTACATTCATTCAAGGATCTCAAAGGCAATGAAGTACAGTATGTATACTAAAGTAATAAAATTGCAGAAAGTTATTTAATTGCTCACCTTTGGATGTCAATTAGAACTTGAAAACTAGGGAGATCGGTGTACACATTTATAGGAAAGTCAATATTTCCTTCATTAGGCTGGGTATTTTTTCAAAGTAGCAATACAGCTGGAATATTGTAGCTGTATCTGTGCTCATATTGCTTTTGGCCCCTTCTGAATTTCTTGGTTAATTTATTTCCCCTTTAGGTTGCTTAACTGAGTTTCTTTCTTTACACAAAACAAGCAGCTTCACTGCCTGGAAAACACAGAGTCCGATTGTTCTTACACCAGTGCAAATCAGCAGTGATGCCACCAGTCTATAGAATTACATAAATGTAAAGATGACGTCAGAGAGATTGTAATCAAAGCCCTTGTTTCAAAGTTAATTCAGTTGTTTTTGTTAGGAGAAAAAGGAAAGATGAGTACAGAGCACATTTGTTCTCCTTCTCAACTGAAATGTCAAAGAATCACTGCAGTTTTGGCATCTGTTCTGTGTGGGATTTGCACACACAGATCACGTTTCAAAAGCAGGGCCCTAGTCACAGCCCACCATGCTAAGGGTCCATTTCCTTGATCCAGTTTTAAGGAAGGGGAGGGTTTTGCTCCTCTTCACTGTCATTGAGACTGCATTTTCCACTGTGCAGAGCCAGTAGCAAACTGCCATCAGCTGTCAGCAACAGAGCCCCAGCTAGGAATACATGGCCCATTTAAAGCCATTGCCCAGCTTTGATTCACCAAGCGGCTCTGCACATTTAATGCTTCAGATTTTTCCTTGGCAAATGAAAGAACATCATAAGACTTGCAATCTTTCACACAGATCTATTGCTTGTGAAAAGGACCGAGTGGGGATTCTGGTTTGCCTTAGAAGGCTGCTGCAGATCACAGCATCTTTAGGGCTGCTCTAACTTACAGCAGGCACCTTTCTGCCATAAATCATGTGAAGCTGCTTTTCCCTGTATCCTCTGTGTCTCTGGTCACTGTAGCAATGAATTTCATCACTGTTTTGCCATCAGCCTTCTGCATTCCCCCCCTTTATGCATAAAAATCTGGAAGCCAGGCCCTCATTGCAATGGAGCAGGTGGCAGCTGTCCCTGCCAAAGCACACTCAGCCATGCGTGGCAGAGGTAGGTGGCAGCTCAGGCACAGAGGGTGCTGCCAAGGCACCTGTGAAGTGTCCCCAGCACTGCTCCCGCTGTGCCACACACACACTGAGAGCCACCTGGCTCTGCCGAGTCCGAGTGCTGGCCAGGAGTGCTGGGCTCAGCCTGCCCCGTGGGATTTCCCCTGCTGATAGCACAGCCCTCCAGCCGCACAATGGGCACCGAAGGCTGTACCTGGCAGCCGTTCCAGGTGGTTGTATAACACTGTCTCGACAATGTTGTAGGGCATTAGCAGGGATTAAGCCTGTGCTTATTACACAAATGGGAGCCACATGATCTGATTGACATACCCTGTCCCTCCATCGGCTCTCGTTTGAAACTTCTGATGGAATGATCTAGAAATGACATCCAAATGGAGGGGCTGGCCTTTTTTGCATCATTACTCAAACACCAAAAGTACTCGGGGCGCTGATCAGTTCTTAACATTCTGATCTAGCAAAGCAGTAGCGTGAAATTTATTTATATATAAAACACTTGAACTGCCAGAGCATGAGAAGAAGCTACAGCATATGTTGAAGAGAAAACCCAGAGATTTCCTCACACTTCTCCAGGGTGAGGGAAGACATATTTTCAGTGGTATAGTTACAAGGAGAAAAATGGACATACCAGAGGTGACAAAACCAAGAGAAAACACCCTAAATTGCAGACGAAAAGAAGCTTCTGAATCTAGACACAAGGGCAAGACTGATCAGCTCTGACCAGACAGTGGTGGTCCCCAGTGGCCCCCAAAATTCTGTTCTTACCCACAGTTGCTAGGAATTGCCAATGCAGCAGTGCCAGGACTCTCCTCAGAGCTGTGGAGCTGGAGGATCTCAGGGAGACAGGAGCACATTTCTTCTCTCTCTCGGTGGAGGCCAAACAACATTTCATCCTCCTCAAGTGTTTATGTGGCACTCCCAGGCCACGAACCATGCCAGCCATCACAGAGCCTATCTTTGCTGAAACAGAGGAAAACACGACTGAACATCTGCCTAGCACATGTGGGAGCTGCAGCCCTAAAAGGGTCCTGGGGGATGTACACATGCACAAACACAGCTTGGCTGTAAACTTCCTCCACCTCTGTCTGCACCCAGCAGCCAGAGCAGGTGGTGGGCACTCCTACCCCAGCTGACCCCCTCCCCTTTGCCCAGGACAGTCCTGGGGTGACACACAGGGTGTCAGCACATTAAGGCTTCATGCCAGAGGATTTCAAGGAGGCTGAATTCCCAGAGGAGAGCTCTGCCAGGTGTGGAACACTGGCTGCTTTATGCACAGGGGTGAGAAAGGCAGTATTTACCTACTGAAGTAGCTGGGGTTTAATTATTTATTTTTCATGGCACATAGAGTCTCTGTTGAGTAATGAGACTCCATTGTGTGCCAATTGCAGCAGACACAGAAGAGGAAATATTATTTCCATCAAGAGGTTATATCCTGGAAAGGCAGGGCACAAACATATGCAAACAGAGAAAGGAGTTGCCAACAGTCAAATTTTTAAAAAATAAACAAACAAACAAACCAATCACTCACTCATGAATAGCAATTATTACTTTTCCACATACTTTAGAGATTTGCTAAGACTCATTTTCATTGTAAAAATTGCATTAATTAAGTAAACAGTAAATATAACAATACCAAAGGAGTAGCTATTACTCCTGATGTTCACTATGTGGTAGTTTAAGTATTGAAAGAAGAAGAAAATAGGAAAAAAATCATTAAGTTTAGTCAGAACTGTGGGCAGGAAATGAGGATTCACAGCAACTACCTGTTGAAGAGCTTCATATTTTTAATAATTTGCATTTTGTCTGGGACATAGTTTGAAGTAGAACTTTTTCACTCTGAATGTCTGTTTTAGCAGACATTACAGTGTATTTGTATTTCAATGCATGAAAAGACAGAGATTAAAAATACCTAAAATACCTGTGTTAGCTGTATTAAAATCAGTGAACCTTAAGGAAAATGTGTGTTGCTTGCAATACTCTGTCCTGAACGGCACTTTCAACATGTTTAAATGCAGAAACACAATTAGAGGGTTTAAAAAAACTCCACCCTGCCCTAACCTCGCCCATGCTGGCTTCACTTGATGGCCTCTTCTTGGCAGCAGTTCCCTTGTCTCCACTAAACTCCAGCTGCCTCTGAGGTCAGATCCAGACTCTTCTCAATCTAATGAAGAAAATTTAAAATAAGAGAACAGTGTAAGAGTACAATTTGCTAACTTACCAAAGATCAGAAAAACTGAAAAGGGAATAGTGAAGGCCACAAGAAGCAATGAGAAATAAAGAATAGATTATGGAGAAACAGCCCTTTTCCTGCTGCTGCTCTGAAGACACACACAGTCTTCAGAGCCTTCCACTGTCTGGTTTTGCACTAAAATGCCTAAAAACCTCTGACTTTTCCATCTTTTCAAGTTTGGATTTGTCACCAGGTGTTAGCGGATTACATGGACCACAAGCCTCCTAAACAGCCTCTTTTGGTTTATATACATTAATTGATCCTGCTGTCAGCCTGAGGGAGATGCATCACCAGTAGGATAATATATAAAGCTGAGTGCTGTCTTGCTAGGGAACGTAGAATAATATTCTGATTTTTATAACACCTCTTCCCTAAAGCCCTCAAGGCATTTTACAAGGAAGATTGAATTAAGCCTGTCAGCACTCTGTATGGGAAGTAAATATTTCTTTTCTATGTTGGAGAAGGGAAACTGAGGCATTAATATTAAGTCCCCAGCAAAGGATTTAGCTGCATGCTTTCCAGCCCTTTAAACTTCTCACATGATTTAATTAAGCACACACTCAAGTGTTTTGCTGGAATAGTGCCTAAGAAAAATGCTACAACCACACTGCCAATTCAGACTGCAGCTGGGAAAACACCATGGGATCCCCATCACTCATCCTGTAACATGATCTTTTTTTTTAATCTGCTGTTTTTCCTAAAATTAAGATCACATCTTTCAAGTCCCATCTACGTGGTGTGTTGTTGCCTGAGCCCAGATGAGTCCTGGGACATGACACCCTAGGAGACCATTTTGTCTCAAACCTACTCTTTGGTGTCTCTTCAGTCCTGCTTTTCCCAGATCTGCCTTACCTCTGCTTAGACAGGTGTGTCTTTCCATCGCCAGTTTGGCTGTCGAAGGGACAAACAAAACTTCACGTTCTGCTTAGGGCTGGTAGTCAGCTGGAGAGCCTGTGGCATCTCCTTGGGGCGCAACACCCCCACCCTGTACCCACCTGAAATCCTTAAAAACTGTCAGCAAACCCACATCCATATATGCTCAATTCCCTAAAGGGTCTGATGGCTAATTGCAGGAGCCTGGTGGGATTGTGGAGAGGCAGAGTTCACAGCTGTGTATTCATTTCAGATGCTGTCATTCTTTTCGTCATCATGCCAATGACCACGCTAAGAGCCAAATAAAGTGAACTTGTTTCTGTCCCTTATTGCACATGACTTCCTGCAATTTAGTGTTTGCCAAGTGAGGCACAATGTAAAAAAATTAGTGAAACATAAGAAAGGAGCAATCTAAAGCACTTCTAAGGTCAAGAGCTTTGAAAAAGCAGGGCTGTATAACTCTTCAGGGATTTTAAATCTGATTTTAATGCATATCCTCATACCGATGACCCTATATAAGCAAGCCTGACATCAAAACAACCCTTTAAAATTAATATATAGATAATACATCATTACTAACATTATATACACTCTAATTAAAGAGATAAGGAACATATAATTTCTGTTAGAGGTGAATGAGCTAATTACTCTAGGTAGGCCTCCTTCAGAAGCCAGTGACACTGAGAAAGCTGCCAACACCCAGCTGATGCAAAGCCCACTGAAGTTAGTTGAAAGACTGATGGGTCACAGTCAGCCTTGCTCTGGCCACTAATTTCACCCTCCAGAGGTACATGGAAACCTCCATCAACCGGAGAAAACTATTATTAACCCCAAATGTTAATATCAATCAAGAAACTCTCAAATATCACTGCATTAATTTACAATCAAAAAGAATTGCAGTTGCTGGAATTTGGCATGTCTTATATGCCTTCTGGTTCTGAAGTTTTTAAGGATTACCACCATGACATCTTTGTGACTTTCACCTTTCAAAGCCTCATCCCAAGTGGAAGTTACAGTTCTCATTTGTCTCCCTCTAGCCAGTGAGGCTTTAGGGAAAGGGAAGTTTTTGTGAGGCTTCTGACAAAACTGGAAGCAGACAGTCACATAAATCTGAAGGCAAGTTGTCCTTTGGGCATTCAAAAAGGATTTCAATGGAGCAGGACAAGTCTGGGAACAGATCAGGGGCTGGGGTCAGCCCAGCACCTCATGGGATTGCTCTTCAGCCTGAATTGTACTTCACAGTCCTTAAAAACCCTATAAACACAATATATGGCCATTGTTAGGGATGTAAACTCATTGCAAAAGGTTCCATATCGGAATCAGAGCAGTTCAGCCCATACCAGCTGTAGTCTGTGAGAGCAGCCTGATAAAATGTCTGAGGTACCTCCAACCCCTTTTCTGAGCTTGCTGGCAGAGTTGGTCTGGGGTCACAGCCCATCCCTTGCACCTTCCACTTGTCCATCACCTCCTGTCCGAGCCATTCCCAGAGAGAAGGCTGCCCTAGCTGCACTCCTGCCCCACAGAGCCATCACCTCCCTGGAGCCCTTTGGCTCCCTGAAAAGTGTGGCCATTGAACTGGGGAAGTTCCCGAGCTTTACTGGTTACTGACTTTGGGGCTGCAGTGACCCAGACAAGCCAGGTCGCTGAGGCAGTGAATCCTGCTGGTAACTCCACACTGCCTTGCACGGTGTGTGATCCTCCAAGGACAAGGGCACACATCACCAGAAACCCCTTGTGCAGCAGGAACCCAAACCTGGCTCTCCACAGAGGTCCCAAGGTACTCCCCAGGCTGTGATGACCAGAAGATGAGCTGGGGGGTTGGGCTGCTGACTTCCTCATTGCACCACTAACCCTCATGATTTATTTGGGGACCACACTTTCTACAAAAATCCTTATACTTTTACTTTCTCTCTCCCCTTTGCCAGGGGTGCCTGGGCCCGTGGCTCAGGCTGTGCTGGGCAGAGAGCACACACAGGGTGCCCAGGGTGGCTCCCCAGCCCCTGGGGACCCCGGGGTGGCTGTGCACTCCCAGCACCGCCAGGCTGCACAGGGAGCTGGCCCTTCCAGCCTGCTGAGCCCAGCCCTGGGAATGGCGGCTGTTTTCCTAAGCAAATCACAACGGCTCATTTTCTATTTTCAGTGACTGCTAAGAATATGACAAATTTTCTCTTTTTCCTACAAATCCAGCAACCACATAGTCTTTCACTACCATAAAGAGTAAAAAAAATGTCCAATACAGGATTTAAATTAGATCCAGGAAACCTCTGCTGTTTTTTCCTGTATAAAAGATGTTTTTTAAATAAAAGACAGTTTGAATGTGGCTTTACAGTCCCAAACTGCAGCCCTAGGTCTGTCATTAGAAGTGTCAAATTTCATGGAGGGAAGTTAAAGGGGAATTACTGAAGTTATTTGTATATTAGTAATATGCCTACATGGAGCCAGGATTTGTCCAGATGGGTGGAAGTGAATGGGTGAGGGTTCCCTGTGGGCTGTGGGCAGAGCTCTGCCCCTGCCCAAGGGGAGAGCAGGGAGAACCAACCTCAGCAGCCCAGCCCTGGACACAGTGGTGTCCAGCCGTGTCCATCTGGGCAGGAGACACCCATGGGGCACTAAGTTCTGCTGGCTGGGTGCTTCTACACCACCTTCCTTTTCATATTTAATTTCTTTGTGTTGGTGATGTGTGAACATTTTTCTCATGTGAAATTAGAAGGTGGTCAGTGAGCTCAGGAAGCTTCAAGACTTCACCCTCCCGCTGCATTGGCAAACTCCTTCGCAGTTCACTCAGCAAAAATGTGCTTTGCCGAAATAGACAGTGCCTCACCCCTAATTTGAGCAACTGGGGACTTCTGCAAACTTACGCTTGCTCAGCCTGAGCCTGAAATGATCTTGCAGCCTGTTCTGCCTGCTTTTGTGTTCCTGCAAATGGTTTAATATTTTGCCAATGCAGTAAATCAGAAAACCTTCCTACTGTGCGTGTTCATCCAAACTGATGCTCACCTGACAGCAGTGCTTGTTCTCATTCTTAGACCTTTCCAAACCAATGATTGGCTTGGAACATTTTTCCAATACACTCTTAGATATTTTAATTACTTTATTTGATACTAAATCTGTTTTACAAGTGATTGGGAAAGAAGAATTAAGCAGCAGTATCCAAAATCCATATTAAAATTGCAACCTCCCTTGTAGCAGCTGAAGCACTTGGAGACAACTGAAAGTTTTCAGAGCCTGCATAGCAGCGTGTGCTTGTTCCTACATGGAATTTCCCTAATTCCTCAATCAATTACCTGGAAAAAGCGGCCATTTTAATCAAAACCCTAAGGGTAGATGAAATCATGAGAAAACACGAGCTTTATTGCAATGGATATTGACTGTAACTCATTAAGATGTTAAAGTATTGACATCCCGTTTGATGAGAAAAATGTCTGATAGCGAGTGTACATAACTGTGTTACAGAGAATGCCGGCATCAACACATCATAATGAGTAACTAATGATGTCTGTGGCCTAACGAGGTGATTAAAGCAGTATCCTTTGATCTATGTCACTGACTTGATTTAATGCCAGGCCGAGATTGAATCTCCGTGCACCACTGGGGAGATTCAAGTAATTTGAGTAATTCACTCGCCTTGTCCCTGCATCACCAGGGATATTTGTGATGAACACCATTGCTTCTGTAGCTAAGTCACCCCAGGCAGCACACACAGCCCGGGAAGAGGCCACGGCTCCCTGCCTGCTGGCAGCCCCTTGCAGGGGCCTCGCTGCTGCAGACAGGGGTCACACAGCCTCCTGCCACGGCCAAGAGTCTTCCTTCAGCCTCACAGTGCCCTCACACCGCTGGCAAATTTTGGAAGCAAGGCTCAAGTAAGGCGCTTTTCTACCTTTCACCCAAGCACACCATGCAGAAACACAGGACTTTGTGCCAGGCACATGCTAAGCACCCCATTCCAACCACTGTGCTTGCCCAGCAGGACAAAGGCTCAAGCACTTGTTTTTTTGGGAGAGCAGAGTGCCAGGAGCCCGAGCTGCAGGTGACACCAGCGGCATAAAACCTTTGACCAGGCTCACAAAGTGGTGTGCACTGATCATCAGCTTTCAGCCTGTTTCTAACAGTGAAAAACCTTTTCACCCTTCCCTTCCTTGTTAACCCTGTCATGTACACCACAGCAGCTTTCAAACAGCTCCTCCTGCCTGTACAGACAGACCTTGGCTGAGCAGTGCTGCCCTGAGGAGGGAGTTGTTAAGTTTGGGGTTGTATTTTCCTCTTGAGGGTACCAAAACAAAAGCATGGCCACCCTTAGCCAGGCCAAAGGTTCATTTGTGTGACAGGGGGAATTTGGGTGCCCAGGGCAGGGCACATGGACTGGGTGGGCATGTGGAGTTGGCACTCCTTGGTACTGTCCCCACTGCCAACAATTTCAGCTGACAGTCTGAGCCGTGTGTGGTTTAGCAACCACTGTGGATTCATCTACACCAAGTGCTTATACTTTACACTGCAATACTTCCTCCTAATGAAGCCAGTAACAGGGATTAATTTTCCCTCCCAATCATCTTTAACCTTAAGCGATAATTAGTACCAAAAGCATAACTGAGACTTAAATTCTGGGCACCTCCCTTGGGCAGGAAATTATTTTGCTTGATAAATAGACCATTTTTCACAAAGGGCTTTTTCCTGTACATAAATAACTGTGCTGGCTCCCAGATGCACAGGCTGATACTGCCACCCCCATCCAAACAGGGATTGTCACAGGGGAGAATAATGGCCCCCCTGCCCCAGCACAGGGGCTGGGCACTGTGCAGCCTCCTCTGCCCCCAGCAGTGCCCTAAAAAGACAAAAACTGTTCAGGATTTGGGCAGGTACTGCTCCAGTCTCCAGGCAGCTCCAGCGCAGCCACCCCTCCATAGCTGTCCCCATCCCTGCCCTGGAGACAAGCCCAGCTGCAGGCCCCAGCGGCAGCAGGAGCAGCACACCCCTGCAGCTCTGTCCCTTGCCTCATTACCCACCTCCCTCCAAGGCCCTGCTTGGGGCTGTCAGCACCTATTGGTAATTTATAACATTGACAGCAGCACTGCCCCATCCCACGCTGGGCACCTGAGCCATGACCCACCTCCTCCCCCACACAAAACCCTAAAGAGATCAAACCTGAACACAAAGCAGCCCATATTTCCCCCCAGACATACCAGATCTCCCCCCTCAGCAGGCACCTTCCCAGCTCCTCTGGCAGGGAATTACTGCCCTGGGCTAGCCCCATGTGAACAGGCTGCAGCTGTGCTGCATCACCCCTGCTGCCACCCGAGCTGGCCCCGTGCCACCAAGGGTGGGTGAAGGCAGCATCCAGCTGCCACTGCTGTCTTCATCCCTGGAAGGGTCTAGCTGCAGCTGAGGCAAGAGCAACTCCTCTCCCTGTCCTGGGGAGATGGTTTACACTGCTCTGTTCACCTTGCTTTCTGCCAGTGCTCAGAAAATAAAGGTTGTGAAGCTCATTTTGGTGTTTGGGTAGTGGGCTTGTGTGGTAAGCCCAGCTAGCTCCCCTGAGCATGCTGACACAAATGGTGCACACACCAGAGTTAAATATAACTCTGTTATAAACATAAATTTCTGATTGGATGAAGTAACTGGGAAGCTGTGCAGGCTCCTGGGCTCCCCAGCTGTCCCTGCCTGCGCCTGGCATGGGCTGGGTGGCCAAGGGGACCCAAGGACATGGGGCAGGGAGCCACTTATGGGATGGGTGCATCCCAGGGGCACTCTTCTGTGCAGAGATTAGTGACCAAAACGACTCACGTGAGAAGGAAATAAGGGATGGGGGTGTGGATAGAGGTCAAAACAAAGGAACCTGCTGTGGCTGTGACAGGCTCTGCTCACATGCTGCCCGTTGTCATCCCCTGGCCCGTGGGATGAGAGCCTGGGACACAGTCCCACGTCTGCCTGATGTGCTTCAACCCTTGTGGCATCTCCAGATTATTTTCTTTAGAAAAAGCCTCTTGCTGCATGCCCCTCTCTGCCAGGTGAGGATGACCCCAGCTGGAGCCCTCACCTTGCACCATGGCCAGCACCATCCCTTGGAGATACTGACCTGAGTCAGTGCTGAGTTATCCCAGGCTGGCCGCTGATGCTGCAGCTGAGCAAATTCCAGAGACACTCCTGGGGATGGAGGGCATTTCTGGCTTCCTATGGCCCCTTTGCCTTTGTGCTTGCCCTGGACAGGTGATGCCTTGGTTTCTGACATGGCCTTGGGATTCCAAGCCTGGGGGAGGCCTCCGAAGGGATGCACTCAGTGCCTCCCTCAGCTTAGCAGTAAAAAGAAATTGCACATCAGGGCACAGGCTGCAGGCGCTTCCAGAGATAAAATATTGTCAGCAGAGTCCAGACCATCCATCAGAATAAATGTAGCTGATGCCATGATTTATGGGACAACGATGAAGGTTTAATCCTCCTCTCAGCAGTGCAACCTGATTTGCCACAAAACCCTGTTAAATTTTGTGGCACACGCTTCATCACTTCATTAGGAGATAGAGAGAAAACGGTTCAATGCATTCCTGAATCTTTTATGGCCGGGACTCTCCTCCCACCACTCCCGAGTGATGGGTAATCTTTCTGATCAGATCCCCAGGAAAAGACCCCGTGGGATTACAGAGAGCGAAGGCATTAACAACAGTGACAGGAAAGGAATACAATATCCCTTTAAACAATTAAATATTGATCCTGCAGGCCTGGGGTGGACTCCATCACACAAAAGGAAACACCTCTGTGAATTAGTTTGGTGACATCCATACCCTTAGATGATATAAAGGAAACCAAGATTATTTGCTTCACTTATTTTCTTAACGTTTTTTCCCCTCAATTAGAGAAATGCATCTGTTATGAACCACACTCACCTCTCAGACACTTGGTGCTTGTCTCCCCAGAGCCCACCATGGTGGGATGGGATGGGATGGGATGGGATGGGATGGGATGGGATGGGATGGGATGGGATGGGATGGGATGGGATGGGATGGGATGGGATGGGATGGGATGGGATGAGGAGCCTGGGGGGCTGCAGGTGGATGGGGAGCTCTTGCTGGGGGTGGGGGCTGCAGACCTGCGTGGATGGAGCAAAGAATACACCGTGCTGGGAAGCCCGAAGTGCCCCTTTGTGGGTCCCTCCCCACTCCCCTAGCCCGTGGATGTTTCTCCCAGGACTCCACCGAGGCTGCCCCTCCCATGGGAGAGCTGGGGCTGCCCATGCGGCTCAGCTGCTCCCCTGGGCTCAGCCCAGTGCCTTGTGGCTGCACGCGGAGAAACAAAAGAAGGCAAGAAATGTCTAAATTTAAAGTGCTGGAAAATCCAACCTTTTATTTACTACATTTTTGTGACTACATAAACGCTGAAACATTGTAACGCTGAAACATTGTAACACTGAAAAGCATGATGACATCATCACTTGCTTTTTTCTTTTTTTTTCCTTTTTCTCTTTTTTTTTTCTTTTTTTCTTTTTTTTTTTTTTTTTTTGCTTAGCAAACACAGCAGATGATATTGCACGGCATAAAGTGAGAACAGTAGCAAAGCTTAAAAAAAGTAACTTAAGGAAATCTTAACGCAGTACAGGAGATACTCATACCCAACCCAGGGCAATGCCTAGCGCACTGCACTTGTCATCGCTACACACAAAAATACAGAAGAAGCGCTTGACTAAGAGAGAGAGTGAGGAAATATCAGCAATCAACCGTAATTAGGTACAATAATCACTTAGTCTGAAATGCAGATGCAACGCATAAACTACTGCTGCTTCCTAATGGGCAAACTAAAGATGGCAGCAAAGGGCTTTAGCAAAATCTTCGCTTCATTTTCGTTATTTTTTTTCTGCTTTTTTAAAAAATTTTTTCCTTTTTTTTTTTTTTCTTTCTTTTTTTTTTTTTTTTTTGGTTTTGTTCCGTTGCTCTGGAAGAACTCCCACTTGCTCTGGGAAGATTTCCTGGCCCTGCGGAGCTGGGACCTGTGATTGTCTGTGGCGCCCTCTCTGCGGCGGGAGCCGGGGCAGGGTGGGCTCCGGGGGTCCCACAGCTGCCCCGGCAAGCCACGGGCAAGGCTGGAGCGACCCTTCCCCGCGGCTCGGGCGGGCTGCAAAACTAACGCGGCCCCACAGGCAGGATGCAGTCAGTGCAGAAAATGCAGAACATGCCGTGAAAAATCAAACTAGCGAACAGGACGGGAAAGCGCGGCTCCCTAAGCACAGTTTGTCCAGGGCTCGATGGCTCTTGCTGACTCGCACACTGAGACTTTGCCTCCCCCTCCACGTGGAGCAGAGCCCATTGCACAGCATTAGCTCCTGTATTAAAAGCAGACACCAAGCCAATGCCCACCGACAGATCATTTAATGATCCTTCGTTTCAGAGTGTCTTTATTGCCCCATTTCAATACTTGAAGTATAAAAATGTACCTAGAAAGTGTAACCTCTGACCAAAAGCTCCCTCAACCCCTTCACGATCCCCTCAAAGGAAAACAAGGTACACCGGGGGCTCAGCTACCGCACGGGAAAGGAAATATTTACAGCCATCACAAACTGTGTCAGTACACAACATTCAGTTGAACCAGAACCTATTCTTTATGCGAAATAAAACACAAATGAGCAGCATCCTATTGTCTGTGCCATGATGCCATCATCAGCTTTGCAGAAGTATCATTGTCATTACCCTTTCTCTTTTTTTGTTTTTCAACTCCAAACTGCCTTGTGCCCCCTGGAGCTGTGGGGGTGCCAGGGCAGGCTCCGTGCCCCAGCACAGCTCCGTCCGCGCTCACCCGTGCCCAGGGCACCACGGTCCCGCTGCGGCCCCGAGCCTGGCTGAAGCTGCAGCTTCCCGGGACCCAGCTGCGCCCCATGGACCCCGACCCATCCCATCCCGTCCCATCCCATCCTGTCCCGTCCCATCCTGTCCCATCGCTGCCTGCAGGCCCTGGCTGGGGAGCAGGTGACCTGGGGGTGGCCCGAGCGTGGCCCCAAGCCCTGAGCGCTGCCCGAGCCCGCGCTGTCCCATGGCCTGCCGCAAAGGCCTTTCCGTGAGCAAGGTTTCCAGATTCAAGTCAGCTTTTCTCCCAAGGCCTGCGCCTGCTGCTTGCTTGCGCTACCCGTGCGAATGGCGAAGGAAAATAAAAACTCAGCAAAATCTCTCACGAATGCCAGTGCTTTTAAACATTAAACGACTTTTAAATTCTTTGGATGTGCGGGTCTCACCCACAAAGCAACCTTTCTAGAAAAAGACAAATAAATTAAAGAAAAAACACACTAATAATGCCTTTCTGCTTTCTAAGTGACAAAAGTACTACCTTGAAACACTCATTTTGGCATGTACAAGTTGGGGGGAAGGGAGGCCTGGGGGGGTAACCTGGCAGTGTTTGTAACACGGGTGGAAGTGCATGCCAAGACAAGGCTGAAGATACACCCTGCAGTCAAGAGAAGCACTCTCCTTCAGTTCATCTCAGCATCAAGAATGAAAAGATTGTAACATAAAGCTTTGGCCATTTTTGAATCTACTATATACAATTTTTTTTTTAAACTACATAGTCATAAATTAAAGCAGTGATTAAATAAGCGTATACAAAATGTAATTAAATTAAAAGTCACAGCACATTATAGAGAAAAAATAGGAACCATTTATCACAGCAGAGAATATTTTTTTTTACCCTGTGAAAAGAACATCGACTAGCAAACACAAAGCATTCTAGTTGAAACAAAAGTAATTTAAGCCATATTTCCCTTTCTTGCATTCATTGCAAACAGCGATCTTTACCCACTTCGAAACATTCCCAGGAATAAGATCTTCCTTGAGTATAACAGAGAAGTTCTGCCAAAAAAAAAGGAAAAAAGAAGAAACCCAAACCCAAACCAAACAATATAAAAGGAATATACAAACAAAAAACCCCTACAAAATAAATAAGAATTATAAAGCTTTTTTAAGTAACCTTAACAATTATCAAACTAGTAAGTTCTGCCTTATCACATAGACTCTCTATACAACATAACCCTAAAGATTTATTACTATGAGGTATTTGGAGGAATTGGTAAAAGCGATGCACGGCCTGTCTGGGCTGAGGGACTCAAGCTGCTTTGGGGGAAAGAAGAGGGAACCTTTGGTTTGTCAGCAAGAAAGTGGAAAAAAACATTTTCCTTTGGTATCAAAGAAAGTTTAATTGCATGGTTGCACGGCAAAAAGCACCACGGTGAAGAATTATTCCTTTTTTTCATTAGTGGCCTTTCTAACAGGCTGAGGTATTCAAAGAGTATAAGGTGAGAGATAAAGAGGTCAACAGCGGTTTAACACTTTGGTTCAAGCAAGGCACTCGTCCTATGAGTTTACAAAGTTTGCAACATGTTTGCCTAGAGCTTTATTATTATTATTATTATTATCCTTATCATCGTCAGTAGTAGCAGTTGTAGCAAGAGAAGTATTCGTAAGGTTATTAGCATTACCACTAAGAATGAAGACAAGGTTACACACTGAGTGAAGGTGAGGAAGGGGGTCAGGGGATGGGGGTAAGAAGGAGGATGAGTTCCCTTTCCAGACCAAGGCCGTGCATGAAAAATCTTTGGTATTCTTTGGTATCATCAATGTGATTAAAATCACCAATGGAAATCGAGTGAGGTAGCGTCTTTGGTTCACACTATAAATAGTAGATCTTTACACACTTTTTTTTTCTTTTTTTTTCTTTTTTTTTTAACACGTGGAAGTAGCTATTCCTTACCTTTTGCTTCTTTGTCTTTAGCAAATAGTTACCAAATGTATTGTAAAGCTAACCACACCACAATAATAAACCAGGAGGCTAAGCAAAGTCTCAAAATTAGCCCCTGGGCCTTTGAATGCACCCAAACGCAGTGAGATAGAAAAGGGTAAGTGCTTTCTCTTTGTTTGCTAAATGCATAGTTTTCATCCCTATGTACAAAGGAGGAGGAAGAGGAGGAGGATAGGAGGAAGAATAGTAGAAAGAAGGAACGTTTTTTTGGGGTAAAAATGTCTTGTTTACAACTCAGGTGAGGAGAGGTGTCCTAAGACTCTTTGGTATAAGCTCAGCAGTGTTTCCGAGCCCTCCGGGCAGCAGCAGCCCCTGGGGCAGTGCCCACCACCACCGCGGCCTTGTCCTGGAATCCCAGGAGAGGAGCGGTGCCCAGGGCAGCCCTGCGGCTGCTCTCATGCCAGGCCACCCTGGCCACTCGGCTGCTTGGGAATTCGCTCCTGGCACAGGCTGTGCAGGAGCAACTTCCCAAGAAAAGCCCCGGTGCTGGCTGGCTCGCTCTGGTGGGGTTTGCTTTTCCTGAGTAAGGAGAGGAGGCTGCGGCCCTGGAAAGCCATGCGGGGCTAACGGAGCGGTGTGGGGTGGTCTGAATGGGGGAATTTTTTTTTTGTTTGTTTTGTTCTTTTTTTCCTAGAAATCTAATGATGCCATTTACAATGGGGATGGATGTGGACAGTTCACCTCTTGGCCAGCCTCCCCCTGTGGGTCACTGCGGTCAGGTTTGGATGCAGCTTGTTAGCCGAATGCATGTTCCTAATGCCCTCTTGCCCATGGAGTCACCTTTGACTGAAGCCCCTTCTCCTGATGCTCCCAAACTGTTTCAGGTTCTGCTCCCTCTCCTAACCCTTCCTGGCAGAGTTTTAGATCCTCTTGTCAAATTTGAAACTAATTTCCATTTTGTCAGGAATGAAACGGACTGAAAGACTAACACTAACAGGACAGAGACAGGTTCCTGGGTAATGTTAAATGCAGCATTAGAGAAACTCCCCTTCAAGGATGCCCTGTTGAGTAATGGCACCAGCCAGAGCAAGGGAGCACCAGGTAACCTGTCTGTGCTTCAGTCGGTGTGGCCGGGCAGTCTGCTCAGAGGTAACACAGCTTTCCAGGTAGAATGAGCAGTTCCAGAGTTATTTGCTTCACGTTTTGAAAGAAATTAAATAAAAGTGTGTTCTTTGCCTATTCAGAGCATGAGGTGCATATTGCTCATGGGAAGAGTGGTTTGTTCCTAATGGCTTAGAGAAAACCAAAAGGTTTATATATACTTAAACAGACACGTAAAAAAACCCAAAACACTTCAAATCTATAAGTTGTGCATCAGTTTTAGTGTGTGTGGACATGCGTGTGCACATGTATACATACATACATACACCCCATAAAAATGTGTGTGCATGTACGTATACACAGTCCTGCTTAGGGGCTTGCATGTGTGTGTGTCAGAGATCCTGAAATTGCATATTGGGTGCAAATTTAATGCTGGTATGAAAGTTCTCTTTGGTTTCAGCAAGTAGTCTATAAAGACAATACAATGGAAATACTAAAAATGCGGCAATGTACTTTGAATTTCCCTGCATTTTTAAATTCTCAAGTTTTAAATAAATAAGGCTTTATTTTCTAAACTATAGGTACGTTACAAAGCAGTGTTTTGCTGGAAAAAACTAAACCGTTAGTTATCACTTTCCTTTATTAACCTTACACTAATGAGACTGCATTCATAAGGTACTTTATATGTGAACTTATTAATGTTTCCATGTCAATTATGTCTCCGTGGGGATGGAACACTTCAAAAGAAAGCTTGCTAAAATTTAAGGTAAGCTAGAGACTCAAAAAATTTCCGGATTAGATTCCATTTCCATAGGCAATTGCTTTGTCAGTCTTAAAGTGGGTTTAACATACTGAAATATGGAGAAATATTCAGTGCCAAAAATATTGGGTTTATTTCACTTTATTTTAATAAAGAGATATTTCATCTGTATTCTAAACACTGAGTGGAAATAAACTGTATATCCTGAACCTTGACTAGACCCTGTCATCTTTGGAAATAACTGGTGCTACAAAGTTGCTCTACTTTGGTGTCACTGGTATTTTAAGTGGGTTTCATCCCCCAAACCAGTATCTGCTACTGTTTACAGTGTTTGGATTCTAGTTTACCTTGAATTTTCCTTTTCCTTTTTTTTTTTCTTAAAAACAAAAAGGTTGTAAGTAAGATCACCTATTTCTAGTTCTTGCTTTGGGCCTATACCTGCATATTTGGTTTTTTTGGAATTTAATAAACCTAGCATAATTACTACAGTAATTTGAAATACCGGTTAGAAATCTAACAGGCACATGTATGGTTTTTAAAGTCTATTTTCCCCTTACACTAAAATTTAATATGCAGATGTTGCACGCTTTTGTCTTTAATTTTATCAGAGTAGGAATGGGATGGTTTCTCTCCTATGGGTCTGTTAGCAACAGAGCATTTAAAGCTTTTCAGCTACAAACTTTAAACTATTTCATGCATTATCCTGACTAATAGATGAGCAAGAAAGAATGCATGGGACAAAAGCTCAGCCTTCAGAGGGATCACAATTCCTCCTTCCAAAAGCACCACTGGGAGCTCCTCTTGTAGCTCCTCCCACCAACATTAACTGATGTTGTACCACTGTTTTCAATAGGAAAAGACCACGAGCCTTCAAAGCTATTACTATTGCTTTGCCTGGTAAAGTCGATAGGTAAAAAAAAAAAGCTCTCTAATGTCAATGAGTATTGATCAGACGCTGAGCCCTGTGGTTTTGCATCCCTCAATTCGTTTCGGTTTTGCATCCTGAGGTCTCCTGTTCGCAGGCTAGATGGCAGAGCTGAGCCACTCTGAAACAGCGCCTGGCTGCACCGGGCTCCAGCCTGGGACAGCGCCTGGCGACTGTCACACGCGGTGCCACACGCGGTGTCACACTGGTGTCACACGCGGTGTCACACTGGTGTCACACGCGGTGCCACACGCGGTGTCACACGCGGTGTCACACTGGTGTCACACGCGGTGTCACACTGGTGTCACACGTGGCTCCTTCCTGCGCTCCCGCTGAAGCCAGTGAGCAAAGGGCTCACTGAGTTCAATGGAGGCAGCGTCCCATTCTCAGCTCCCGTGCTCTGCCAGGGGCTGTGATCTCCTCGGGTGACATTCTTTCTTGCCAATCACGGAAAGAAACGATAATGTGGTTTTACTAATTGCAAATAACAGTCTTGATTACAAGTTTTATGTGTTATACAGTTAGATTAGTTTATACCTATAACTCTACATAGTATTTGTGTAAAAATAGCTTTGGAATATTAAAATCATTGCAATAAAATACCTGCAATATAATTATTAAATGTGTTCTTTGGTAGCTAGTCGATTTTTTTATGGATGGAATAGTTTTCCTTTTTTAAATCTGAACATTCCTTAACAAACAAAGAGAATGCACTGGTTTAGGTACCATTCAAAATTTCTTTGCCTAGTTTGAACTTGTTTCCAGGCATTGCACCAGTTAAGTTCAAACTGTGAAACAGCAAAAATCACACTACCGTTCCAAGGAATTCAGACGACTCCACGCTTCGCCGGCTGCGCCATGGCACAGCCCTCTCTGGAGACCAGCCCTGACTAAGTCCCTACCCACTGGCGTGTACGCAGTACGGATACACTGAACACCTTCATGGCAATTGCTGTGGACATGAAGAGCTGTATCCAAAGAGTTGTCTGTTCAATGACAGGAAATCACTATGCTCCAAACCACTAAACAGCCAAGTACGGTGAAGATGATGATGGGCAAAGGTGTAAGACCAGTGGTCTGTTCCTCTTCTCTTTGCGTTCCGTTTCATTCCCTCCATTTCGCTTTCTTCTTCCTCTGTTTTTTGCAAGTCGTCATCCTACTAAAGTGTGTGTCTTAGAACAAAGTCATAATGCAGGTGAAATAAGTCTTTGGTTTCTTTGGACTTATAAATATTTTTTTTTTTCAAATAGTTCTAAGTATAAACCTGCTATTTTGAGGTCCTGGTCTGTCTTTATTTATTTATTTATTTATTTTTAAAGCTTTTCCACCGAGGTTTTAGTTCGTGGTTATTCCTTCATGCTTTGGTACAAGTGCTTGATGAAGAAGATGAGTTGCCTGAATTGGAGCTGCCCTCGTCTTGCCACTTATCCAGACTCCTCCTCCGTGCATTCATGAAAAAGTTGCTGACGGTGCTCAGCTCCAACCCGAGCTGCTGGGAAATGGTGATTTGTAATTCTTTGGACGGACGCTTATTTTCCTTGAATATTGCATGTAGAGTTCGACGCTGGACATCAGTGAAGACCAACCGAGGCTTTTTGGGTGTATTCCCTCTATCCTTCCCGTGTTCTTGTTCTTTCCTCTTGCACGCTGCAAGAAAGGGGAGGACAGTTAGAGAGGGCTGGCAGAGGAGTGTATGGGAACACAGTACAGGGCAAACTAGCGGAAAAGGACTGCTCATGTCAGCTTCCAAATTTGGAGAGGATGTGGGGCATTTAATTTTCTAACTCATTCTAAACTATAAGGAATAAAGTTAGAAAATACCTTTGTTGTTGTTTATTAAAACTCAGCAAATGTTGTTACTGAGAATTTACATTTTGATACCGCCCATTAGTGCAGAGAATTTAACTGTTTAATATACCTAGGAAGTAGAGTGGAAATTCAGTGAACTGTAAAGTCAACCTTGGCCACATTTTTTACCATTATTAGTTGCTTTCTATCAATTTCTTAGCTTTTTGTTGACTGAGAAATAAGAAAATGTGAGAAACCAGGGTACAACTACAGTCTTACAGACCAGATGTATTCTGAACAAAAGAAAATATGCTTTCTCATGAAAAACAATGGTATAGTAAATATTCTTTATAGAATTGCACTTATTTCATCTATGATCCCTTCTTTCCCCTTGAGAACATTATTTTGCTCTACATTATTAAAGGGTGCTTGCAATTTGAAATCTGCCTCACAGATCACCTGCCAGGCAGGATCCGATGGGATGGGAGGGAGACTCCCAGATCGCCCTGTCAGCCTTGGACTGTGTGCTGGCTCATCTTGTTAGCATTTTGCTAGGATAAAAACTTCCTTGGAGGACAGACTCCTCTGTCTCTTTCAAAAGTGTTTGAAGTCATCTGTTTCCCCTTGTATTCTAACAATGTCCTTTAATTCTGATTGAGGGATGTATTTCTGAAGGCAGCGTGAATATTCTTTCTCTGTGTCTGTCTAGCCCTGGCATCTGTGAAGATCAGTACTGATTATATGAAGAATTTTGTGCAGTATCTCTGCTTATGCCATGGTTATTGGAATGAAAACAACAAATTACTTTGCACAGGTCCTTCCTACAACCTCTAGTACTACCAAGAGCCAGCCCTGGCATGGGGATTTCATTGCTCGAGGGAGGTATAAAAGTAGTCATCCACCTTTTGTGCTTGAGAAACGGGAGCTGCACAGATCAGGATCCAGGACCTGTGAAGGCTCCTTCTGCTGGCCCAGGCAGGGACCGAGACACTGGTGGCTCAGTCCCCTCTGAGGAGAGGCTTTTGGAAAGCTCCGTAACAATATATATTTCAGCCACATACTCTTTCATAGGAAATGACACATCAATCAAATAGACTGGAATGCCAAACTCATATCTCCTACAGGTATTTTTATCTGAAAACCTTTGAAGAACACTTTGAAGTTACGTCCTGTGGTTTTTCTAAAACACTGTGGAGTTTCTGGGCTAAAAACCAGGTTTCCTCATGCATGTGAGCCCCTACTAAAGCCAAACTGCTGAATTCACTGTGGGGATTGGTGCCTGCTGAAATGATCTGCATCCCCACTGGAAGGTAACATTGGCAAATCAAGGGTTAAAAATCCTTTTGCAAGAACAGTCTGTTATTTACTGACAAGTATTAAGAAGGAGGAGCAAAGGAGATACAAACAGCATCTCAGTCTTTTATATAGGCCTGAGCATTTGATAATCAGAAATTCCTGGGAAAGCAGCTGCAGGAGCTCAGCTTTACAACAGCCCCAGCCTCTAGCTCTGACTGCCCCTGCCAACAGGCTCAGGCAGAAAAGAAGACAAACCAGGTGCAGACAACATTTGCTGTGCCAAGTGCTTCATTTCTGCTCATGCTGCTTTACACCTTCCTTTTTCAAAAGCAAATCCCATCTTCCGCCCAGATACTCTGTCCAGATCATAATTCGTCACAAAATCCTAACGGCACCGATAGCGTGATCCGAGTCAGGGCTGTGCAGTGCTTCAGCGTGAATCAGCACATCACAAATGACAGTCACAGCAGTAGGTACAAAGCCAGCTCAATTAGCAATGTGAGCCTCTGGGGCTTCGATCACAAGCTACTGCATGAGTTCCCTGAAATAGTAGGGAATCACAAAAAAGAAACCATTTATTGTGCAACTAGCTTGCATAACACATTGTCTTCCTGAACCTGTGATCATTTCCTGAAATGCAATATTCCCAAATAATTATTTCCTCAGAAAATGTCCCAAGAGTTATAACATACCTTGTTCCTCAACTTCGATTGTATCAAAAACCTCTTAATTAATGCTAGTGGCACCACAGAGGTAAGAAAAAAGTGCCCATTACTAGGGATAAAAAAATGAAACCTATTCAGTCTATGACAGGAATAAGCTTATTTTAGTATTTTACAAATATTTTCAGCTCTACTTCCACTATCATTTGCCAGAGGCAGATTGAATGCAAAAACTTTCCAAGATGCTCGATTGTTCCAAGAGCCCTTGCACTGCCAGGCCTCAGGTTGTGAGCAGCAAGGGTGGATACCACCTCTCATCTTCTGCCTTGTACAGGTTCAGGAATATTAATAGCACTTAAAAATAAATAATGGTGATAATGAAAAACTGTAATAGGGTTTCCTTGCGATCGTTTTCCCTGCACTGGAGCCAATCAATTTTAATAATAAATTGTAGCTTCCAGCTTGCCAGAGAACAAATGTACACCATGGGATAAAATCTCATGCTCCAGCATGAGAGTGGATCCAGAGCAGGCACAGAGAGAGGCAAAGTGAGGCTCTCTGACAGCAGCCCGAGCTGGGTCACACCCAGGCAGAGCAGCTGTGCCTGCTCTGGCCAGCTCCTGCCCTGATGTCCACTGAGGTCAGGCCCCAGAGACACCAACTGAAAGGCTTTTTTGGAAAAACACCAGAGCCTGTCTTCACAACAGTTTATCACACACTGCATCTCTCTTTTATCTTAGGTAGCAGAAGATAATAACAGTAATTTGCACTGATGTCCTTCTTGTGTCCCTGCCCTTGAGCACTGTGAGTGGACCCTCTACCACAGCACAGACACTAAATTTAGGTGCTTTACAGGGTGCTGTGCTCCCTAGAGATGTTTACCTCTCCCAGGACACACCTGCTCACACCCTACCTTCACTCCCTGCTGCAGGCAGCCCTGTTCTTTGTCTCTGGGCTGCCCCAGCTGAGCGATGCTCCATGTGATGCCTTTGGAAAAAGCCTTTAAGAAAATCTCGTTAAGGAAAAAAAGCAGAGGATAAAGGAAGAGTCACCCTGACTCCAGCGACACACGTGCAGATATGACAATGTAATATTATCAGTGCCAGAACAAGCCTTATAAATCCAGTCCTGAACTCTGGCCTCTCCCAGTCACGTCCATCATCCTCTGCCCTGAGCAACAGATATTTTTGACACTTGCAATTCTCCTGACACAGCCCATCAATCTATTTTTGTCTCCCTTTGTTCCTCCTAAGTCGCCCGAGGGATTTGGTCAAGTAAACTTGCCAAACCCCGTAAGGTCTGTACATCCCACTGAGGCCCAGCTGCCTGGGCATGGTACAGGCGTGGGGTCTCACCTCTGCAGCTCCACTGTCTGTTGATGCTCCCCTGCAGCCCCCAGCTGGGTGCAGCACAGTGGGATTTGTTCTGCTCTGCCAGGGGTGTGAACAGGATCGTGTCCCCTATGGAAATGCACTAATGGCATCTTTAGGTCAAGGCAGAGAAGAGGATGCTTTGCTTATCTGTGATATGAATGACACTATTCAGTCAGTCTGGAAGGCAAGATTACAGTAAGCTCAAGTGTTAACGCTGATGCTTGATCTGGTGTTTCACCCCTAGAGGATGGATTTATTTTTAAAATCTAAAGAAAAAACCCTGATTACCACACATCAATTTTCAGGAGCATTTGGTGTATATACATGTAGGCACACGTATATACAGCTGTTTCTGGCAAACTTCAGTCTCCCTTTTCAAAAAACAGAAGCAAAGAATGAAACTGGTAATTCTCTCAATAAACCAAATGTCTGATGGTTTCTGGTTTGGTTTTTGTACATAATAAAATATCATCACAAGTTCTGCTGGCTGCTTTTCTGGAAAACCGTCACTGAAGCAGGGTTAACAACAATGGAAAATTCTACTTGGGCAAACCCTGTGGCTATTTTTGATGGCAGAGGGCAACTGTCCCTGACAGTGGCATTGCTCAGCTGGTGGCCCACCATGGTGCCATCACTGAACAAGCTGACACGGGATGGAAAAGTGCAGACACCGAGGAAGAAGATGGATTTGGGAGCTTTCAGGCCTGGCACTGGGAGAGCTGTGCCCTACGAGCACAGCCAGGCTGAGGCAGCAGCCTGCACTCTGAGGGTCACACAGCTGCCTGCAGCGGTGCCCATAGCTCCAGGACAGGCACACACAATGGCCACAGCCAGGATCTTGCCTGTACAAAGTGGCTGGAAGAGGGGCAAGGACACAGGACAGTGGAGGGAGCACCAGCAGCACAGCAACACAGCTGCCCTTGGAAGGGAAGGGTACAGCCCACCAGCACCTGGGCACAAGTCTCCTCACCTGTGGAGGAGAAGGCCAATGTACACACTGGATCTCTGCTTACAGGATGCCCTTTTCTCCTCTGTTTGCACCCAGAGTGGGTCCAGATCAGCAACAGCGACACACACACACAGTGTCTCTAGCTGTGCTGAATTCAGAGCCTGTGGACACGGAGAGGAGACTGCATGCTGGTCCCCAATGACAGGATACAAAACCTTTCACCCTGAGGTGATGGGTTACGTTTCCAGCTCTGGCCTGGGTCACAAGCCATTATTACTTGATGGCCACCATGTGCCTTGTATGAGATGATGTGGTGGTCTCTTACCCCTCCTCCTGCAAAAGCCCAGTCTTTTAGTTATCCCAACCTCATATGTACAGGACTGTCTTAAAGATATAAAAACCCTTTTTAGGAGTCTCTCCTTAGATGTATTTTCTAATCTCTGTTGTGTCAAGTCTATAAAGCCTGGAACCCACCTCAGCTACAATCTGAACTACAGTGTCCACCTAGGAATCCCTTTCCAAATAATCTGCTTCTAGTTTTGAAATATCACACCATATCCAATAACGTGTTTGGAGAGTGAAAATCGTTCACTGGTGTAAACTAGAAGACATCCTGGAGGATATTCTTCTCTAGGAGACTCTGCCTTCTGGTGGAGAAAGCAGTATTTCTGTAGGAGGCTGAAACTGCTTAAGGACTTTGGCCATCATAGATAGCTCTAATCACACTGGCTACAGCACCTCAGTGGAAACAGGTAGCCAAAAGCTTATGGTGAATTCATGGTGGCAATAATGCATAATAAAGTGTGATAAGTTCCATCCTTATCATGTGAATAACACCTCTGGGGCATGCAGAGAGACACACAAATGACAGATCTTTCCCAATTATCAAAAACTTCATATTTTGGGGAATATGAAAGCAAAATAAGAGGGCATATAAGACACAGGCTACCTGAGGGTAGGTGGCACCACATGAACTAAACCCAAGCAAATCTGTTGGACCTAAATAATAACCACAACTGCTTGTTGTCCTCTGCACTGCTCCCCCCTTCTTGTCACTGCCCCGGGGCCTTCAAAGGTGCTTGGGAAATGGAATCCCTCTGGAAAGATGCTGCATGAGAGAGCCTCCACCCATCGAGGCAGCTTGTGGCCACGAGCTCCTGCTGTGGCAGGCAGCAGACAGCACAGCTGCATGAAAGAGCACTCCCTAAAGCTTCAGCCCACTGTGGAATAAGGCCCTTCACAGCTTTTTAGGGATGAAAGCCTACATGGGTGACACAGGTTGCTCCCTAAAGCCTTCTCCTCTCAGCTGAGAAGAGTATTGTCTGCTCTGAAATGTCTGAGCCCCCACTCAATTATTCCTTTTATTCCTGGCATTATTTGGCATTTGGCACTTGTTTCTCTAGTGATTTGTATTTATGCTTATTCAGAGTGTAGATGTTTCTGCATACCTAGAGATCTATTGATATTTGTCTCATTTCTCTGCCATCAAATCCTGGGAATACTCTTTTGTTGTTTCATAACATGAAAAGATGTGAAAATATGTTCTGGTATGGGGAGCTCACAGGATGACATCAGCCTGCCAACATACAGATCCCAGCTGAGCCAGAACGGTAAACATCTCACTCCTGTGCACTGTATTAAAATGAGTGACCTTAATTTGCTGCCCCTGGAATAATGAAGTGAATCTGACCGAGGAGTGCTGACTCAGCAGTTCGGGATTCAGGGGTTTACACAAACTTAGTGTTGATGGATCTGTAACCACTTCAGCGAACTGACATCACCGTTACAGAATATGTTGCTAAGTGGATCAATCAGGGGAAAGCACCTGATTTCCCTGCGATATCATTTAAAGTAAATGTTAAAATTCTTCAGCTGGGTCTTTAGTTAACCATATTACTGTGACAAATATTTCTTTGCCTAGCATAAGTAATTAGAATTTAATCACTTAAACTGCATCTTAATTACCCCAAATGAATTGAAAGGACATTTAATAGCAAAGATTAAATTGCCTTAATGAACGATTTTTGCGACTACATCAATATTTTAATCGCGTCAGTCAGGTCCGGCCCCCACCCCCGCCCCGCGCCGCAGCGGCACAGGCAGCCCTTGGCCGCTGGGTGGCGCCCGCTCTCCGCCGCTGCCCGCGGGAGAGGGCGCGGAGTGCGCCCAGGGCTCCGCACCGCGCCGCGGGGTCCGCACAGCGCCGCGGGGTCCGCACCGCGCCGCGGGGTCCGCACAGCGCCGCGGGGTCAGCACCGCGCCGCGGGGTCCGCACCGCGCCGCGGGGTCCGCACCGCGCCGCGAGTTCCGCACCGCGCCGCGAGTTCCGCACCGCGCCGCGGGGTCTGCTCCGAAGGGTCCGCACCGCGCCGCGGGGTCCGCTCCGAAGGGTCCGCACAGCGCCGCGGGGTCCGCACAGCGCCGCGGGTTCCGCACCGCGGGGTCCGCACAGCACCGCGGGGTCCGCACCGCGGGGTCCGCACAGCACCGCGGGGTCCGCACAGCGCCGAGGGCTCCGCACAACATCCCACTGTGTCGAGAGCTCAGCACCGCACCGAGCCCTCCACATCCCGGGTCCTCACCGCATTACACCACTCCGGGTGGGTTCCGCACCGCACCAAGGACTCCGCACCACATCAAACCGCACCGCGGGTTCCCCAAGGCATCGCACCACGCCCTGTGCTCCGTACCGTACCATGCGCTCCGCACCCGCGCTTCCGCTCCGTAGCGCACCAAGGCACGGCACCCCGCTGGGGAGTGCCAGCCGCTCCGTACCGCTACACTCCGCATAGCGCAAGCTGGGAAACACCACCCCTCTTGCTGTGCTCTGCTGTGCTCCGCTCCGCTTACGCGCCGCGCCCCGCCTCCGCGGCCCGGCCCACTGGGCCCGGGCAGCACCACCCGCTCCGCACCTGGCCGCGCCGCTTCTCAGCGCGCTCCGTGCCGCTCCACACCGCTCCGCGCCTCCCGCTCCGGCCCGCCCCCGGCCCGCCCCGGCAGCCCCGCCCCGCCCGTGTCCCACCCGCGCGGCTCCGCGGGACAAACCCTGGTGCGGAGCCGCACCGGGCCCGCCAGCCCCGGCCCGCTGACGCCGATCCGTGGGAGCAAATCCGCCCGCGGGCTTCGGAGGAGTTCGGGTGCGGACGCGGCGTCAGGCTGGGTCATTCCGCCTCCTCCCGCAGCCCCAGTCCGGGACTCTGCTACAGCAGCCGAAAATTGAGTTTCTGAGCGGTGGAAGTGACGCAATCCGTTGCAAAACCTTCACTGCAACATTGAGGGTCGCCAGATTCACTGAAGAACCCGGGGAGCTTCTCTGGTTCCGCTCCTAATGACCTGCCTGCCGGTTCCCGCTACCCCAACTCCAATTTTTAGGTTCTCCGTCAATTCAAATATATTCAAAATAACGAGATATGTTTCAAATAAAGGAGAAATGAGTCAGTGATGACATAAAGAAGTTTCTCCGGTTGGGGGGACGTTAGGGAAGCCGTATGGCACCTTGCCTGTGCGGGGGTAAATGGGGAAAAGAAGCTGCGGGAAACTCTCCCGCCTGTGGCTCACTTCTTACCGACGGGTTTGTAATGCATGTGACAACGAGTGCAGAATTCTGTACCCTAAAAATATCCGAAACCTGAGCCCGGGCTCACTTCAGTGGCTTTTGCACCCAAGCGTTAAGGAAGAGCCCCCTGTGCCATCCGGTTCAATACTTTCCTCTATCTGAGGCAGCAGCATTTCTAGCTGCACCAGGCAGAGCCCGCACACACGGGCGCCACGCTCCGCACCCCGCAGCAGCCCGCGGTACTGCCCGCACGCCTGCGGCACAGCAGCCATCCATCGCGCTTTAATTGGCGCTTGGGCTGTACGGAAAATGTCACCACTGAGGCTTCCTATCGCCCTAAAATGGGGAAAAAAATGAAAACTACTGTTGAGCTTATAAATTGTTCCTATATATTAATCTTTCGGCATCATAAAACTGGCTTCTTCTTAAGCAAAACGGCTCAAGACAGCTGCGTTTCCAAAGAGAGTCTGTCAGCATCGGTCACTTCTCTGTCCGTGTATGATTAATCCAGGTAGATTTATGTCTGAAACGCGAATCGACATTTATCGATTTGATTACGGGAGCGCCCGACACGCTGCCATGCTGGGTCGCGGTCGGTCCTCAGGAAAAACTCCCCTCGGTACCCGTAGTCTTCAGGTGAAATTCACCAACACTCCAGCAACAGCTCCTGCGCTTCAGCCACCTTAGAGCTCCCTGGAAACTAACTCGTCCCTTGGGTGGACGCGGACCCGTCGGCTACACAGACAGCTGAAGGTTGCCCAAGGCAAAGCAGGAGCTGTGGTTTCATGCCGGTACAGGCAAAGCCAGGCACCGAAGCACACCTGGCCTGTGGATTTCCAGATGGTTTTATCCCAGTCTGACTATTACGTTCCTTTCCGACTGTGTAAAAGGCAGATCGCACACGCCAGCACCCAGCTGTAGCACCGGCAGGCGCCCGGGCTCCCTACCGGTGGCACCTGCGGCGGGCACAATCCTGGCGCCACGCACCTCTCCTCTCCTCCTCGGGTGTCCCAGCCCCTCTGGCTGGCCGAATTACCGTGCTGGGGGGAGCTCCCTTCCCCTCTGGTCGCGCACCTGCTCGAAGGCGCTCATGCCCAAAACAGGTGCCCTGAGGGCTCTGCCCTGCCAGGAGCCGAGCCGCTCCCGTCGCGGGCAGCCCGTACGCTCAGCCCGGCGCTCGCCGCAGCACCGCGGCACTAATTGCCGGCAGCCGCTACATATAATCGATGCGATGCTGCTTCCTATCGGGGCCGGCAGCCGTGGGGCGGCTCAACAAGCACCTGTGCCTGGGCCAGGGGCGGCTTCCTCCTTGAACCGGGAGGGGGGCTGGCGTGGCCCCGGCCCGCCGCGGAGCTCGCCCGGGAGCGGGGCCGCGGGGGCGGAGCTGGGCCGGGAGCGGGGTCGGGCCCTGCCGGAGGTCGCTGTCCGCGGTGCTGAAATCAGACAGGGCCGCGCTCGTTCCGCGCTCTCGGGGAACGAGAAGACAGAGCCAGCGCGGATGGGGGCGCAGGGCCCCCGCCCACAGCGCTCCCCGGAGCCGCCGCCTCCCGGCCTGGGGAGCAGCCGCTGCTGCCCGGTGCGGGCGGGGTGCCCGGGCCGGGGGGCCACTCCCGCCCGCCGGCCGTCAGTAGATGGCGCAGAGCCCCCGGGAACCGAGGGGCGACGAGCGAGGGCTGCGGGAGGCGCGGTGGTCCCGGCCGGTCGGGGCGGGCATCGCGCCCACAGCCCGGCTGTGTGACCCCCGGGACAGCCCCGCCGGCGCCCATGCGAGGGAGCGGCCCTGTTTTGAGGCTGTTTGATTCAAACGGAAGCGAGGGTGGGACCGGGGCACGGCCTCCGGTGCCGCCCCGCCACGCGGCGGGTAATTAAAACAAACAAACAACCGAGCGAACGCACGCACGAACAAACAAGCAGGGGCCGAGCCGTGCTGCGGGGGCGGGGGCTCTGCCAGGACGGGCGCGGGGCGGGCCCGGCCCAGTGCGGAGGAACGCGGCTCGCCCGGCCCCGCTCCTCCTCCTCCCGCTGGGCAAACATTAACGAAGGGCAAACGCGGCTGTAAATCAATCCCGCCGAAGGACACGGCCGGCAAACAAGTGTGTCCCAGCGCTCCCCTGGCTGCGCACCGGGCGCTGCCGTGGCGGGCACGACTGGTCCGGGGGCGGCAGGGGTGCTGCTCTCCCGCCCTCCCATCCCACCGAGACCGGGCCCCTTGCCTCGGCCCAAGCACGGCACCGGCAGCGGCGGAGGGGCCGCTGTCACGGGCCAAGGTGCGCCGAGCCAGGCCCGGGCCATCCCCGTCTAGGTGGTCCGTAGGGCCGGGACGGACAGGGCCTCTCCCCCGGGCCCGGTTGGCGCTCGGGGTGTCGCCGGTGAAGGCCCCGGTCGATGCCCCCCGCCCCCCTGATGCAAATGTCTTCATGCAAAGTGCCCGCAGGGTAAATATTAAACAGCCCCTAATGAGGCCACCGGGGCCGGGGCGGCCCCGACCTTCCCGGCGCGCTCGGGGGCGGCGGCGGGCGAGAGGTGCAAACGGCGTCATTAGATTTCATATTTAATGTGGAAAACGCTCTGATTACTCCATCGATTTCTTTACAGTTAGTTAATTTGGGGAGAATTTCTCGCCGGCTTCCCAAGGCTTCAGCTTAGAGGGATTCACATTAGGAAGGAGAAAGGATAAGAGAAGGGGAGGAAAAGAGGTGCAACTATGAAAAATACCAGTCAGGTTTCAGGCAAACATCGAGCAGCTTTGGAGGGATGGGCCTGCCCCCTCCTGAGAGCCGCGGGTGAGCGCGGGTTCCCCACGGCGCCTTTCCCTGCTGACACCCCTTCGGGGAGCCGCCACGGAGGGGCCCTTCGGGACGAGCTCGCTCAGAGGGCGCACCTCGGCAAAGGAGCCCCCTCGGCAGCAGATCCTATAGAGCCTTGGGCTCCCTTATGCTCCTCTGCTCCGTTCGCAAAACGCGTCTTTGCCGCTTTTCTCCTGACCCCTACCCTTCAACCCGACCGGCGGGCAGTTCGTGCGAGGCCGAGGGGCAGTCGCAGTTCCAATAATGAATGGCTCGAAGCAGATTATTTTTTCCTGAACAAGACAAAGTCGGGTTTTTTTCCTTCTTTATGCCCTCCTGTTTCCTCTCTCTCTCACACAAGAAAAAAAACCCTGAAATAAATTCAGCCTTAAATCCCAGCAGGCTGCAGAAGGGATGTACTTTTTCTTTTAATTGTATTTATTTTTTTCGGCGTCCCTTCACAGCCCTTCCAAATGTCAATGAAGGCGGGGGGAGGGAGGGAAGACTAACAGAGAGACAGTCAAATAGATAAATATTCAGTGATAGAGAGGAGAGAGAGAGTGGGACAGACAAAGGAAAAGAGAAGAGAGAAGAGAAGGGAGATGGGATGAATAAGATGGAGGCTGGAAGAGGTCAGCTTTGCAATTAGCAGTTCTGCTTACATTTCAAGAGACAGCCCAGGAAGTGTCAAGACCTCAATCCTGCTTCCATGTAACTACCAATTTTTCCTCTATTTGTCGGAGCTTCTGTAATCTGGGAGGTAGGAATCCCCCAGGGATGGCTGGAAGGGGCAAATACTCAAGATAAAGTGCAAGGCGAGACCGCGAGGCCTAAAATAAGCAGGCTCCATCCCCCTCACTCCCTCCCGGTTGTTGTCTGCAGGAAATCAGAAAGGGAAGAAATAAAAGCGGCTCTGGGTATTTATCTACCTGATAATTCTCTAAACGCCCGGGAGTGAGTTATAATTTGAACGTGAAATTTAATTTGCGTCGGCTGCAGTAATTTATGTTATTTTGAATTGATGTTCATACATCAATATCAATCGGGGCAGATTTTACCACTTAGTAAGATCATCACACATTTAAAACCTGCACAAAATAAAATCGATATTTTATGCATTTACAGCCGGTCGCCGGCAGCGCGGCGCGGAAGGGCGCGGAGGGGCGCGGAGGGGCGCGCAGCCTGCGCGGGGCGGGGCGGGGGCCCCAGGACCGCCCCCATTGACTGGGACGCAGCGCTATGCAAATGCCCACGTGCTGCCGGCGCCCAGGTGGGCAGCGCCCGGCGAGGCCCGGAGCCCCCGGTACGCGGGGAGAGCCCTGCGGGGCCCGGCCCGGCCCGGCCCGGCCGCGAGGGACGCGGGGACGCCCAGGTGCGGGCGGCCCACCCCGACCCCCCCGGGCTGCCAGCCCCTCTTCGCCCCGGGGAAGCTCTTTCTGTAAGGTGCCAGCTTTCGGGTTTCATCGGAAAGGGAAGGCGGAATAATGAGGCTTTGTGTCTCTAACGGGATTACCGGGATCCGTTTATGAGAGGGCAGCGCTGAGGTGGCTGGAAGAAGGGGCGGTTTGGGGGCAGAAGCGAACAATGGGACCCGCCGGACCCGGCAGCTGGGCAGAGCACGGCCGCCTCCCTCCCTCCCGGCCCTGCAGCAGCCGGGGCTGTCAGAGCTTCCCGGCCGGCAGCGCCAGGGAAGCGATGCCAGCAGGCTCCAAATCGAGGGGTTGTTTCCAGTATCGATCTATGCAAATGAGCGGAGATTCAGGTCGACCAAATTGTCGTAAAAATACGCTCCAAATCGAAGAAAGTTCGCCTTAGCAATCGTTACTGGGATATTGGAAACACGAACTCCATCCTCCTCTCCTGGGTAGCACCAGCAAGACGAGGGTTTTTTCCTGGTGGGGTGGCTGCTGAGGAAGGGGAGGCGGAAAGCGCATTTTCTGAGAGCTCAGACCTTTGAAACTGCCTCCGCAGGAGTGGAAGCCAAAGAGAGCAACGTCCTCCCACCGGCGGGCACCTAAGGGCCAGCTACGGCGGGAAGGGAGGCCCTGCCCCGGAACCTTCCTAGCTCTGCTTTAGGTTTCTGGAACGAGGTGGTTGACTGAAAATAGGCACGGAGCACGGTGGTGGCCCAGCGGCGTCCCCGCACACTCGGGAAACGGTCGCAAGTTCCCTCCGTCGCGGTAGTCGAAAGTACACCACCAGTCGTGCTTTTGAAAGGAGAAAGATTTGGCCCTTCCCTTATTTTTGTCTGTGAAACGGATCAGTGACCCCAGCTCCAACTCGGATTGACTGTCTTGCGTTCTCCAGGGACAAATTAATGGAGACCTATCACTTAATTAACAAACCCTCACTCACGGTATATTAAACCCGGGCTCTGCACCGGGAGCGCAGACGGGAGGGTTTGGGGAGGCGGCGGCGGAGCACAGGTACGGACCGGGACGGCCATCTCTGAGCAGACAATACGGGACCCGCTCGGGAGCACACCGGGCAGCAAGCGCCGAGAGCGGGGTGAGGCTCTGGGGCAGCGAAGCCGCGACACGGATAGTTTGTCTCACGCAGAGACATCCACGCGAAACTCAAACTCTGCGGCCTAACGATAAGTACAGCCAGTTAAAAAAAAAATAATCCAACGATTTTATCCAACAACATTTCTCAGCCACCGCTCACCCGCCGCGCTCGGCTCATTCGCGCCAAACGCCTGTCCCAGCTCACCCAACGCGAGCGGGACGCTGGCCCCGAGCCCCGCCGGCCGCTGCGACCTGAGCCCACCGTCCCCGACACAAAGCAGACGCACCGACTCCTCTCGGCGGCGCATTACCGGGGCTCTCCCGCACCCCGTCTGTGGGCCCGGTCGGGCCCGGTCCAACCTCCAATTCAAGCATTTCCGCCTCGCCCTCCGCGCTCCGGGCAGCGTTGCCGCCGGCCGGTGCGGCTTTCGGCGGCGTCCCGTTACCGGGCGCGCTGGGCGTCGTTCTGCCGGCGACAGGCGAGCCTGGCGGGTGCGCCCCGGCCGGGGAACGGAGAGAGCCGGGGCGCCGCACTGCGCAGCCCGAGCCCCGGCTTGGCTTTGTCTGAGTGCGGCGCAGAGGAACCGGACGGTGCCGGGGCGCCGAGCCGGGAGAGGGGAAGGGAGAGAAATGGGGTGGCGGAGCGGGGGATCGGTGCTGCTCTTCAGGGGCAGACGGGGACTGGGGCGGCCTGCCCAGGCCCGAGGCCCCGCTCTGCCGCTGCCGTGCCCCGACCACCCCGCAGCGGGCTCACCTGCAAGCCGCAGAGCAGACATCCGCTGAAACTCTGGCTCTTGGAGCCACTTCCACATTCTGCGGAAGGTCTCCCGGCCGGATTTGAGCTTGCTCCAGGGCTTGGGGTTCCTCAGCAGGTCTGAGAGCGTCCCTTGAGAGCGGCACAGCACCCTCTGGGCGAAGATAGCCTGGGGGATGCTGTACCGCTTGAGCTCGGTGGTGATCCTCTGAGCTACTTCTTTGGTATTGATTTCTTCCATTTGCCCTGAATTACTTCCACTGTTGACCTGCGAACCAGTTACAGAAGGGTTTTGCTCCCTGGCAGAGCCCAGGATCTGCCCGTGGCTCTGGGCATTCAAGTGGGCATGGGGGTGGTGTGGGATCCCGTTGATAGGCACCATGCCAGCGGAGGTGGGGGTGAGATGTTGGTCGCCATGCCTGGCTAACATGGCAGGGTGGTGGGCTTCAAATCCGTTTGGGGTGAGCATTTTCTCGGCGGGCATGGTGGCACTGGGGTGAGCGTAGTGGGGCAGCCCTTGCTGGGAGTTGTGGATGCTCCCCAGGCCCGATCCAGACAACGGAGAGAGGCTCTGCCCCATGCCAGTAACATCCTTGTGGTAGGGGGTGTAGAGATTGTTCATAGACGCCAGACCCCTCTCGTCCCGCATGAGCGTGAAGCTGCCGCTCACGTTGCCCGGTATCCGCTGGTGGGGATGGTGGTGGTGATGGTGGTGGTGGTGGTGGTGAGGGAACTTGTCCGAGACCGTCGAGATGGGAGGTAGAGGCTGCAGAGGGGTTAACGTGGTGTAGGTGCTGCTCATGCTCATGCCGGGGGGTGTCTCGCAGGCCATGGTCATGGTGGGGTGCAGGGGGCCCGTCAGTGCGTGCTCGGGCGGCCGGTGGTGGTGGTGGTAGTCGCCGCCGTCGAGGATGGACGCCATGCCCATGGAGCGCGGGTGGGCCGGCAGGTGGCTGCCGCGGTGGGCCACCGCGCTCCGGTGGTGGGGGCTGCCGCTCATCAGGTCGGCGGCGGCGGGCACCGGCTCATGGCTCACCCCGTGCAGATCGCCGATGTTCTCCATCGCCAGCTGCGCGTTCATCGTCGGCCGTGCGGGCGGCGGGACCGCACATCTATCTGGTGGGCGGCGGGGCGTCCCGGAGCTCTTGGCGGCGGCCGGTTGCTCCCGCGGGCCGGCGGCGGCGGGCGGGCGCTGCGGGCTGGTGGTGGCGGTGCTGCTGCTGCTGTTGCCGGGCTGCTGGCTTTCCCGGTTTTGGTTGGTTGTTGGTTAGCTTTTTTTTTTTTTTTTTTTTTTAATTTTTATTTTGTGGCAATGTATTTATTTGTTTTTTCCCGCTGCTGGCTGGCGCCGCCGGGCCGGTCCTAGGGCCGCCGCTCCCTCAGGCCGGGCCCCGCAGCCGCGGCCGCGGCGGGTGTGTGGCCGCGTCCCTCGCCATCCCCAGCCATGGCTCTCTCTGCGCCCCGCGCTCCGACACCGCTCCGTGCTGCAGCGCCGCCGCCGCCCGCACCGCGCATGCGCGCGGCGCCCCCTCCCGCCCCGCCCCGCCCCCGTGACGTCACCGCCCCTATTAAGGGGGCGAGCCCCGCGCGGCGGCGCCCAGAGTCGGTAGTGCCGCTGCTGTGCCCGCGGCCCCCGCCCCGGGCACAAAGGCCGCCCCGCCCCCGCCGCGGAGCAGGGACACCCGCCCCGCCCCTTCGGTGACTCCGCGTTTTCCGTGAGCGCGGAGCCTCCTCACCTCACCGGGAGCTTCCGGGGGTGACACCGGACCGCCCTGCCCCGGGGCGCCCGCGGGCTGTGCCCGCCGTGTCCCCCGCACTCCCCGCCGTATCCACCCACGCTGTCCCGCAGCGCCTGCCCGGGTATCGCTTCTCTCAGGTGCCCTACCGGGAAACTTCCCTTTGCCCGGCCTGGGGATGGGCGGCGGGAGCCCCATGGGGTTGCGTCCCGGGGTCAACCCTGCGGCTCAGCTCCGGCACCACCGCCCGCCCCCCAACTCCCAGAGGTCCCGCGGGGTCCGGCCAGGCAGTGCGATGGGGTGGGATGCCCCCCTGCAGCCCCCGCCGGGGACCCCGGGCGTGCCCGGCAGTGCAAGGCGAGCATATGTCCCGAGGCGCCCAGCAGCCGGACATGCCGCTGGTTTTCTTTTATTTTTTCTTCAAAAAGAAAGAAAAGGAGGCGGAGGAGAAAGAACAAGCGAGCTCACCCGCCGGCCCCCCTCGTTAGCTAAGGTGCCTTTATGCTGGAAGAAAGGGCAGATGTGCCTATTGTTCGCCCATTAACAATAACGAACCACGCCGGGCAGAGTGCAGCGTGTGCGCAGCGCAGAGCGGCGGGAGGGACGGGCCGAGCCGAGCCGAGCCGCGGGAGAGCCGCGGGGCCGCAGCCGGGCGGCACCGGGCCGGCGGCGCACAAAGGCTGCCGCCGCTTCCCCCCGCTCCGCCGTCCGGGACCGCGGTCGCTCTCGGCACCCTGCAGAGCCGCCTGTCCCCATCGCCCTGGCGAGGCCCGGGGACAGCGAGCGGATCTCCGCCGCGTTGGGGCCGGGACCCGGGTGTTTTCCATGGAGGGGAGATAGGGCTTGAGCGCCTGTCCTGGCAAAGCCCCACCGGCGGCACGCAGAGCGAGGGCAAACCGCTTCGTCCCGCGGGACCCGTGCAGAGGTCTGTGACGGGGGGGTTGTCACCCTCCCTGCGTTCTGCTGAAAGCTCCGAGGTCCCTTCCCTGGTCAGAGACAGGAGTTGCTTCCCCAGCGGGCCAGCGGCCCCACGGGGAGCGGAGGCTGCAGGGACAGAGACAGCAGTCGGTCCTAGGGCAGGGTCCCGCTCCGAGCGAGTTGAAATCAGCCCCCGAGGTTACTTTTCTCGGAGCTCTTACCCTAATGTTAAGGACAAGGCCTGCGGAGATTCCCCTCGGTGCTAGGGCAAGGGTAGGGCTCGGGAGCCCTTGGGGTCTCGCTGTCCCCTGGTTCATGGAGGCAGCGAGACCTCCCGTCCCGCGCTCTGAGCCCAAAGTACCGCAGCAGCGGCCAAGCCCGGGGCAGCGGAGGGGCCTCGGCGATGACCCTCATCACCGGAGCCAGGCCTGGCCCTGCTCCTGCCCTGCTGCCCGTCCACAACGCCCGCGGGACCAGGTGTGGTCCCGCCGCGGGGTACGGGCATGGGGACCGTGCCTCACACCGAAACGTTTGTCCCGTCCCCCGGGACCCCTGCCCCGCAGCGACGCTCGGAGCCGAGCGGGAGCAGCCGCTGCCTCTCGCCCAGGCACCGCCGTACTCGTGGAGGGCTCACGAGGGACATGCCCCAGGAGCCCAGCGTGAAGGCTGCTGGCCGGGACCGGCCACTTTCGTGGCTGCGTGTGTACCATCTGCGTGTGCCCGCGGTCGGGGAGCTCAAAAATCACCAGGCGCCGGGAGGCTCGCAGGAAACTTTTATAATCTCACACAACTATCGTGTGTGTGTGTGTATGTGTTGCGTGTATGGCCCTGGAAGTGTGTATACTTTCCCTCTTCTATAAACTCAGAATTTCCATAGCGGCTTTATTTATTTCCCGCAATAAAAACACCCCCCCCACACACACACCCACACACACCCATACACTTTTAAGAATTCAGATCTACTGAACCCCGTCTCCGAAACAAATCAATTGCTCACTGCCGTTCATTTTCCTTGGGCTCAAGGAGCTCCCCCGTATTTATTTTGTCCTAAAAAATATCCACATACAGATATCCCGCACTGTTCCTACCACCCCAGGCACCCCCACTCCTAAACACTTCCACAACTCTCTAAATTTTTGTAACGTTAACGCCAACAGTGTCTCCATTTCTGATAGCGAGGAATAGATAAGAAAAGGTGTATCTGGAAAAGAAGAAAAACTAAACCTGAAACCTAATCAATGACCTCAGAAAATTTTTACGATAAAATAAAATAAAATACAATAAAATACACAAATAAAATACAATAAAATACAATAATAAAATAATCAAGAACGTTTCGAGACCGAAGTGAACAGCTGTGATCGTTTCCTAAGCCTATGCAAGGTGATGTCACAGATCTAATCGAAACGTCGTCAGCTTCTTCATTATCAATATCTGTATACAATTTACAGTTTAATTAAAATATTTAATCTCCGTGCATTTAGCGATCAGTTATCAAAGCAAACATCATAGCGAATATGTTACTCCCCCGAGTTTGTAGGAAATTGCAATATCAAATTTTTCTTCAAGAAAGGAGTATAAACCCGACCCAAACAATTTGGAGAGTCCTTTGACACGCCGGCCTCCGTCGAGGTTCAGTCTCTAACCTTAGAGAAGAGTGGCCGTACAAACGCACCCAGCTCCCGCTAGCCTTACATGCATCTTTTATTTTTAAAATATTTTTTTCCGTTATTCTGGGGGTGACCCAACGACGAAGCGGCTCCAGCGCGCAAAAGCCGCCGGCGCGGAGGACAGCGCAGGACCTCGGGCCCGAGGACGCCCGGTCCCGTCTCAGCTGCAGGGTGCCCCGGGACCCCGCGATGGGCTCGCAGGAGCCCGGGACAGGGAAGACGAGGCCGGCACACCTCCCCGCAGCCTCGGTTCTCCGCCGTCGGGGGTGCCCGTCCATGGGCTCCCCTCGCCGCGGACGCCGGCACGGTTCCTCCGCGGAGCCTCCCGCCCCACTGGCGAAGGGCGAGCGCCGGAGAGAGCTCATTTCGGTGCGCTAATCAATTACTGCTTGTGCAGTCAAGTACCATATATTTAACAGAATAATCGTTACCGCCCTTAAGTCTTTATTTGATCAGCAGATACTCGGAGCGGACTTAAAACGCAACTTTGCTTGTTTGAATTGCGTGGCGTGTGTGTGCTTTTTAAATCCGAGCTAATGACACCATGAAACGGCCGTAATCTCCTGCCTGACGCCAGCAAACACCGCGCGGGCACCGGGGCCCGCCCGACGGGGCGGCCCGGCCAGGGGCAGTGATCACAGTGCGCCGCAACCGACCGGACGGAGTTGGTTTTCTTTTCTTTTCTTTTTGTCTTCTTTTCCTTTTCTTTCTTTTTTTCTTTTTTTTTTATTTTTCTTTTCTTTCCTTTTTTTTTTTTTTTTTTTTAAATCTTGTTGGTTTAATTTTTATTTTCATTTGTACAATATTTTTCCATTTTAATTTTCTTTTAATGGCGTGAGGGGGTTACCGCCTCCCGCGCCCTCCCGCGCCTCCTGTGCGGTGACAGCTTGCGGCACCGGGTCCCCTCGTACGGGGAGCGTGTCAAAGGTGACGCTCCAAGGCTCCCAAAGCCAACAGCTGCCGGGGGGGATTAACTTTTCCAGACTTTCCCCTGTCGAGCTTCTTGGAAACTTGCTTGGCGACAAAAACATATACATCTGTCGGGGGCAGACAGAGAACAGAGGGCTGCGCCGGCCGGGGCAGGTGGGGGAGGGCCTGGCTTTCAGGGGAAGCTGCGGCGCGGCGGGAGCTCGCTGCGGGTGCCCGCCCGGGGGGGGTCCTGCATTTCCCCCCTCCCGCAGCCCTCACCCCCGGACCCGGACTTCTGCCCGAGGGGAGCCTCGTGGAAGCCAGGGTCGGCAGCGCGGTGACTGAACTTGCTCCAAGCCGGCCCCTGCCACCCGCCTAAGGGCGCTGGGCTCTTCCCTTTTCCCCTCGGCAGCCCCCAGGGTGGGGGTCTGGCCGGCTGAAGGACGCGGAGCTGCGACAGGGCACCGAGCGAGCCCCGAGGGCTGCAGGGCGCTGCCCGGCCGAGCCGCCGCGGTCCCTTTGCAGCCGCGCTCTCCCGCACCCCCTGGAGCAAACCGCAGCGCTTGTTAATGAAGGAACTTATGGAAGATTGCAAAACACCGTAAATAATTTAGCATTGTATTTCAGGAAAAAAAATAGCTTTCTTAAATCATCTCCTCAATATAACTTGCAGACTTACAGTATGGCCCTGGTAAGTCTAAATTTTTAAAGTAGCAATATTCAAAGAGACAGAGATGTCTGTATTAATTATTTATCCGCTGGTGCCTTCCTTCGTTTCTAACTTATTATTAATTAGGCGCCTCTAGTCTTTCGCAGAGAGCTCCACAGAGCCAGTTGCAGCTTTAAATATGAATTAAAAGCAAATCCAAGCTACTGTAATGCGAAAATTATTCCGTGTCTTCTATGGCAGAGATGAATAGCTGCGCAGATCAATACTGTGAAGCTATGCTCCAAACGACAGGGTTATTGATAGCTTATATTAATGATGTTAATGATGGAAAAAGGAAAACAAGAACCCGACCAACTTATAAACTTTTTATCTGCTGAAACCCCGCAATCAAGCGGACAGGAGCATGAATTAAGGGGGCTGGAGATAATAAGAACATTATTTATGAAACCGGATAAATGACTTCTGATAGTTTGATGCGTTTGAACTCCACACTGCCGCCTTCTCGGAGGTAGGCTGGGACCGGCCGGGTGCTACCCCTCGCCGGGGCGGTCCCCCGGCCGCAGGAGGGTGTGTGGTCCACGCACCATCCACGCGTGATACACGCGATGACGGCGCAGCGAGTCTGCAACCCCGGGCTTTAGATCCTGCGAGGGTGCCCTGGGAAACCCGCAGTGAAACACTCCCGGGGCGCGAAGGACGCGCTCCTCGGGGACACCACCGCCAGCTCTGCCCGGCCGATGGCCCGCGGAAGCCGCGCCCGGCACGGCTGGCCCCGCTCCTCCGCCGGGCAGAGCTGGGGTAACGGGAAGGAGGAGAACGGGAATCCCGCGCTCCTCCTCCCTGGGAGCCACCGCCCACGACGTGCCCCTCACATGCGGGGCCGGGCGAGCCTTCCCGCCCGTGGAGCGGGTGTTTGGGGCAGGACCCACCGTCGGGGTCCGCGGCCCTCCCCACGCCGGGCCGCGGCTGCCCTGGCCCTCCCTCCCCGCACCGGGCCGGCCCCGCGAGGGGCGCGGGGACTCCTGCCCTCTCCGCCGCCCCTCGGCCGCACGGACACGCCTTGGTACCCCGAAACAGAAGTAATCCTTGAGGTCACAGCGGCTCGGGCTGTCCAAACCCAAGGACGGTAACACAATGGGGATCAACAGCGTTTTGGTGAACACTATTCATCTGGGTTATTATTTAGGGAAAGGTGCTATTAAATCCCCGCCGGGCGCACAGAGGTGATGCTCTGCCAGGGCCCCGGGAAGGGCACCTGCCAGCTCAGGCAGCACGTGGCCCTGAGTTAGCAATTAAGTCAGGGACACGTTCTAATCTGGCAGCGCTGCTCGCAGCGCCCTGGGTTCCTCAGCTGAGATCTTTATTAGTTACATGTATAAGCGAATATAGTCACTCACTTTTTTTTTTTTTTTCCCCCCAAACCTTCTCCCCCTTCCTCGGACGCCAGACTGAAGGCTCTGTAAACTCTTTGCCTCTGTAATTATTCGTATTAGACATTTTTCCATGCAATGCACTTCCTGTGCCCGTCTTGGCGCATTTTATAAAACTCTTTGTCTAGATACCGTCTCAGATACATATGATCAATCTCACAGATAATTTTTTTCTACTTTAAAAACCTGATGTTTTAAAAAGTACTTAAATTTTTTTGTTAATTATTATTTTAAAAAACGGCTTCCGCCAGGAGAAAGTCGCACTTGTTTCCAAAAACAATTCACAGCAGATAGTGTAGATATCACTTAATTCCTACAGAAATCAATGTGAAAATTAGATTTATTGGCTACTTACATTGTTAAAAATGACAAAGTGCTCCCTTTTATTTTCATAAAACCACAGAAGACCGAAAATCATTTAATAAAGAATCCACCTAGTTTAATTTCACTGTAGGTCTCTTGCATCGAAACCAATTCTTCGAGCCTCTCCCTCATAAACCTGCCTTCTATTCTAGTATTAAGGGCAAAAATAATATTCTCAAAGAGAGTTAAAATAGTAGCATTTGTTTGGTGGCTGAAAAACCTTTCACGCCGTTAGCTGAAAGGGATCATGTAAATGAAACAGGATCTGCGTTTTCAAATCGTTCTGTATTCTGCATTAGCCCCGATGATTTGGTGATTTCTATCTGTATTTTTTTAAACACAAAATTTCCCTTTAAAAATATTTATTTAGTGTATTTCTAAAAAATGGGAGAGGGAAGAAGAGAGAGAAGGAGCGCCTGGCCGCCGGCGCTGCCGGGGCGTGTGGCGGCCGAGGCGGTGCGGGGCCGGCGGCGCGGCCGCTTCTCCTCCCGCTACTTGTTGGGTTTCTCTGCGAGGGAACGAAAGCGGTGGGCAGCCCCCGACCCTCGGGCAGCCCCCGCACCCCCGGGGTCCTCCGGCGGGCCCGGCGCAAGCTGAGGGAGCGCTGCCTTTCCCCCAAGGCTTACTGCCCTCTCCTCGGCAGGGCCAGTGCGGGGGGAGCGCTCCGGGCCCCGCCGGCGGGCGCAGGGCCGGGCCGGGCCCGGGCCGCAGGGCAGCAGCCGCGGCTGGGCAGGGGCCGGGGGCTCGGGCAGCGCCCGCCCTCTCGTCCTGGACGCTACGCGGCCGCGCAGCACGGCGCCTAAGGCCGCCGGGATTTAGGATCCGCGCCCCGGCCTGGGAGAGCGTCGATAAAATTCTGCGTATCAAATGAGCAATCATTTGTTGTGGTTACGTGTTGGGTAATGAAAGATGTTAGCAGGATCAATAAAAATGAAAACACTTTTACTTACATCTTGAATTACTGTTTTAAGGAGTGAGCTGTGGTGATGCAACAAACCAGAGAAAGATCTACAACCATCAAATGTCTTCAAATGAAATCAAAATGAACGCGTGTCACCCTGGGCTCACCCCCGGCCCCCGCCCGAAAGCTCTCCCTGTTCGCGCACCCCCGCCAGGGCCGGGCGGCTCCCGGCCGGCCGGGGCCGGGCCCGTCTCCCCTCGGCGGAGTCATCCCACCACGTCGGTTTATTTCTATTTCGAAAGAAAAACCCAGCTATCTTCCGGGGTGTCTAAAGGTCAAATAACAGGTCGTAGCCAGAGGCAAATGGGAATTTCAGAGGGACGAGGAACCAGCCAGCTCCACGGCATCCTAAAACCTTTCCCTCGGCTACCGCTAAATAATAAAATATCTACGCATCTATCGTTTATTCCCGAGTACAGCGAGCCGGCAGGCACACGCTCGGGAATCCGTGCGACTCGGCTCTGCGGCGCACGAACCTGCGGAGGAACCTGCTCGCAATCGATCCCCCGACCCGCAATGGCCGTCGTACCGCTGCTTAGCCCAACTGAAATAAAAGCGGGGCCCTTATTAGCAGAAAATTATCGGGATCGATTTCGGGGACATTCACGGTGAATTTAGCAAGGAACAGCCCCAAACATGGAGGCTGGCAGAGCTCCGGGACCGCTGCCGCTTTCGGACGCGCCGGCGGGCAGCGGCCGCAGCCTGCGCTGGGCTGCGCGGCGGCGGAGCGGGAGCGGGGCTGGAGGGGCAGGCGGCGAGCCGGCTCCGCGCGGCCCTACGCGCCGCCCCGCGCGGGACCGACCGCCGCTCCGCAGGCGCGGAGGCGCCGGACGAGCCTCCCTTCCCTTTTCCGCTTGCGCGCACCCCGCTCCGCTGGCGCGGAGGAGGCCGCGGGCGCCGCACGGCCCCTGCTCCGCGGCACTGTCGCTGCGCGGCCGCGGCCGCCCCGGCGCGCCCCGCCCCGCCCCGCCCGCCGGCCCTCCGCCCGCGCCGTGCCCCGCTGGGCACGCTTACCCCACCGTCCGCCGCACGCCGCCGGGACGGCCATCCGCTGCGGGCTCGCCTCCTAGATTTGTCCCTAGGACGAGAAAACTCAAAATAAAAAAAATCTATCTGCATAATTTCAAATGAGAACGAGAGGAAGAAAAAGAAGAAGAAAAAAAAAAAGGCAACCACCGCGGCTGCCACGCCAGTCCCGTTAAAAAATAAAGCACCAAACCCTCACAAGGTGTAGGAGAGATCTTTTATTGGACCAACTTAAACGCAAGAATTTACAGCCAGAATTACACGATCTTCATCAGCCCAACAGGCACCAGAGGCAGAGGCACAGGCAGCAATTTGTGTATTCCCTGGGTCTGCAGGAGCTGAGATGGTTTTGGTGGAGAAAGGGGATGGGAGAGAGGATAGACACTCTTTCCCCCCGAAGAGCCTCAGTTTGTGGCTCAGGTAAAAATAAAAATAGGAAAAAGAAAAAGAAAAAAATTACCACAACGAAAAATCTCTTCAGCGCCCCATTTTGCTCCTTCTTTAAGTCCAGTTCAGGATCAATTCTTTCCCTTACATCCCCAGTCATAAACCAACAGCTTCCAGCTAAATCTTTTAAAGGTTAAAAGGAACAAAAATAGAAATAATAATCAGGGTTTTTTCTTCTCCTCCTGCTTGTAGGACAGCGCATTTTGGTCAGTCTAGCCTTGCATTTAGGGATGCTACTTGCATTTGAATAGCTGCCTGGCTGGTTATGGATCGGGAGGCTATGAGAGGAATCAGTATGCAAATTGTTTCAGTTACAATCGAAGGGTTCGATCTGGAGAAGGTGCCTGAGCGGAAGTCGCTGTCAGCCAGCGGTGCATTAGGCTGCCATTGCCTCCGCCGTCTGGGCCTGCTCTCCCTTTCCCTCACCCTTTTTTATGCTTGTGTACAGGTTTCTCCGGCGGTAATTAAAACATACACACAAATCAGGGGCTGCTGCATATCACGTTGGTGCCTTTTGCAGGCTGCGGGCACAGGGAGAGGGGGAGTGGAGAGAATATATCGCCGTGCTGCTGGGGTTATTATTATGCAGCAAGGGTGAGGCGATCAGTGAAATAAAACATTTATAAATGGTTTCGTGCTTACAGTAGGAGAGGTGGGCTGGGGTGGGGGGGCTGCTCGGGCGCTGATCACACAGTGCAGGCTGCAAATCGATAACCCTTTCCTTGTAATCCCAGTAATTGTGGGAATCACGGCTCTCCGTTAAAGGGACAGCGGGCTGCAGCGGGGGGCGTGGGGGCTGCGCTTGCACAGCCTCTGCTCCCCAAGGGTCCAGCCTGGACTCCCCAGCTCTGCCTGCGAGGCAGGTGGCAGGGCTGCGGGCAGGAGGCAGGGGCAGGCTCTGGCCCCACCAAGCGCCATTTCCACAGACCCCTTTCCGGCTGCAGTAAGGCCCTTCCTGTCACCTGTGGCACCCTCCTCCCAGGGCAGGATGTCCAGAACCCCCGGCTAGAGGCACGGAGGGAAGAGAGAGCAGCCCCACGGGGCGCAGGCAAGGCAACGGGCCGCCCACAGCAGTGGCTTCCCTTCCCAGTGTACCTGTGGCTGCCCCATGTCCCCACGGAGCCTTGGCAGCTCAGCCCAGCTCCTTGCCTTCCTCAGTTCCGGCACTGCCAGGAGTAGTGTGAGGCCTTGGGCACTCTGTACTGCTCAGGTCTCCATGGATTTAGCGATATTTTGTCGTGTGGCAGAGGGATGAGAAAGACTGGTGAGGTGCTGCTGGAGTCAGGCTGGCCTGAGCTGCCCCTGGCCCCGGGGTGTCCCCAGCGCAGCACCCCAAGCCCGGCCCTGCCCAATGCCCCGTGTCCCGCAGGTGTGTGGCTGCGGGGTCGGGTGCCAGGCAGCCTCCCGGGCGGCCGGTGAGGGGGGTGCGTGGGCAGGAGCAGGGCCCCATGCCCCCGGCGCTCCTGCCCTCTCCCTGCCGCTGACCATCTGTCATTCAATTAGGGCTGGGAGGCAGCTGAGGGGCTGGGGGGAGTGGGGCTGGGGGTCAGCGACCCCGCGCACAACGGCCTGCTGCCTCGCAGACGAGAAGAAGTTCAAATGTTAAATGCTCTCCGGCCCCGGCTCATCCAGGGCACTCGCCTTTGGAGGCGGCAGAGGGGTGAAGGGCATCAGTCATTAGCACTTAGATTTCAGCTCCGAGGCTGACCCTGCCTTCTGTTGGGGGATTTTGGCCTGAAAAGCCTTAACCCTTCCAGGGCAGCCCCCACCCCTCTCTAGCCCCCACCCGGGTAGCCCCAGGCTGGTGCTGCCTGACCAGGCTGCTCCCCGCAGCTTCCCGGTAGGCTGGGGCTGCCCCCCGGGCAGGTGGGTTTGGGGGAGAGGAGTGATCCCCGCAGCCCAGCCTACAGCCGGCCTCTTCCCTGACCCCATGAAAGGGAGAAGGCAGGGCAACAAGTCAGTGCCAGCAGGGAGCCACGTTGCAGAGCCGCGCTGGAGGCAGCACACGCGCCCTGCCCACCCACGGCTGCATCTCCTGCAGGGTGCCTGACACCCCCTCTCCTTCTTACAAACACACCAGAACAAATTGATGAATTGAGTTTCCACTATGCTAATTTGGACATTATAAATATTTAACTATCAGCCCTAGCAGCCAGCCAGAGAGGGCTCCTCTCTTCTTTACACGCCACTTAATCTAAAGTAAATGTTTGCCCCAGAAGTGGCAAGGGCAATCTGAGCATCTCATTCCCTGCCCCTTCCTCCCTCAGGGGAGCCCTGTGGGTCCAAAAGGGGGTCTTGTCACGTTTCACTCATTTCACAGTCTCCCTGATGGCCTTCCTCCTTGTTTTGGGTGTGTTAAGAAGCTAAGCTGAGGCAGAGATTGAGCTGTGGCACTGCCCTGGCTAGGAGGATTCTGATACAGTGCCCCAAATCAGAGGTCTCTGGCCACATCACCTGACACTGGGCTGCTCTGCCTGGGGCAGATCTCACATGTATTCAGAGATGAAGAAATTCCTGACTTGGGATCAAGGCAATGAAGAATGAGTTTTCATTCTCTTTCAATGGATTCTTCTGTCTCAGGAAAAACACAATATTTACAATTTCAGTGGGTTGATACCTAGCAAGTGAACTCCCCATAGCCTTCATTTTGAGGACAGATTATATACCCGTCATGACATCAGCATTTGGTAGGTTTGGTAGATTTTCAAGTTTGATATACTTACCATTTGCTGCTGAAGAGCAGTAATTGTCTCTTTCAACATGGTAACACATCACAAGTGTTTGTTAATGACTGCAGAACTTTTTCTCAAGGGCTTGAGCAGCTGTTTGAAACTCTTGTCTGTAAGTTATTCACCTTAGAGGCTGTAGAAGCAAAAGAAAATGTCACTCAGAGTAGTGCAGGGGTTTGTGGGGCTCCACAGACAGCTCAGCTGGGGCTTGGTCTGGCATTTTTAAAGCATTTGTGTGGCAGCCGTGCCACTCACATGAAGCAGCAGGTCTTGGGAAGTCTTTGTGTTTCCGAGCTCTGATAATTTGTCAATGAGACACTTAGGATATCTGTTACTTGTGCTGACTCTGTCTCTCACCTGCTGGCAAAGAGTGAAGCTCTTCTCTAAAGCAGAGTGCCCAGGTGCTTTGGTATATCCCTGGGACAGACACCATGTATCACTGCACACTGTGAGCTCACCTCCCTCCTGACAGCCTCTGGCCAAGCACAGAGCATGGCATGGTAAGACAAAGGCTCATACTGTGCTAGGTGTGTCAAGAAAATATGAGAACAACCATGGGTTGTCATTACCTGAGCACACACATCAACCCCTGTGTTAAAACACACACAAGAACAGGAGATGTTATCCCAACTGCAATGATCCTGCAGATCTGTGTGGCTTCCCTCACACCCTCATCCCTCAATTATTTAGAAACACGGGAAATGTTGGTGTGTTTTTGTGCTCTCCTGCCCTCCCTTGCCTGGGACAAGCTGGCAGCAGACTGGTAAGGCCCTGGGAGAAGGGAGAGTGCTGCCCATCAGGCTGTGAAAGCAGGGTGGGTGCTGCACTGGAGATGTGAAACACTAGTTATTTTGCTATAGGGTCAGATATTGGATTATCAGCAAAAGTTGATCCCAGTCACATGACAGATCTTACATTTGCTGTCATAAAATCTATCATTATTTAATAGGCATGGAAATCAAATTCTTCTGTGGACTATGAAGCAAGAATCTTTTAAAAATATCTGTTTACCACAACAGACAACATATCGATCATTAGTTTTGAGAACTCACAGATGATTCAGAGATGTGTGTGAACACAAGCTGGCAGCTTGCTTTGCTCTATTCACTGTCCAAAATCAAACCCCACCAAATGCCATACACTCAGCTTTCCAGTCAGGCAGACTTAAATTTCTTTACTTTAAAGACTACTGTTTTGTTAAAAATAAATAACAAGAAAATGACATAGTGCCGACCTGCCTTCTGGTGATGCTGCTGTTTGCAGTGATCCTCACAGGTACACACAGTGAGGAGATACACTCCTGTCTTTTGCCACAGGAGAAAAACTGCCTTCTCTGGATGCAGCTGACTTGGTGTTTACCACTGTGAGCAGCCTCATCCATTTTGGCAGCACAAAGGGGCTGATCTCCTCCTAACGTGAGTCAGTGCAATTTTTTCCCTGGTATTAGGGGCACTGGAATGGGTGGAAAGTGGACCAGGTTGCTTTACCTTTTGCAAAGTCTACAAGTGGTTCCATCCTTCAGCCTCCCCATTTCTGCCTTGGGACCCCTGGATGGGAGCTGTGAGATGAAATGAAAAGTTGCAATGTTGGTGTGGGGCATGTAGGAGCTCCAGCAGGTTACAGCATCCTGTCAGAACCTGGTCTCCTCCAGCTGGTGACAAAGGTGTGCCTGTCCCTCCTCTGTGCCCTGGCAAGGTAGTTCAAGTCATGATAAAGGGCTCTCCTGGGTAAGGATTATTAACAGCACATCACTGACTTGTGATTTGTACCAGATTTCCTGACGGAGACACTAAGTCATCTCACATGGATGCAATAGGGTATTTATAGATGTGTTTTTCCCAGTCCCTGTTTGTGGACACCCCAGGGCACTCCAGGAGCTGCCATGGCTCCATGGTCCCCAGACTGAGCCCCCTGTGCCCCTGCCAGCCAGTGGCACCTCTGTGACACCCAGCACTGAGGAGAGGAGGGGGGCAGAGAGCACTATCTCCCTCTAGCTTTAGAACTAGCGCAGTCTTTAATCTGTGCATATTTTGAGGTGTGGGGATCCCATAAATCCTTCCACATCTGGGATCGCTTGTAATGGCCAGTGTCAGGAGTTTACAGAGGAGCTTTCCTAAGATCTAGTGCCCAGAATCAATAGCAGCTGCAATTCCAGGCAGGGGGATAGGATGAATCCCTATTTGATTCTCAGGTGTTTTCAATTGTATATCCAGCAAAAAATTACTGTTGTTAAGTGATTCTGCTGGTCTGGTTGTGCCTTTTGAAGTTGCCTTTATTTCTTTGAGCTCAGATTCCTTGAGATCCTCTAGGTGCTCCATCCCCAAACCCTCATGTATCTAATAAACCTGACAGCTTCCCAGCAGATGTCTCCATCTTCTCCATTTTCTCCTTTATTGAGAAGACAGACTTCACTGGAGAGTGCATCTTAGTAAGTGGGGCCAAAGCAGGCTCTTTAGAGAGCTCCCAGAGGCCTAAGTCATCTGCTCTAGCCATGAAAGAGCAAGGTGACCTTGTGTGGCAAGGCAGGGTTTGACACACCCTGCAGCTCACACTCCATCCCCACTTTCCCCCTTGCCCTCACAGAGTGCATCTGACAGCATCAGCTCCCATCTGCCTGCAAGCATGCATGCTGTTCTGAGTGAATTTTTTGAGGTTTCAGCCACCCCACCTTGCTATGGGGAATGCCCCTCATCATAAACAGCATCACCACTCCTGTTCGTGCCGAGCATGCCTGGGAGCACCAGGAGAATGGGGCACCAGGAAAGGGCTCTGTTGTTCAGCATGCCTTTGGCTTCGGGCACAGTGCACTGGCCAGGATTGCTGGCTGGACTCTGCCCTCTCCATGAGGTGCTTCTGGGTCTGTGCTAAATCACAGGCAAGTTGGGGCCAGACTTCCCTTGGCTGTCCCTGTTTGCTCTGAAGTGCCTACATCTGAATTCCTTGTGGGTGGAAGAAAGGAACATGGAGGTGATGGGCAGCATCTGTAATAGGAAATTGCTGTCTGCAGATGTGTGTGTGAAGGAAAGCCTGTGTCAGACAATGGTATCAAGGGATAAATTCCACAAGTGAGTGAATCCATCTGAGTGTAAGACACAGGTTGTGCATTTTCCTCAAGAAGGAGCTGAACAGCTTCAAGGATATCAATCCACTTTATGAATGACATGGTTTCCCTAGCATTGCCTATGCTTACTCAGTAGGAGAGAAGACAATGGGCAAATAAACAGGTGTTTGGCCCATCTTAGACCAGGTTTTGAATCCTTACTCCCTTTGCATTTAGGTGGAGCTGTTCTGGCAGTTTTGCTTGATTACACTGCTCTTTTGAAGGAGCAATGTGATAGTGTCCAAGCTGAAACAGCTCCTGGAAAATGCAGCGTTCTCTCCTGGCTGGCTCTGCAGTGGGAGACGCCTCAGCTCTTTTAAAACAAGGCTTTGCCCAATGACTACAATGGAAAGCAGTTTGTTACCTCCTCTAAGTATAGAAATTTCTCCTGCCTTTGCTTTGCACAAATGGAAATCTGATTGCTCCTTCTAATCTTCCTCTGTACACCTGGTGCTGTAGGGACCAGTGACAACCTGGCCCTGATAAAGACTTCAAGAGTACACCTATTATCTATATCCCAGAAAAACTCCAATCATGTGGGAATAGTTAAAAGTAAGAAAATAGATAACAGATCATCTGTCTTTCAGCTCCAGTCAGCTCGGAGGTGGGAACAGATTGCCACAGCTGGGTGCAGCCATCCCGCTGGAGCCTGCACAGGCTGGCCAGCAGAGCTGCAGTCGGACACAGCACAGCCTGCGCCGTTCCCTGGGAAGCTGTTTGTCTGCCAGGGCTTGCCTGCCAGCCTGGGGCCGGCCAAAGCACTGAAGCTGCTTTCTGCCAAGCCCACTCCGATGTGATGCTGAGACCTGAGGCTGGGTTTGGTTCTCTGTCACGGAGGTGTGTGGGGTGACATGACCTTTCCTCGATCCAGCAGCCCCTGCAGCCCTGGCACTGTGCTGAGGCCAGTGCTTGCTGGGAGAGGCAGGGAGCTGCCTGGTGCCTGGGGCAAGGGCTCTTGGGCACTGCAGGAAATGCAAACCCTCCCTGCCACCCGACCCTGGTGCTGCAGGAAGCGTCAAGCTGGGGAAGCAGCTGGATGCTGAGCAGTGCAAGCCTTCATCTGTGCACTGCTCTCTGGGTATTTGCTTGTACACGGTATCGTTGTGGGCAGGGTGTAACCCCTGGCCTCCAGTGCAGATGGTTGCATGAAAACAATTAATCTTTTGGAGAGCAGTGAATGGAAACATTAGTGCCTCGACCCCTAACACAGGTGAGCATCACTGCCCAGCGTGAAGGTTTGCGTGCACAGGGAGCTTTTGCTGACTGCAAGCTTTTGCAGGCTTGTGGGTCTGTAAGAAAAGGCAGAGACAGATGGAGAAATGGATGTAGGGATGCAGAAAGCATTGCATTCTCCTGGACAAGCACTGGGGCAGAAGCCCTGGGAAAAGCCAGTGAGCCCTGATGGGTGCAGGCTGCCCAAGGGGCTGGGAGAGGTGGGCAGCAAGTACCCCTTGCTCGGATTCCTGCTGTGGAGAAGGAAGCGTGCCATGGCTGTTTGCTCCTGGCAGATAACCTGGAAGCCATCTAACAAATACCCCAGCTTCACCTATTATCCCAGGAGGAATCAACCATCTGCAGTTTTGCTAGCTGTGCTGGGCAGGAAGGGATTGCTCATTAGCAATTTATATGTTTGGTTTGTCTCCTAAAATGGATCTTTCCAGCAGCAGGGATGTGTCATTTCCCTGTTGAGATGCTCCTGCTTTCACAGTGGTGGCTCCCAAGCCAATCACTCTCAGCGTGAGCTGGAGTTACCAGCGTATGTAAATGACGTAAATAAGCTGCAGGAGCAGGGTCATGTAACTGTTTTGTTAGGTTCTGCCCTGTCAGTCCTATTTCATGGATTCTGACAGAATATTAACTTGTTTGCATATGTAAATGTGTTAAAGAGAGCATCAGCTGAGGGAATACATTAAACCCAGTCGTCCTTCCAAGTTGATTTAATCTGACAGCACCTCCATTAAAAAAATAAAAAGCATCAGTTTTCCCTTTGTGACTTGATGTACAGTAATTAGCTTGTTAGAGCAGGAAACACCTCCTTTCATAATTGATTTTGCACCCCTTTTACTTGGATATCTCTGACAAGCTGTTTCTTGTTCCCCAAGGACACCATCAGTACTTCCCATGTGTTTGGAATTTCATGAATGTGAATAATGAATATGATTTATCCCTCCCACACTCCCATGCACAGATAATATATGTAGCCAATTTGTGAACTGGACCTCACATCAGAAAGATCGGTGTCAAAGTATTAATAGTGTAGTGACCAACCGTGCACAGGAATTAGGGCCCAGCTAAGCAGAGATTTTTGGGGCATTATCGAGATGGGAACAGGTTGCACCACGTGTTTGTCACTGGGGAGGTAAAAAAGAAAGATTTTCTGAATGGTCCTGTGCATCTAAGTTAGCATGCCAAATTGGTTGCTTATTACAGCTGGCACAGTGCCTTAGTGGGCTAATGTGTTAATAATGTGTAATGTTTCTCTTAGGCAATGGCACCACTCTTCATTAGCACATCTCAAGCCCTGTCACTGTTGCTTAGCTCGACATTTTGTTTCTGATGTTCGAGTAAGGGTATTTGAAATCAGGGTTTCAGATCTGCTAATACATGTCACACACTCTTTAAAAATGGATTTTAAAAGGGCCTCAATAATTTTATGGCTACTAATAACATTTGTAGCTATGTGAGCTAAGCTAATGATAAGACTAATCAAATTTCATGTTTCACGGCATAAAATGAGCAACTGTAGGGGTCAGGAAGGTATTCACTCCCTGCCCTCGTCCCCTGGGAACCACTGTCTTTTCCGGTTGGTTCAGTAGATGAGCAGTGTTTGGGACGTGAAATAGCACAGTGCTGCAGGGAAGTTCAGGTCTTGCCCTTACATAGCAAGAATCTTATTTACAAGCACCAGAATTCTGGTTTCAGTTGGCAAATGGAGCAAAATTTTTGAAAGACACATTTGTTTCACACTGATTACCTCTCACATTGGCATCAAATATGGGGGGTTGAATCTCCCCATTTCTGTGGCTGTTTACTCAAGTCCTCTGAACTTAGACATATCACCCTTATATTTCAGAGTGGCCCCAGCACGGCCACATATTTCACATCCTAATTTTCCGATCAACAAAGGTGCTCGCTTAGACTTCCCTCAAATTTCTGTTTTCACTCATGGTATTAGTGAGCTTGTTTTGAGCATTTCTTTAACACTGGGAATAACTGAGAGGCATCCAGGAGAGCCTGGAGCCACCAGCAAACACCTTCCTTGGCAGCTGCCCCCGCTGAACTGCAGTGGGGAGTGGCACCGGTGCCAGCAGGTCACCTCCCCTCACCCCAGCCTGGCTGCAGCTTGCCCAGGTGCTGAACGGCAGGGCCAGAGCCAGGAGGCTGGGATTTGGCAAGGAAACAAACTGTTTAACTGCTGCCTGCTTTCGATAAAGACTTTCCCTCCAGTGCTTTGCCAAATAGTGCCAAGAGCACTTTCTAGCACCCATACTTTTAGTGTGATGTGTTTTCTAAAGCCTTTTAGTGCATTGCACCAGCGATGCAGTGATGAGCCTAAAAGGACTCACTTAACACAATATATAATAAGCCAGTTAGGAGATGGCTGAATAAAATAATCCAGCACAGACAGTCAAAAACTGCCTGTATTTTTTGAACAGGAAAAGCAGCTTTTGTTTTTTTAAGAAAGCTATTTCCCAGAGAACCTTGGCATCACGCTTTTTTTTGAGGCTCCGAGTAGATTGCCACGAGGATGGGGCTTCCTGGTACATCAGGGAACATAATGGGAAAGGCTGAAGTTAAAGACCCTTTAATTGAGGCCTTCAGAAAGGTAAGTATAACACTGCATCGCTCTGTTTAGGGGATTTTGAGTATCTCTACCATCAAGGCTACATTTGTCTGTAGGATTAATCACTTTTTGATCCAGAGGGTTTAAGACAGACAGCTTACTAGGAATGTGCTGCATGGCTCTCCCAGGCTGGCAATTAGCTTTGTTTCTTCACATTGTCTTGTTTATTATGCCCTTCTCCATCTCTTTTTTTTTTCCCGACCAACATGTTAATATATGAATTAATTTTAATTCATTTTTAATCCATTTAAAATCCATCTTCAGCTGTGCAGAGGATGAATTAATTAATTAATAAAATCTCTGTGTCAAATACAAAAAATGAAAAACTCCTGCTGCTGAGCAGAGAGCAGGTTTATATATAGATGATACTGTAAAAAATCCTTGGAAAAACAAAAGACATAATTTTGCTCTATTTTAGGACTCTATCTCTAGACTTGCTGAGGTTCTCCTACTTGCAGGAAGATCATCAGGAATCTGAATTATACCCATTACATTTAACTTGAATGCAAACAGGTTTTTTTTGGGACAATGTTTGTACCTCACAAGAAAGAAAAAAATATGTTATGGGAACTGTGTGTGGACACCCACTCAGGTTCCTTCAGATGTTCATAAATTATCTCCTGCTCTTGACAGGCTGTTTTCTCCTGCATGGCAGAGAAAGCACATATACCCCTATGTCCCATCACACAGCCTTTTCTCCCATAGTCCTAGTCCTTTGTGGGCTAGCACAGAAGATGGATGATGATTTTATTTCCTTCCCATGTGTGCTGTTTGAATGGAGGGGACAAGCAGGAAACTGTCCTTGAGCTCTAGACCAAAAATATCCCTCAACACTGTGTCTAGAAGGTATCCCTGTGAAGTTCTCACATGGGATTGCACATGTATGGGACTTGTGAGCTGCCAGTAAATAACAACACTTGGCAAAGACCCCCAGACCTGGCAGCTTGCTTTGGAGCTGGAACCAACCCGAATGTACCTGAATGCTACCTAAGGGCTTAGAGTTTTTCTATTTCCAGATGTGGCTTTGCCCTGAATCTGCTGGGTGGCCTTGGTTTAGCAAGTTCACTGCTCTGCATCCATTTCCCACACGAGGACCCACGGGAGTGATGCTGGCCACTCTTATCCAGCATTTTGCTGTACCCTGAGGACAAGCACAATCAGGACTGGATACTGCTGAGTAGAACAGCACACGGTTGATGTAACTACAGAGTCCCAAGCCAAAGCTTATTGACATACATGGGGCTGCAATGAATTAACTTTGGTCAGTTTTGGATCAGATGCTCAAAGCTGTAAAATTTGTTTGACCTTATAACATCCCCAGTGTGAAGTTACTAGCATGGTCAGAGCTGGATGCAGCACGACCTGTGCTTTTCTGTCACAGGCAGTTTGTCTTCCTTTTTCTTGGCTCTTCTTTTAATAAATGTAACTTCTTCTCCTATGGCTCAGGCATTGTGTTGAACCACGCCGACAAATGTTCTCAGGTTTTTAAAATATTCGGTATTAAAGAGATCAGGCCAGATGTGTTCTGCTGCCTTCATCACTCTAGGTTGTGTACTCTGTGTTGAAATGATTATTGTCATCACCCGGTGAAAGGCAGCTGATGAAAGACTCTCTCCCTCTGATGAGCTATCTATCCACCCATGCCTGGTGCAGAGTGCACGGGTTTTGTTTTTGAATGATATATTGCTGTGTCAGAGTGGCTTATGTGCTGCTTAAACTTGCGCTGGTGAATGATAGAGAGTGTGTATTAAACACTCTCACTGCAATGGGAGCTGTATTTTCTCATCTCCATCTTTGGGAGCACCAAAGCCAATCCCGCGCCGCAAGCCCAGCAGGCACTGCTGGGGCAGGGGGTCCATGTACAGCTGTGCTCACACTGGACGTTTTTACAGAAATACAGTTGGACACCAACCATCTGAAGTCTTTCTAGAGACACAACTGTTCTTTTTGCCCACTCTATTCTGTTGATAAAGGAAACTGTTCTATGCAAAACGTTTTGAAATGTTTTGGGTCTGGGTGCATTTCCCATAAAACCTTTCCTGTTCTCAAGTAGTGTAGCTTTTGTTTTCCCACTTGTCCTCCTTTTACTCCCCTTTATTTGTCTATTTTTTATTTTTCTTTTTTTTTTCCCTTCCCCCCCCCCCCCCCCAAATCTTTGCAAGGTTAGCAACAATAGCTAAGAAGAGATAGCAGAAGGGGAAGCTGTGGTGTTTCCATTCAAGATGTACTGACAGACTTCCAAACCATCTTCCAAGAAGTGTTTGATGAACGAAACATACTAAAACAATATTTTGCCTTGAAAAATGTTTTGATTGGAAAACTCAGTTCTGAAAGCCTTCCACACTTCCACAGTCCTTCACTATATCTGGTAAATTCCAGCATTGCTGAGCAGAGCCCGTAACATGAATAAGACCTTTCCAAACAACTGAGAATAATTAAAAAACCTGAGACACAGATATTTTCCTCATGTAGTGACACAATTGAATACTTAACCAAAAATAATGTAATGAAAAGTCTAGGTCACAAAATGGAGTGCTGCAGCCTGGAAAAATAGTTTTCTGACCTTCTGGATTTCCTCTATTAGAGGACTACTGTGCAGTGAGCAAACCCTATTTCTTACAACAAAGAAATTTAGCAATCTGGAGGCTGTGTCACCTTGCTGGCAGAAACACTGAGCGGCAATAGTGCTGAAAGTCAACACTAATAGCTGACACCAAATTAAACTGCCAGGGTTTGTGTGATGTAGTTCTGTCACCCTTTGACACATTTGATGTGAATTCAGAGGCTTCTGCTGTAAACTCATCAGCAGAGCTCATGACGCATCATCTTTACATATCTGTCCATCCACATTTGTCAGCAAACTGTGAGCCCCAAATGACTCCAGCGATTGGGATATAGATTGCTTTACCTTCACGTATAGTAAATAGAGTGTTTTAACACTTGTGATACCCCAGCTCCAGCTTTTAACTGACAAAGTCTTGTTAGCTGCACTTCAGCCTTTCTGCATCCACGCTGAACGTGGTGATTGATGAGGGCTGATTATGGCAGTGGGGTGGCCCATCCCTTCTTAACTTGTGGCTCAAATCATCTCCAGTTTGCCCATGCAGAAGAGCAGCAGGAGCACTCCTAAGTGTCTTCATGAAGTGCCTGATTGAAAGGCCACAGCCAATTAGGTGGAGCTGAAATGGACACTTGCAGGATGTCTTTGCCTCTCAATTCCCCGCGTGGTGCCTGCAGAGAGCAGGCACTAGAAAAGTGCTGATAGCCCTCACATCTGCCTGCATTACCCAACAGCTCTCAGATCCAGGGGCTGGTGTTTCAGTCTGGGAAACATGGCAGGGTGGCTGTGCCATAATTTCACAGCTTTGGACCAGGAATGGCCCCAGCAAGTGCCAGGGCTCAGGTCCTGATGCAGCAAACTGCTCACAAATGCAAGTCATGCTGCTGAGGCAGTTGTTGACTAGTGACAAATAAATAATCTCCCCCTAAAATAACAGGGCATTTCAAAACTCAAACAACCCCCCCAACAAGTGCTTCTCCATGGGCAATCCAAAAAGGATTTCTAATGTTTGGTTTTCTCTGAGCCCATTAAAGTCATTGTATTTTCAGACTGATGCTTTTTGGCTAAGAGCTCCTAATTTTCCTGTTAATTTCGGACTTACTGAGGCAATGAAAGCAGGTCTGCCCAGATGACAGCAAATTCTGCTGGGGTGCATGTGAATGCTGGACTTGAGGTGATGCTCTGAGCAATGCGGAAGAGATTCCCCAGGTCCGTGCCAGGCTTGTCTCCCCTGTGGACCAGAAAGGAAAAGGCTCTGCAGTTTCTGTTTATGTCTCCATGGCATTTAACATACTTGCTAACTTCTATAGCATCTTATTTGCCACATATTGCCCTAATATGTGTAACATTTTGTTCTGCTGACTGGCTTTGCTATCAGTGTAAATTAGAATAGACAGAAAGCTGTATTTAGGTTCACAGGAGGAACAAACAGACCAAGAACAAGAAATCAGATTCCTTTTTTTTATAAGTCCATTTTAACATATGGTTTAGAATACTACCTTTATAATGTAGCATGCATCAAATCATACTTATTCAAGTGTGAGCTATAACAGAATGGGAATAAAAACATGATGTCCTACAAGAAAAACCACTCTATTTTCACCCAGTGTCTCCAAATCTCCTGCTTATAAAATAACTGGCATAAAAATATTGCATAGTGTCCCATGTTCCACTTTGCACCACTAGAATTATTTCCAAAAATGGTAATAGAAGATTACATTTGCCCTTAAAAATTCCAAACTCTGAAGCTTTGTAAAAGATTACGGAAAAAAAGTATAAAAAAACTTTAAAAACATTTCCCATCAACTTCCATTGCTGCTTTGTGACCTGCTCCATTTGGAAACTGCTGTGGAGCACCACTTGGTTCGTGTGATGGAAGCAGCTTGAGATCCCCGACAGAGCACCAGGGATTTAATTTGACACCCTGAACATCACACACTTGTCCTCTGGAAACATCTCCGTGTTAGGATTTGTTTCAAGGTCCGCAAGAACAGAGTACAGCATTAAAACACAATTTGGAAGAGCCAATTCTTTCTCTCCTTGGTGTAGAGTGGCTCCCATTCTGGGTGCCTCAGGAGCACGTGGGTGGCCAGCAAGGACCCAGAGTGGCCAAACTGATGCAGCTGAGAGATGCCTTGGGGCATCTGGGGCTCGCTCCATGCACAGGGGGATTGTAATGGAAACGCTGACAGCTCTTAATAATTATGACATCTAGGCGTCTGTAATTACTGCACAGAGGCTTCTGGCATGCAAACAATATTAGGCTACATCTCGTGCCTGGCTTGTTTTATCTGTGGCAAAGCTCCCGAGGACAGGAAATCATCGCTTCTCCTCATGCTTTTTAAAACACTGGTTGTGCTCTCAGCAGTTTACAGTCACTTACTAACAGCAGTGGCAATTGGACTAATTCAATGCTTATTTCAATTGCCAGATTTCCTGTTAATAGACTGTAAAGTCCAGACACCCAGTGCAAGGTGCTCCATGGACAACAACTCTCTCTGCAGTGTCCCAGAGAAGAGAAACCTTAAACCTGCACCTACAGAAACTATTTATAAATGTACCTGACTTTAGCTTTTGTGTCATGTCATCACTGGGACCAGGGCTCTTTGTCCTTTCCCGCACCTTCCTGGTTGTCAGCAGGGAATATAATTCCCTGTCTGCAAAGGGACTTGCCCCACCTCCTGTATTTGGCACTTTCTGAAGTAATGAACAATATGTCTTATGAGTACATTTTATGGCACTCTTGGTCAGGTAAAGGTTTAAATCAGATGAGTTAAAATGGGTCATGAGATGCAAAGCAGCCATCTCTGACTTTACCTGGACAATGGCCAGCACACCACAGCATTCCTGCAACTGCATTGCTTGTATGAGCAATAACTACCTGGAGATAACACTACATGACAAGCAAAAATACAGCAACTAGCAAAAATCCCCTGCCTCCCTTTAAACCTGACCTCTAAATGCTGAAACCACCAGTGCACTAAAGGCTACAACTCATGTAAAGCAGGCAGTGCTGACCAGGGAGGTGGTGAGGCCCAGAGATGTGTTCCCCACTCAGACTTCATCTCTCAGTGCGGTAACTTTATCCTGAATTTTCTTCCCCTTGGGTGCAGCCTCCAACACGAGCTGCAGCATCCCAGTGACATGTCCCACACCAGCCCTGGAGGTGACTGGATTTAGAGCGGTGCCCCATCATGACCCATTGGGTTGTGTGCATGACAGATGGAGGGTTTCACCACAGCCCCGTCAGAGAAATATTTAAACTAATTTAAATAAGTTCCCTGGATAATTAGATATTGTAGCACCCTCTTCTGGCTTTCTGCATTCCCTGGGTTGTGGCTGTCTCTCCCCTTTGAGACCATTTGTCTCACTTGGGTTTGCCGGTCACGGTTTTGGGTTGCATCCATCCCAATCCTCTCCCAATTTCTATAACCACATGGCTTTCTAGGACTCCTCAAATCCATGTTTCCCACACTGAGTCCCTTCACAATTAACCTTTCCGTGCAACCTTTGTAAGCAGAATCTCTTTTCTTATTTTTTTCCAGTTGGTGATCGTGGAAAAAGCCCTGACTTAGCACATTTTGTGTGGTTCTGACCATACTGCCACGGAGAGGGTTACCCATGGAACCAGAGGGAGGGATCCTGTGTGAGGAGCAGGGACTGCCACAGCTGGCAGTGGCTTGGTGGGAACAGCAGAGTGGGGAGGGTCCCCCCACCCCCAGTGCTGCTGCTAAGGCAGTCGGGGGTCTTCACACAGGTTTTGGGGGGTGATGCTTCCTCTCTGGTGTCCTCACTGTGAGCCCACAAACAAGCAATTATAATTCGTAATGTGGGTGTGCAAAATTCCCTCTAAGAGCTAATTAACTGTGAGGACTAATATTTCTGGTTAAGGGTCAAAAAATGCCATTATACCATTGTAAAATAAACTCTTAAAAAATAATTCACTTTTAAAATAAAACATTGCTTTCCTTTTACCCAAAAGGTTAAAGTACTTTGTTCCATGGTATCAGCTTTAAATTTTTCATGTCAGGGTGAAAAGCAATTTTTAAATTATAATTTTAATGCATCTGACCATAATTTGTAATGATACATTTTGAACCCAATTTGTAAAGGTGTCAGAAGAAAATATGTCTATTCCATAGAATAGACATAGAAATATCTGAATCATAAGAACACAGTTGAAATAACATAGTGCTTTTAAAAGTGCCAATTATTTATTTTAACTGTGATATTACATGTCATTAGCGCCGTGTGAAATACTTGCCGTATTATTAGGAAAGTTTCAAATTCACCAGTTTCAAATGTCATAGAATTTACAGGAATACAAGGCACCAGGTTATGGCTCCTCTGAAACAAGTCTGGTGGCAAAATTCAGCCTTAAATCCACTTTAACTAGTTTCCTTTGCTTTCCCCCTTCAGGTGACAAAGCAATGCTCCCTGCCCTGCACCATCCCACATCCTTCACTTCATTCCCTCGGGGCACCGGGCGGGTCAAACACTGTGTAAGTGGGAAGGGGATTATCTTTGCTTTGCAGGCTTAGCAGATGAAGAGCAGGAATCATCAGCACATCCCGTTAGCAGCGAGCAGGGAGGGGGCCGGGAGGAGCAGGAGGAAGGTGCCACCAGCTCCCAGGGCAGCATGGCACTGGCCCTGCTCGCACTGGGACCTGCACGGTGGCTCTTTGCCCGGAGCTGCGGCTGTGGGTCTGTGTGCTCTGAGTCCAGCCAGGTCACAGACCCTGCCCCTTGGGTTCAGGGACTGTCCCTTTTAGTGCCAGGATTGTGTGTGGCAGGGGACACTGCTGCAGGCTCAGCTGGGAGCTTTCAGATGAGGAGCTTTCCAACGCCCTGAGGTGCCTGGCTGCTCTGCAGGGTTGCCCCTGCCAGCATGCACCTCTCACCATCGTGGGCTGCAGCTCAGGTCACCTATGTGGGTCTGGAAACACTTGGCAAATGTTACCTGAACTAAACTGCAGATTTTTTAAGCCTGCAGCTTCATTTTTTCTGTCATGGCCTCACTTCCATAGAGAGACCCATGTTTCTCCTCACTCTCTCATTGCAAAAGCAGCAAAACTGTTGAGGTTATTTTTTTTTCCATTTTGGCTGCCTAGCTCCATCTATGGGGCTTTAGAATCCCCTTAAATCACAGCATAGCCATAGATCAGTGATAGCAGCGCCGCTCTGATGGCAAGAGATCGCAATGAGTGTACCAAGGGGACGAACATGCAGCACCCAAGAAAAATGTATTCCTACCAGGGGGATGCTCTGAAGCTGTGAATGAAAACACAGCTTCATCACTCTCCTGAGCACAGAGTTAGCGGGAAAAACTGCTTAGATGCTCAGCAGTCAGACAGGAAAATGAGTGCCTCTTGGAGAGCAAAAGAGGAGGGGACCGGGATGGATATGATGAGGTTGGGTTCAGCACAAGTAAAACATTATCAGTAGCTTCTTAGCTATGAGAAGAAAAGAGGATTGCAGAGGATATTACAGATTTTGATCTTCCTTTGTTATTTATACCCTGAAACTTGGACCTCCCTCAACCCTAAGCTAAATCAGAAGTCTCTGCTACTTTGTGTTTCCTTAATATTTTCTGTGCCCAGCTCCTCAAGGCTTTTAAAAACCTCTCTTTGAAGCAGAACTCAGATGTAGAACTTACTCAGACCTTTGGCTCAGTACTGATATTCATTCAGCCCAAATCACTCCTCAGCCCTTTTTGGTGGCTGCTTTTTGGCATCTCTTGCTGGTAACTTGGAATAGTTTATACACCCAAAAGGACTACTCAGGGTGCTCTTCTCAAATGGCCCCCTCAAAGGGGTTTGGTGCAGGCATCTTTTGGTGTTTCTGCCTCAAATTTTGCCCTGCACCCACCCTTATGTCACCCAGTGTACCTCCCGTTGGATGTGTGAGCCCCACAAGCCAGGGCTGGAGGAGCACAGCTGACAGGAGGCTGCTGCCTTCTTAAGAGCAGCAACAGCCTCCAAAAGCACAGTACTTTCTCCCTTTCAGACAAACATCTCTTTCCCCATTTATGATGGTCCAAAGGTCGAAGATAGCTGCTCTACCACTTCCACGGCTCTGCTGAAGTTTTATGCCCTGGAATTGCTGTCAAGTTAAATGTTAGCATTTTATATAATGAAATAGCAATTGTTCCAGCTCTGCAACCTGCATGAATTCACACTGAAAAGATTGGAAATTTCAGGTGAATTTTCACACACTGCTCAGACCTTTACCGATGGCCTTACATTGGATTAAAAGCAGAAGTAAGCAGTATTTACTTGGGAAACTGAGCACCAGACATACCTGGAGAATTCTTTCTGAACCTAATATCAATGTATTTGAGAGGAAACCATCAGAATATTTACCCTTTTGTACAGCTTCATCGACCTTTTCTTACAACCTCTTGTTAGCTTTTCCCTTTACAGGTTTTTGGTATAGATCCTTGGGTTATAAGTCTGCAGTTCTCTGACATATTATTGCTTTGTAGAAAGGAAGGTCTCTTTGTTTTACACTTTTAAAATACAAAACCCTAAAATGATTGCCTCTTCAGTAGTATTTTTACATAAGCATGGTCTCATCGACAAAACTCCCATTGACTTTGATGGTTACGAAAACCACGTTTGAACTTTAAAGAGAAAACATTATTATTCTTAAAGGTGACAGTCTGATGTTCCCAGTACCTTAAAATCTGATACAGCCAGTGGTTTACCTAAAAACCAAACATATGTCCCTTATGGTAATGAGCCATAACTTGGGGCTGACTGAAAGTCCCCTTGAAACACCTGAGGACATTTTCTAGCATTTTCAAAGCCAGCTGAGAGCTGATGGGTTGCTTTACAGTTTTTTTGCATAGTTCATTTTATAATTGCTGAGAGCAATCCCAGAGGAACCCACTCTTCAGTCTGTTGGGGGAAGCTGCACCTTAAGGTCTAGTACACTTGCAGATCTTAACATTTTAATTCATTCCCCTCCTGGCAAGTGGAAACTGAGCTAAGCCTAAAGGCACAAGGTGTAGCTGTGATGCTGAAGCAGAGCTGATGAGTGGAAGATGCTCATCGTGCTGCAGAGCCCCAGAGTTACCTTTGGTCCCTCTGAATTCACTTGCATGCCCACAGCAGTGCTAGGGGTCACAGGTTCACCGCTGCGGCACCAAACCCACTGCAGAGCTGTGCCTAAGCCCGTCCCTAGGGTGTCAAAGTAGCTTATGCTGCACTAGGAAGAGAGGAAGAAAAATGTCTCCGTGACTAGTAAGTCTAAAATCTGTATTATTGTCAAAGAAACAATAGCAGCATCAGCTGCTGCTGCTGCCCGGGAGCAGAGCAGAGTCATTAGAGACGCAGGGCAGGGCACCTCGGGGGCAGGCAGTGCTGCTGGCACCACACCCCTGCCCTCTGCAGCCCGGGGAGACAGCGGCAGGGCAGCTGGGCTTGTGGAGCTGAGGCATGGGAGAAATTTGCCGGTGGGAAATGCTTTTCCTTCTCCAAAGGATGTAATGAACTGACTCATAACTGACCACTCTGGAAAACACAGCAGGCTGTGGTGCTACTCTAGCTCTTCTTTAGCTGGCAATTTGCCTCGTGCTTTTTAGAAGACTGTTAGGGACCATATTTTCAAGTGGCCCTGCACTGCTGTTTGCTACTGCCATGCTTCAGACATGTTTGAGATGTCCTTATTTGAATTATGACTCGCAACATCTGTATTTAAAACCATATACTTCACCTTCACTTTCCACAATCAATATTGTTAACAGGGATAAAGTTATGGAGGGATGACAGAAAATATTTACTCATTTCTCTCCGCACATCTCCCCCAGCCCTCCACTACCACACTGCTGATCTTACTCCCTCTGCACCGCGGGATGCAGCTCACAGCTGGGCCCTGGCAGCAGTGGCATGTGCTGGTGGCAGTGCTCTCAAAGCAGCTGGGACAGGTGTCTCCCGAGGACCAGGAGCTTCCCTGCGCATGGGCCCCTGCCTGTGGGGCCCCAGAGGTTCCTCTGCACCTCTCAGGGGTCTCACCAGACAGGACCACTGATGTTCCTGCACCCCTGGGTGCCAGAGGACATGGCTGCAGGGGGCTGAGTGGGGCCAGGTGCTCACCTGTGGAGGGTGCTGCTCACGGGGCTGGTGCTCGGTGTCACCCTCTCTGTCAGGTGCTAGGGGACTGCTCTGCCCGCAGCACACCTGGCTGCACCGCCCTGTGAAACTGCAGTGTGTAAAGACCATCTAAGTCCTTTCCAGATATTCTGGCAAGGCTTTTAAGACCAGACTTATCTGATGTAAACTGATGCAGCTCCATCAAGTCAATGGAGTGACGTTGTTGTATTATAGCTAAAGCCTTCATTTGTTAGTTTTTATAATTGAATATACAACTCTTCCGATTTCAGGTAACAGACACCTTCATTTCCACATTGGCAAGGGGTTGATTTATTCCAATAAATATTGACCTGCTGTGATGAAGCATTCTTATTATCAGGATGTATTGGTACAGCACAGATATATCGATAGATTTTCAGCTCAATGTTGTATAAACATTTTACAATGACATATTTTGAACTTACACTGACATGTTTCTGAAAATATTTGTGCTGGTGAGGAAGCTGTGAGCTCAGTCAGTTATCTCTGACATGGCAAGGGCTGGGAGGATGACCAAAGATTCACTAGGGTTTCGGGCTCTTATCAGTTGTTTTGCATGTACAAACCCAAGCACAGGTCAGGAGTCTGTTTGCAGTGGGAACCCACTTGCAAAATTTGCTCCACAAATCATCCTTTGTTCTGTCCATTAATAAAAAAAGAATTAATGGAGCCCAAAACTTTCACACTGATTTGTACAGAAAGGCTGGTTAATTTGCTTTTCAGAAATTTCCATATTGGTGTTTTGCTCCTCCCAAGGGCTGGGTGGTGGAGCTGGGCACCCACACCTCCTGCAAGCACTCTGGTAATTCAGTCCCAAAGCATGCTGCCGAGACAGCCTTCTTCCCCTGGTGTTTGTGAAACACAGCCCATGAGCTGCAGTGCAAAACCACTCTGAGGTGACAAGCAGAATGGCCAGTAGAGTAAAATATGAGACCTAAATTGTTTTAAGCATTTTTTCCCTGAGAACAAGATACTCTTCTCTTTCTTTAAGTGACAGCTAAGCTCCCAGCCCCCTCACCGGGCAGGGGGACCTCCATGAGTCGCCAGCCTGGGCAGGGCTGAAGCTCTTGCTCTGTCCCACTACGCAAGGGCACGCTGAACACGGAGGGACGAACAGCCTATTTTTAATCGCTGTAATGGGTGAATTTTAGCTGCTCATTGGTGAGAGGCAATTCTAATCCCAGAAGAACCAGTATCATTTGAGCTGTCAGCAACTGGCAGGCGGGATGGATTGTGCCTCTGGCAGTCAGGCAGCACCACAATCCTTGCAGGACTTCCCTCCGTGGTGGCACGTTGGCATGCGGAATCGCCAAACTTTTCTGAACTTGTTTGGTTTATCTTGATTAATAAGCTCAAGTATTCATAAAGCTGAGGCCTGCCATTAAGGAGGTGATAAGCCATAATTTGTAATAAAAGAGCTACCTTTTCCAATTGTCTTCAGCTGAAGCAGAGAGCCCCCCGTAATGATTTATTGCCTTACTGCCAGGCTCTTGATAAGTGGACACCAAATGGCTCCTCATTACTCAAAAGCTCCTATGATTTCTTGAACCAAAGTCCTTTCCAAGCTCCACTTAGTCCACTTTCTTTCTGAAGAAAATGAATCAAGGCCCTTCACTCAGTAGCCTATAAACTATTTTAGCATAAAAAAATATCATAAATGAGAAAGGAGAAAATCTTGTTTGCTAAAGGGCTGCTGGATGAACTGCCTCTTGCCCTTTTGATAGCATCTTTGAAATGGAAATGGCCAGCTGCCTGACCTTCTGTTCAATGACCCTTTTTGTACAAAGTCAAATTGCAGTGGCTTCACAGCAGCAATTCACCTATGGACATAAACTAGATTTCAGGGGGGTATGGAAGAGGAGGCTTCTATCTGCAGTTTCTTTAGAATATTTCTTCCATGTTAGTATTTCCTACATACACATCAAGAATGAAGCTTATAAAATAAATTACTGTTCATAAAAGGTATTTAGAATTATACTTCAGTACCTTACATCTCTCTACTTTTTATATTATGGATGTAACAAGCCTTCTTTAAAAATCATTAATCAAAAAGATTTAGTATGTGAACAGTGCTACATGCAATTTTGAAAAAAATTCTATAATCAGTTATTGGATTGTGGCATTAATTATTTAACTCATTTTATTAGAACTCAAGGAAAAATATCATTCTAAGCAGAATGAAAGATCAGCAAAAAGAAAAGAACAGAAAAAATATTATATTTTTAAATGCTTTGAGACTTAGGTGCCCAAATTTAGAAACTGGATGCCCATGTGACACATCCAAGTACTGTGAGAACCACATTTGCTGTCCAATTTATTCCCTCACAGCTTAGTTTATCCTGTGATACAATTACTTTTTAAGAGCAGTCATTCGTTGTTAAATGTATTTGCCAAATTCAAACCCATTCTTCCAGCTGGGGTAAATCACTCATGCTCTGTTATACCAGCTGAGAAGTTGTCCAAGGATGTTTCCCAGATATTCCCAGCAGCACCATGCTCAGGGTGCTTGTTGGCAGGAGCCAGGAGCAGCGTGGGCCACGGCAGGGTTTCCCTGGAAATCAGCTCTGTGCCGTGCACCACTGTCACAGCAAAGCATCCTTTATCTTCCAGCCCCTCGTCTGTCCCTCTGCCAACTGCCAAACATCATCCAGCCGAAGAGAGAAAGACTGTGATGCGTTTGGTTTTTTAAGCAGTACATTTAGCAGTATTTCAGCTTCATCTAAAATTATGCCTGGATCATGTAAGCATAAGAAATCACTCATAGCTGTCAAAAAAATTAGACCCTTAAGGTAGCTAGTACATTTTCTGATTAAAGAGCAGCCCTGATTGTTGTTTTACAGCTAACAGCTGGTATGTTAAAGCTAAAATCTGAGTGTCAATTAATTCTGTATCAGATCAGCTGAGAAAGACAACTGTGCACAAGCATATGGTCATTGCAGGAATAAGGCTGCTGAAAGCTAAGGGTGTTTGATGGTTTCAGCCTGTCGCTCTTCACTTATGATATTGTAAATGAGGCTAAAACAGTTTAATTCGTGTAACCGGCAGTCAGAAGGAGTGTTTAATTGAAGGAGAGGGGAGGGCTGGCAGCACTGTCAGGTTCTCCTGCGGTTGCTTGATGCACAGTGGATTGTGCCCAGTGGCAAGTTGCCCAGTCCTGTAGCACACACAAAAACAGTTCATAATTACACCATAATTCAATCTGAAGTCTTGTTTCCAATAAATCCCTCATGAAATCTGTATTCTACCCGGCGTCAGCCCAGACAGCCACCAGCCCTGCCACCCTTGGATGCAGCATGGGAGGGACCCTGCAGCCTAAATGAGTACATGTCACTCCTGGCCAGGGCATGGTGGTGGCCAAGGCTCCTCTTGGCCACCGGCTGGGACCCTAATGTGTCACTGTGCCCTGTCCTCTAGCTCTTTGGCAATGGGGAGACATGGCTTTCCTATTTGGGATACACTAATGGCTTGGAAATTTTCTAGTTGGTTGGTTACAATGCAACCTCAAAGGAGAAGGGAAAAAACATGCAAAATGAATAAATGGAATACAGCACGAGAGATGACCCTACCTCTGCTCCTGCTGGCACAGGTCAAGCCAGGAGAAGTTTCAAGACATATTCTTGGGCCCCCAGGTTCAAGAAAACATCTGTGCATTTGCTTAAATTTTAAACATATAGTGAAGTCCATTCCTACACAACAGTGCTCTCAAATCATGTAGAAACTCTGTCAAACCATAAAGAATAAATTTTTACATAATATTTTGTAGAAACTGTTGAAGGCTTGATCAGAAACAAGTTCAGGTGAAATTGAGGTTCCTGATTTTAGAAAGACTACTTGGATGTATTTTCATTTCTGAGGTGCTTAAACTTCATTTCCAAAGTTAAAAGTTCAAGTGGACACAGCTCCATGCTGCCAGAAGATCCTCCAGCATGACCAGGCTCAGCAGGTTGGCACTGCCTGAGGTCCAAGAAGGGATCTTCCATCTGCTGTGCTTTCATTCACATCCCCCAGCCTTGCCTGTGCTGTCTGGTCTCTCTTTTCACAGAGCTGGCAGAAGAGGTGCTGCCATTCCCTCGTATGTTTTTTTCTCCCCCAGAGAAACCCTGTGGTTAAGGCAGAGGGAGACCTGGGTTTCTCCTCTTTTGCCTGAGAGGTAGAAGGTACAGGGTGTTGTGGCTACTGAACTGTACTCTTCTACAGGAAAAGCTTGTGAGGAGACCAGGGGAGAAATTGCTCTTCACCCCTCCTGTTGAGAAATGCAATTTGGAAGGGTCCCTGGACGCAGCCATGAGCATGACCATTTCGCTGAGAGAGTAAGGCACTCACCTTAGCAGGCAGCACAGGCCCCGCCGGCCAAGCACTTCATTCAAGGAGTGATGTAATTAAAAAAGACACAAGCAAATAGTCATCTGATGTTACTTCTTGTATAAAAGCATCTGAAATACTACTGACAGAGAAGGAAGTGTCTTTTCAAGTGCCATATGTGGAGGACTCTAAAATGGCCAAGAAGTATTTCACAGATGTTTAGAGGAAAATAAAAATTCCTCTCTGAGCTGAGAACAAGGATGAAACACTTAGACCAAAGGTTAGTGTCCTCCCATATATATAAACCTCCCGGGTCACTGGCTGTTAAGATAGAAATGGTTCCTCCACACTGAAGCACCATGAAGCTGTTGGACTGCTGCAGTTACAGGAGAAATAGAAAGTGTTACTGAACAGAGTCAAAACACAGACTCAGAGATATGGGGAGAGCAGAACGTGAACCCAGGCTCAGGGATGTGTGCATGGCATGGCCAGCTCAGAGTGACACCGGGCAGGAAGGTTTCTAGAGTTTTTAGAAACTTTTCCAGACAGTGAGAGAGAGAGAGAGGTATTTTTTCCCCCGTTTGGAGTTTGTCCCTATAACCACTGCATGTGAGCAGCTCCAAGGAAATGCCCAGCACCCCACCTGTATGACCAACACAGATGTGGGGAGCCCCCCAAAGGGACACTGCCCCCTCAAGCTGTCCCCAGCATCCAAGGACAGGCTTGCCAGCAGTTACCAACCATTATCTCTACAGCTACAAAAAAAATGCTTATGCTTCCTTTTTATCCATACTGTCCCAGTGAACATGAAACTAAAATAACCACAGCAGTGTCTTGTTTGAAATGAAAATGGCAGCACTTTTTCTTCTGGAAAGTCTTTTATCATCTCCCTTTTCACCGGTGGCACCGTGACAGTGAGAATCAGTTAACGCAATCCTCACAAATCAGCACTAACCCCACAGATGCCGGGAACCTTTGACAGAAGAACTTCATACCCTGGAGGAAGTTACCTAATTCCTAAAGGTCTTTACAAGTTCGGCACCCCCTGTTGTTTCTGCACGGCAGCGGAGCAGGATTAGGGGCATGACACAGACACCACTGCAGACTGAAGTGCTGTGTTAATACCTCTCTGAAAATTATCTGTTGGCTCTGCTTAAAATCCAGGGCTCCCAGATTAGGGAACAAACACTGTTGTACTCATATTAAATAGCTTTGTTTCCTAAAATAAAATAAATTATGGAATACAATATTAATTAAATTATTTTACTTGAAACAAGAAGTTGATTCCTGGAGTGCAGCTTTACCAGACTAATGAGCACAACAGCGAGGCCGAGCAGAACCCTAGCTAGGAAAAAGGAAAAAGTGGTTCAAAAGCCAGTGTGATAACATGCAAATAAAACACCTCCCAGGTTTCATGCTTTGCCCTTATAATCACTGCCTTTGCTTTGAAGGATTCTGCAATGCACAATTTCTTACGTACACTTATTTTCTTTCGGACATCAGATTGTTTATCTTTTATGGCAGAAGTATCATGCAGACCATAGTATATGGATTAAAGATGCTGCATCTATATCTGCTTGTTGCTATTATTCCTGGCTTGTGAATATTTTAAAGCATATGCCAACTCTCTGAAAATCAATGAAAGTTTGGCCATTGACTTTACAGAGCTGGATCAGAACTGAAGGTCTGTGCCCCCCACCCCCTTTTTAAATAAGTGGGAATTTTATAGGATAATGGTCCTGGAGCATATTGATTGGCCTCAGCCAGGCTGTACATCGTCCTCACTGGAAAGTGTAAAACCTGTAATAGGCTGAACACAATGGGGATGTGAGTGACATGTGCCGAGGGCGTTTGGGGCTCAGGGCTGCACTCTGCTCAGGGTGCTGCAGCGCTGGGAGGTGACACCAGAGACACCCAGCCGGCCTGGCGTGACACCACTGCATGGAGCACGAACATCCAAACCCCTGTGTCTGCTCTGTGGGGATGGGGACCTCCCTGTGCCGGGCTCTTGTGCTGCCCTGCAAGGACAGCCTGTGAGGCCATGTGTCCCTGCCCACACTGAGGGGACAGTGCCTGTGCTTGTGGGACAGACAGCACAGTGCACAAAACGCTGCAGGGTTCAGCAAAATGGTCATGTGGAAAACTGTCAACAGCATTTTGTCTTACTGCCTTCTTCATGTATCAGAAGCATTGAATAAGGTGAGTATAAAGACTTTTGGGGTTCTGCAGAGGTGGTGTGAGCCCTAGAGAAGTGCTGATGAACATATCAGCCCTGTGCCTCATCTGGTGCCTGGCTATCTCTATTTGTTGCTCTGTGCAAAGAACATTCAAATCAGAACTACTGTCCTGGAAAAAAATCTTTCCGATACAACAACTGATGATGTGAGCCCACGTCAGTGGTAGCTGCTTATTGACCAGTGGGGGTTTTGGATCAGACCCTCCCCTGTGGTCATTTCCAGAGACAATTATTCTGATAGCTCCTGCTTTGCCTTCTGTCACGTAGTGCGATTGCTCTGGGGCTGGCTGGGCTACTGTGCTCTCCTGGAAGCCATTTCCCTTCACTGAACTTTGATTGTGAGGAATAGGTTATTGTCCGGGCTTTGAAAAGGAGACTGTGCAGAACCCTTGCTGGATCGAGGCACCCACTCTTTTCACAGTCAAAATCAAAACAAAACACTATTTTCTCCCAACACCGCATGTGATTGCAAAACAATCTACACATGGGTGCCTGTTCATCTAAATATGGGAATATGCTGTGTGAGACTTCCTGCTAAAAACATCATGTATTGTCTGCTGCTTCCAAGATTTCAGAGTGCACATACAGGAAATAAATTCTTAGTTTTGCAAAAAATCAAAGGATCTTTACTTTTCTTTTTAACCTGACTTCACCTCACTTAAAATAATGTTTTAGGTACAGCATTAATGAAAAGCGACTATCATATAAAAGCAGGAACACGGGTGTCAGCCAGTGTAATAATGGTAATATAAAAATCATAGAAAGTTGATGTGTGACATGCACTAGCCCTATTACACAGGCTGTGCACGCACGTGCATGATATTCAGGACACCCTCTTATCAGGTTTAATTATATTAGTACCCGCTGCTCATCTATATCCTGTATAAAAGCAGCAAGGCAATCATTAGAAATAAGCATTGCAAGGTAGAGCAGAGAATGGAGCACAGCAGTGGCGTCTCTCTTGCGGTTTGATTTGACATGCTTGCATAAACACGTATGGGATGGCTCCTTACTGTTTTATTTTCAGTAACAAACAAACAAAAAAACGCCTAACCTGAAATAATATGATGACAATTTTCCATAAAGGAAGAAACTGAACTACTTATGGCTACAAAGACAGAGGAGATTGTATTAAAGGACTGTGAATCTAGACCTCTTTGTTGTGTTCGCAGGGATTTTCAGGGTGATTTAGTGTGGATTGATTTGCAGTTTATTCTGCAGCCATTGTTTGTAATGTGCTTTGCAAGCTCATGTACTCTGAACCTTAATTGTTCTAAATTAAACTATGGGGACCAGACAGAACACATTTCAATCAGAATTACAAAATATTGCACCAAATTCCTTTGGGATACATAATCTCTCGCTGTGTCTGCAGCACTTGTATACATGAAGGAGGAGTGAGAAAGCATATTTAGGAAGACATTTTACTATAATTTAATTTACTCTTTTCCATTGGTAAAGCAAACAAGGACAGAGGTATTGGCAGAAACAAGCCAGTGAAGCCGTTCTGAAGCTGCCTCACTGTGGTATTTTTCGCACCCTGCGAAAGCAGCTGCTGGTGCACAATGCTCTGCACAGGGCAGAGAGAAAACGCTGCCAGCAGTGAGTGCCTGGGCACTGCTTGGGATCACAGAGACTTGGCAGGGTAGAGAAGGTAATAAAAGCTTACTTGGGCTAGCATGGGAGAAAGGAGCAATATAACTTGCATTGATTTGAACGATTCTGAGGGAAAGAAGCTCAGATATTAGTAGGGTTGGAGCCCTTTTAAGCCAATATGCCTTTACAGAAAGAGCTCTGAAATATTTGCTTGAAAAATACCTCTGTGTATCCTTGCTAGGACTGACCTGGCTCCTGGCAAGTTGGCAGACACGGAAAACCCCTTTTTTTTTTCCTCTTGTTTTTCTTCAGGTAATTGCTTCCCCAGCTGAAGCTTCTCTGAAGAACCATGATAAAGAAGTTATACATGAAGATATAATTTGGGAGAAAAAGACTTGGTGAGGATGAGAAAGAGTGCGAGAATGCAGGGGTGGTGGCAAAAGCAGGAAAGGATTTTCGGGAAGGGCAGGTGGTGACAGTGTCAAAATCATGGCCATAGGGAAAAAAGGGCTCAGCACAGCTCTGCCACCCAGAATCAGATGTCTGCACAAAAGCTCTAATAGAAGTTTCATTTTCTATTCAGCACTAAAGCCAATTAAAATTATAAAAGAACATTATTTTTGGAGTTTACTATAAGAATATTGCTTTTGTGCCTGTGTCCGAGCAAGGCAGAGAGTGGCTGCTCCAGAGCCCCATGGATACCTCAGCATCCCATGCTCAGAAGAGTTTCATCATAATTTTAGGCTATGTTCTGCACTGCTATTTGGGAGATTTGAGCTGGGACCCCCAGCAGTGAGCTATCTCAGCAGCTTTGGGGCAGAAGCAGTGTCAGGATGCTCAGCTGCTCCAGGCTGCACTTCCAGGAGACCACCTGAGCCTCCCTGGTGTGGGCAGAGGGGGAAAGAGGGGTCTGCCCAGCTCGTGGGGTGGATGGTGTAAGAACTCCTGAGATGGTCCCTGAACAGCAGCGAAATTTTGTGGCAGAGGTAAGGAAGGAGATGTGATGAAGGACAGAGCGTGGCAAGCCTTGGCCTCAGCCGAGGGGTCAGGAGCTGTTTACGTGGCCAGTCCTTGGAAGGCACCATGATTTTGGGATAGGAATTGAAGTCTTTTTCAAGCTCACAAGTATCAGTGCCTCATCCTGTCACTTCCAGTCTAGAGAAATACGGATCAACTGAACAGCAGCTCGACAAGCTCTGGAAAGTCACAAGTGATTTGTCAGAGCTTTTTTGCTGGGAGGTCACAATGAGCACGAGCGTATTTAGGCACCGTATGTGTCCCTATTTATCGACTGCACCTGTGCTTCCATGCCGAGCCTGAAACAAACCCGCTCATACTCAATTTAGCATAGCAGTCTGAATTAGTTAATTTTAGTCAGTTGGTGATTGTTATTGCTAAGATCCACCACTGTTCTGCATTGCACAGGCATTAAAATTAGTGTGAAGATTGACAGCCTTTTTCCAGAAAGAATAAAAGTATCCGCACATTCATGATGAATATAAACAGAAAGGTCAAGACTCAAAACCCAGCAGTCACCTATATAGTCTCCAAACAGTAGACTGTCTCATAAGGTCACAACTCATTTAAGCCCAATGCTTCCTATGAATGCTCTGGCAGATGTACATAAGTGAATGGCTTATTTATCATCAAAGCCTGAGCTCAAATATAACTTTATTAAAAACACCAAGTTTTTACTCCTGTTTTAATTTAGACTAAGAAATTAAATTCAACAGTGTTAGAAGAAATGACTCAAATGTTCAGAGTGAGGTAATGCTGGCTGAATACACTGTCCTCAGTGCCTGCAATGGTCTGACAGCCTCTCTATATCAGTGATTTTCAATCTCTGCAATGTTTATGTATCTGAAATTTTCTGCTGGAGGTAGGGACCCTTATACTGAAAATTTAAACCAACTGACAAGAGATTTGCTATCCTTGCTTATCTTTTATAGTACGCTCATTCACAGCCCACAGATCCCAGGTGAAAAAACACTGACTGAGGTATTTCCATAGCCTCCTTCCCAGGGCACCTGAGCACCCACCTCACCACGGATTTATTTTTACTGCAACAATGTGAGTAAGAAGAGCACTATTTTTGCTCATTCCACCTACCCAAAGAGCAGAGACATCAAGGGAAATATTTTAAAACCAGACAGAAATCAAAGATTAGCTGCCCAAATCCATCCTTATGAACCTACTTAATGTAAAGAAATCCAGTAACTCTTTTTTTCACACTATTCACAGGCAGGCCAGGACTCTCAGCCCCATTTATCCTCTCTACCAGTGATTTGATCTGCTAGATCCTTAATTACACGTTATTATTCGTTCAGCTTTGAGATTTGGATTCTCAACATTTCAGAGTGCAAGTGAAGACAGACAAGAGGTGAATTGTAGGGACAAAAATGAGGTAAGAGAAGTCATTTATAGCAGTAACAAGGCTATCTCACCCAGAGATTTTAGTTTGGTGCTAAGTTAAAAAAAAAAAAAAAAAAGGACAAGTCTTTGCTTACAACTAAGGCACCCTTTGCATCTCCCTAGTCAGTCTTTGTGGGATTGCTATTGCAACACTGCTTCAAAAAGGTTGACTCCTGTTTTTTACCACTGGCTTATTTGGAGGGAGTCATGAATAAAGCCAGCTACACTGTGAGACCTGCTATGTGCTTGGCTGGTAACCAAATGAGATGGTAATTTGGTGGCTTTAAAAAAAAAGACTTCACAGTGGGTCCATCACAGTGTATCTCCTATGTGAAAAGCAAACCAGTGTCACAAGCGGCAGCCTTGGCACAAAAGCAAAGGCCTGGTAGGCACAGACATGGATTTGCCCATGTTAAATGCTGCTGAAATCCCTCTTCCAAAGGACATTCCCTGTGCTCCGAGTGTCAATCCCACCCCCACTGCAAGATGCACAGGACAATCCATGGGTAAATAAAATATATGCTGATTACAGAACTGCTTCCTTTTCTTTCCTCTAGTATTGCCATTAGGACAAAAAGCAAAAAATATTTTTGTGGAGAACAACTCAGCAGCTACAGTTTCTAAGTAAAGCCTATTATTTGTACAGCAAAAATCAAAACAACCTTTTATTTGTCACTGCAGGGAGAAGAAGAAATATGATTCCTGTCTCCTGACTCTGTAATGTCCTCTTCAGCTGTGCATTTTGTCTAGTTGTGCCTTATCATGTTAGTGAAAGGAGGGTTTCTGCTTCTTTCTTTCTTCCCTTTTCCCAATCTTTCTTTCTTTCTTTCTTTTTCTACCTCTTTTTTTTAATACCTCCCTGTTCTTGACCTGACCTCTTGCTCACGTAACATCTGTTTTAAAATGGTCATTCACTATCACCATTTCTTTTGGGAAACACGTTTCTAAGCCTAAGCATACAAGATTATAGCAGATTTCTTAGCTTACTGTGTAGTGTGTTTCCCATGTGATAGCTTCTCCTCAGGAAAGCTATTCTTTCATGCAGCCATAGCACCAGCATTGATCAGTGGAAAAGTTCAAGGCAGCAACTCATCAAGCACAGCTTCAATACTAGATTCCAGACAAGGTCTGCAATAAATAAGACCAGTAACAAAGCATCATATTTCCTCCTTACACAGAAAACCAACAGTGACACAGTTCTAAATTTCAGAATATAAGGACAATTTCTTCTCTGCATTGGAGCAAGATGAAAGCTGGAGGTATACTCTCTTTTAATGTAAACTATCTTTAAGTAATCATGAATTTTTAGGATGCTAGTCTTTGAAGTGTGCTAGCATATCATTTTAAATGCACAGGTTCTTACTGTAGGAGATTTTTCAGTCCCTTCACTGACTGGGACTTTGCTGTCTGAACACCGTGATATTATTGAATATGAGTGTTCAGAATATATTATTCTGACCCCAGTGTTAGTTACTGCTTTTTATAAAATATAATAATGGTTCCAGGATTTCAATGTTAGCTAACAGAAAAAGAACAATCTAGTGCTGTAAGCAGATAGGAAAAAAATTCCAAATAGCAGTGCGATAAAAAAATATACACCCTATGAGGCCCTCACAGATTATTGCTATTGATTTCTTTCCTGGAGACGTGGAAATGTTACCAGATGGGGTGTTAGGCAGTAAGTGTGTGGGTGCAAACGCAGTTTATTGCTTGCTGTCTAGAAATCACTGAAAACCTTCACAATTCTGTTTGGCTATGTCACATAAAAAGGTAAATTTTTTGCCCTACACCAGTCCTTACAAAAAGCTACATGACATGCCATAGCAATGAGCATACAGTAAATTTGTCTCAACGGAAAAAAATATCAACAAGGGAATTAAACACACACAGATACATGCACACGCTTCCCAGGGACCGTAAAATGCCTTGCTCATATTTGAGTATTTGTCCTCATCTTGGTCATATCCTTGCACTATGTTGATTTAAATTCATTTGAAAGACTAAATTGATTTATTTCATGGTTTTTCTCTTTCACTTCTGCCTGGAACATTGGGCTCTGTCCTGTATTTTATGCTTATGGAAGTGCTAATAAGATTTGCTGTAGGTTTCTAAAAGTCAGGTACTGGAGCTGGAGTATAATGCACAACTGTGTCTGACCCCCTCGGGGATGCACCCATTAAAAAAAAAAAGGCTGACCTTCTGTCACTTTCTTCCTCCTCCCTTTTAATGATTCCTTCTATATCCTTTTGAGAAGATCTTTACAGCCCTTTGACCCCTGTTAGAACAGGAAGACTTAAACAGCTAAAAGTACCCTCAATATCAGCGGTTGCCAACAGGAGCTCAAGAGGCTTTTTAGGAAATGCCAGAAGACAATAACCTACAGTTTCAATGCATTTAGAGACAGGTCCACATTCAATATTGTATAATTCCCCTTTCGTTTGCTTTAGCACAGCCCATGCTCGCGCTGAGCCGAGGCCTGACAGTACAAACAGACATTCCCCGGCAGCAAAGCTGCTGTTTTGGCAGCAAACCCACTTGTAATGACAAAACAGCAAATCTCTGTTAATTCTGCATGTTACGTTACTTCTCATTCAGCCTTCAGAAAAACCAAACCGTATGCTTTGGGAGGATCAGGTGGTTCTGGCTTTGCCCTGGCAGCAGTGCTGACCTCCACCTCCCCTGCTCTGAAACTCCTCCTGTCTTGCTGATTCTTGAACCTTGTAAAATCCTCCACCGCCCCTGAGCCCGGCACGTGCCACTGCTTTCTGTGAAGAGCAGCAGCTCAGCAGAGCCAGGTTGCGCCAAGCTAGAGCCAGGCTTTGGCCACTCTCTGTGGCTGGTTCTCAGGTGGCAGGGACACTCTGGCAGTGTGCAGCGGAGCAGCCCCGTGCTCACAGCTGGAGCCCAGCTTGTCACTGAGCTCAGGCCCCAGGAGCATCTGGTGGGAGGGAGCTGGATGGGCTGACTACAACAACAGCGAGATGAACCCGAGGGGTGACAGCACCTCGGCAAACAATTGCTTAAGGAGGCTTGGTCAGAAAATGCAAAGGGATCTTTGTTCTTTTCTGCAATATTTAGATTCCTCTCTCTCTCTCTGGAAGAGCAGCCCCTGATTCTGCTCTGACCCCCTGCCAGATCAAGTCAAGCAGGAGGGCTCATCAGAGCAGAGCAGTGAGTGGCCAGTGCTGAGCTGAAGGTGGGGTCCTGGAGAGCTATGAAGTGATGGTGGAATGAAAATCATGTGGACTATTCCAATGGTATCATATGATCTCATGGACATCTAATTATGTGCATCATCAAATAAAATATCATTAAGCAGTGTGATGTAGCCATCAGCTTTAGAATTCAAGGAAGGGTGTTTTGGGGTAACAAAACAGAAAACGAGACAAACCCATTCAATTCCCTGATTCTTATTTGCATTTGTTCTTTGGGGACACTAACCACAGAAGGAGCAGGAGCTGTGGTAAAATTAACCTGAGCCATCTCAGTAAGAGTTTGCAAAATGTTCCCTGATACAACCAAGCCCTTGTGCTGTCAACGCACCCAAAAAGGAAAGTCAAACCTGAGTTAGACTGAGCAAATTAAGTGAGCAGTGGGGATGTACAATAAAAAGGTATTTCAAGAAGGACAGTTAAACACACACACTTAGTTTTCTTTTGGAGTCTCCCAAGACTGGTTAATGTTCATTGCTCGCAGCGCATACTAACTCGGATAGCTCAAGCCGTTTTCCTCTAAAGTAACTTAAAAGAATTTATCCTCATGCAAGTGTGTCTATGTACTGCAGTGGAGTTCAGCCCCCTTGGCTGCTAGGGTGAAGTTAGTCTTGTAAGCAAACGAAAAAACTGCCTCTGGTCTGAGGGCATTTACAATATGGAGACTGAGCTGCCGTGAGTGACCTTATTGGGTCATTTGTAGGCCAATAGGCTTGGAAAATTGATGAAACTAGTCTTCGTGGTGGGGATTTCAAAGACAGTAACAAGGAGATCCCCATTTGAGTGATGTTCAAGCCCTACAAAATGAATGGCCATGAATATAATTGGGCAATATCCCACCTAAAGTGTGATTGTCCAGACAAGACATTTTGTATACAATTCACTCGAAAGGAAAGAAACATTTCTGTTACATGTGTGCATGACCTAGTGGACAATGCAATAATAACCAGGTGGCCTTGGTGTCACACTGACAAAAGATGAAACGCAGTCTAATATTTTTCATAAGGGCAGTACTTTTATAATTTCCACTGAAAAAAAGTAGCAGCCTCAAGGAAGAGGAAAGAAAGAAAGAAAGAAAAAGGTAAATTTTTCTGGCAAGTTTCTTGCTGCAAATGAAAAATGAATCACAACATGGGTCTGATAAGCCTCGTAGGCCAAAACAAAGCACAGCCGAGTCCCCAGCTCTTGCTTTGTCCTCTCTGAGGCACCATGTCCCTTGGGGACCAATTGTGCAGCTCCGAGTCCTTTTACCTGGTGGCCTGTCATGGAGTCTGTTAGACTATAACTCACAGCTGCCCTTTCAAAAACATTTATTTTTGTTTGTTTGAATTTATTTCATACACACGCATGTGCACACACACAAACACACACACAGATACAAAAGCCCGGCCCTGTTTTTTCAAGAGGCCTGGAGTGCCCAGGCATTTCATTGTTTTTCATGCATTAGCTTTGGAGGACTTCAGGAGTAGAAGAGTATTTATTTATGGATTAGATTGACAGAGTGCTCCCTACAAGTGCTCCAGATTCATCTCTATTGAACTCGGTGCACTTACTCTGAGGTCCCGATCCTGCAGAGCAAAGGGAACCCACCCCAGTGATGTTCTCAGTCCAGATGTTAAAGCTAAGAATATGTTTAAAGTGTTTGGGGACTGAAGCTCCAACCTCTAAATATCACATGAAAATAAACGCCCTATGATTCCCACCAGCTCCTGAAGCTGTAAATCTTTTAAGTTTATCATGAAATATTAAATAAGTAAAGCCAACACTATAGTTAAGAATGAATCTGACACTCAAGTCAGACCTTCCAGCCAGCAATTTTAGTGGAGTGCCCATTTACACAACCTGTAGAAATTAGAGTATTTAGGCATTTTATAAAGCCCTTGATACCATAAAGAGGCAGGAATGTTCTCTCAATTTGCATCATTAACTAACCAAGACCCACTAAATCTCAAATTTCTACTAAGTACATAAATTTCCCATATCAGACAGAATAGACTTCATGTTAGCAAAAAGGCCCCAGAAGAAGCAGTCAGTACCTTGTAATTGCAGTTGCTTGTTAATGAAATCCTTCCTTCAAAGGAGTGATTTTAGAATTCTGCAATAGCCAATGAAAATTACATGCAAACATTATGGTCATTTGTTATCATTATAAATTGTGATAATGTCATGGCTGACTTACAAAGATGATGACCTGAAAGGCCATGACATTATGACATTACATTTTATCAATAATGAAAAATTGCTTCTTTTGCATGATTGTACCGGAGGTGAGCCAGGACCCTGGAAGGCTGCCGGCTCCTGCAGACCAGCCTCAGCTCTCGAGAGGAAAACAGACCAATAACGAAATACTTGGGGAAAATAAACCAATCAACCACCAGTAGCAAGACTAGAGATACAGATAAAGAATACAGAGTATATTTACCTCACAGTATTTAATTTGAATTTCTGAAGGCTTGGATGATCTATGATGTCTTGAAAACAACACGGAGGAGATTCACCCAATACCAGGAGCTTACAAAAGGCTCTTTCTAGTAGTTAGTTGGCACGCTGAAAGCCTTGGGGACCAATGAAGTCCTTAAAGAGGAGCTCAGTGTTTTCAATGGCATTAACTGACAATTCTGTTTTAGTTGTTTTCTAATCCAGCCTCTCCCTCCACTGCCTAGAGTGCCCCTCTACCACATAGCTCTGACAACCAGCTTTAAGCTGGATCTTAGTGGTACAGGGGACCCTGAACTGCCTGCCAGAGAGAGAGCTGGGATGAGCAGGATGTTCCTCAAGGAAAATGGCTCAGCTATTACCACTGGTACACGTGCTTTAATTTGATAGCTACTCCAAAAAGCTGGAGTACTGCAGGAGATGCAGTTCTGCCATGCACAGACACTTGATTTCTCCTAACCGTACTGAAAGCTCAGCTCTCAGGCACCTGACCCTGGGTGGGTATTTATACCTGAACAAATGGGTAAAGTTGAACCTCCAGTCTCATCTTTGCTGAGGCATGGCAGAGCTGAACACCCTGAAGAATTGCTGGAGATGTGGTGACCTTCGCTTCCTTGTCAGCACACTGTGAGGCCCAAACCCCTTATGGATACCCACGATCCCTTCTGCCTGCTTCCCCTGCACCATCTCCTACCTCCACTGCTGAAGCACAATAAATATCTGTGCAGCAAGAGAACAGAGTCCCTCTGCTCAGATACACCTGGTATCGACACACACTGCAAGGGGGAGAGCATTTTACAGCCTCAGCACAGCCATGTGCTCTTTTCCAGGACCAGGGAACAAATTAGTGACTCTCACAGACCCACTAAACTGCTAAAATCCTGTGTGCAACTGGCTTCTGCACTCCTGCCTGCTGCTGCTTCACTGTAAGAGCACTAAGTCCATAGCAGGATCTCCCACCAGCTCCCCCACGTCCCACTATCGCCACCCCAGGCAAAGCCCCGAGCAAACAGATGGGCTTTGCTCTGTGCCGGGTGCTCCCACTACAAGCAACAACCTGGGTTTAGATCCAACCCTAAATTTCTCAAGCTCCTGGAGACAGTGGGGGGCACATTTAACAAGCAGAGCCTGCCCTGCAGCTTCTCCTCTGCGGCTGCTGGTGGGACAGGGCTGTGCTTCTCTGCAAAGGTGGTGCATTAATATTGCAGAGATGCCTGTGTGTAAAAATGTGTGCTCAATGTAATTGTTTTTACAACATCAGCCAAAACACTGTTGTGTATTTGTAGCAATATTTATGAGGACAGTTTTAGGGTGAATATGAAAAGAAATGCCCATAGGGGTTCTCTTACATACTACAATACGTGGAAAAAGGAAAGTTGATCATTTTACTTGCTGGTGTGTCAAGGCTGTAATGTTTCCAGCAGGTCTATGCAAGGATAGTTTCCCAGTAAATCAACACATAGCTTTTTGTTTTTTGTACAGCCTAAAAAATATAATTAAAAAAAGTTGGAAACACTATGATACCTTGTCTGTTCTCAGCTGCACTTATTCTCTCAGATGGCACTAGAGAGGCAAATACGCATACACCACAGGCTGAAATTCCTAAAATAAAGACTAGAGGATATCTAAAATCTTGACATTCAGGGTGCAAAGTACATTTTGTTTTATCTTTTATCCAGGTATTTTACGGCAGGAATGTAAAAGACCTATTTCTTTGATGCCATTGCCTCTCAGTAATAGCTCCTGTATCTGTTTTCTTGCTACCACCGTTTTGAGTGATTTTTGTGGAAATTAAAAGTAGTAGCAACTGATACCTGAAAATTACAGAAATTGCCTTAATTCTAGCAGAAAGGATGGCAGTAGCAGCAGTGCAAGACAGCTGCTTGCCTGCACACGGGGCAGAAGCAGAGAAAGGCTTGACCAGTTTTCACCTAAGAGGTTCACTTTTTGTGTGCATATGGGCTTCTGCTGGTGGTGTGAAATCCCAGGGCACCAGCCAAGACGTATTGCTTAATGTTCTCTGCTTTTCAAAGGTTCAGTAAGCAAAAGGGGTTATCCTGAGCAAGCTGCTATGACCATGACAGGAGCAAAACACCTCTGTGTATAAATTTGAAACCTTTAACCTCCTAACTGTCAAATTTCAATATTTCTGGTCACAGTGTTAAATGCACCCTAGCATTTTTATTGAAAGAGTTTTCAGTGTATCCGGATGGAAAAATCAAAGTTTCCTTTTATATTTACACACTGTTAGTAAGTTGTTAAAAGAAGAATAAAACAAGGTGACTGCCAGCAATATTTTGTATTATTGTAAGCCTTACAGCTTCAGCATAATAAAATAGCATCCCTATTTTCTTTGTAACCTGTGACGTACACTCTAAATGAATTATTGTTATTGCTGCTCTACTATACACTACATCTTACTAATGATAAACAGACTGCACTGTGGTGAGGCTGCAGTCCAAACTAGACAGAGAGGAATACAGGAAAAGATACGATGGGATGAAATGTCCCTTATATATATAAAAAATACTTCAATGAAATGCAGTTTCTAAGTCCTTCAAATATCAGTGCTCATTTTACCCATCTACTTTTAGTTGGTATTTTTTGCCTTTGCATATACAAAGGTCATGCTCACCACTGATGGTCACAGAGATATTACAGTGTCCTACCCAGAGATGCCCTTACATTTTGGTATCTTTTCCTGCTCTGTCTGTTTTTGTGGATGAATCCTCTATCATTCCATCACAAAGACCTTTATGACAGCAGACGGGAGAAAGAAATAATGGCTTCAGAAAGCCATTTTCCCTTCAAACAGTAAGTAAATATTATCAGAGATATGTGTGACAGTGATGGAGAAACCTGACATGGAGACATCCCTTCCAGGGGAATCACTTGGCTCCTACTCCCTTCAGTGCAGCCACCACCAGCAGCTTCAGCAGGGAGCATTGAGGATGACATTTATGAAGCCTCTGCAAGGTAAAACCTTCTGAAATGTCACCACTGGCAGCAGTTCTGGCGGCAGGGGCTGCTCCCCAGGAGCCCCTCAGGGCAGCCCAGCCAGCTCCCGGCGCGGTTCCCAGGGCAGCCACGGAACGCTGAGCTGCCCTCGCAGGGCTGCCTGTCCTGTGCTCCTAAGCCGTGTGTGAGTCAGGATTGAACATTTATCGTTAAGCCCTGCTGCCAAGAAGAACATTTATTTTGGGGCAATGAGAGGATTACAACCCAGCTTCTGATCTGCCACGATCCTGTTTTACACTGGGGCGGCTGCTGGCTTGAGTTAAGTTACTGTGCTTTATGTAGTAGATGTAATCAGAACAAGGCTTTAAGCACCTATTTCTTCCACAGAAGTGTCTCTGGCTCACAAGGACAACAGGATGGCAGTACCAGCATCTCTCTCAGGATTGGAGAGCACAGACCTGTTACTAAATGGCCTAGATTTTTCAGAGATGAAAGCAACAGGACTCAGCACTTTTGGAGGGGAACATTTTCTTGGGTTGACAACACAGATATTTTGTGGGTGGTGGATGCAGAGAGAGCCCTGAGTGCCACAGTGATTTGCTGGGCTTCTTACACAGCTCTGGGCACATGTTTCTCCTCCCGTCCTAACTAAACCATCATGGGCATTTCTGTCTGCCAGCTGTAAGAGGATCACCTGCATGCTCTGCGCCTCTAAAGCTTGGTCCTCTCCTCAGATCTGCATGGATACAACACTGGCAGGTGCAGTCAGGGTCTGCCTGCAGCTTCACTTCAAAACTAATTCCCAGGAGTCAGACTTCTAAGTAAAAGGGCAGCAGAGGACAGAAAAGCAGCCAACTCTCCTCTGTGAAATGTAGAAGATGTTACTTGGAGAGGGTGAGGAGAGCTCCCTTCCTCCTTGGGTGGGTGCAGCAGGGCTCTATCACCTCCATCTACTCTTCCCTGTGTCCCCTGGGATACTGTGCTCCTCCCTGAGCCACATTAATCTGAGCTGGGGGAGGCTCTAAGTGCAGCAGGGTGTATTTACTGGCGAGCAGTTTTAGCTGTGCACATTTCTCAAGGCTGTCTCATGTCTCTGGAAGCTCAGCTCTGGCTGGGGGCCACGGCACGGGAGGTCAGTGATGCTCAGGACAGCCTTGAGCATGGGAATCACTCACACTGAACAGCTTTACAGGAGCCCTGCAAGGGCACAGCCAAGCCGTCCTGCCCGTATGGACACATAGTCCCCACCTGCTTCTCTGGGGGCAGGTGTTTTTGATTTATTTCAAGGAGGCACATCACTGACAGCTGGGGAAAGGTGTCTCACTGCCCTTTGACCTGTGACTCCGCTTGAAGAAAATGGGATGTCAAAATGCTCCTGCTCTGAAGATGAAGTCAGCAGCAGCTACTGGCATCAAGATGTTTAGATTCACTTGTTAAAATAGAGATGATTTCCATAGCATTGATAGGAAAAGGCAAAAATGTGGCAATTGCATCTACATTCACCCCATTTTACATGGAGTTATCAACAGCTCAGGTAGCTCCTGCCTGCTGGAGTGGGACCTACTGCTTCACTTCCCTGCCAGTCTCTGGCAGTGCCCACAGTTTTGTCAGGAAATATGTGTAGCCTTTTTGGATTTCATACAGTCAAAATGTCACTACAACCCGAAAATCAAAAATTCTGCCATTCTGATCAGAAAAGAAAGGATGGCGAGTTATGGTCTCAGTCTCATAAAATACAGAGAGGTCTCAGATGAAAAAAAAAAGTAGTACAAAGAAAAGGTGTTTCTGTCCACATGATGCACAAGGACCATATAGTCCTAACAATCCTTTGAAACACCCTATTCAGAAAGGTATTTGGAGTTTCTATCACATTTAGGAACTTCCTTAAAACATTCCTGGATTTATCTGAAATCCATTGCTAATTGTGATTGGTTTAGTCTGGTGAAATGCAGGAACCAGAGCATGCAGAAAGTCCTTGGTTTAGCAACACTTCCTAAATGTATTGTGACAATGAAAAATAAACTTCATAAATGGTTGCCCAGTACCTATTTATTTACTATGAGTTATAATGAAATCCAGGCCTTTCAGTCCTAAAAGAGTCTTCACCATGAAACACACCCACTACAGGCAGCACTGCAAAGAGGTACGAGCGTTTCCCAGGCAGGAAAATGTGGTGAGGGCACCTGCTGGGAGGGAAGCCACTTGACGTCTGTCCCACACTTTGCCACGATGCATGGGCTGACATTGGGAAGGTCACTGAAGCTCTGTGTCCTTTGCTCACTGTCTGGAAGCAGCAGCATGGAGTGGTTTCACCGAGCACTACAGCATCACAGGGGAAGTGGGGCTGTTCGCAGCTCCTCACTTTGTACTTTGCTAGGGACATGACTCCTGCTGCTGTTGCTCTTGTTTTCAAAACATACAATAATCTCAGTTTGGTCAAATAACAATCAAATACTATAATTTTAACCATGAAATCAATAGTCATGAAAATGGCCCCAGCTCATTATAGCTCTCTAGGGAAGTTTTCAAATAGATAAGGATAACGGCAGAACATTGAAGCTAGACTGGATCAAGCACTAATTGCAAAAAAGATGCAGGACAATTTTACATCTAAATGTAGGAATATTTCTCAGTCATGACTCTGAAATAACATTCCCTTTTTGCAAATATTTGGGTGGATTCTTGTGCGTTTCCTAAGCTATTCCTTAATTTTTAAACAGGATCCTCAGTTTCAGCTCATATGATTGCTTGGTGTTCATTTGCTTGTCGTGGCTAACAACTTCATTGTACAGTGGGAGGCAAGGAACAAAACCATGTTTATGTTGTGTAACCAGCACAAGCACAGCTAAGCCAAATCCCCATAGCCAGTGGGCATTGGGCCAAAGCCATAACCAATAAAAGAATAGTTGGAGCAAGCAACCCAAGGACAAGCTGTGGCTGAAATTTATATAAACCATTAAGAAAACACTCAGAAATAACCACTTCCATTCTGTGCATTTACAAAGATGCTGAGCAGCTCACAATTTCTACAGCAAAGAAACACTATATTATAGAACGTTGCATGTTCTATAACATTAAGCCACCTGAACTTTGAAGAGGAAGGGTGCCTGGCTTTGCAGTGGCCTTGTGATTGCTGGGAATTCCTTCAGCATCCCCTTAAATCGCTGGCATTTGGCTCATTTGTGCCGCTTCTATTCAATTGTTGACTATGTGATTGAATTTACCATTTAGAGCCATTACCGTGTGTCATGAACTTTCTCAATATGAAATGCGAGAATCTTCTCTTAAATACACGGCTGCTGAGAGGGAGGTGTCGTGGGGGCAGGTCCCACAGGACCCAGGGAGGGGAAGGAGGTGGAGAGATATGAGAAGCTCTCCTGGCATCACTTCCTTTTCTTCCTCCTCCCACCTCACTGTGGCCTTCCCTTTCCTGTGTCCCACTTTTTGTCATTCCCCTCCTGTCCATAGAAGGAGCCTTGTGGCATCCACTGTGAAGAAAGGGACCTACAGAGATGCGTGTGTAGTTTTCCATACAAGGATGGATAAAAGGCGTGTTTATCACCAGCCAGAGTTTTCTGGCTTGAAGCTGAAACATGGAAAAATTAAGAATATTATTTCTCTCCTTCCATGACCTGTTTCCCTGCTCTGTAGCAGCATTAGCAATAGCCAACAAGTAAATCATATCTGCAGAGGAAATTTCTGGGCTTGATTAATGCTGTTTGTCAGTTCAGCTGGGCAGAGCGGGGCTGGGTGGCAGCAAGTCTCCGAGCACAATCCTTCAGGCGAGGCTGAAAGGGCTGTAAACAAGCTATGAAAGTTTAATGACATTCAAATATCTGAATGACTCTTCAAATGGTATAGCGGTTAGGAATTGTCCTGTACGGCTTTTCTAAAGAATTCACAGGGTTAATGACTAAAGAATGGAGTTCTGGTAATCAATATAGTCCTCTGGCTCTATTGATTGGAATTGCCTGCTTATTTTGCAGCTAAGATTTTTTAGCCCATTCAGAACAAAGACACCCTAGGGGACTGTTAAGTAAATAGGCATTTAAGACTTTTTCGTTGCTAAGAAAGTAGTTAATTATTATTAGTGCTTAAAAGTCTCAGTTTAGACAGAACATCCCCATGAACATCATAATTTTGCTAGTTTTCTGTATGTTTTATGCAAATGCATGTGTATTGGCAGCTGTTTAGAAGCATGCACCTATTGGGCTGGACAAGGTGCTAAGGGAAGCTTCAAACCAGGAAGGGCTGAAGGCACTGAGTAGCTTTGCAGGGACCTTTACACAGAAAAGGATCAGGTCCCCAGACAGTTTCAGTGTTTGTAGGGTGAGAACTGCCAAAAAACATGAATATGCCAGGGAATCCTTGTTGATCTTTTGCTGAAAGATTGCATTCACAGAGGCTGAGGAAGATGAGTGCCTCAAAAGGAGCTGGGCTTTACATGTACAGTGTTCTTCCAAAGAGAAAGTACTTCACAAAATAAGAAACTTTCTACTTTGTCATACATGTAAAGATGTTCTGCTGATGTCACTGTTTTTGCAGACCAAAGGTGCAGAGGATCATCAAATCACCTAAGGCAGCTGCCAGTACAGAGGACACTGTGGCAGAGCAGGGAAAAACACAAGTGAATGCTCCTTACTTGGCCTCAGCCTCTAAAAGCAGCTGGGAGCTGAGTGCATTCCCTTTGGCAGATTTCAGAGGGCAGGGGAAACTCAAGTTACACATCTTTAATGAAGGGTGGGAGCTGTACAGTCAAACTGAGCCTGCCCTGGCTTGCAGTGCTGCCCTGGCCCTGCACTCCAGCTGAGATGTTTCCTGTAGAACCAGCTGCAAATTTAGCCCCACACTTGGCCCTCAGACCAACCAAAGCTAACGGCTCCTGCACATCTCCAATATTTTCACAGCAGAGCTGCAATCATTATTACTAACATTCTTTCCTTACAGCCACACAAAGCTTAACTCTTTTTTTGCTTTTTTGTAATTTTAAATCAGAAGCTGCTCCTTGCTGACAGAGGAAGGAGAGCAGAATGGTGCTTCCCCCCCTGAAGGGCAGATAATGGTGAAAATGCTTTGCATTTTGATGCCACTCTAGTTTGCCCTTTGCTTGTTCAACCATTTTTGCTTGTTCCACTTAAAGCTGTGAACCCAGAAGATCAGAGAAAAGACATCCATTTGGTACTCAAGCATAGCTGATCTTTTTCATCCCCCTTAAAAATTAATTATCATAGCTGCTTGCTCATATGGGCATTTGATAAAAACACAGATCATGCACCAGTCAACAAGCGCTTATGCACCAGCTGAGACATTAAGAAAACATTACATTTCGTATATGATCCAATTAACAGCTTTTCCCCCTGACAATGATTTCCTACATACTTAGGCTATTATATACAATTTGGTAATATGTGGAAGTATTCATCACGCTTGCATTCCCTGACACTAATCCTGTTTGTAGATTCTCCTCGCTTTCCCCTTCCTAGAATTTAGAGTGGAGATTCCTGACTGTAGCCTGTGCAGAGCAATGGCTGGATTTTAGCCATAAGTGATGTCACAAATCCATAAAGTGATAGATAGAGGTAGAAGGGCAGCTCTGTTCATAGTTTTACACACATTTAATTTTGTTTCTACCTTGTCCAGCTCTACCCCCAGTACCTTTTTAAGTGTGACTCTCCAGCCTTGGTGGACTGCTAACCAGCACTTGGAAACCTCCACTCCTTATCTTGTCTAGATTCTAATGGAGACACTGTCCCAAAGAGAAACCCTGAACCTGAATTTAAAATCTCAATGCAAATCTCCTGCTCTCAAAAGTCCTGGCAAGTGAATTTTGAAGGCTTAAATGCACCCAAAGAGCAGTCCCTCATTTTGGTTCCTATTGAGGTCTATCCTTCATCAGCATCAGGAACAACAGCAAGCAAAAGATTTGAATTAATTTTCTGGAAAAGGTTTACTTCAAAAGGAACATTTATGGCAGCTGTATGATGATACCCACGATGGGTGTAAGATCTGAAAATCATTGCAGGTCTAATACAGAGGAGCATTAGACAGATCAACGTTTTCCAGGATTTGAGGTAATTTGCAGCTGATCTCATATCAGCTTGCAGAGCCTCCTTTGCTATAGTTTTACTGAGCACCATAAGGTTGGAGGTGGACAAAATGGGAAGTAGAGGAAGTAATGGGTTTCTCAAGGGTTTCTGAACCTTAAGGGAGAATTGCCTTGGGAAGACAAATGGGAGGGAGCTATCCCTGAGTTTGTTTCCACTGTGGAGCATTCTTAAAAATTACAAATGAAAGTCACATAGCTCTTCATGTAACACAGTCTTTTACAGTGAGTAACACAGGTTCAGTCATACTATAATCTTTTGAGAAATTTTGTGGGGAAAATTACTGCATAATTTGGGATAAAGGAATTCTTAATGGCCTTTTGATGAAAAAAATAAAAAGTTCAGAAGAATTTCAGATTGAATAAGACACTGAATTTGACCCAAAAAGGTTTTAATTATTTTTTTAGAATTTTTCTGGATCATCAGTGAAGAAAAATAGTCTGATTTGTTATGCAGTGTAAAGACCTATTGTGCATTGCCAGGAATACGATTGTGAAGAAATAGCTGTAAACCAGTACACATTGATATCAAATGTGTAGCCATTAAGAAAGGAGAAAAAGGAAGGTCCAAAGCTAGGAAATTAATGCAATGTTGCCCAAGGGCTACATTCAAATATATTTATTTTTTGAATTTGTAGTTTTAACTTTGCTGAATCCATCTGTTATTTTCATATGTAAATGCTCCTCTCCTTCACTCTTTCTATTCTCTGGGTATATTTTCCTTCTTTCCTTCTCTTTTTCTCTTTTATTTTTTTGTTTTGTTTTGATGCTAACTTCTCAGTAACACATGAGAGCTGCCTGAAGTGTGGAGTCAGAGAACATTTTGGGTTGCCAGGTAAGGTGATGTTTATGCTGGCACCCTGTAAAAGTTGGGGTTTTACCTTTGCAGGCCACAGAGGAAACTGTCCTGTGAAGGCTTTACTCTGTCCTCACAGACTCCTTTTACTTCTAGATTTCTTCTGCATAATGGGAACAATGACATTGGTCCATCAAAAAGAAACCCTTCAACATCCCTTCCAAAAAAGTAATAATATTCATTAAGTAGAGGTAGCTGACATAAGGTGCTTTTTCTTTTTCGTTAGAAATGTCTCCAGTAGATATGCAAATTGTATCTTTATGGTGTGGTTATTTACCATGGGGTTTATGAATTACAGAGAACTCATACCTTAGTATTCAGAGTAATGCAACATATTTACTAGAAATCCACCTAAGCAATTACTTTTCTGATCTATTGCCAGATTCCTTTCATATCAGCTGCAGCAGCTTGCAAAAACCTAACAAATAGCATTTTACATAGGCTTGTAGTCTATATTCAGTTTTATCTGATTATTTTTAGCACAGTGATTTGAGAATCCAAATTACAGCTAAGAAAATGGAAAATTCATTTTCCAACAATGCCTTAAGCTTCACTAGCATTTTAGAGTAGAACATTTCTGTGATGGCCTTTGATTCAATCCAGGCTGAACGAAAGACATTTCATCACCACAGAATGCATTTCTTTATTTGCCTTGGATCTATGATTCTGTCAGTATTGAGAGAAAAGAAAAATCAATGCTGCACTATAAACCTCGGGCAGCCCCTGGCCAACGTGGTCAGCATGGTGTGAGCAAAGGAAATGGCAGGGGAAAAAAATTGACCGCTCAGCAATAGTGTGGCACAGTAACGGACAAAGCTCTGGGCTAATAACAGCTTGCAATTACACATGGAAAGCCAAAGCTTGTAGGGCATTCAGTACGAAGGGGATGTAATACAATTTATTGAACCACCGGTTAGAGTTCTGCAGCTTCTCAATAAAAAAAAAGGGCTGTGGACCTGTACTGCTTAAAAGACAGACTTATATGGTGCCAGCAGGGGAAGGAGACTTGAAGAAAGCAGAAAGCCCTTCCTTTTTATGTCTTGGATAGCGAGCAAGTGGGAGAATGCAGCCTATTTATGCTTTCTAAAAATACACCGGCGAGGCTTAAAGGGACAGCCCTGCTGCCAGTGCCCGCTGCCTCCACAGCTGCCTGCACACACACACCCCTCCCAGAGTGGCCAAACACATCTAGGCACTGCATTTTAATACCTTGTTCATACTGCACCTGTGCTGACAGCACGCTGTACATCCTGCCACTCTGAAAAAGGGGAAAAGCAGCATGACAAAAATCTTTACTCTGGTACGGTTATTTATCTGAGAGAAGCAAAGCGTTTTTGCTGGAGACCATAACATTAAAATACTCTAGTTAACTAGAAGGGGAAATCTTCAACTAAGAAGAGGAATCATTGACAAGCATGTTTTTGAACAGACAAAAATGAAAACTTTTGACTAAAAGCCTGTGTTTTATAGTGATCAAAGGAGGTGGAAATGCTTTTGGGTTGGTCTGCCTGCCGTAGTGAAGGTCAGCACTGCACACTGAGGCCAACTCCCTCCTGCCCACCCACAGTGCCCTTTACCAGGTGGGACAGCTGGGAACACTGTGGCCACAGGTGGGGCACAGCCTCAGTCCCGGCCACCTGCTCCACTGGGGTTTGTGCATCCTCCAAAAAGGAGCAGGGTCTGTTAGGGGTAAGTGGCTACAGAGGAGTCTTGGGGAAATCCATACTGACACATGGTGTGCAGGTTGCAATATTTGTGTTTTCAGGGATAAATTACGTCTTCAGATGGCAATGAAAGGTTTTGTCGCTCAACTGCATGAAAACAGGATGTGCCAAGTGTTGCCCAGTGTAGGCTGAAGCCCTGGTGCTGGCAGGGCTGGGCTCAGCAGAGAGCTTGCCTTGGAGAAACCTCTGCATGATACCAGACTTGGACCCCTTTCTGCCCATGTTTGCATAAATGCACATTTAGCAGATTATTTCTTAGCATCAGTTTGGGGCATTTGATATAACTGCTGCCAAACCAGCAGCAGGTTGCTCAAAGCCCTGATTTAGAGCTAGGATTCATCTTTCCCCCCAAGTTAGCACAATACAGCAGGAATTTTAATACCCAACATCAGCTCCTGCACTTCCTGCGGGACCCCAGTCTTTGCAGGGCACATGGCTCTTGCAATTGCCTGACCTCATTTGTAGGTATTGCTAAGAAACATTGTTTCTTAAATTTTTGGCAAATGTTGAATTCCTAAGTACTACAGTGATGTGGTGAAGTGTGCATGGAAAACATTTTGTGTTCTTAATTGAAGTCATGCTCTCCTCTCAATGCAGTACAGCTACAAGATTCCTCATCCTCAGTAACAAGTAACAGAGACAGATTTCCCTTTATTGTGACCAGAGGAACCAGACAAGGAGTACAGCTGTGGGGTACTATCCCAGCACGTATCTGGCCCAGAGATACTTTTGTTTAATCTGAAATGTAATTTCTAGAATCCCAGCCTAAATATTTCACCCTTTCATATTTCCACATCAGCCTCTCAGTGCAATTTATGGCTCCAATGGCTCCTCCAGGCTTCCCTGGCACAGGAGGCAGGTTGCTGCCTGCACATCACCTTCAACACCAAAACACCAGAATCACTGCACGAGAGGATACGGTGCATGTCTTGTGACAATTATGGCAGGGTCCCTGGTAACTATTCCCCGTGCAATAAAAACGGCCCTGCACCAGGCACTGCAGCCGCTCAGCAAATCCCTCTCCCGTTATTGTAATTAAGTCCTTCTACATGACACGGTGCAAGAGATAAGGGATTAGTGTTTGAGACGTGAGGAACTCGCCGGAGTGAGGTGGTGCGGGCGCGGGGCTGCGGTGCAGGAGCGGCATCCCCGGCACAGAGGGAGCCCCTCGTCTGTGCCTTCTCTTGGCAGTCACAGCCATGGGGGAGGAGGATGCGAGCGTTGACCATTCCCAATGTCACCTGCAGAGAGCCATTAGCCCGCTCAGCCCTCTATTCCTACATGCTGAATCAAATTAATCTAACAAAAACAGATGACCTGTGAGCTCAGCCTGCCTTACAGCAAAGTCAAACGGGAGCGAGGGGCAGCGGCAGTGAGCGGCAGGGAGGCACCGCGCTGTCCCCGCAGCCCCTCGCTGTGGCCTCCCGCCGCTCTCCCTCCGTCGCCGCTGTCACGTCCGCGCACCTCAGCCACCTCTCCCTTCGCAGCCGCACTAACCCTCTCTTGTCTACCTTGCTCTGGCTCTGTGCTACCCCCTCCATTACACACGTCCACACACACACACAGAGCTGCTGACCTAGAGGTGTTAGCCACTCCGCAGCTGCCGTTCTTCTCACATTAATCTATAGGAATCAATGGACATTTCATTAGAGTAATCAAGTGTGGATGCATCCCGCATTTATATCCCGCACCTCCCCCCTCCCCCCAGCTGCTTTCACAGGCTAATTGGTCCTACAGCAAAGACTATGTGGATATTTTTCCCTACAGATGAGTGTCAAGAGCAGTTTTTTACTGCTGGTTGAAATACCTATCAATAGAGAGGTAGTATAAAAGCCTTCACCCATCAGGCGGTGTTGCTGATGCTAATACATTATGCACTCTCCGTTCTCACACACTCAACTCTATCCTTTACACCTTTCCCCCATACTACTGAGTCATTTATGCTGACTTCCATAGGAGAATTAATCCATTGCATTTTCCTTAAAAAAAAAAAAAAAATGCAATTAATACTTCTCTATCAGTTCACAATACATTGAGGGAATTTCTCACATAATTATATTTCACCGGCAAGCTTTTTATTTTCAGTCAAATCTCTTCATCTTGCTTACTATGATATAATTTCACCAGGTATTTTGTGGCTTTTATGCACATTGGTACACAATGACCCCTCGTGAAAGGCACCAGCACTGTGTTCAGGCTTTGCTGCTCTCCCTTTCTGCTCAACTCTGCAAGGACAGCAGAGCTTTAGCAGGGCTTAGGGGGTGCTGAGAAAGGTCCCGAGGGTTGCTATCCCTAAAATGTGTATGTGACAGGAGGCTGGTGACCAAGTGGAGTCCTTACAGTTGGGGAACCAGGGGCTTCATTAAGATCATCTTTTCGAGGCCATGAGAAAATGCGATCATACTTGTTTGAACAAAAAGTTTGAAAGTGAAATTTTTCATCAGATCACAGACTTTTCATTCAAAAATAATTTGAAAAGCTTTTACAGGAAGGTGGACACCTAACAACATGCATTTAAAATGTACAAAAGCTTTGGAAACACCATTGTGGAGAAGGAAGCAGCGCAGGGAAGGCAGACAGTGGCTCAGGGTGCTGTGCCTGGGGCTAAGGTGCCTCTTGAGAAGGCTGCTGGGGCATGGTGGGTAAAGGCCCTGCACAGGCACCCTCCACGGCAGCAACCCTGCAGCAAAGATAAGGGTTATGTGGAAATCCATCACGCTGCACCATCACCCTACACAATGCTTGGCCTGGGGAGCCTCCAAGGAGGAGGGCAGGAACTCAGGGAGCGATAGGGATGGGAGTTTTGGCTTCCTATAAAGTTGCAACTAAACTTTTCTCGCTTGGTAACTGTATTTAATGATTAGAAAAATGAGCTGAATTAAAAAATCACTGACTTGCAATAAAGCTTATGGTTCTGGTATGTTATCTTTCATGTCAGACCTGAAAAAAACCCCATATGTTCTAAGTAGTAAAGCACTTGAGCACAAGAGTTTCAAGTAAAAGAAAATAAAAATCCTTTCTTCTTAATTTAATTTTTAGAACTATTAGCATAAATTACATGGGTTTAGCCTAGGTGAAAATATAGCCCCATTGGCTACTGGTGCTACAGTACATTGTTTGCAATATATTTGGATATTGCAGGGATTTGGAATTTCTTCTACCTTCCTGACTTTTCCAATAAGGCATGCAATTTTCAGTTCTGTTTAATGAATACTATATAGGTTTTTTAGGTTTTTTTAAACTAAACCCCACTTTTTGCTTATGGCCAAATTCATGAAACTGCAATGAAGAAAAATGAACCCGCTGAAGGGGATTGACCCCAAATGCTCAAGACCAGGTCTTTCAAGACTAACGAGAGAGTTTGCATTTGCTTTTTCTGCCAGATCTCTTTCCTGAGGGCACACTGCATAATGCAAAAAGAGCTATGTGAAGTTTGGTGCAGAGGATGAAAATAGCACTGTTCGACTGTTTTACAGAGATGAGGTTCTCTTCCCCTTCCCCCTCCACACATTTTTCACTGTAAGTGAAAATGAAACTTGTGCTTTTCAGAGGAAATGGCTGCTAAAGGTTAAAGGGTAAGTCTTCCTCGCTGCAAGCATACATTTTTGCAAGCTGAATCTTATCCATGTGGCTAGCAGCACTCACATTGAAATAACTGCAGAGGGCTTGGAAGAAGAGTAGGGAAATAGAGGGCAAGAGCATCAAAAGAACATCCCCAAATTGATTCATCTGCTCTTTTTTATTCCTTCATTTGAGTTCTGGCCACCTCCTTTTCCCTATTACACATTCCACTGTAGGTGGAGGGCATGTAGCTGTGCCCAGAAAGGGCAGTCGTTGTGCAAGGCAGCAAGAGCATTTCTCCAGGGCTGCCATGGGGCTTACCTGCAAGGGCAGGGAAATTTGGGGCCACAGCTAACTGAAGCCTTGACTCCTTGCCCTGCCATGCCAACCAACATATTGAGCATATTTGTGCAGCTGATGTACCAACATAGAAATGCAATGTCACGCATCACAAGTCACTGGGAAAATACGAGAGGAAGGAAGGAGGCAGCTGATGCCCACCCCAGCTTGCCTCTCTGCTTGCTTTTGTGGTGGGAATGCCCATCATTTGGCTCTTGGGTTTTTTCTGGTGCAGGAAGCCACAGCGAAACAGTATCTGAATGGTCCTCAAAGAAGTTTCTTGGATATTTAGATATATTCTGTTTAGTGCGATGCTCCTAGGAAATATTTGACCCCAAGCAAACACACTCATTAGTATCCATGTGGAATTCAGAATATTCCTGGTAACAGTCTGTTGTATTAAATACAAAATAGGATGAACAGAGGTCCAATCAAAAATACGCCTTCCAGCAGCATACAGTGTGCAGAACGCAAATGTGGGCAAGATTGAGTGTATTGACACAGAGCATAAATGGAGAGCAATAGAGCACAAATGTATATCCATAAAAATTACAACCGTTTAGCTTTAAATGAAGACATTTAAAGTTATTATAAGATAGCAAGTCCAGATTTGATGGAGTCAGCATTTTCTTCGTATTCCTTCTCTCCCACTTGTCCCTCAAAACCAAGCATTGAACCAAACATTGAACCAAACACCTGGGGGTTGGTGACAGGGTTTGGTGTGTTTGCCTAAAGAAAGCTGAAGTTTCAGTGAAGCAATATTTCAAAGAATGCAGAGTCAGATGGGTAGAAGGATGGCTGGGAAATGGTCACGGCCAGACTCAGTTTTCAGAAGGCTGCAGGTGCCAAGTCTCCTCTGGAGAAGTCCCTCAGCGACCCCAGGACAGCAGACTGCCCAGCGGCTGCAGCCACTCCTTGGGGCTGGGGAGCGGCTGGCCCTAGGCAGCCCCATGCCTTGAAATAGTGTACCACAAGTGAAACACCACAGGAGTGGTTGCTTCTGGTTTGAGGTTACTCTGACCCAGGAAAGACTATTAATTTCCTTCTAACAAAGCTAAAATGCCCCAAGCTTAAAAAGCTCCTTGTGCTTGTTCTGTAAAGCAGCCCTTATTGATATACTTTAAAACTGAAATGTATTCAAAAAGTTTGCACCAGGAGAATAAGAGAAACTAGAGTTTTTCTGAGTCTGGACTTCCTGATATCCAAATCAGTTAATGGACTACATTCAGCTTTCAATGGTCCCAGGTTCAGCTTTCACTGGCACTGCTGTACCTTTTTGCCTCTGACCGTGGTGGAGCTTGCTTTGATTTACCAGCCACTGACAGGTGAGAATGAACCTCAAGATACCTCAGCACTTCTCCACTGTGCTATGGACACAGGCACACACCCACTTTCTCTTCAGCCTGTAACACATGCTTTTAATTCGCTGTGTGAATTTTCATTGACCTTTACTCCTCAACTGTCACAGATGTGATTTCAAAGATTACTGAAACTGGATCTGCACAGATTTTAACTTCTTTATGAGATGCAAAGGGAAAACCCCACCTATTTTATCTTGCAGTAGGAATATCAATAATTTCAATTTTAACTGATCCCTTGAAGCCAAGAAATTCTTGAAAAAGTCCTAAAAGGCCTTCCTGAGCTCTTGTTTTGGAAGGGAACTTAGAAGATGGCACACCAGCTTTGGCCCTGCCTGTACTGATGGGTGTCAGAGCTATCAGTCACTAGAGCGACACCAAAGCATCCATATTTCATCTGAAATTTCCCGCCATAGCAAATCCCTGCCTTCTTTTTTGCACTGCACATTTGAGTTTCTTCAATGCTGCTTAGAACAGATCTAGCACAAATTCAGCCCTAGGCAGCACGCAGCCAGCAGGGTGACTGAAGCCTTCCCAGACTTCTTGCTGTCCTTTACTTGTTTCTGGTTGTTTACACTCAGTCTCTTTCTGCATATGTTCCTTGCTTCTGTGCAAGGTAAATTGAGTGGCCTATCTTACAACTGCCCAGATTCACTTTTGCGCTTTTTAAACAGAGTTTTCCTGCCTGATGCAGTCTGTGCTCACAGAAGTACCTTTTTTCAGAGCTCCTTTGCCACAGAGTGACTCTAAGGGGCAGTGTATATATTGCAACTGGGATAAACAAAAACGTCTCCAGGAGTATATACACTGCCAAGAAAAGTGTGAAGCTGCTGACAAAGTTTTCTCCTAGAGTATCAGAAAATACATATCAAGGGGTTTAAAAAAAAAACAACAAAAAACCAACTTCTGTAAAGAAGAAACTAATGCACTCTGAGAACTGTATTGAGATTTCCAGAAATCCCCCTTTTTCTCCTTTACCTGCACAGGCAGAAGAAGAGGCAGTCCAGGAAAAAGATATTCTAAAAAAAAAAAAAACCAACCCAGTTATGCCCAAAGGCCAGGGCTGTGCATTATTTATAATGTGTAAAAAGCCCAAGCGTTGGTTATCACTAGAACCTGTCTGGAGATGGGGATTAGACAGCATCATCATCCATGGCTTTATAAACTAACTGATGGTATTCCTTGCATTTTAATAGCTGAAGCTGATGTGTAACTGATCACAAATGTCTTCATTCTCTGCCCTATGAATCACCAGTACAGAGGAATTACAAAAAATACCACTATTTGGTAGTCACAGACAGCACAGTTATTAATGTAAAGATTTTCAACAAAGTATAAAAGTTTCTGTTAAGTCATATGCTACTCTTTACTTATAGAGGATGTATCATAATGCATTGTTTTTCTAAAACAAGTGCATAAAGCTCTTGCAGACCTTTTGTAACAGAATAATGTAGTTCTCAGTGAAACAGCGAAGCTGCTAAGGACCTGTATGGAGAGTAAGGGGGTCAGGCTGACAGCAGAGGACGGGAGCAGATAAAACTCCTTCCAGGAGAGGTTCTAGATGGGGCAGGGGAAGGGACTACATTAATCCCTGTCCCACTCACAGGCTCTGCTGGTCTTCAAAAGGTATTCTTGAGCTGAAGTGTTGGATCTGTTAAGAGGCTCTTCATAAAATGTCATGGAGCCAGTTTAGAGAAAATGGATCCACTTCCTTTCATCTGCCTGGAGGGTTTTGGCAGTTATTGGGGCTTGAGGGTTTACTAATGGCAAGAAGAAAGGCTCTAAAGTGGTAGAAGTGGGAAAGGAATCATGCTGATGCGTGCAGGCAGACTGTGCTAAGGTTTCCTTTCTGTGACCAAAATCTTGCAAAGGCCAGCCAGCGAAAATTAGCACAAAACCCAGAACATGCCACTATCTGCTTTCTTCGGTGTCACAGACAGCTTTAATCTTAAACCAAAAGCTTTTGCTACGATGAGCACCCACTGCGCAGAGCCCTCCCCTTTGCCCGGAGTGACAGAATGACCCCTTGGTATAACACCTTGGCCAAACTTTGTTTTGGCATTTCAAAGTACAAATGTTACCATATTTTTTTAAATGGGTCAGATTTTTAAGGTGGATCACCTCAAAAAAACCAAAAAAGTCTCCAGAGCTTGCACTGTGCTCATTGCTTATTACAAAGCAACTGCTTATTACAAAGTGTTGCTGGCAACAGTGATTTTAATACGCAGCAATAAAAGAGGAGGTGTGAGGACGATTGCACTCCAACTTGTAGATGGCTGCTTGGCCATAGAAGGCTGCAGGGAAAGGGTCCCATGAACTATTGGGGTCCCACAAATAGCCCCCCGGGCTATTTGGAGCTGGGGCTGAGCACAGCACTTTGCCAGGCAGGCCCCGAGTTCCAGCAGCTCGCTGGGCCACACACTATCGTCTCTATTTACAGAAGTTGGTGGACTTTCCTCCACAGCTAAAGAGGCTGACAGCCTCAGAGATTGGCTTTGAGTTTTTGGTTTGAACAAATCAATGAACTACAAGGAAAACTACAAAAACAACAACAAAAGAAATGGTTTCTGAATGTTACCTGAAAAAGCAGAGTTTCAAAAGAAAAATCTCTAGCAAAAAAGAAACCAGGAGCAAGACAAGGAAAGAAGTTCCTCCTACAGTACACAGATCAGTGCAAAACCATAAAACGCTCCGATAGCAAGTTGCCATTTATTGCATACTGGCATATATCTATTCTGAACAAAAAGACTCACTTGATGAGAGTCACTTTTAGGCTGTTTCAGTCCATCAATAGAACTGTCAAATAATTTCTAATGGAACTCAGAAAAACTACAGTTTTTAAAGTTGGTTTGTGACTCCCACTTGTGCTAGCCCCAGAGGAAGAGAATGTAATAAGCACTCACGAATGGAATGAGCACTTCCTGAGTGAAGTAAAATGTCACTAGATAGATGTAGATGGAATTTCAGTTTCAAATTCAGGCTGCAGAAAGGGCTGTGAAAGACAGGGCTGTAAATCAGGTGCTGATGAACTTGGTCCTCTCTTGGCACAGCCATGGGGAGGAAGGAGGTCAGCTCAGCACAGCACATTCAGCCCTGCCACCCTCCCACTTCCACCTCATGCCCAGGGCAGCTCCTCACCCTGCAGCTGACTGAGCCTGGCTCTTGGCTAAGCTTCCCTGTAGCAAAGTGTTTGGCTGGTACAAAGGATAATCCTGAATCATTTGTTCAGGGCTCACAATAACAGCAGGGTCATCAGTTTAGCATGTCTGATTGACACAGAGTATACAAATTTGAGCTGTGAAGAGTAAAGACTTTATTTATTTTACAATAATTAGGATGGTTATGATGCTATATAATCTAATGCTGGGTGCCTTTACAGGTTAGAACTTCCTACAGTCATATTATTTAAAAATGTAGTTTCATTTATGTTGAGAGATTAAGCCCGGCTTGCATGGAAAAAGAGATGCTTCAGGTTTATGAAGGGTTTTCTGTGCATTTTCACAAACTTAGTTGAATTTTTTATGTGTGTGTCAAAATGAAGTTATATACATCAAAGAGTGTGGTGAGTTTTCAAGTCTGAGGTCCAAATTCATTATTGGTGTAACTGCTGTAGAGGTAACCAATAATCTGACCCAGATTGTGGACTTTAGACAACGTTTATCATCCCTGAGGATTATGTAGAGTTTACTTATCAGGAGAAGAATCCAATCATCTTTCTCTGCCCCTTGTCTGAGGAGTGGACTTTGCAGCCACCTTTAGCAGTGGATACCTTGTCTGGGAAATGTCTCAGCGTGCTGTATAATAAATGGGACTTGCTAGAGCTGAGTGCTGGAAAGAAATTGTGCTGTCCTGCTTCTGTGTGTGGAGGCATATGTGAACAGGCTGTGTGTCACTGAGATTTGTAGATAACCAAAGCTCGAAACTCTATGGTTTATAGTTTACTGATGCGAGTTCCTGCTTTTCATTGATCTTCATTCACTAAATCTGGACATTTGACTACTAGAAAGAAGCAAGTAGCTTTTAACTCCATCTTTCACCTCTCTCCAATGCCTATGAAATGCATTGTTTTGTTTTAAGGAAGTGGTGAAACTGAAGGAGCACCCCTACTTTTAGCATCCCAAATATTTGGATAATTTAAAACCCAGGCTGAACTTGGGTTACATTTGTATTTTGGGTTTCCCTTTACATTTTATAGGGAAGTAATTGATCCATGTAAAGAGCTTCTATCTCATACTGAGAACAGGAGCAGTAGTGCCCCAACATTTTATGTGAACAACTCCTGGTTTTAATGTTCTATTATTGTTAACCTGAGCCATTGTGTGTCCCTCTTTCATTGCTTAGCTGCAGTTGTACTGAGCAGCCTTGAAAAACAGCTGAAGTACGAGGTGGTTATTGCTCAAAATACAACTGGATTTCATAACTGGACCCTTTGAGTTTAGGATTCATGCCAGTGCTCTCTATGGCTGTTAAATACCGTTCACCCCTAAGAAGCAGCCCACACTCACACAAAACATCCATGTGTTAGCTTGAATTGGTGCTTTTCAGGGTCCAAAGCAGGACTGATATTATTATTTCTAAACAAGAGAGAGGAGAAATAAAATATCTTCATTTAACTGCTAAGGAAAAATATACCTCTTTTTTTAAGGAGATGTAGACTTTCTCTCAAGTGTGCTGCATACATGTAGCTCCAGACATAAGGTGAAAACAGCTTGTTGTGTTTCTTTAAAGGACCTAGTCAATCTGCAAAGGCATTTTTCTCTTATGCCCTGATATTTTATGTACATTGCTCTATTTCTGGCTTAACAACTTTCCTGTTTAAATCACTGAAACACATCAGCTAAGCAAAACTGCATTTTGCAGACCAATGACTGAAGTGTTAACATATTGTGGTTTCAGAAAGCATAAAAGGACAGACTAGAGGAAAGGAAAGAATTTTCATTAAGGGATTAATTAGACAAAACAAGGCAATAAAAGGGACTCCAAAAGGCTCACTTGTCGGAGATTTCCATAATTGTGCTCTTTACAAATGAGTTTAATCACCCAAAGGAAGAACCAAGAGGCAGATGAGGAAGTGGTCAATAAGTAACAATAACTGACCACTGCATTACTGGGGTATCTCGCACACATCAGGCCCAATATCCGGATTGCTAAAGTAATGCAATAATGAATCCTGACCCATCTTTGGAGCACTGTGGTGAGTTCCTGAGAGCTTGTTCTATTCTGGGGAAAAACCAGTTCCGCTTAAATTTTTCCCTGTCATCTAAGGGCTGCTAACATACATATAGGAGGTATATTTTGGAGGTCAAATAAATCAATAAAAATCAAAATCAAAACAAATCAGAAATATGGTAAACAAACAGTCTAATGTGATTAACTGAGTTATTTTCCTTCTTTATCTTCTGTGCTTGGTCCTCAAAAGCATTAGTGGCATAAACAATAGAAGAAAATAAAATGAATATGTAAAGTATCTCATCTCTTCCCACATGCAATAAAATGAAAACAAATGTTCTCACTTCTACAAACTCTACCACATCAAATTAATAATGGAAAACATCACATCAAAGCACTCTTTGTGCTCAATAGCCTGTGGCACATTTGGACTCATCAATAGATGTTCAACAATATTACAACTTGTTTAAATCTTGGTAAAGTAGTGTTATGTACTATTGTTATTGACTTTCTTTTTCTAATTATCACCCAAAGGTGACAGATGATACAGCACTAATGATCAGACTGTTTAAGAGCTGAATCAGCTTAGAATCCCAACTCATTAAACCTCAGCAAGACTAAAAGATTCCTCAGACTTTAAGGCTAAAAGCTTCACTCTGCTGACAACATTTCGGTCAGTTATACGGGGGACACAATCAGGAGATTTAAGGTATTTTTCACTGAAAGCATCTTTGGAGTTTTTAAGGATTCTAGCACACGTAAGTGCCCAAATATTTAATGGTATATAAAATCCATATAGCTGTCATGATAAAGCAAATATTTGCAGAACCTCTTTTGTTATGCTAAACCTCCCCATGAATCTGTTTAAGCTAATAGTAAAACTGTTCTTGATTTTAATAGAAGCTGAAGTCAATAGGAGTTACAGAGCCATGGCACTTATCTGAGCCCATTTTTCCCAGTGTGGTCAAAAGCAGAGAACCCAGGACTATTTTTGTGATGTGTAACAGTTTACCTCCGTCTTGCACCAAATTCATTATTTTCTTGGCCAGTTTGGCAACAAAATGTGGCATTCTTCCACCTGTTTTAGAAAATCTGACAAAACAAATATATTCCTTTCTGTTGCTTCATTGGATATAGGTTAGGAATGATATTTCTGATGTTATCCTTGAGTATGAGAAGTGATGGCTGTCTCTAACAGCAAGAGCTGAATCAGATTTCTGAAGCAAAAAGTAAAGTTAATGAAGGGATTAAATTAAACTAAGGGATGGAGACACAGTAAACTCTCATCTTTTGTAACTGCATAAAACTGAAAAATAAGCTATAACACTCCCTGACTGCAATGTTTGATACTGGTGTTTAGTCTGAAGATGCTTGTCCAGAGCAAGTAAATCCTCACCTGGACAAGCTTCCATTTACTCAGCAGCGACCAGAACTAGAAGCACTGGCCTCCATACCTTGCACTAAAAGCCCAAACATTTTAGCTCAGTGTGCTCTCCCTCACTCAGAGCTCAGATGGCACATTTCCCAATGAGCTGTCTTACTTCTGCATGCAGAGCTACAGGAACTAACTTTTAAAATCAGGCAGTAATCACTCCAGTCTCTGTATCTAGTTTGTCCCATTCAACCCCGTGTTATAAATCAGAGTAGTAGTTACCCAATTTGCCAGGTCACATTCCTTACGAACAAAGTAAGGATTAAAAGTATTAAGTGCTATTACGAGGGCAGGATTAGCAACTGAAAGCTTCCCTATAAACTGCTATCTAATAATTTATGACAGTTTTGATGTTTCCTGGCAACTGAACTGATTAATAAGTCCATAGTCCATCTCTGATATTCTCTTTCCCCCTATCAAAAACTTTTGGACCTTGCAACATTTATTTTCACTTTCATAAAATTCACTGTATCAGAGAGTCAGTACAGGACTGACAGTGGTGCCCTACTTACAGCCCAGGATGGATTTTACCCCAGTTGGATGAAACCCACACATTAGAGTGCCACAGCAGTGAGGTGCAGAGAGAGTTCTCCTGCCTGGTGTGCACATAGAGTGAAAACACAAATATATATTTGGAAAGGCTCTTCCCACTTTAACTGCTTTTCTGCCATGAGCTTCCCCACTTGTACTCTGCAGATGTCTCGAGTCAAAAAATGATGGCTTGTTAATTTTTCTACTCCTTTTTAGGACTACCTAAGTGCTAATCTGGTTACAGACTCACCACTTCAAAGATGCTGTGCACCTTGATGAATGTTGTAAATCCCAAATTACACAGGATTTATTTTGGGAAATTGCTTTTTCCTTTTTTCCCACAAAGTTGATCGAGGCTAAACCTTTTGTTCATTTTGGGTCGGCTTAAGTCTAAGTCCAAATGATACATCTAGCTTTAGTTTTGATAAGGGCAAAATTAAACCCCAGGCTGGATCCTCCAAGTCCCTGCTATGCAGTCCCCAAAGGCTGCCTGGTACACAGATTTTGAACCTCTTGAGCAACCAGAGCTATTTACTTTGGAGTCACAAAATATAAGGACTAAAGATTTTTTTTTCAATATTGACATTCAATGGAAAGGTTACATATTTTTGACAGCCCTTCAAAACAGATTCCCAACGATTCCCCCATTTCTCCTTCTCTCTGTGTCTCATCCCTGAAGCCTCCAGCTGCAAGCACCATTCTTCTTTGCTGCCTGTCAACATGAGCAATTAATGGCTCCGAAGGGTTGCTTTGAATGACCTGTGTAGTCCCACCCACAGGAACTGGCTCCAAGATAGCAGTGCCAAGTAGTTTCATGGGAATCCATAGAGGAGCAATAGTTTTACCCAGAGGTCATAATGTTTTGGATAAAATTGTGAATCAGTTTTTAGCTGTGTGCTATGAGCTTCAGGCTACTTTTTAAATTCTCCCCCAAAGCTTACTGTTTTTTACATGAAGAGGCCATATGTCATAATAAACATCAGGCTTAGGAACAGCTCACACTCTAAATGTCAGGCTACAAAGCTACCTTTAAAGATTAAATCTCTGCCCTCTTCAAAAGGGAGGTTGAAGGGAGGGATGAAGAAATCCCAAATACAGAGAACCTTACAAATAAAGCAAAGTTTACTACTAACAAAACATATCTTGCAAAAACACACTTGGTGCTTTTCTGTTGGAGCTGCCCTCGATAAAATGTGGGTGTCATTTGAAAAGGACATCATTTCCAATGAATTCTGAAAGTGTCACACAGAGTATTGATCGATCGAGTCTTGCCGTCAGCGTGACCGGGGCCGGCAAAAAGCTATCCCTGTGATCCAATTTTCAGAGCTCACAGACACCTCCAGTCCCAGGCAAATGGCGTCAGCAAGTGGCAGGAGGGGTCTGGGGGAGGGGAGCTGGAGGGAAACGTGGAGGGGAGAGGCTTTGCGCTGTCTGCTTGTCTAAGCATTAAATGTTATTAGCCACAAGCATGGCACCCCCATTGTGTGGGGAGGCCACTGCATTTCTGGCTTTTGTGTCACCAGCAATGCCGAACCATTTGTACATCAAAAGTTGGTCCTTATCAGCAAGATATACCCCGATAAGATCACGTTTTTTATGATTACATCAGTGTTCAGGCAGTTTCCTGCTTTTGCCTACAAACACGCACGGCACGGTGCTGGGCAAGGGCAGCGCGAGCTCCTGAGCCATCGTTGGCCAAAACACAACCTGAGCATCCCTGAGCCATTAGGCTGGCTCTGACACAGGGGTGGCACTGCCCCCTGGCCCCCCAGCGTGTGCTGTGAGAAGCAGGATCACCCCACACAGAGCCAGCCTCAGGCTCTACAGCGATGCTTTGGGCCTGCTGCTTGCAGGGCTCAGGTACCAAACCCATCCATCTCACAGGAGAGGCGAATTATCGACGGCCTTTATGAAGCTGAGCAATCTCTAAAGGAAAGCGTTGTCTCAGCCTGAGCAAATCCTGGCTCGAATCTGAAAGTGCTGGGGACGCCCCCACCACTGCACAATTAGGGATGAATCTTGGTTTTGCTCGTGTTACACAGGGAGAAACATTGTGTGGGATCCTAGCACAACAAATCCTTTGCTGGACTTGCAGGCACCACACATGAGTAAAATAACAGGAAGGATAAAAACATGAAAAACAACAATAAAGGGAGAGCCACCAGGTATGAGAAATAGGATGATTTGTTATTTGTATGAAGCCAGTGTGGAAATGCAGCAGGTGAGGAAAGAAAGATTAAGTGGGATGAGTGAATTACACACATTTTCTTATTATACACCCGATTTCTGTTGTGGATTCATTGTTACTCAATATGTGAAATATTCGCTCCTGATGTATTGTTTCCTCTTTGTACTAAGTGACATAAAACCTCTTTCATTACTTTTGCAAGGAAATTACTTTCTTTCCTAAGAATTATTGATATATTAAAATAAAACTAGAAACTGAAATGTTCTATTAGTAATTTCTAGTGTTGAAAAGAATGTTATTTTTGAAAACAGAATGGAACTGTTTAAAAGAAACTGAATTTTACTGAATATATTGATAGCATTTAAACAGTAGCTTCAAAATGTAATCAGAAATTTAAAATAATCCAAGAAGCTTTCATTTTACTAAAAGAAAAAAAAAAGCGACTATTTACTCCCAGGGGTACTCTATTTAACAGGCTTATTTTCAAATTGGTGTCTAAATCTACAATTATTTCTGCTAAATCTGAGGAGCTCTCATGTCTGAGAGAGTACAGAAAAGAAAAACAAGACTCCCCAACTAATAATTAGAATAATTTTAACATTGAAATTTTTTGTTTGTTTCATAAAAATTAAATATTTTGTTTTAAAAAGCATTTATGGAACGGGAATTCTTGTAAGTCACCCAGAAAGCATATTCTAAGGTTTGCACTCCAAATTCACCACTCATAATTAAAAACAAGGACAGCAGATGCAGTGAAGACACATACTAAAGCCTGCTACAGGATAAACTGTGTTTGCACAGAGAGCGTAGCACCACTTCAAGCCACAAACAAATCAATCAAAGTCAACATCTATTTCCAAGTGATTTGAAAACAGAAAAAAAGTAACTAATTTAATGAATTTTTCATTAGAAGTCCTTCACTCTACCAGAGATGAACTAAAAAAATCTACAAAACAGTCATGCAGTGCTTGAGACGAAAGTCTCCTTACGTTAGAAACAGCTCCTACCACCCATCAGAAGTAGGTTAAACCCAGGAAATCTGAAAGACCCTGTTTAAACCTCTGCTTATTTTAGGCTGCCTGTGCAGGTGTGTGTATCTCCTAACAGCTGCACCTGAACTTTCAGGTGCCTGCTATTTTCCCTAGAAGAGCCTTCCCCCCCCCCCCCCGCCATGATTTATATCTTTGCTAAGACATTTAATTGCAGAGGTCTGAATTTCTATATATTTTCTCATAACTGGCTGCAGCTGAATTTTTTTTTTTCCATAAAGTCCAGGCAGGAATGCACATATTTGAAAAGAACCCCAAACTGATATCAGGGCTGAGCAATAGGCACAAAATCTTTCATGGTCCACTTCATCAAATACAAGTTTTTTGAATGAAATCTTAGCTGTTTCTCAATACAATATCCAAGTGTTCAGTGGCAGAGTATAGAATGAGCTCATGTAAAGTGAAGGACTCTGAAGTTCAGAGTTTGACTAAGGTATCACTAATTGCTGATGCATCTTCTGTTGCTCCAGATGAAAGGGATCAGTACTGAAGTGTCTGTGTGGACTGCGCTGGCGGTACCGAAGGGAGAGTGCTCATGTGGAAAATTCTGGCTTTTCTCATCACTGATGTGCATAGCCCAGAAGTATAAAATATATTTTCAATAAAATGTATCTGCCCTGGACACTAATATATGAATAGTGAAAAAGAACAATCCTACAATTTTATTCTGAAGATACCAAGTCAAAGTCCATTCATGGCTAAAGTTCCCATTGACTTCAGAGGGGTTCAATTATGGTCCAAATACTGCAAATGATTTCTTCAGAGGTTCACCTGGGCAGCCCAGTCTGCTGCAACAGCAGTGCTGGGCCATCCAACAGAGATGAAACAGATTTTCCCCCTTGATTTAAGATATTTTCTCATTTCCTACAGCAAGTGGGTATTTCACAGTGGATCACACAGCCTAAATCTGAAAACTAACAGGAAATTAGAGAGCAAACCTTCTTCCTTTCACCAGTGTAAACACTTTATTGTCTTTTATTTTAGCTCCTTTTTGCTACTTAAATTTTGATAGTTCTCTAGTAACCATAGCTATTGCATGGAGGTCTGGCTTTTGGACCCCAAATGCCAGGGTCTGCTGGGTGAGGCATCCAGGCAGCTTCCCGTAGACACTCCTGGAACAAATCAGAGCACGAGTGGAGCCAGCTAATCTGCCTGTAAACATAACCTGTGGCAGGGGATAGCCAAAGCACCTGGATTTTCACAATCTTTTCCCTTTTTTCTTTCTGGTGTTGGGATACTCCTAGTCTCTCCTCAAAAGCAAGGCTCTGTGATGAAAACTTTACCAGTCAATGCAGCCTAAGACGACAGTTAAGTCCAAACTCATGATAGTGATTTGCCAGAACTTCTTGTTTTTCACAGTGTAGGGAAGAAGACAAAATCCATTCACAGTCAGTTTCCACTGTGTGAAACAAGCCCATTTTGGGCCCAGCCTAACTCCCAGAACAGTATCTCTCTGACTTTCCTATCCAAAATCACTCCCTAGGCTCTTTCTTACACTCTGAGTGCCCAGTTTCAGGCTTGCAGAGACCTGGTCATGTTTGCCAATAGGAGTTTCACTGTAGACCTTAGCAGGTCTGAATGAAATTAAGATTCAGAAAATAGTCCAGGAAACTGAATTCTTGATTACTTGACTGGTATCACAAGAAATATGACTTCAGGGGAGCATTTAGAGAATATACTCAGTCCTACTTCACCAGATTAGAAATTTTTACTCTGTTATCGCCTGTGTACAGACCCCTGTTATTTTCCTGTCTCAATTCTACTTGTAAGAGAGCAGATTGTTGGCCAGAGTGAACAAAAGAAAAACCTTATAAAATAAATTCAAATTTCTTGGGTGCAGTTCCCTGAAGTCAGACTATGAACACCAAAGCATTCAACTCCAATATACATATTTAGTTGTCAACACTGTAAACTTCAGCTACCAAATGCAAGTCGAGGGACTGTGAGCCTTTAGTCTTCATCTGTGTACACTACATAAATCTGAATGCTATCGTGGAAAACTGCTGGCAAATGAAGGAAGCAATCTTGGACAGCACTGACTAACTCTGGGCAGCAATCCCCACCCTTGCAGCCTTGCCTCAGGCTGTGGTCAGTGTGGTCCAGACCCACCTTTGAGCAGAGAAATGGTGATGGTGACACATGGGTAGCAATGATGGTGTTACAGAGTCTTATTTGGTAAGAGAAGGAGCTGGCCCCAAATCTATTGCTTCTGAGGGCTATGAGAGAGAGAATCTCGGTTACAAGAGGTTAAAAAGGTCCATCTATCCTCAAAGAACAGAGTAAGCAGCAGATCATGGAGACTGAAAGAAATGGAAGTCCTGGAGGGGATGCTGTGGAAGGGAGGAAGCCTGAAGCTAGATTGCTTGTCTGGCTCTGCAGGAGCCATAGCACAGTGAAGATCATCTCTGCATTTGAAAAGTACCAACTGAAGTGCAGCCACCCACTGCACCTGAATGGGCAAGCAGAGACACACAGCAAGGCTTCTGCAAGTCCATCTGTTCCACCCACAAAATACTTTGCCTTTAAAAGAAAAGAAGGATGCCCCTCATGCCAGCTTTCCCTAAGCGTCTTTGGCACTGCTTTGTGGCCCTCTGCTTGTTTCATTAAGGAGAGAATGAAGGTGCGATGCTCTGAATAAGTATCTCTGCCCACATTATGTCAAATCCTTCATAGAAAGGGAAAAAATCCAACTGTGGGGTAGAAAACCCCTGCCCGTCTTCAATCAATCCTCACTACCACCAGGCATCTAGTCAATTTTTATTCAGTCTTCTGTAGCCTCGACTTCAATGAAGTGGCACAGCAGGGCCAGCGCCAGCAGCTGCTCGGCCCCGGCTGCCAGCGCCCTGGTGCTGCCGAGGAGGAAAGCCAGCCAAGCCCAGGGAGGGCTGTGCAGGGGACTCAGGAGTATTTCAATCCGTGCCCCAGCCCTTAATCATAAACTCAAGGTTCAAAGCCTTGCTGGACTGCTGGCCGCTGATCCCATCTCAAGGTGATAGTCACCTCTAGCCCTTCTGCAAACTGCAAACCTACTGTCCATCCATCTTAGAGCAGCTTGACACTGGCTTCTCTACCCATTTTACAGCCAGCGAACATTTCCTATTGATTTATTGATTTCTGTCTGCCTGTGGAAGGAGCTCAGAACAGACTCTATGTGCTCTTGCAGCCTCCTGAATAGATTTTTTTCTCCCTTTTTCCCTTTTTATCCAAGCTGTGTTAGCAGTCTGTGGTGAAGCAGGAATTAGACCATGCGGGAGCCCAATTTGCTACTGGCGAATATGCCAGGCTTTTCTTCCTCTCCCTACCCGGCATGCACACCTCTGCTCCCACTTTCTGCCTCCTGTCTCCTTTTCTTGCAGGAAAGCTGGCAGATCCCTGCCAATTCGAGCTGTTCATCTCAGCTAAAAACCTCTGCTGCTTCCCTTCAGATCTTTTCCCTATCATTAAGAGGTGTTTGATGTACATGTAAACACCACTTGTAATTGCAAATCCTTGATTTCTACTGGGTCAGAGAAATTTCTTCTTTTCTGAGTCAATCAAGAAAAGGGCACACTTCCCAACTGCGCATGCATCTGCCCGAGCGCCAACCTCTGCGTGTTTTAATAGACACATGTTTTATGAACTTCAAAGCCCGTGGGGGACAGGATGGCTCCAAAGATTTGAATCAGGGAAGGGGCATAGTGTGCTTTCCACCTCCTAGTTGCCAGTCCAAATGCAGCCCAGGTCAGCAGTGATTGAAAGTTATTCCTGGCTGACGGCGGATCAGAGCCCGACATGAAATTAGTAAGGCTGCAAGACAGCTCCCAGCGGGCAGATGTCCACGTCACAAAGAACAATCTGGCTTATCCTCCTCCACAGAGAGGCAAGCGCTGAGTGAGCGAGGGGCTGCTCTTTCTCCCCAGTCTTCAAGGTGGTGCCTTGAAGTTCTGTTTCAGCCATGATGGTGGCAAACTTTTGCTTCTGGTGGCCTCTCTCTTCCCCAGCTGGGAAGTGATGTCCCATGGGCTGCTTCACCCTGGCTCCAAGGCCAGCCTCGCTGGGCAGTGATGCTCTGGTTGAGCCCCTTGGCCCATACTTTAGGTGAGTTTGGGTTAATTTTCTCACTCTTTTCATCCTCCTCATCTTCCTCCCATCTCAGGCTGCTAGAGCAGCAGTGACACTCAGAGAGCAAACATAATGGCACGGCAGGGAAAAAAGGACAGTAGCAGGTATGGGACTGGTGTCTATAAATACAGTCTCACTTTTTACTGCAAAAGACTGACAAGAGGTTTGACTGCAGGCAACTTTTGTGGAAAAACACCTGTAAGTTATTTGATAGCTGCTTCTCGTCCTCCCCTCAGAGTGCACACACCTGAGCAGGAGAGACAAAATCAAACAGCCTACAGAGCTGGCAAGCAATGCAGCCTTGCTCTCCTTTCAGGAGATCACAACATCTTAAATCCATATCTCTGTGCTCACGTGTGCAAACCTCCCCTTTGCCACTCCCTGAGGGAATACATACAGGCAAATTCCCACTCAGACAAAAGGGGAGGAGGAGAAGCCCATTGGAAACCACTCCTCTCTGCCCTCAGAAGATCTGTGGGGGTTAATCAGGTTTCCAGGCTGTGGGGCTGACCCAGGCACAGGGTGAACCGTTACTGGCTGTGTTTGGGCTGAGCAACTCCAGTTTGTTTATATTCTCCTTATCCTCCTTTTACAACAGTCTTTAGCTTGGAGTCACAGGAATTTTTACTCCTTTATCTCCTTAGAGACTGGCCTGCTTTGTGGGAAAAATGCCTTTTGTGGCCCCTAACACCCAGAGCACCCAGGGGATGGGTGGACTCAGCACTGCTGAGGCCTCAAGTGAAATGCTTCCTCCACACCTCATCTCCACACAACACCCTTCACAGTTGCTTCAGTTTAGTGACCACCCATTAGCATTTGTTTTCTTGACTAGAATTTAATGAATCACAGAAATTGCTATATTATTCTCTAATATTATGAGCTGGTATAAAACATCATAGATGTACTTGGGAGATGGTGAGAGGTGTCTGCACTGAAGCTGTATGTGCTTTCCTTTCAAGAAGCTGGCATTGTGTGGAGGGAGCTTGTGTTTTCTCCAGGATAACTGTGCAATACTTAGTAAGGGACCTTATGGGCATGGGAATTAAAAAATACATGGTCATTTAAAAACTATCCCCCCTATTTGTGCTGCCTATTCTGATTTGTTGGAAATACAGTGCTGATGAGCTACTGGGGACTCTAAAGTGTAGATTTTTCAAGGCATAATTAAGCAAGTGTGAAAAGGGCAAGCTGCAGGTATGGTGAAAGGCTATGTGGGCAGCAGGCATCAGTGGCTGGAGCCTACTCTTGTTTAAACTGATGTATTTCCAGTGGTGTCGATGAAATGATGCAGATTTACAGCAGCACAGAATCTCAAGTCCACTCTCTGCCCCACACACAGGAGAAAATGTTTATAGTGTAACTAGAACAGGTCTTTTAAGAAACTGCATCTGCCCATTTTTACATTAAGTCTATCCATATGTAACTACATGCATTTCAATGGGTTGCTTCTGGTTTACACTGCAGGCATCGTGCATTTCCCTAGACCAGCATTAACTATTTATTGATCTTCCCAGTACCCCTGTGAGGAAGGCTATTATTCCCATCATATAGACAAACAAGGATTACGTTTTGGAGTGTGTCTGGATCTGGTGCACACATTTGGTCCTCTTTTGCCATCAATTACACTTCTTACAGCTCTTATTTCCCCACCCCCTCCCCTTCTCCCTCCCGTCGCTGCCATATGTGTGTAGGAGAATGGAGAGGAAAAACAGCACAAGCCATAGTTCAGGTCTAAATGTAAGGTAAGTCTCTCAAGATTATTTGACTTGATTTCTCTTTTTTTAAACAAACAAAAAAAGGCTCTCAAACCTCTTAAATGTATAGAAAGCTATTTCTAAGCCTTGCTGGTTTACTGATTGTTCTGCTGCTGTTTCAAACTGTGCGTGGAGATGGGGTGAATCTTTTGGGGCCTTGGAGAAATGGGCTGCACCTGCAGCAGGCAGCGAGCAGGAAGTGGGAGCTGGGGTGGGCAGCAGGGGCAGCAGGCTGTTCCAGGAAAAATGGGCTGATGTTGGTGAGTGTTTAGTGTGGAAAGGGAACATGAGATAGTGAGCAGGACATTAAGACACAAACCAAAGCACACAATGCAACATTATGTCTGCCCTGGTCTTCAGTGTACCTTGTATCAGATCTTAAATAACATATTTCAGTAGAAGGTGAAGAAATCTCTCAACAGCACAGTTCTTATTTCTGGATAGGTTCTAAGATGCCTGGATGTCCTGCTCTCACTGTGTACTTGCCATGTGCCAACCAAAAATACCAGCACTGCACTGCCAGTAAAAGGTTCAGAGTTTCAGACCACTAAACAGACTCAGCCAACAGCCCCAGGAGACCCCAGACCAAGAGCCTGCCCTTTTCCCTTGGCCACTAGGGTATGACTTGTCCCTGTGAAGCAACACACTGCACCCTGCTTCAGTGTTTCACCCACCCTGCCTCCCATGTGTGGGATTTCCCACTGTCTCCTTCCTTCCAGTTCCCCTCTTCCCCTGGAAGGAAGTGATGGAGCTGTGGTTCTTTGAGCTGCCAAACAGCAAACCCCAACTGAGCATCACAAACATGAGAGGTGCAGCAAAGACACCACCAGCCCTCTGTACTGGCTCAGGCACTCCAGAGTGGAGTGCAAGTTGACATATTGAATAAATACAATTGGCACATGATTTATCGATTACACCCCTTCTGAAGACAGGTCCTCTACTGAGATGAGATTCATAGTGCAGCGCATCACGTAAATGAGCCCTGAAGCATGTCCTTCACCATGTTTTCACCATTGGTGCTTTCACAAGGTGCCAACTTTTTGTAGGTTTTCTATGTGTGAGATCTAGCCATCAGTATGAGTCAATGCACCCTGTGGGAAGTGTTTCAGAGTTCAGCAAGAAGAATTTCAATCCTGCAGAAAATCCAGGTATTTCAGCACCAAGATTCGTGTCCACTTCATTGGGACTGTCTGACAGCTCAGGGTTCAGAGTTGAGCTCTATTTTGTGACAAGCTCTAGCAAATGTTACAACTTGCTTTGGTGGTGCTTCTTTACCCCAGGCTGGAAGATGCAGCACAAAAATTGTAGGAAAGCACTAAAAATAGAAGTTTGAAACTGCAGTACCAGCACATTTTAGGAATGAAAATATTTACTGGATAGGCAGAATTTTACCATTGTCACTTCGACAATACTTGTGCATTGGGATAAACTCCAGTTGCAAAGTATGTCAGTAAGATCCTTTTATGAATAAAGTGATTTGCTACATAGGCCTTTTGTCAAATGACTTCAGCTCATTTAATGAGTCACTCTGTTTTACCCAACTTGCTTTGGGAAGGCATTAGCTTGATTTGGTTTTGTTGCCAATGATATATCTTCTCTTCCTTTTAGTTTTGCTGATCTTTCTCCTATCACTCTTGTTCTGTCACCTGCAGTGCCTCTCTTTACCGCTCAGTTACACTCCCTGCAACCTATTTCATCCTGTTAGGTGGACAGCTACAATTGGTGATGTGGCCCAGACAGATTTTCTTGTTTCTGATAATAAATGGAGTGTTCAGTTGTGTAACTCTGACCTTGTGTATAATTTTCAAAGATAAGTTTTGGGGAAACAAATGGGTTAGTTGTTATAGAAATATCGTAAGACTTGACAGAAAATAACATGGCAGAAAATTATGACAGAAATAGCAGAAAGCCACTGTGAGGCTCTACAGTATCTAAATTATCTTTTTATATCCCAGGATTGATAGTCCTACAATTATTCTCTAAGTTTCAAAATTTCATTTCCCTTGGGTCTCCTACTGTTATTGTATTTTCTATTTTCCTGCAAGGACTCCACTTAAGTCTATATTCTTTTAATAATTAAAAAAAAACTTTCAAAATATTTAGTCTATTCCTTAAGCTATTTCCTAATAAAAATAAATATTTTGTATTACAAAATTTGTCAGTGTTTCCCAATCTTAAGAAACACACATGCTTTGTCCTGCTCTGTCCTACACAGCACTGACTGCACTGGTACATAACCATCCAATCCTACTGAGCATCTATTGCTGATTATTGAATGCCTATTGACACTTTGGGGTATTTGAGATATGGGGAGTAAAGTGGTTTGACCCCAGGAGCCTCCCTGACAGCCCTGTGCTTATTCTCCCCATGGCTACAGCCACAGTCTTTTTCTCTCTCCTTTCCTTCCCTTCCTGACTCCTTACATGCTGCTGGATTTTTTTTCTGGGACTTGCAGTAACCTGAAGGATGACTTAAGTTCTGTTGTGTAGCAGCGTGAATGTCATACAAATTGGACTTGTTTTACTGAGGAGCTCTGTGTGTAATAATTTTTTTTGTTGTGCTATGCAGTTTGTTCTCTGGGTGTAACTGTTGTCTTCAAAGACACATGGCACACCTGTAGGTCTGAAAAGGAGCTGTTTCCCCTGCCCATTTTGGGCATTGTGTCTGATTGGAGTGAGAATCAGCAATGCATTTTGCTGGTATGGCAGAGAGACCTGATATCCCTGACAACTTCATCAAGACAAGGGATGGGCGATTGCTCAGTACAGCCTTATTGAGAAGACAACTTTGCTCAGCTTTACCTGAAAAAACGAAAGCTCAGGATATGCCTAACAAGCAGCAAGTGTCTCTCCTGGCTTTCTCCCAGGGGACAAGATGACCCCAGGACACTTCTGGCAGATCTGCACAGGGAACTTGCCAGTGGCCCTTTAGAAATGATTGCTGAGCAAGGAGGCAGCACCTTTTCTGCTGACACCAAGGGCAGCAGCAAAGGGTGGGACAACAGCTGGAAGGAGGTAACCCTTCAGCAATGGGGCAGAGGCTCACCAGCATTTCCACTGCCATCTCCTGTCTTTTATATCACTGTCTGTCTGTCCTTGAAAAAGTTACACAGGGACATGTTACCAACAGAGCATCCTTGGGAGGTGAGGGAAGATTGTGTTACGCTGGAAAGTATTAACAGTTGCATCAATCACAAGCCTGGTCAAAGAAAATAGATGTCCTACTCACCCTTTATCCAGGCTGAATAGAAGATGCAATTAAATGGCTCTCATATAGTGGTAGCAGGAACAGCAAAAGCCATTATCCAAAGCCTGAGCAGAAGTGTGTGGGCTGAAGCACCATAGCCCTCAGCAGAAGAGGGACAGGCGGAAAAGTGAGCTGAGCCTGGCTTGGAAAGGCAGCAGGTGAGAGCAGGGGGAGCATGGGAAAAAGGGAGATATGGAGGCTCCAGGAATGAGCAGAGACAGTGCCCCTGTGTCCCAGGGTTGCTGGGCAGGTTGGTTTGGAAACCCTGACCTGAAAAATTGCCTCTATCTGTGTCAGAAGAACAAGTTTATTCCAAAGAAATAACCTTTTAATATAACTGATTTAACTTTTTGGGAGGGGGAAAAGCTCAGAAGAATATTGGGTAATTTGGACCCAAAAAGGTCTTATTAAGCTGATCCAACTGTGGATAAAATATTATCAAATGTGCTAGAGGGGTGGCATTCACCACATGTAAATAGTGCAATGGACAGGTCTGTACCCGACTGAATGGCCTAAATTGTCCTTAAGACACTAGAGAGAAATGGGCAGTTTTAGGGAAAGCTTCATCTCTTCCTGAAGAAGGTGTCTAAAACAGGTCAGATGAATTGGGTTTAGAACTGCCTGCTTCTCTCTATTGACATTCACAAGAGCCTAGACATCAAACTGAGATAGAGATATCCACACTATATATGTCTAAAGTTAGGTAAGATGAATCCCATCCAATAAGTCTCCGTGCCTCTACCTTCAGGCGACGAAAGGAATGTGAATAGTGATGGATGAGAGGAGCATTGAATTTCCTGCAAACATTCATCCACTGTTTCTGTGACTGGGCTTCAGCTGCATTCTCATGTATTTGTGCTTTCCATTAATGCTGCACGACAGTACAAATGCCAGTGGAAGGTGAGTTTCATGCTTGCACACACAAAACTTGTGGGAAGAAGATTGTCAATTTTGTCTCGCAGGCTTTTTGCACCAAAACTGATGGCCATATTTACATTCAGCCAGGCTATCTACACGAACTGCTCTGAACTTCTGACCTCTTTAGGCACAATGAAAGATAACAAAGATGAAGGCTGTATATTTTCTTTGACAGAATTATGAAGGCCAGGACATAAGTCATTTAAGCAGAAAGGATTGAACAGGCCACAGGGTGTATTGGCTGCTGCAGAGAGAAGAGCATTCAGAGCATTCTCATTCTGTCAGAGAGCCGGTGGATGCTGATGATGGAAACATAGCTATAATCTGCATAGGAACAGAAGCAAGATACTTTCTTGTTGGAGCTGGTGTGTGAGCCGGGGCCAAGTCACCCTCCTAATTCTTCCTGTCCTTTCTGAAAGATTTATTTCCCCATGCCTCTGCTGGAGAAATGGGCTCCGTATCCCAGGTCTCACCTTGTCCATGAATGTATCAGGAGCTGTCCCAGGGGTCAAATTCTTCTCCTGCTCACAATCCAGGGAAGCCCATAATCTTTAAGGGTCTCACAGAAACATTAATAAGAAGAAAAATATGGCCACCATTGTGTTATTCTGATTTAACTTTTATGGGTGACCAAAGTGTTCTTTTAGATGTATTTTAGGTATGCTTTCTATGAAGCAGAAAAATGTTTAGCCACTTCTCAGCTGCTAGTAACATTTCAAACCCTACCATCAACTACCTGTGCACAATGGATTTTCTTTAAATAACTCTTGGCAAATGCTTGACATCTGTTTTCTCTAATTAATTCTAGCAGTCATCATACTTCACTGCATATGTTGAAAGCTCTCAAGGATGATAAGAGCTACCTACAGCATTTCAATCATGGGAGCTTGTATTGCAAACACTACTCCATGAAAGCTTCAGGACAGTTCATTCTGAAATGTCAGTGAGAGAAAACCAAGATGAAACACCTGCTGAATGTGAAAATAATTACCACATAAGTTAGGGAGAAGTAATTCAGAATGCTGGCTTTTGATTTTCTTGCAATTATATTCTGGATTAAAAGGCGGCAATAACTAGGAATAAGGGGCCTAGACAAGTGCTCATTCCTGTGGAGCTGTGAAACAAAACAGTTCTTCCCTAAAATAATTTCAAGGCAAAAAGTAGTTAGTGATGGATGAGCACAAGGGAATTAGAGGGCAATAATTTCATTCCTATGTATTTAGAATAATATTATTCCTATGTGTTCCTGATCCCGCCCCCCACTGCCACCTCCCAAAATGCCCTATGGCCATCATACTCTGAGATGAGAAACTGCTCCAGAAAAACAAGTGTCAAAGAGTGTGCCTGTGTCAGTGCTGATCAGACCCATCCCTGCTCCCATTTCTGCACAGTGGATTTGGTTGTTGTCCCCTTATTTCCACCCACACGCCTGTCTGCCATTTGCCATTGTGCTCTTGCAGCCTGGAGGTTCCCAGTGACCTGGGATTGACAGCAAACTGCAGGCTCTGCCAGAGGCAACAATAATCACTCTAACTGACAAAACAACACAAAAATCAGCATTCATGAAAAGGTCTGATGCTGTTCTCTGAAGAGGAGTATACCCTTCAACATCACCTTTTTCTTGCCTCTAATCACCCCTCACGTTTTGTAAACAGAACAACAGAGACCACTTAGATAACGTGTTAATGAGTAAAAGAGCTCGCTGACATCCTTTTGGGAAAAAATGTCCAAGTGCTGCATAGCCCTTATTAACTACAAGTAATTGGAAATTCTCCTCACGCCTCATGCGTTGAACCACATCAGTCACCTGGCAGTGCCCCATGAGCCCCAGTTCCCCCAGACCCCCAGCATTCCCAGCAGCAGGGCTGGGGTGGGGCAGCGAGGGGCATCCTGAGCTCTGTGGGAGGGAAGCAGGGAGGAGGAACAAGGAGAAAAGTCCCACTTCCCCACTCTGCGCCAGCCCGTGGCACAGCGCTGCCTTGTTACCCAGGCGGGACTCTGAGGTGGCATTCGGTGCACTGCACAGCACAGCATTTACAGCTGCTGAGCTGCTGAGCAAAACGCTCCTCTGGCAGTCCCTAAGACCCTCATGCCTATGTTGGTGAGTCGTAACTCAGTGCTCTGCCAGTGGTGTACCACAGGCTCCGTGCTTTGCTTTGGGGTTTCTGATATTCTGTGGTTTATCTTAGCTACACCGAAGGCAGAGCTGGAAATCAGCACGAGGGAAAGGCACAAGTTGTTAATATTTGTTGTTTTTTTCCCCTCACAAAATGCTTCTAGTGCCCATTCCATGTTAACACATTCAAAAGTGTCTTCTCAATGTTAAGTGTCTGATAATAGCAACAAAACCCAGCAAAGATAACATGTTACAAGGATACACAGTAAATCAGACAATTTAATGAATTCATAACCTTTCATTTGATTTCCTTCCTGTGAGATAATTTTAGCCAGTGTCAATGGGATTTGTAGGAAGGGGGAATGAATAGTGATCCTACCTCAACCAATAAAACAAAATCCTAATTTTCTGTCTTTTATCTTTTCCCATTCTTTTGTGCGCCTCTTTGGCCTTGTCAAAACATATCGTTCAGTTAGAGACTAAAAATATTTTCCCATCGATTGGGGTTATTGATTTTTTTTAATCTGTACTTTGGCTTAGAGAGCTCGGGTGAAGGGTGAAAGTTCACCGGCTTAGTCCGCTGTTTTATCTGGACAGCAGAAGAATGTATTGGCAGCAGATTTGATTTACCTTGTTGGTCAGCTGTAGTCACTCCAAGCACTGCAGACAAGCAGCAAGCATATTTTGCTGTCTATTTTATTGTACACTGAACTTCTTGAAGGTCCAACCTCTCTATTGATTTATCTCTCAATTTCCAGTGGCCTATGTTTCCATTCTTATTAACATAAATGTATCAGAAATCAGATTCCCTCTCAAAGATATATTGATCATTTATGAGCTTTGAAAAAAGTCTGACATGTGATGCCATACATTTCAATCATTCAGTAAGGTCCACAAGACTGGTACATACTGAGTAATAAACAAATGGAGAGAAAAGCAGAAAAGAAGGGTGTGTATTATGGTGCTGTTGTAGAATATACATGCACACTTGGATATATCTGGTGTTAATATTAAATATATTTTTCATACTAAAAAAATTCATTATTGTGAACAAATATTTGTCTAAATGTTCAAGAAACCTGGTAGAATTGTTGCTAACCTATTTTGGCACAAATTTCAAAACTACTATCAGAAAATTATGATTTTATTTTGAAAAATAAATTATGCCATATAGTAAGAAATATTTATATTTTTTTCTATTCTTTCTGTAGGATGCATTGAACAGGTTAATCCTTTTTTTGACAAAACTTGCTTGCTTAAATCTTTCCATACAATACCTCTCACATAGGTAGATTGTATATAAATACATAAAGGGAAAAGTTCTTGTCCTAGGAAAGAATTTTTGGGAGATGTCCTTAGACAAGTTCTTGTACCTGCCCAGCATCTCTAAGTCACAGTGAGCCCTGCTCTTCCAGATCCTGGGGAGCCCTTGTAAGCAGACCTAGTGAGAAAACAAGGAGGTGGGAAGGAAAAACATTGGGGAATCATACTCCTCTGAAGAAAAGCTTTTCCTGTACTTGTAGAAAGTATGTCTGACTAAAACTATTAAACCACAGTTTTCAGGCAAGTCTGGCATGCTGCAACTGCAAAGACTAAGTGAGAACATTTAGCAGGCTCCCTGAATACTATCTGATGTATGAGTGCCGTAAATAAGAGCATATATTCAAATCTAATTTTAGTGATTTCTAGATTTTTTGGACAAATTCAAATTCATTAGGTATATAAAATATTCATAAGGTAACTCTAAAGAAGGTCTAAATTACTGCAATACCAGTTTGTCCTTGGAGGTCACTGAGTTTTGTGTTCCTTTCCAAACACTTGTTCTTAAAGGCAGAAACAATCCTTTGGCCAGCAGTCCTTTGGTCCAGGATTGACTTGACCACAACTACCTGAAGCACTTTCTACAGCTCTGAGTGCCCTTTCCCTGGCCATCCACATTGCCCCTCCAACAACCTGTGGATAGCATTGCTCACCTGTGGACAATGTTTCTGTAGATACCTACTGAATTGGAGGGTTTCATTCTCCATTTGAAGTGAATCTCTGTAATAAGTACGGAGTCAGAAGCCTTAGGACTTCTGGGCCAAATCCTTTAAGGGCCAAATGGTTTTTATTTTGCTATTTCTTCAATGGCAGCTTCCCTCTTTGAGTTTGCCAGGTGCTTTTAGCGTGCCTGCCAAATGAGGGACAGGGAAGAAAAAAGGAGGCTTCCCTTTGCTGTAGGCACCAAATATGTACAGGCTCAGGGTTAATTCACATGAAAGTTTATTTTGCTACAGCCTGTTCTGAGGGCAGGGAGAAGTGGGGAGGGGTATTTTCCTCTCCCCAGCCATTATGTTCTCAAAGGCAGTGAAGCAAAAGGAGCTTTCCAGGAAGGATTTGAATAAAGAGAGTACTGTGACCTTGTGGATGACAAGTAAATGCTCATGCAGTGAGCAATGTCAGTTCTCCATCTTCTTTGTGGCTGGATACATCCTGGAGGGCTCTCTCAGACAAAATGCATTTCCCATCACAAACCAGCTTCCTGCATTCTGGATGGTTTCTAGCTCTGGCAGCAAATGCTCCAAATCTGTGGTGTCAGTTTTATTTTAGGTTTTACTTTTGCTAGCAGTGCTGTGTTCTTGAATTTGACTTTGCTCCACATTCCAAACAAATATGCAGACTGCCTTTTCCTACTCTCTGTCTCCCCTTGGACTTCCAAGAGCAGAGGGATGCCTGAATATTGTCCTGTCATTCCCTGTGGACTTCTCTGGATGGCACATTGCACCACAGTTGAACCACAGACTGGACTTCCTTTTCTGCCACTTGCTGCCATGCCTTTCTATGTGCTTGCTTTCACACTGTTTTTTTTTCTGGGGGGTTGTGTTGCTGGTTTGTTTTCTGGTTTTTTTTTTGTGGGTTTTTTTTTTTCCTTGCATGCAAAGGAAACAGCTGGAAAAGGCATTTTTTCTAAGAGTAGAAGAATCGTATCAATATTGCATAATCTATCTCCATTTTCAGTAAGTCTTCATTAGATAGCCATACAGGGATCCCCAGGTGACATATAATAAAGCCCCTTTCCATGACAGAAACATACCCATTAACAAATTTTACATTTTCCTTTCTTCCGTTGCTCACCACAGAAGCAATTTCAGTAAGAGCCTGATTAAGTCTTTGCAGGACTGGAACATACGCTGTCAAAGGAAGTACTGCCAAGACTAAAGGAATGAGTTACTGGGCATTTTCTGGCCCTGAAAATTACTTTAAAAAAATTGAGTAACTAGACACAACGGACACTATTCTGTTTAGCAGTTGTGCCCCTAAATTTGAATCTCTTTGTTACCTAGAGTAGATAAGATACAGCAATGATTGTTCAAACATACTGTATCAGAGACCTTTGCACAGAGTACTGCCACTGCAAAAACAATCAGTACCTGCAAAAGCTGTTTGCTTTGCCTAGGAAACCACAGGAGCTGGACATGGAGGCTCACACCAGGCCAGACAATACGGCTGCCTGGTACCTCAGAAGATAGTGTATTCCATTATTGTACTATGTGATCCTAAATACTGTCATAAACTGCTAATATACTAATGTGTTCATAGTCTATTGATTGATACTGGGAATAGTATTCTGGGTTAGTCTAACTCATTTGTAATACTGCATATAAGCGGAATTTTTTGAAGCATGTGGTGTGTAGGAAAAGGGATTCCACACATGCTTTATCTTATCATTGCAGTATTAATGTTACAGTTGCTTTTACAGTGTACTAAAAATAATTTTATTTATAAATCTCCTTACTCTCTTCAAGCATTTGGGACACCATACAAAATTCCAGAAATAATTTAAAATGCATTAAAAATTATATTAAAGAGCCACAGCCTGAAAGTTTTAATAAAAACCTGATCAAGGGTGTCAAGGGGTGAGAGATGTTATTCATATAGGGTCAATAAAAATAAAACTGAATGCACAGTTAAAATGTTTTGAATATTTTTAAGACAAAGAGACAGAGATTGAGGGAGACCTGGAAAAGAAGAGGCATTTTGGGCTCCCCTGGTGAAATGCTTTGTCTGGAAGAGGGGCAGCAGGGAGAGCTGCAGGCTGCATCTGCTCAGGGCCTGGGGGTCCTCACTGTGGCCGTGGGAGGATGCAACTTGCACTGGGGGTGGTTCTTAGGGGCCCTAATTCTCCTCTTCCCACCCAGGCTGGTGCAAGGGCATGTGTGCTGCTTCCACAGGGCTGAGCTCGCTAAAGCCTGGTGCCACTGACCCTTGCCCTGGTCAGTGTCCTGCTGGCGGTCAGGGACAGCCTGGGACACACGGCAGGACAGAAGTCGGAGTGACAGCAGTGTGCCAGTGGAGGCTGTGGCTTGGGGAAGAGCTTGCATTCAGGCAGGGTTTATAGTGCTTCGGGCCTCAGAAGTGCAAGGATTGGTTTGTTGTTAGCATCAGGGGCAGCCTGAGGCTGGAGCAGGCCCTGTCCCAGGGAGCCTGAGGCTGGAGCAGGCCCTGTCCCAGGGAGCCTGAGGCTGGAGCAGGCCCAGTCCCTAGCCACCCTGAGGCTGGAGCAGGCGCTGTCCCAGGGAGCCTGAGGCTGGAGCAGGCCCTGTCCCAGGGAGCCTGAGGCTGGAGCAGGCCCTGTCCCAGGGAGCCTGAGGCTGGAGCAGGCCCTGCCCCAGGGAGCCTGAGGCTGGAGCAGGCCCTGCCCCACGGAACCGGGCAGGGCCAGAAGCAAAGCACGTGTTGGGCTCAGCACAACCTGCGAGTAGCAGAGAAAGCTGCTGAAAAGTGCCCTAAATGGAAACCACAGCCTCTGAGCCTCATGGCCCCAAGAGCACACGCTGCTGCTGGGCTTCCCAGCCAGGTCAGGATGGAGCCTGCAGAAACCACGCTTTTGGAAAGCTATGCCTTCCTGAGCATGGCTGCTGTAGTGAGATATTAGTAAACTAAACACCGTTTCTCTGGAGACATTAGATTGGACTTGATCTGACAGGTCTTTTCCAACATAAATGATTCTATGATCAGAAGGCAAAATCCATCGGGTTTTTGATTGCTTGAAGTTGCTTGCAGGGCTACCCACACCAAGTGCATTCTGCCTTACAGACAGCCCTCAGAGCCTGTGAGTGCCCCAGCCACATATCCAACACACATCCATATACCATGGTTTTGTGAAAGAAAATGTTCTTTCCACACAGTAAAGCATGAGCCAGTAAATGTGAGCAGTGGTCACAGTACACGGTATCAGCACTCACACTCAGATATTAAAGATACATATTCTTAATTTTTAGATTGAGGGTAGCTTTTACACACTCACTAAAATATACCACAGAAGGTGTAACTGGTTACACAAGAGCTGCAAATGTCTTTCCAGATCGCATTTGATAAGTGTAATTAGATACTGCTGGGTTTACCTTGTATTTTAGCGTCTAAGATAGTCTACAGTCAGTAGCATAAGAACAATGTTAAAAAGAAAAGATTTTTCCTAGGAGAATAGGCATGTGCAGCAGGGGTTTGCAGTGTTGTGTGCTGTCAGTCAAAATTTGCTAGCAATGTCATTGAAGGTCAGAGTCCCAATATCTCTGCAATCAAAGCTGACAATGACACATTCACTAGATAGATATAAGGAAGGCACTTTTCCCCTTACTGTCCTAGAGAAATAAGTGAAAAATTAAAACTTTTCTTTTATATATACTGCACACATTGTAACAAAGTAGGTTTGGATTTTCTTTGTTGAAAGAAAATAGCAATGGTGAAATGGAAAATGAAGAAATAGTACCTGTCATTTTAACCAGCTGTGGCACACTGTTTTCCAGTGTTTTCTAAAGGTTCACAGTTGTGGAATCAGACCAGTGGAAAAACAATAACAACTAGAGTTGCAGAAGGGAAGCTAAACTAACAGGGGCACTAACAGGCAGCAAAAGAGGCTTGAAAGAAAATAATGTAAGTTCTGATTTAATCAACTGATGCAAAACCAGAGATACTCTTTTATTTCTTCAGTTCACTCTGTCTGCATTTATGCTAAGGTTTTGGTTGGGAGCACAGCGCACTTTGGAAGCAAATTTGCAATCTTTGCCACTTACTATGTATTACTTCACCTCATTCAGCAGACAGAACTAAGCCAAAATGGTTTCTGGAGAAGTGCACAACCAGCTTGTGTCACTGATGGCCATTAAATTCATGGGACCAAACCTGAGCAAACCAGACAAAAATCCCCTGAAAGGCAAGGAGTGAGGGGGGCATGTCCTCAGCAGCAGACACAGATCTGTTCCCATTTTTCTGGATTTGATGGTTTCCATCTATGTGCCTTCACCCTTCAGGAGCTTCAGGGGCACTTGCTAATTTTGGATGAGGCCAAGAGAGGCTTTTTTCCACATCTTATATCCTGTTTTATGACATCCTTTCCCTAAATTCCTCCCAGAAATCTCAGCCCAGGCACTTAGTTGGAGCAATTATAAAGCCAGCTCATAATTTTAATTTTTTTTCCCAGTTACTATAATGATGACCTGCAGCACTTGGATTCAAATCCTACTGGCCAGAATTATAACATTCATTTCTCAAGGCAAAATAGGAACATTGTTGAATAAATAGTTGTATTAACACTAGAATACCTCCCACAACTGATTTAATAAAATTGAATTCCTGATAGAGGAGGGAAACATTCACAAGGAAGGAAGAAAATAGAGCAAATATCTTGCAGTGGTGAGTTTCACACATCCAGCCTGGGAGTTTGGCAACCAAACAGACTTTTGAAGAGCTAAATGGTAACATAAATCACTTGGCAATTTATTATGAAGTGATTATATATATTTCAGTAGATGTCACACAATATAACTGCATTAATTAAAATGGAATTAATATACGGCATCTTGCCATATCTAGCAATACATCAAAGGATAATTTGCAATATGAGTTCTGTCCTCACTGCAGGGCTCCCAGGGCACTCCCTATTTCAGAAACAGTTGTTTGCTTAAGTCTTTCTTGGTTTATTTTTCAGCTGCAGTTAATTTTGGAAGAGCCATTATGTTTTTTAAAAAAAGACAAAACCAATAAACACTGTGAGCAGTACACTAAAAAGCATTTTGATTTGTATTCACAAGGCTTCTACGACTGCAGTGGGGATTTAGTTTTGCAGCCAAGGTCATGTATTAGGAAGAAGTGCTACTTATGGGACACTGAATACTGCATCTAACTTGTTTTATTTCAAGTGAAAGTTGTCTCCTTCCACCAACAAAGTGGGTGGAGGTTGCAAGCACCTTCTAACTCTCAGTACTGTTAACAGTGAGAAGGAAGGAGTGCCCTAAAAAATAATGAGCTGTGTTGAAAGAATGTGAGAGTCTTAAAATGAATTCATAGGGCGAATTTTTTTGTGAGTTTTCTTATTTCTAATCCACTTAGGGTTGAAGTCCTTCAGTTCTCCATCTTCAAAAAAAGGGAAGGGACAGAGGAGAAAGAAGGATACATTAAATAATAAAACAATAAAATACCAAAAAAGAATTGTACCAATTATTCTGTTTGGATGAAACCTTGTGGCAGCACTGCTTGATCTGTGACAACAGGAAGGAACATGGAAGAAGTAACTTCTCATCATCAACAAAGAAGTTCATTAGAACAAGGAAAACAGTGTGATCCCCTAAGCTGCTTTATCTCTCTCCCTAATTCACTATGAAATTCTGCTAGAACTCTTCTTTGATGGTGTGAAGTTAAGCACTCTGTGCTTCACCTGCTGATAAGTAGTCAGGATCAACTTTAGAAATCACAGCAGTGTGAGCACTCTTCTTTCCAATGATGCCTGCTTTTATAAATACTATTTGCCTCATTGCCCTTAAACCTTCTGCCAGGCTTCCAGAACAGAATTCAATTCTTCAATGAATGCAGACATTTCTTTTTAGGAAAATGTGAGCTGCGTTCACATGCATCTGGTCTCTCAGTTTGGCTTTTAGCCTAGGCATGAATTTATTTGTAGATGATTTTAGAAATCAGTTCCACTGTCTGAACCTGATTTTCTTTACAGCAAAGACAACAAGCTCTCCTAAACGAAGAAACCTAATTAGGATGCCATGTAACTGCCATAATAATCAGCACAGCTTCTATGTACTTATAAAATGAATGTTTACATTGCTATATAGGATCTGCAGTGAGCAAGTGTGTGAAGAGTCTCCTGCTGTTCCTGGCACTGTAAAATTCACTTTGCAAAAGAGAGAGCTTCTCCCAAAGAATTTAAGGCTTCAGCAGGTGGCTTGTTCACTTTTTGTTAGGAGACCTAAAGCCTTTAAAGCCTGGCCTATACACAAAGACACGGAAAGTGTTGTTTGATACTGATTTAATTAAATTGGAGCAACTTTTGCATGAGAGTGTTCATACATTGGTTTAATTTGTGTTGATGAATTTACAAGCATGAACTAAATTTGCATAATCAGTCTTAGTCTGACATAAAAGAGAACAAGCACTAAAATTGCACCAGTTAGCTAAATGGATATAAATTAACCCTGATGCTCTCTCTGGGCAGAAGGAAGCCTCAGAAATACTATACAGCTGCAGAGAAAAGCATCCAACCAGAGCAATTCTATTTATTACTTAAGGATTAACAATATAAGATTAAAAAGATGCAAAACCAATTCAAAAGTATCCCAAATCTATTCTGCGTTGAAAATTACAGATTTGGAAAGGCACACTTTCAAATGCAGATTTTGGAGCTGCAAGTCAGCTCAGACAAAGCCTGTGGCAGAGTTCTTGAGGAGCTGGTAAAGACTGCGCTCCTCCACATGTTCCTGCTCCCTGCACACCTCGAGTTTATCCTGGCAGAGAGCTGGACCCAACCTGACCATCACCTCGGTGCCTCCCCAGGACAGAGGGATGCAAAGAGTGAGACCATTCTCTATCCTTGTCACAGCTGTGAAATAATTCATCCCAGATGTCATACAGCAACAGTGTCATGATCAGGTGTGTGCCCAAATATTTGAACTTTACCTTTAGTAGAGACTCATCCATGCCACTCAACTTTTATAGTAATTAAAAATCTGAATCAAATCATATTAATTTCACCAGCAAGTCCCAAAGGAACAGTATAAAGTAACAGCAGGACAAAAACTGAGGGAGGGACTGTTACAGTATTTAGACTGTAGGGAAAGATGTAAATTACAAATAATGAAGGAGAAGTACTGTAGAGATCTATAATCTCTGTATGAAGATCAACAACAGGCTTTTGAAATGCTAAAAAATGATACCCATGACAAGGCAATGTCACTGTGGGAGAGGAAAAATAGTGAGAAATAGTTTGTCAGAAAGGTAAGAAGCATTTGATCATCTGTCCAGCTGGGGCAGTGGTTATTTTTTTTATTATTGCAATTTGCAAAGCTCTGGATAGTGCTGGGCAATTGCTACAAAAAAGGAGTAGCTTGACAACACTTGTTCAAATTAAGAAAGAAGTGAGTTTTGGCTGCATCATGCATTTTATCTTGTGTGGTCAGCTGAACTGCTTATGGGATATTTTCTTTTTGTATTAAGGGAAATAATTTTTGATAATCACATGGATGCACTTGGTTTGAGTATTTGTATACCCATCTTGAACACTACTCACCCTCCCACCCCACCCTTCCCCTGAATATTTTCAGATATCTGATCAGAGATCAAGAAAGATATTCTATGTCAGAGCTGACCACATAGACACTGTTAATAAGTTACAAAACAATGGCTACTCAATGTTTAGTTAAAAAGATCAACTTGTAGACTAAAATAACTGACAACACATTTGTCAAAACAGGACTGTTCAGTGATAGCTGACAAACAGAAACAGAGCGAATAGTGGTATCCCATCATTTGCTACAAAGTTTGTGCCATCTAATTTCTCAAGCCAATTCAAACCAACCACTTCATATCAAATGTGTCTGATGGACAGACTCAGAGCTGAGGTAATGTGATTTGTTATCTGTCAAATACGCACATTTGCTGTGAACATTATGGATTTTAAATTTTTAAAAAAAAATTAATGTACTTCAAATGTATTCTATTAAGAATCTCTGGAACACTCTTCTTTATTCACAGAAAAAAATGAAGATTACATGTCAGTGGGGGCTGTTCACATGGTCTTTATAGTGCCTCAGTGTTCAGAAGGTGCAAAACTCCTGCTGAGGGCACCAGCTTGGCTCACTCGGTACATCAGCACCCTCCACTAGTCTAATGCCAACCCTTCAACAATCAATGCAAAAAATAAAGTGATTTATGTGCATGAGAAACTGCATTCAGACACTATTTATTTCATATAAGCCATCAAACTGTCATGTAAGCAATTGACTTCTATACTTTACTGATCTAGGTTGGCACATCCTGATCTCAGTCCTGAAACCTCTTGGTCCTCTTCAGTGATACTTAAGAAAAACGCACAAAATGCTAACACTGGATGAGTACCAGCTTCCTGTGGGCAAATGTCTTTCATCAATATTGCACAAGACACATGTTCATAGGTGGAATTCACAGCTGCCTGACATTTGTTCGTCTTTGTCTATAGATTCCCAAAGCAGGGAAATTGTTTAACCATAAGGGAAGGACAATCACTTCTTTCCATCCATGTGCTTTACATTTCATTTTCCATACCTGTTTACTTTTCCCTCTTTACATTCTTTCCCTTTCTGCTACAGTGTACTTTGGTGTGAGAAGGATCATCGCCTCCTTTTCAGGAGACACAATATAATATGCCACCAGCATCTTAGAGGAGTACCTGTGTCTGTGTATCACAATCATTTACTCCATGGGTTGGATGGATCCCTCATCTCTGATAGGTTTTCCTTTTCCTTCATCTATCTGTCACAATACCTTGGAAAACATTGCTATTCAGGCAGTCAGACTGAAGACATGAAGTTTATTTTACAATCGAACTTGCTTTTGCTGAATATTCTGAGCACTTTCTTCCATCTGAGAGAGTTCATGATCTCTGCTCCCTAACTGTTGACATTTACCTGCCCTTTCTTTCATTCCCAGCTCTCTTTCTGTCATTATGATTCTGATTCCAGAATGACCTATTACCATTTGTCTTTTATTCCTGCACACTTTAGGAATGACACCTTTTATGTTGGTATCTGTATACCTTTTACATTCCCCTCAAGCCCTACTCAGTCAGTTCTTTATGTGGAGTAGCAGCTCAGCAGTGCAGCTCCCTCTGCCTCCCCACACAGCCTCCTCAATAACCAAGGGCGTGCACTCCCCTGCTGCTTCCTGGGCCTGTCAAAGGACGGCATCAATCAGATGCCAATTTTGCAGTGGGTTGAGGTCAGGCCTCACATCTCTCTCTGTGGGCTGAGGGGAAAGCTTGGCCCCATGGAGGGGTGCGCAGGAGCATTCAGCAATGGCAAAAGCTGGGACCATCAGTCTGGCTACAGTGTGTCAGAGTAACGAGTCCTGCCTTCTCTGCTCTTTTTGAAAAGGAGACAAGGGAGAATCCATCCTCCCCTGACACTCCTGTCTCCACGGAAATATCTAAGGTGGTTTTAAAGAGAGCTGTGGAACAGGGGTCAATGCCACCCAGAGCTGCATGCTATGGAGTCACTGGTGGAAAAAGGAAGAGTGCTTTCATTTAAGTACAAATTTTAAACTATGGCTGGAGCAAATGAAGGGTGAAAACGCATTAGGTAAGGTTAACAAGTTTGCTTGACTCAGCTAATCAATAACTAAGTAAAGAAGATTCTCTAACCATGAAGAAAACATATTTATTCACTTGCAAAGGAATGGGGAGGTGCTTTCCATGATGCTCTGTATATAAAAGTGTTTGGATGTTGGACATATTAAGCTTATATTATATATAAGCTTTTATTAAGGTGCGCACTGATAATCTCAGTATGGTAACTGATGACAGCCTTCTTAGTGCTTAGTTAAAATAGAGCAGATATGTCTAAGAGCAAATGAGCTAAACTACACAGACCACACTTCTGTAACTGTTCTTGGGCTGTTTTTTCTGCACAGCTCATTAGCTATCCAGCACTGCAAAATGCAAGTATTCTTTGCTCCCATTACAGTTTTAATTGAGAGCTTATGATGCAGCAGTGTTCTGGAAAAGAATTCAACAGCATTCTCCTCATGGCTTCAGGATAGTGGGGTGTTGATTTTTTGCCTTTACAAAATCCATTTCTTTGTGCTTTTAAAAAAAAAATATTTTTGATACATGACTCTCCAAGAGCTTAATATCCTAATGTGCCTTTTACAGAGGAGGAGAACCAGTCAAAGACTAAGTAATCTGCCTAAGATCACAGAGCAAAGCTGTGGCAGCATCACACTCAGACCTGAGGTCTCCAGAATCCTATTACTGTGCTCTAACCCCAAGACCATCCTGTCTTTCTTAAAAGCTTTACTATTACATTCAAGTATGCAGACTCAGACAGAAACAAAACCAGAAGGCACAAACTCAGCATGACAGTGACTGCAGATATACTGAAACAACAGAAAAGCAAATAGATGAAGTTATTTCAGTTTGAATTATATTTGGAATATACATTCTAATATAATGAATTTATATCTATTTTACAACTACTGGTTCATTAAACAAGGGTCTCAAACACTCCTGAAAACATAGGCAAGTGCTCTTTACTATCCAGTGGGGTGTGATCCTCCTTTGTGAGAATTTACTATTTTAAATGTGTATCATGTCCATTATCTTATAGGTAAAATCTGCTGGAAATAAGAAAAATGTTTCCCCTTAAAGATATCCTCTCTTTCCCTGTGATAAGTCTGTTCATCATCAAAGAACTGATAAAAGGGCAAATGCGAAGGTCACTGATCAGAAGTTACATAGCCATGCAGCAGAAATGGTTCTGGAAACACATGAAGTTATTCTCAACTTTGTTGTCAGTATCACAGGCAGACATTGCAAAAGCTAACCCCTCTGTTCAGAAGGACTCTAGCCACACAAGGGCTCCTGCATGTTGGGGAGCTCTGCTATTAATTTTATGAATAGACAAAAACCCTATGTGAGCTGCTTTGCTGTGTTGCAGACACAGTATATTAATTCCACGCCTTCCCAAATGTTGCTCTTAGGCCATTTTTTCTGTTGGTCAGTCAGAGTCAGTCCTCTGAAGTGATTTTATGTCACCTGAAATCCCCACTTAGAGTGGAAGCAGGAGGATGTGTGCAGGACAGCAGGAAGTTAGATAAAAACCAGCTGGAGATAAAAAGGCATAAATAGTAGATAGAAGAGAGCCTTTGGGGAAGGCCACAATACCTCTGCTTGAGTACCTCTGGAAAATTTTCTTCTGCTTCCAAATATCCAGAATAGTGGATAAAGTCCAGTCAAGGGATTTCACAGTGAAATCAAGCAGTCACCTCAGAATATAATCAGTTAAGAGATTGTTTTATATACACCTGCTATACTACATTATTTATCATGCCCGGAAGGCTCTGCATGACTTGCTATCTTTCATCACAATTCATTCTCTGTGGCAGGTGACTATCATGAAAGAAAGAACAGAAGATTCTCAGAACAACTCAACCAGTCACCACCTACTCGGTCTGGAACTGCACTTGCAGCAGCAGGGTTTGTTATGAGGCTTTGAGCTGAGAACTGCAGTCCTGTTATTCTGCACACTAAAAGCAGCAAGCACAGTTCATGCCTTAAATGTTTCATATTTGAGGCTATTCTTACATTTAGGGAAGGAAAGGAAATTGAAGTTTGTGCTTCTTCGGATCATAGTACGAAAGGTATTTTATTTCAGGGAATTATCTTTTTGTGTGACTAATGTTTGTTCATTTGACCGCTCTCTAGAATTGAAGGTAGGGCATTTTGAGATGTTATTGTACTGCTAAGTGCAATAAAAGCTGCAGAGAAAGTAGCTAAACACCCTGAGGAAAGCAAACACACAGCTAATGACACACAACAACTGCTCTACATTGAGGATTTAGTGGGACAAACAGTTACAACCAGAAGCAGAGTTTATGACATTGAGGAGCCTGATCAGCTTCAAATGCATCTTATTCAGTCACATTTACCTAAAAGAGCACAACTGCCTTTTAGGTAAATGTGAAAGAGCATTTCTGACTCATGAAAGTTGTCTCATCAACTTAACTGTGACCATGGAAGGAAATAAGAAGCACTGTCTTGAATAAAGGTTTGTTTCTGGGAGTCTGTGATTCAGTGCCTCTCAAAAGACCAAAGCAAATGGTAAATAGTGTGGGTTTTGCCTTCTTTTTTTTTTTTTTTTTTTTTTTTTTTTTTTTTTTTTTTTTTAAATTTTAACATTGTATTTTACCACCCTGTATTTGTTTCAAGGTTTACCAGGTGTTTGAATTAAATCTATCCAAAGGAAGACTTGATATTCAAGGCTGCCCCTCGGCAAAGAGGAGTTTTGCATTCATTAATATTGCCTTGGGATGAAGGAAGGAACAGGAGAGCCCTGATTGACCTTAGACATTTATAAAGGTAATCTAATTTGTGCTCGTTTGCTACTTTTTCATTAAAGCCACTCCTGGAATGTTTCTTATCATGAGTTCCCCTTCCCTTGAGAAAAGTTTCAACAAATAGACCAAATCCAGCACAGAGTTGGCCCAGCAACTGCCTCAAGTGATGAGGAAATGCGGACTTGAAGAAATTTACTGCATTCTGGCCTGCAAAATTAGGAAGGTAAAATCAGAACCAGCAAAGTCTCTAGTCAAACAAGTCAACCTGTAGCCAGTATATGATTCATATTACATCCACATGCAAGTGACTACAGCTTATGAATATATGACTTCATGAACCTACGTTGTTCATGCAGGTCAGCAGCCCATTTCACAACTGGAATATTTTAACAACCACTATCCGTTTGTGTACATGCAGAGGGAAAAGAAGCAAATCTAGTCCTCAGTACTGAAATTTTCTCAGAGTCACACAGCTGAAGGCATAATTCCAGAAAGAGGTGATGCCAATGATGCAAAGAAATGTTGCAGGTCTCAGAAACATTACTGCTACTTGTCAGGAGCATACTTTTTCCCCCTGACTTAGATCATATTTGTTATACCACAGATTAACTGCATCCATTTAGGGAAGAAACGGCCTTGAATCATTGTTTCATCTTAGGAACCACAGATGATGTTGTACACAGTCTGTTTACAACCTCGGGGGTTAGTGAAAATGAAACCAAACTAAGAAAACGCCGACCATTGACCAGAACGAGCCCCGCCAACATTCCCTTCTTTAATCTCTTAACCAAACAATACAACACATGACAGCACAATGGTGAGGATGAGGTTTCACAGCCTGCGGAGAATGCCACTTTTTGGTTAAAAAGAAAAAAAAAAAGTTTTGCTTATCTGATTTACATATTGCACATTAAATAAGCCCTGCAAGGTACCATGCTTCAAAATGGACTTATTTTTAAAGAAATGTAGATTAATAATCCTCCTTGCTTAAAAAATGAGCTTCAATATTTGTGCGAATCGTAGAGTGAAAAAAATCAATGTGCTATCGACTGCTGGGGATGATCACATTCATTTTGCCCTTTGTGGTTGGTGAAATCCATGCTGCAATTACAGAGACAGGCTGGCAGCAAAGAGCCTCAGTTGGGCTTTCAGCTCCACATTAATCCAAAACTCACCATTTTAATGCAGATATAGATTGCCATGAGTCAATAGCTGACTACTTGAATTGTGAAGTAGCAGTTCCATGCTATATTGGCAGCACTGGCTGTTACAGTATCTTCAAGTATTTTGAAATTTCAAAGTGTTACTCCATGAGAGTGAAGAGCGTAACTGACACCGCATCAGAAGGGGCTGCAGTGTTAATGCTATTATCATCAACGCTAGAATCTACAATGAAGACATAACACCACAAATAATCTTAAAGTAGATCAAAAGTAGACTTTTCTTGGGATAAAATATGAATGTATCCACTCATGTTTTAATGCCCTGATGCCTTATCTCACAAAGTAACCCAAGTGTTGAATTTTTATAATATAGTTCCTAATTCTCTCTCATTTATGCTGTTCCAAACACAGACCACTTCACTGAAGTCAGCGAGTTCATTCTGCATTTACAGTCCGGCAAGCAAGGTCAGAATTTGGCTTTGAGTAGCAATTTCCTTTTCAGTAATCTGTAACTAGGAATTCTGCCACTAAATTTGTGTGAAGAATAGGAGAATCTACTAAGCGATCAGTGTCTCCTCTGCAGCACACCAGGTGTAGGGTGAACTTAGGACTCTATTTTATGTACAGCAAGTACATTCTTGTATAATTCCATGATACTGACCTCTTTCTACCACATCCTCATGCCGTGGGGAAATGTGCACTGACAGATCCACACCACACTGCTACAGCTGTCATTTATGGTGCACGAAGCAAACTCAGTTCGAAACCTACTGAGCCTCATGGAAATGCTTCCATTGATTTTACTGAGCTGTGCTTGTGTGGCTGCAGCTTCACCACCCCGGCAATCACCAGCCCTGGGCTGGGGAGGAGCTGGCTGCTGTGCCAGGGCTGATCTCGGAGCAGGCAGGCTGTGTGTGCTGTGCCACTCTGCCGAGCAGCCAGGCTCTGCACACCCAAGAGTCACTGCGTGATTTCTGGTTTTTCTGTTGATTTCAGAGCTGATTAAATATTTACAAATTTCCCAGGAACTGCATGATGGTGGCATTTAGGGATGTAATCTTTCAGGTTTGATGTTGGTCACCTTTCCCTCCACAGGTATCAGCAGTGTCTGTGCTACAAGGTAGGAACAAGAGATGTGTGTGCTGAGGCTGAGCAACAAACTCAGCTTTGTCAGATGCAGAAAAATGTGCACACTCATTTTTGTTACCAGGGTAACCTGTGAACTCAGCAAGATCTCTTAGCACACATAATATTATCAATAATAAAAGTAATTCAATAGGCAATATATTGGGAGTAGGCCCAGGTATTTTGCTGCAAAATCAGATGTGTGCAATCCAAAGCAGCCATTTTCCTTTGCTCATGTCTGAAATACAATCTCATTTGATGTTGGGAAGCCTTCGTGTGGTTTAGACTCTTAACAATGAGTCATGAGCAGAGTATACACCTATAAGATTTCATGGAGGATTTAAAAAGAAAGAGGATTTACCCTGGTGTTACATATTGGTATTCTGTGTAGCTTTTCATAGCACACCTGATACACCTTAACAGATTGCCTTAAAAACATTATGAGATTCGAGAAGGATCTTTGCCTGCAGAAAAAAATACTGGTTCTTGCCACTGACCTGTAGTTGAGGGGTTCTTACATCTGGAAGTCTCATTCAGTACAAAATTTGATATAGTGTGGAAATGAAAATTATTTATATCTCAGTTATAAACAGACTCATCATGTTTTGAAACAACCACATTTTTTTCAGGTTTTTGATTGTTTAGAAAGATGTGAGCTTTCAAATGTTTTTCTCCTGATTTCCTCAACAAAACATACGATTTCCAAAAAGATTAGAGTTTATTTCAACTATAATGGACAACATAACAGAAATTTTATTAATAGCAAGAATCAGAATAGTAGGTTTCACTGAAAGTGATGGGAAGAGAGAAGGACATGCATTTGCATGGTCAGGCTAGGAGTCTTCCATAGGAAGACTTTGATTAGCTGAGACTGCACAAATTCTTAAACTTTTCAGAATTGAGTCCTCTCCTTGTGAAATTGCAGTGATTTAAAATGCCAGATAGAAAGAGGTCTCGGCCACAACAATTCAGTTAGAATATTAATAAGCAAATAGAAAAAGTGCTTCAAACCAACAGGAAGAGTTTTTTGCCTTGACCTTCCTACCTGAGTAGTTTTAATTAATTATGAGGAATTGGACTTACAGTGGAGTACATAATGATAGCCATTATGTGGAAACCCTAAAATTAGACCCTGTTTTTACAGCCTGTAAAAACAAACTGCAAAGTCTGTCCCAAGCCGCCAGTAATCTCAACAGAAAGCACAGGCAGGAGGGATGAGGGGCTGAATGCACAGCCCAGCCGAGTGCCAGCACCCAGCAGAAGTTACCTGTCCCTGTTTGGGACGTGGGAGCTGCTGTGAGGTGTAGCTGAGGTAGGGACAGCACATTGAGTGGAGGGAACCAGACCTGACTCGGGACTCTCACAGTGGCAAAGCTGTGTCAGTGAAGAGGCAGAAAATACCTGAACAGACCCCAGCCCAGGATGCTGCTGCTTCAGCTCCTCTGTGCCCCTGGCTGGATCCTCTCTCTGTTTTCCTCTTTTCTTTCTTTTCTTTCTGAGGCCTATTTTGGAGCTATTGGTTTGGTTTTCCAAAATGTGGCTTCCCGTCTTTGTGGGTGTCAATCCCTTTGGGGGGGGCACCTGCCTGCCCTTCCCAGTGCCTGCCAGAGACAGAGCTTCCCCCCATACTGACTTTCTCCTAATTTTCACTGTACTTGTATTGCTTCAGCTAGCACTTTTTCAGACCATCCAGCTTGATTTTTAAGATATTTAGGGAAACTTTGTACTCCAAGAAAGTTAATTTTGAACAGTTCAGGGGAAGTAAGCCTGCCTTTAACAATCTCCACCTGGAATAAGAAAAACTTAATAAATTCTTCATGTTTACTGCATTTACACAAGGCCCCAGACTATGGATTACCTTTTTATTACTCCTTGTTGTAAGTTTTTTTTTCTCTATTATTAGGTTTTGTTGGTTTTTTTTTAACAAAACAGTGGCAAGGAGAGAAAATTGTTATCTTCCCTGTGGACATTTACAGGCTTTTGAATGAAAGTTTGGTTACAGATTTGTACTCTGCAGAAGCATGAAATGGTTTTCCCTTACATAGCTTGTGTGCCCCATATCTCAACAGAAAAACTTTCCCAATGATCTGGCAACAGCTAAGCAACAGAATCAGGGGTATGGCTGAGAGTCTGGAGTATCTGCTTCACTGCTGAAAAAACACCAAAGAATGAGTGTACACACAAACACAAACGCATGTTCCTACCTAGGAGACCCGGGGTGCACTTTTTCATGGACAATCATGGACAGTGGCTTTTTATTCAGTGGCTTTTAGACACTGGCTTTTAGACAGTGGCTTTTAGACAGTGGCTTTTTATTCAGCCTTCTGAGCTACAATTCTCTCCACAGAAGTGAGTGGAATTTTCCAGTGCTGCTTAATGTTGAAATAATGAACTTTGGCAAATCTAAATCAGCTGAGAGCAAACTGCAAATATGAGAGCCTGTAACTTAGGTGGCAGTTTGTGTCATTGCATCATTGGGGCTGAGCTGTCCTTATGCCACTGAGGACAGAGAGAGAAATCCTGATGTACTCCAGGGTCATGATCTAGTTTCTCTATTGCTACCTCCTTTATCTTATTTTCATAACTTGGTACTCATTTTGTGTTCTGCCCCTTTCCATGCATTAGTGCATGACTGACTATAACATTGTACACAGTGATCTTCTCCAGGGGAAAAATTTGGTATTTTCTAACCTAAGCATATTTCCTTACCAGCATATAATGCCTGCATTTCAAGACCACATGGAATTAAGGAATGGTCCAGCATAGACCAATCACAAAAGACAATGAATTTTCTCTCTGTCTTTGTGGTCATTATGAAGTGTGCAGAATGAGACAGTACACTGTAGTATAGGCCCACAGAAATGCCCAGAAATAAAAAGTTCTTCTCAGGCAGAAATCAACTGACATGCAATCAACCAGGCATTCTGAAGGAGATAGAAATAAAATCAGTTAGGAAAAAACAGTGCTAAGGGAGGGAAGCTACAGCATTTCTTAAGCCCCTTTTAGAATCAAAAGAGTAGTGAGCTGGCTGAATTCATAGAGTTGAATGTTGCTGCCGAAGCAAGAGGAAGTACAAAAGGAAATCCTCTTATGAAATGGAAAGGCAGTTCCTCTCTGTGCCACAAAAGAAGCTTTGAAAGCTGAGAATCCAGGTATTAATCTTCCTGCTATTATTTCTCTGTTCCAGTGGTTATTTCCATCAGAGCATACACATGAGCAAAATTAACCCACCAAAAGTACAGGCAAAAAACCACCCTAACCCTTCAACCCCTTAATAACAACTGCGTGAGGTTTTAGAGAGTAGACTTGTAACAGGTATCAAAATATTCACTGAACTGAAAACAACATAATTCCAATGAAAAAGACTGGATGGTGAAAAGCACACAGCATCAATTCCATAGGTTAATCCTGATCTGATTAATACATATATTTTAATCTAGGTCCTTTTTACTATTTTGTCTAAAATTAATATTTTCAGAGGCAGTAGACCTGCAGTTTTTAAGTATCTGTCACTGAGTTTTTCAAACACATCACTACAGCATTAGAATACATTCCACACACTGAATATTCATAAAATTCCCATGTTTAATTTGAAGTTTTAAGATTCTTTGGAAAACACTTAATGGCTCCAGCCCTGCACACCTGACAGAACTTCTGCCACCATTTACCCTCAGCCATTCTCAAGGTTCAGAATTGGCAGCTTGCTGGAGACCATTTCCAAACAGGGGAGAAAGCTCAGTGTAATGAATTCCTATGTTTATGCCTGTTCAAGAGCCCCTGACTAAGCGTTTAGGACCAAAAATATAGGTACTTATCACTATGTATTGTTTATGTGTAATTGGTCTAGACTACAAAGTCGGGCTGAACTTCCCTGGAAAATGTAGAATTCAAGAGCCGATTTCAAGTCATTCACAAGTCAGTAGCCACGCCTCAGGTGTTTATATTTTCCTGCTATGTGTTAACAATACAGAAATTCCAAGTAGAAACTTTTTAACATATCAATATACAGACAAACCTTAACATTTACAGAAAACTGTTAAATGCAAAGGAATTGTTTCATGAGAATAAAGTAGATTCACATTTGACAGTGCATCCATTACAATTGAAAAAATTGCTGTATTACGATACTTGTAATTCAGTTGCTCCTGAGCCTCTTAATGTGATGATAAGTTGCTTCATTAATTTTTTTTTGTTTGTTTCTTAAATGAGGTATGAGGAAAGGGGAAGTACAGAGATAAGTAATTATATTCCTAACAGAGAATACAAAATGAGCTAAATGCATCTGCACTAGAACTCAATATGATTTTTTTTCCCATTTTCAGTATTGCAGACCTAATTTGCATCCTAAATCAGATTGAGACACTGTAAAAGTTTTTTTGAACCAAAAACCTAAGAAAAAATTCAGCTTATGCCAACAGAATATTTTGGTTTTATATGTTCAAAATGCCACCATTCTGCTTTTAGAATTTTTCTTTAATTTTGTTATAAATTAAATTTCAAAAGGAAACATAATAAAACCAAATTTGTAGGAAAGGATGCATAATTATGTATGACTTATTTTAACTTATTTTTCAAAACTTCCTATAAATGGAAATGTCATTAGAGGTAGCCTGTTGCAGCAAATTATTTCACCTTTGGCAAATCCACACATTTTTTAAAAAATAGATTTTGTTACGTTATTTTTCCAACTCTCCATGATATCAATACCTCATGTCTGTGAAACATCAGACTGTGTGAAGCTATTACAAATACTGTATGTGTAAATAAGTATCTCCATCTAAATTACTTCAAACTTTTTCACACAAGAAACATAAATGCAACAAAAGATCAATCTGACTGTAAATATCCAAATATGTCCTTTAAAAGCCAAAGGAATGTCAGATACAATTTATTTTCAGCCAGTGCAAACTGAGACATTAAGTGGCAATTCTACTTCCATTAGCTAAATCTGGCAAATATGCAACTGTTTAAAGGCATTGTCAATAGCCATTGCACAATTAAGTATTTGTACTGATGCCTTATTAAATTACCCTTTTCAAGTAGGCATAATAAACTAGGAGTTCACTGTACAGATTTTCATGGTGAAAGTCCAGATCACTGGAAAATTTATTTAAAGGGAATGCAGTCCACCGAGTAATGAAGTAAATGTCAAATGTTTTTGGGCAAATAAGTCTGAGCTGTCTTAAAACTTTTTTGGCAGATATAGCTGAAGACAAGACTGGTAATGAAAAGCCTTCAGATTAACAATTTTGATTTATGGAGTTCCCAAGTAAACTTTCAAAAGCATTGCATCTCCAGCAGCAAACCCTGTGAGGTGGGGAATGAAGGTCTCTACCATGGGCAGTCGAAAATGGCAAGTCAGCCAGAGCTGATAACTTGGATGTTTCTCTGAAGTACCTTTGTCCCCTCAGTTTAATTATAACTTTTGTTTCAGTGCCCTGGAAGAGCCACTGTGGGCTCTGCCCAGCTTGGGTTCTGGGAAGAAGGGCTTGGCTTTCCACCCCCTGCTGCCTTTCCACCCAGCTCAGCATAACACGTGGACAGAAAGAAATGTAGAATTGTTTTCTGCACTAAAGTACTACTTCCCAGGCCAAGGCATGTCTTTGAGGACCAGAGTTTCTTGAGATGGACCATCCCAGAGGTTGTTTTCCCCCGCCCTCCTCTCCCCAGGAGAGGCAATCCTCCTTCTTGATTCAGGGAATGGCCGTGGCAGAGAAAAGCTCCAGCAGAGGACAAATGCTGCCACACCAGGGAGCTGCCAGTGCCCACCTTGCTCTTGTGCGTGGCAGGATAAATGCCAAAACCAATCCAGACTCTGAGGGTGTTTTGCTCAGTTCATTGGATGGAAATTAAGCACCTTAATTGTGCCTTTTTTTTCCAAAGTATTTGTTCTTCTTGCCATTCCACACAAACATCACTGGCTATATTCAGGTGCTACATTTTCAAAGCCTACTTGTGGCCTTTCATTTTTTGCATCATTATCAGGTGCTGAAAGGCAAGGAGAATTACCCTCAGACCCTCAGCTTTGTGCCAATTTACCACCATAGAAATGGAAAGCAATGGCCACAGATTGACAAGATGTTTTATGTTGGGAAATTGGAATTTTGGCTTTCCAGTCCTCTTCCAGGGCTGGCCAGTTGATTTCTTTATACACAGTGCATGCACCCTGCCAGCCTCAGCTGTGTCTAGCTTGAGCTGACCTCAAAGGAAGACAGGCACTGATATTTGCAGGCAGAGTTTGGACACTTGCAACACAAAGGCTTTATCTTAAATGTAACATCAAACCACTTAAAATATTTATGCTTTCCTCAGACATACCATACACTCTGAATATTTTCCTCACTGAATGCATAATGACTTCTTCTCTTCATAACTTTTTTTGATTATTAGTTTCAGTCTGCCGCTTTTAAGAATGTAGAGTTGCAATGTCCGAACTGTTGTACACAGGGTTGTGAATTTATTCTTTTAAATTATAGCTTAGTATATTTAGTCAGTTTGTTTTATATCAAGCATTTATTTAAGTGGTTTTCATTGTATTGACATTTTATAATGCCCTCCTAATATTCTTATTATTGATTTTAATACTGCAATGGTATTATTCATGGTGACACCTATTGGAAAGCAAGCTTCAATTATATCAATAGATGCTATTATTATAACATTGATAACATTAATATTTGATAGTGGCATAAAATGTGATGCATTGGCAATTAACTCATTAATGTAGATATCATTAACCAAAAATGTCAAAGTTGTTGTAATGATTTTTCTGTGGTTTTCTTTAACAAATTCTCTAATCGCTGGCTCAGTTTTGCATTTTCAAGTCATTTTAGCTACAAAAGTTTTTCTGAAAACAAAATAACATCATCTCTTTTAAATAAGAAAAGATGGGCTTTTACGGCTCAGAAGATGCCATGAGTCTTGAATCAAGAGCTTTAGAAAGAGATACAGTATCTGAAACTCCAGCACAGAATATTCAAAAATAAAAGATTTACCAAAACATAACTGTGCCTTTTTGCTTGTTGCTTAGCAACCAGAATTGATCCAGCAAAAAAGTCACCTGACTGAGGGATTGCTGGTGGCAATATTACTCCATCATTTTTCTTTTTCACACTAAACTGATGAAGGTTCTATCAGAAACAGCTATTAATTGTTTCTTTCTTTTCTCTCTAGCTCCTTAATTATACAGTAAAAACATTTCTATTGCTGCTACTGACAGGAAGAGAGCACAATGTAAAGCTTAGATAATTAACAGACTTATTCAAATACATCTAGATCTAAAAGGACAAATACTGCAAGTCACAACTCACTGTCAACTCTGCCATCCCAAAATAACAAATGCAGTGAGCTGTTCATATAGCAGCAGAATAGCCATTTTTACCACACCTGCACTGATGGACAATTTGCAATAATCTTTTAAAAACCACAGACTAAGAATACTTGTTGTTTTGATGACTCAGTTGGAATTCACCACTACATTTGTCTTGCTTTCATCATTTCTAAACATTAGCATTTTCATCTGTTGACTGAAAGCACTCCTGGTCCTCTATAACATATATATAAAACACTTTTGATCTTTTAAAATCCTCCTGTCAACCTGGAATCACACAGCCTCTTACATTACCTTGTTCTTGTCCTTAATGGTGACCTGCAGTGAACTCCGCACTCCCTACTTTCAGATGTTCAACATCCTTCCTTTGTTAAAAGCTGCTGATCAAAAAGGAACATTGTGTTCACTGTGTTTCCCTCTATAGCCCCTCACAAGCATTTACAGGAATTACACTAAAACACAGGGTATGGACAGCAGCAATTTCATTTAACCGCATACTGTATTTTTGTTTTGCTTTCTGCAATATTTGATTCCTTAAGCAAACAAGAAAAGGGAATGCATCTTGGGACTTAGACACTTGGCCCATCATGAGCAGTCAAATATAAAGTTGAGTCCAGGAGTGACAAAAAGATTATTGCTTTTACCTGCTGATTCTCTGAAATGAATGCTCTGTATAAGCTCAGATGACATTTGTCCTTTTAAGAAGTGAAGAAATGTTACCTAAATGGAGCATATATCCAGTTTCACTTTTCCTCTGTATCATATTCAGATCTGGTAGATGGGATTTGATGCTGTTTCCCATAATGCCTCCATGGCTTTTTCTGTAAAAGCTTAACAAGGACACAGCATCAGAGAGTCTTTAGTGGCTAATACCCGACCCCTTTCTCTCACATTACAGCTCCAAGTGACCATTTTCATGCCAAAAGGTCACCAACATCCCCATCCCCATGGAACCAATGTGCATCAACCTTCTAACCTTTGCCACCGAGAGATGATAGCTATTTGGGCTGCAATCCCTTCATTACAGATGGTCCATATTTTATATTTAGTGTGGGAGGTCAAATTTAGGAAAGCAATTTCTCTTAAAGCTAAGAGTTCCAATAATCCAAGATCTTCTATTGGCTTATGGGTGAGTGGACAGTAATGGGTTTATGGGCAGCTTTTTGCTCTTCACTGGGGAGGGAATTCCGTCAATCTAAATTTTTAGGATTGGGTGGCTACCATTGTTTATTATTCAATGAGCTCTTATTAGATTGTATCTAAGCACACTACAGCAGGCAGAGAGTATCCTTATAAGCAGGCTCACAAGCTGGATCAATATCTCAAGGCATTTACAATCTTCCTGAAACAGATTAAATAATGCTATTTTTTAAATTCTGTTTTTAAGGCTTATATGTGATCATGAAGTTTTGTTGGTGACAAAAGCATTCATCCATTATCATCATTAATCACAATGGTTAATCTATTGTTCAAGCAGCTTGCCTCTTAATACAGAGACCACCTTTGGTGGAAAGAACATTTCACAGAAGATCAGAGGAGGGTTGAGTAAATCTCACAACCAACAACAAAATTCAAAGGATCAAACTCCAAAATGGTGGTTGAAAGATATCTGCTCTACATTAAGCGGAACATTTTGATTCCATTTTGTACTAATCTTTGTGAAATGGAGCAATTATTATAGTCCCAATACTGCAAATACATAGGCACATCCTTTAGTTCTTACGGCACAGCCCAAGCCAGCAAAGGATTTGAGGACATCGCTGCATCCAGTGCTGCCAAGGACAGCACTCAGACACACGCTGGTAAATGACAGATCCATACGGAGCATTTGGAATGCAAGGTAAGCGCTTATAATCCGTGAAACAATGGAACAATTCTAGTTCTTGAAGGCCAGTGCAGTCTATGGCTAAAAATCTCTCTTAGACATGCAAAACTACTTTGAGACAGGAAAGAAGTTTTGAAGCTGCCTGTGAATAAGGAATTCAAATGCAAATTACTATTGGCTGTATGATCGTTTTCTCTGTTAGCCACAAATATTCACGGAAGTGTTAGGGAAACCTGAATTCTTCCAAGATAGCATTGACCAAATCTTCTTGTCAAAAAACAATGCTTGCTGCAGAGAGTAGAAACAACATCAGGTCATTGCATCGGGAAGAAGTAGAGATATAGTCTTCTTATGGCTTCTTGCTGCTGGGAGAAGCATCCTTAGGTAAATCCATACCCATTAAATGGTTGGGACCAGCAGTTTTTGAGTTTCCAGCTTTCCTTAATAACAGCTGCATGGATTCAGAAAAGATCCATAGGCAGACACTGCAAACAATGAACATCCATTCTGATGGGCCCAAGACAAGATCACAGTGGAGTTCTAAAAGTGAGTTTCTCAAATATTTATTTACACCTACATTAGTCTTTTCCACTTGCTGAAACCTACACATAGGATTTCAAGGAGCCTGACTGATTGCCTGGGGGGCTGGCCCTGGCAGCTGCTGAGCAGGAGCTGTGCTGGGAACACAGCCCCTCCTGCCACTGTGTGCCCAGCACCCCTTGCTCACCTCGTGTCGCGAAGGGACTGAGCACGGTGCAGCTCTGTGTGCACAGAGATTTGGTGAGAAGGAAGAGTTAGACTTTTTGACACATCTAAGTGTCAGAAGATACAGCATTAATGCTAGTAAGGTTTCAAAATAGCATCCAGGCCTCAGTGCCACCACCTGGGGCATGGGGAGTATCTGCAGACTTACTGGACCCCTCTGTGTATCAGAGAGGGGGAAAATGGGAAGCATATGTTAAATACCTTCTTTAGACCATCTTGAGCTGTTAAAGGAAAAGCTGCAAGGAGCTGGTGTCACATGTTTGCCTTGAGAGCACCTGGAAACATCTGGGGGTTCAAACTGGACATTTGGAGAACATGGGATGGGAACTGGTGGTGATAAAGGCAATTCCGGTAATAACACTGGGCTGATCTGACCCCTGATATAATCCCACTCTGATCAACAGCATTATCAGCATTTTTTAAAAAGTGAGTCTGGCCAGCTTCGCACTGCATTTTTGTAGCAGTGCAAAGGGTGTCAGTTTCTTCAATCTTTTTAAAACCTCTTCCATTGCCCTTCGTCCCAGGTAAAAGGGTGTGCCTGCACAAAGTGGCCGTAGCATAAAGGGAAGTCAAACTGTCAGGGTGGTTCTGAAGGAAACAAAGAGACCAGAACTGCCTTGCTGTTGTTAATGCCCCTGATGTTGCCTTTCCCTTTTTTTTAGGCTCAAATATTACAATTTTGATAATATTTGCATACAACACTTCCAAAATTTAAAGCAAACATAATACAGCAAATCTCTACTGATTTTGCATCCAATGTTTTGTCATCCAAAAATTAAAATGGTGTTCCTCTCAGCAATGCAACCCCTAAGTCAATGACCATGGGTAGGCCTGCATCAAACTTGGTTGAGGAAGTTATCCAGGCTTTAGGGCACCTAATTGTGTTTCAGATTCCAGCAGCAGTTTAAGACCAGCTATTTTCCTCACTGGAAAATGTTTTGGGGTCCTGTGTCCTGTGCAGACACAGCCTGAGCCGCACAACAGGCTGGAGACTGCTTCCACTAGCATGGAAAGGAGCTTTTCATTTTAACTACTTTGCAATATCTCCTATGCTAATGATGGTCAATATTTCACAAATGTTTAACATAATTGCTGAACTAAAACTTATTTCTGTAGTATTTGTGCTCTGCACTCCTTGGAACATGGAGTGTTGTTGTGTTTGACTATGGGCAGATCCCATGCAGCAGTGTCCCAGTCCCTGCCAGGGTCTCCCAGAGACTGTCACAACTCACCTTTTTTGGTACATTATGGCACTTCCTTTTATTTTGGTCTATTATTCTCACATTTTCTAAACGACCTCTGTAAAAGCTGCAATGTGAAACTAAAACCATCTGCCCTGTTCTTACAGACACATCCCTGCTTCAGGATCTACAATATAATCTATCATAGCTCAAAGAGGTTAATATTAAAATGATGCCCTGCGAAGGTACGATGGGTGTGGACAGAACCAATTTGTTTATACAATTGTGTTTTGCCACAGAGTAAATTAAGTTACAGGGTATTCATCAAAATTGAATTACCACAGTGCGAGCTAACAATTTTCCAAAGACGTTGTGACATGAGCACAAAGCAGCCCATCAGCCACGAGGAACCGCTGTCGTCTCGCAGGCTGCAGCTGAATTACTTACCAGAACAATTAGACAAAAGCAATCCCCAGAAAGCTGGAAGTTGCCAACCAGTGGAAAACAGTGACAGGTCTAAAACTGTGTTTATTGCTTATTTAGTGGAGCCAGGGAAAGGGAGAGATAGAGACACCTTCCATAGGTGGAATGTCCATGGGAGTGGGCAATGGGGACATCTCAAGGTGAGGAGTGCTACTGTCCTGGTGGGACAGGTGAGACTTCTCTCCTGAAATATTTCTGGAAAATGAGATTTTCAGTTGGCTGTTTTAATTTTATTCTTCTTTTCAACACATGAAACAGATGGACCCAGAAACCTTCTCCCTGACCTTACATTTCTTTACATGAAATGGAGATGAAAGTGAGAAAATGACCACATTTGAGCACAGAAAATTTAGGAGTGCAAATAAGGTCAGATGGTTTTAACACTCATCTTATGCTGTGAAATAGGGAACACAATTCTAGAAAATATGTAGAAGTGTGTGTGTGGAGGCCACTATTAAATGTCTCTTTATTTTTTTTCCTGTAACAAAGTTTGTTTTGCTAATCAACCTTACTTGAGAGAAAAGCTGAGGCATAAAAAACTCTGTTTAAATGGAATTTGGTTTAACTAAACAAGATGTTTCAAGTGTAAAATAGTTTTAAGAGCATTGAAATATTGCTGTTGGAAAAGACATAAAAGTTGAGGTCCTAACTTCTTTCATCTTCAACCTTTAGAAAAAAAATAAATCTGTCAATCCACTTTCTTTAAGGAAACAAAAAAACCTAAAGATTTTGCAGAAGGACAGATGTTTCTTTACGCTTTTAAAGCAATAGAAAAATCACAAATATTCATCTGAAATTATTCTATTAAAGAAAATACTAGATGACATTTAATAATTTAAACTTTGATAACTGCCATGCTTCTACCTGTACAAAATACTTTGCTCAAAACTATTGCAAACGCAGCTCTCATCAGACAATTTGACCTGCTCAGACTTGGAGAAGAGCAAAGTGGTTAAATCAAACCACTCTTGAGCGGTACTTCAGCCCTGAATGAGTTGCCAGGAGCAGGCTGGAGCTGCCCTCCATAATCTCCCTGAGATGTGCTGATGTCCCCTCCGGGACACCGAGCACTGGGCACCCTTGGACTGCCAGCAACTGCAGCCTTCCTGCCGGGGCAAGTCCAGAGGGAACCATGGAGAGGCTGTGGGGAGTGGGGCTGCTCAGGGAAAGCTCAGAGATCAGACAGCCTCGGGGGCTGTTCTGTGCAAGGGAAGATGCCTGGGCCAGGCTCCCCAACGGGATGACAAATAATGCCCAGACACCATCCCTCAACACAGGACCCGGGCAGCCCTTCCCTCATCTGCTTTGGGATAACAGCCACCACCTCATCAGACACTGGCTTCCAGAATCACTACACAGACTTTCATAAGACTGCTCATTACAACAACTGTCCATTAGAAAAACCTGTTTAAAAAACTGCATTACTTGGGCTTGGCAGGATAGATTTTGTTTTTAGAGGATAATCATGCATCATTTCCTTGGCAGGCAGGACATTAGAGCTAGAACTAAACAAGAAAATCAAACATGCATCTATGCCAACCCAAAAAGTGCATCAGCAAATCTGCGCAGTCCAGGCAGGGACAATGGGCTGCAGGCACGAGCCCTCCAACCCAGTATACTTGGAGCAAGTTCTGTGTGACTGAAGCTCTGTGTGAGCAAGTTCTGCCCAGCCTGGAGCTCCGAGCTGCTCCCCACGGGTCTGCCAGGGAGGGTGTCCCTGCCCAGCTCACCCAGCACCCTGGACTGCCTGCAGCCAGGGAGACTGGGCCAGGCTCTGCGCCACCCCCGGGGCCACTTCCCTGCTGCTGTGGCTCCTGCCTTCCCCCGAGATGGTTTCTGGTGGCAAGCCCGCAGCGTGAGGAGCAGGAGCAGCAGCAGAGCTGCCTCTCCTTGCCGGGCTGGCTAGGGTACTGAGCAAACACCCGTGGGTCACCGAACTGGGCAAAGCTGTGGCAGAGCACAGCCTGTGACCCTGAAACACAAATTCCTTCCACACATTGCGCTGGCTCTGCTGCTGGCCCAGGGGAAGTGCTGTGAGCTGATACCTGCTTTGTCAGGGGCTCCCTCAGGGAATTTAGCAGGATTTGTTTTTTGGGATGAGCAGCATTGCTCCTTTGCTCTGATGGAAATGGGCTTACACTACACAGTATATATTATTGGATGCCATACTGGTGCCTCAAGAGATGTTGACTGTGCACATTTACATAAATCTAAAAATAAATAAATATACTCACAAACCTCCTCAATCAAAATATGCCACAGACAACTAAAAGATCTTGAATCAAATATTAATGTTGGAGATTTCTCCAGCCATTTTGTAATGCTTCCAGTTATATTTATTACTCAATGTGTAATGCACTACCTTATTATAGTCCTGAGCTATCAGGAGCATCATCTTTTTTGATGGCCTCAAACTGGCTTAATAAAACTGGCCCTCCTCTGAGTGCCCAGGAGCAAGATGGAGATGTGGCAGTCAGCACCTGCAGGCTGTGGCAGTCATGACCAGGACAGTGCTTGCTGAACCACAAGAATGAATTGTTACTCATTAAAGGTCTGTTATTCTGGCATAGCAAGTCCCCTGTTTCATGTCTTATCCTGAGACAGGTGAGGGCATTGTGAACATTTTCCCACATATCTAAAATTTGTCCTCAATTTACATTACTACATATCGTTCCTGTCAGGTTTTTTTGTCTCAAACTATTTTTGTTCTTTTTGCCTTCTGCAGCTTTCCCACTAGTAAATGCACTGAGCATTTACTTCTTTGCTGCATTGTCTCCTCTTCCTTACACTGCTATAAAGCTCTATGTCTTACAGAATTCATGTTTTCTAAATAAAAGAGAATGCAATATTATACTTAGTGTTGGCAACCACAAGAGATAATGAATGTTTAAAAAGAATCCCATGCAAATATGAGATTTGCAACATCACTATGGGAACAAACCCAAGTTACTGGGCTTTCTAAATTTAATGAGGTTCAAATGTCCAAGGGCACCAGCTTTCAGGGGAAGAAGCAATGTCAGAGTGTGCAGAGAGACGGATAATGTTTCTTAAGCAAAGGAAAGAAAATATCTTGAAAGAGGCTTACCCCTTGAAGTGAATCAGGTGAAGTTAGTGGTAAGGAGGCAGCTGGGAATGTTCAAAGGGGATTAGATCCTTCCACAGATCGTGACTTTTAAGTTCAGTCACTGCAATACTATTTATGACAATATCTCAAGGAGGAGAATGATTCATCAATTCCAACACTGCTTCTTCCAGAGACCAAACTGCAATGCAGCACATCACAAGACATACTACTCCTATTAGGTAGGATGCAAGACATCCTCAAAACAGGAATGATGCAAAGTCCATTCAGTCAGCTTAAAGTCAGCTTAAGTCAGCTATTGCCTCCAGTGAGCTTTTGATAAAGGCAGCTGTTGAAAACAGGTAAGTTTTATTTGTCAGAAATTCCTTTTGCTGAAAATGGCATTCTGAGGTGGATTACTAAAAGCAACCAATACTTGGGCCCTGGAGTATTTCAGTGCTTTCTCTGCAGAGCTCCGCACACAGCTCAGTCCCTGGGGTCTGGAGAGACACATTTCCATACCACCCTATAGCCACCAGGCAGGCTGAATGTAAAGCTTCATCCAAACTAAACAAGCTCACTTCAGATCAAATATCTGTAGCTATGCCAGCTGTGTCCATGGCAGCAAATACCAGCCTAGGCTGTTGCCTGTCCCATGCAATGGCTGGGCAGTGTTCCTTCCTTCAGTGGAAATCTCAGCCCTCTGTGCTTGCCTGTGTCTTTCCCACCCGGGGCAAGACAGAAGTGGGTTCTTTGCAAGCTGCTTGGGAATATGAGTGGAATTTGTCATGAAGCTATAGCCTGGGTTGAGTCTGAGCGACATCCAGTGCATTACCCATACATTGATCAGGATTTCTGCAAGATTCTGTGGAAAGTCACATGGTATCCTCTGAGAAAGATACACCACTGCTTCAAACACAGCACATGTGTTCTTTGGTCAGGTAAGTCTGTGTCTGCAGTTTTATAGTAAAAGTCAGTCCCCAGTCATCATTGTCCTTATGCTCTACTGTTTCTTCTCCAAATATTTACACTTGTTTTCTCTGTCTAATATATAATACACCTGTAACACTGTAGAGCAAACACATACAAGTGGTGCACCTTGTTTTAGTACTACATCCACCTTCTGCTAGATAGCAGTAGATGATCAGGCTTCTACAGGCTATTCGTCCATGAAGAAGATGCACAGATGTGTTTACAGGAGATATCACAGTGCATTTTGGTTTATTTATACATATATCAATTCCAGAACAGAGATGCTACAACAGTACTTGGGGAAATTGTCCCTAGCAGGAACCTCAGCGTCATGGCTCTCCCTGTCCCCAGGGATAAATGATGTGCGTGACATCAGCCCAGAGAAGACAGCAAGTTCTCCTGCATTTGCAGAGTCTTTTCTACCTATGCTGATGGTTCTATAGCAAATGCTTAAGCATGAACTGATAATATGATCTATCTTCCCCAAACTTGCCATTTGCTCACACATAAAGAAAAAACCCCGTGTAATAGTGACACCTGGTGACACCTATTGTTTTGTTTACACACACGCCTCTTTTTCCAAATATACTGGGTTACTGAAAACTCCCAACCTATGAAGGGATTGGGGACAGAACTGTAGAACAACACTCAAAGAATTTGGATTGATATCTTATTCTTTGCTCTTGCCTTTGTTATTGACACTAGCCTTCATCAAATGGTTTACACACTGTACTGTCACGTCCAAGGAGATGTACAAGAGGCCACATGGTCCACCTGGAAAATAGATTTGTAGCTAGACACTAATATAAAATGAAAAATGAATTACACTTCCATCAGTTAAGCCCTTTTTCTGTAGCCCACATTCCCTGAGCTAAGGACTCCATGTTCTTTGGAAGGGATTCCGCAAACTTAACAGTTAAAAGATAGAAAGCTATTCTGGTTAAAAACCCCAAACATCTGAGCCTCCAAGATTTCTTGTAAAGTTTCTCTGCCAATATATTCTCAATGTGACCTCATTTTTGTATTAAAGAAGATGAAAAAACCTAGATATGTCAGGAGGATACTAATAATAAGCAATACTGTTAGGCATTGTTCCCCACTTTCTCAAAGTGTTTGCTGGGAAGGGCAAGGATTATTGTCAAATACTCTGATGTTCTGGTACTGTAAGTTATCATTTGTGTCCATTATTAAATTAGCTCACCACTGTGGTGAAAATCACTACTTGTCTTCTTTGGTAACAACACTGTGAGTCATCTAGGCCACTGATTGTGTACAGTCCTATTGGAAAATCCTGTAAAAATTATGTGGTGAAAAACACTCATCTTTCTGACTCAGAGAGGATTACAGTGAAAGGGGAATTAGTTTTTATTTTTTATTTAGATATGTTCACAAAAGTGTTTGGGGAGGTGAGCAAAATGTCAGTGCAGATACGACAGCACATTTCCAAGCTTTGGCCACTTAAACGTTTCCCAAGGGATGTTTTTACTGGTATTTTGTTGAACTCAATCACTGTGCTTCCTGTTATGAACTGGGTAAAGAGAAGATTATAATATGGTTATGGCAGAGGCAAAAATAGTGTACTGCATCTCAGCAGAAAGAAAAAGGAGAGAATGGCAGGCACGAAAAGATCTTTTTCCATTCTTAACTACCCCAACCTTTTTTTTTCTGTAATTCCCTTATTTCCTTGTTCTTGGACCTCAGGCTCTACCAGTCATTTGAGGTACATTAAGACTAACAAACATGTCATGCTGTCCATGATCCAGTGTCTGAGCAAAGTGTTTGTACCCTGTGCTCAGAGCATGGCCCTGCACAGCCTTGCTGTCCCTCAGCTGGAAAGGCTCTGCTTGCGAGCAGGGACTGCTCAGGTACCAACCCCTGTGCTCTCAGAGCACGGGGACATAATAAAGATGTACCTGGAGACAGGCTTCTTATTGAAGAATAATGGAGAGGTCACCCTGAATGCCTGTTGCCAAGAAGGGCTGAGCTAGGGTCATTAATGATAATTAATCATTAATTAAACTAGGCATGATACACTGGCAATAGTACGTTGGCTACTCCATTCTCGGGGAAATCTCCTCCTTTAAGTTAAACTGGCTCTCACAGTGGTTGTGCTTCCTGTGTGAAAGATGTGTCACTTATATGTGATCCCAACCTCTCAGTGAAGTTCTGGAAGCAACAATCTTCGTGGTGATTGAATTTTCACTTAATTTAATTTCATTGGAAATCACAGATGGTGTCACCCAGCAGCTAGAGGCTAAAAAGGGGCACTTTACAAACTGAATAAAAAACTTATTAAGTTATAATAAGCACCAAAAGCAAATGGAGGTGAAAACTTTACTGCAAACAACATATTTACTTTAAACACACAGTGATAGTAAAATTAGATTTCTTTTTATTTTAGACTTTAATCAGGCTCCTGATAAAGCAGATAATTCTAATACAATGCCAACCCCTGTTTTCTTATGAACGAGACTGGAAATGGATATAAGGAGCACCACAATGCTAAAATATGGAAAGGTGAGAATGGCTCAAATGCAAAAATTTAGTTACATAATTAATTTTTACAAGTGACAAAAGAATAAAAAGAAAAAAATATTCTTGTCCAGTACAGTCCACTCAACTTTCTTCCCTGAATGAGCAGAGATAGTGTAATAGATTGCTTTCAAGACATAAAACTGCACTGTGTGAACTTTCCCTTCCATTTCTCCCCAGCCTTCCCCATCTTTTGGGGAGTGAGTGGTGAATTGTGCCACAGTGCACAGTGTGGGAAGTGTTCCCCAAATCAAAACAGCCCTCTCAGAAAGCACTGAGCAGTGTCCCAGACATGTGCATGGTACACTCTGTCAGTCTGCAGCCCAGGAAATGTGCAACTTTTCTGTGGTTTTAGTATCCTCCTACCGCTCCTCAAAATGACAGAAGAGTTACTCAAGGGCACTATGTGCTACTAGCTATTAATATTAGCTGGGAGATACCATGTCTGTGAGAGAAACTTCGAAAGGACAGGCAAGGATGCTTGCTTTTTACTCTGCGAAAATTGAGAAATGAGCTTCTACCATTATTGGAAACAAAGAAATTCTTTCTGTGATTGAATGGAACACTCTTGTCCCTTCCCTGATTTTCTACATGATCATTTTTTGAGAAAGGGACAATAAATTTTAAGACAAACCCTGCTCACAGATGTGTTATTTATTCACCCAGTTAACAGCCATTTCCTGTAATCAGTATAAACTGATCAATCTGCCATAATGAGAATGGAGCCAGCAGCTTCCTGGCCAGGGATGAGTCTGTGTCTCTTCTAATCTGCAGACATAACATATCGGAAGATTTCTACATTCCCACATGCTAAGCAGTGAGAACATAACAGCTTTCCCCTCTGCAGGTAGATGGCTAAAATAATGCGTGAAGACAACAGTTTGTGGGTCACTTGTATCATTAGTGCTATAAGAAAAAGACTGTTTTCTAGAATATGCTTGAATTATTTATTAATTATTTCTGACAGTAAAAAACCTGTTTTTCAGTTTCCACTGTAATATAACTGCTACAGCTAATGGATGATGTTTAAAAACAGATCCACAAATGTATTAAGAGAAATGATTTTTGACCCTCCATAGAAAAATGTTTTTATTAGTGCTGTAAATACCTCTGCTGAACACATGGATGGGGGTAAACTACTGAGCAAATGAGATTTATTGAAAATAAAAGGGGGGATCAAATGGTGCTTTGTTCCTACGGAAGAGCAAACCAGTAAATAACGCAACAAAAAATCCTGCTCCTTGATTCCAGGAGGCCCTGTGGGTTGCCCTTCTGTAGTGGTACATTTGTTGGTGGGCACAGAAAACATGGTCTTTTTATGACCATTATGTGATACAAAATAGACAAGAAGTAACTGAAATATGTGCTGGAAAGACCATTCTATCATAAAGATATTTTGAATTCTGTCATATTTACATTTCTAATGTGGACTTTGGTTTACAGGAAACACAGCAAATAAAGATCAGTAAATATCTAGAAATTGTTTTGGGACACTACATCAGCATCTCTGTTATTTGCTTATGAAATAAGGCTAGATTTCTCTCTTCTTTTTGGGTCACTATGTGGGCTCTGAAGAAGACATGTTCTGGGACTTCCTACAGTCAAAATATATATTTATTTCAAAACACTCCTTGCACACCTATTGAATATCTTCCTCTAGCCCTGACAACTTTTCAAGGTTTTGCAGTACTGTTGCTTAGCTGCTTAGTGTTCACTTCTTACAAATTTTTCAACTACCAAGAGACATCATGCTGTAAAATGAAAAGCATCTCCATCCAAGCAGTGTCTCAATGCCCACTTCAACCAAATAAAATATGAATTTCAATTTATTCCTTTTCAATATACAGGGTCTGATCCCGTAAAAATGTCTTCAGGCATTTATGCTTAATATTGTGACTAATTCTGCTGCAGTCAATGGGCTTTGGTGGTATCAGTCCTTGGTAAGCTAAAGCTGCACAACTCAGTGCTGCAAGATGGAAGAAACATTGCTTACTTCAATGTATATTAAAACGGTGGCAGAAATTATTTTACTGAATCTTTACTGAAAAACAGAGAGCACCCAGTTACACAAATACTGTGTTAAATGTAGTGCTCACAACTCTGAATGGCTGGATGTGTGCTGCAGAATCTGTGAAGGACCAGGGTGTTTCTGGGACTCTGTACACATGCATTGATTCCACAGATCAAATACAAATCTTTCTTATGTCTGCATTCCTGTCCACAGCTGTAGACACCCAAATAAGACCAAAATCCTGTGACTGTTTTAGAAAATAGATCCTGAATGCAATGCTTTGGGACCGAAACAGAAAGGAACAGTCTTTAATTATATGATCTGACCGGATTTTCTGTCTCTAGAGAATATTCCCTGGTTACGAAAAGTGAAGGGCCATTGTTAGATACCTGAAAATTGAGCTACCAAGAACTGGAGGATTGCTGACAGCCCCACCACTGAGGAGACCCTGAGAGCTGAGAGTGTTTTAGCCTCCTATGACAAGAGAGCATAGCAGGATTCTGCCTCTTTGCAATCATCACCTTGCAAGGGATGTGAGCTGTGGCTTCACCTTGCTGAGCAGCAGCTGGCCAGGAACAAACACTTCCTTACAAACACCACCTTTCTGTCACATGCATTTCTATGCACAGCGGTGCACTGACTTTCTAGGCTGAAAAGTGCTGTGAGAATGCAAAGAATTATTAATATTGAAATTGTGAGTCTAATAATTTATATGCTGCATCCTCATCATCTTGCAAAATGTCCCCAGAAGCAAATGTTATAAGTCATGACATTAAATATTCTTTAGAGAAGTGCACTTTTTTTTAACAAATAAGACTCCCCCTGCTAAAAGTCACTGACAAAAACTGCAGCATGTCCAAAAGGGGCAGGATCTGCCTGTTTGCTTTTAAGAACATGCAGTTCATTTCAGCTGCTCTACCCTTGATGAAATCTCATGTGATAAATCATACAACTCAGACGTGTTTTACTTGTTTGCCAGTGAATTTGAAAAAGGGCTTATAGCAGTTAGGAGTGTAAATACAATTAGATTTAAAAATTATTCAAGAATAATTTTAAAGTTCCCCTGAGATTTCCATGTTAACTCAAATGTATTTTACTTTCTGTCAGGATTCAACCGCTTCTAGGAAAGCTTTGGTGAGCAGGCAGGTAATGTGACACCTACTCCTATGTGAGAATTTGTGGACAGATGTAAATTACTTAATTACAGATCACCACTGTAAATACTTTGTAATGTGCTTTTAAAATAATGAAAAGCATATTCATCTGAGTTTTAAAATCTCAAATACAGCTACATTTACAAGTTCCCTTTAGCTCACTATAAATATTCTTTGTCTTTACACCAGCAGCTGGTCTAATTCTGCACGTCTGCATCTAATGCCTGGTCTGGGGCTCCTCTCCTGCTTTGCATCCCTGTTGTGTCAACACTGTTTGATGTTGCTGGGGGAAGAGGGCAAGGGTCAATTCTTTTACTGATGAGATGGAGCTGTTGGCTCCTTGAGATTAGGTTAGCGCAAAGTTGCATGCAGAAAGGTAAAATTCCCACCTCTAACCAGTGCACCTTCTCATCCTACAGGGATGAGTGTGTCCAAACTGAAGAAATCAGCACTGCAACACAACTGGCTTCACTGGTGTGTTGGAAAAGACAAATTGGGGATGGAAATGTTTGAAAACACTGCCTCTTGCAGAGGCCCAGCACCCTCCTCACGCACCTCAGGCTGATCTGCCTAAAAGCCTTCTGTGAGAAATGGTGTCACACCCTCACTTCTCCCACCTTGCCCTTCATATCCAGCAGCATTTTAAATGTGTCAGGAATTGCACAAAGAAACTATTTGCCATTGATTGACATAATCCACAGACAAAGAAGAATCTGTGTAAGTATAATTTGATCACAAACTATTGATGCAGCGATGCTTTTCTGCTCTGGGTTTGGGCAGCACTTGTCAGTGAAGAGTCCTGATTCAGGACTGAGGCCTCCTGATGCTATGGATGAGAGCTGGCTAGCTTCCTGCAGCAGCACAGCAGCTTTGCAGGAGATAAAGAGAATAGGAAAAAGGCTTCTCAGAAACTAACTGCTGGAGGATTGTTTTTGAGTAGCTAGTGATGAGCAGTCCAGATATCAGCTGACAAATATTTACTGCAGAAGTTCCAAGAGTTAAAAGCTCATTCCTCTTAAGTAGCTGAACATGATATTTCTTCTGATTTCTTCTCTTATGCTATCTCTTCACCTCCACATAAGATATCATGGGAATTTTACCAGCCTTAACCTCTTGTCTCCCCACAGCTCCACCCCAGGTAGGAGTTGACCTTTGCTAAGTGTTCGAGCTGCCTTTAATGAGAGAGGATGTGTGTTGTATATAGATCTTTCTGAAAATCCATGAAAAAAGGCTGTTGCCCAGTAACAAATGGTCCAGTTCACCTTTTTTTGCTCACGATGAGGAACATCCACCCTTTTAGGTGGTCCTCTTGTTTCCCTCCTCTTTCCTGAGAAAATAAACATAACACGGATGAAGGTGTAAGGCAGGGCAGGAGGCTCTGTGGATGGTTCCTCCAAGGGAGAGCAATCTCTGGGCTTTCCAGCAGACTCAGTTTACTGAGTAGCTGATTTTCCTGGGATTTTCCTGCAGTCATCTTTGCTGTACAATGACATATGAGGCAGACACTTGACCTACGCCTGCTATTTAATTAAATGCACTTCTCCACCTTTTTTCTTTGTGTCCGTGTCATGATCCATGTACGGATAGACAAAATACAGTGTTGTTAATAGGCAAAACTTATGAAGCTTAAATGGAAGATTTGGCTGGGTGTCTTTAATTAAATGGGCATTAATACTATGCAACATCCTAACTCCGAATGTGAAGGCATTAAAATAATTAACTGGCCTAATCTAGGTTTAAGAGGCTTGAAAAATAGGTTGAAAATAGGTGCCAGTGTGACAGTATATCCCTGTGAAGGTGACCTTAATTCTAGACATTGGAGCAGCTGCAGCATGCTGGTACATTCTGGGGACATATGAGTACCTGTGGCACCAGGATGGTGAGTGCTGACACAGGAGAAAGCAGCAGCTGTTAAATCGTATATATGATTAACCTAACTAGAAAATATGATGAAAATTATTCAAATCACTAGAATATTGTTCATGTATCACAGCAGCAGCATAGGGCTGACTACAGATTAAGGACTCTCTTAGGGCCCTCTCTTAGCCATAAGTGTAGGAATACATCTTGTCCAAATGCGATTTTATTCTGACCTTGTAAATAAGACAAAAGTGCTGATAAATGACTGATCTTTGTTTGCTGACAATCACATGATGTTGGTGAGGGTACCAAGAAGTTCCTATCCCCCTCACTTAGGAAACAACCTCTGCTTTTCCTTTGTCTTGGCTCCTGACGCCAAATCCCAATTCCAGGAAGAAACCAAAGAATCCAGCTGTAAACAGACTTTTGCCACAGAAACCGTGTTCAGGAGAAACATCTCATTTATGTTTGTTTGGTAAATTTGTCATCTATTGATACCCCCACTCTAACAAAGGTTTTGCTGGGTTTAATATGTAGATTGTGTAAAAAGTAGAGCTGCTACAAAACTGACATGGAAAATTATAATTAAAGGCAATTTTTGTTTTTTTGACAATTCGTTCAAAAAATTTTGGGATCTGCCAACATCACCAAGTAGTGCAGCATAACAGAAAGAGATCTGAAGAATAAAACAATTGGTCCAATGATGTCCACTATGCACAGATGTGATAAGTCAGTTGTCTACAAGCTCTAGTCTGACCCTATGGTTTGCATGCTCTAGGTGTAGGGCATCTTTTGGCAAGCTAAAATTATTTCTTTAGAGATCACAAATGAAAGGAAGAATAAAGAAAACTGCTTAGGTATTCCCCCAAAACTCTGGGCTCCACTCTAGAAGAAGCTGTTTGAATCCCTTAAAATAAGCAATTTCCACTAGTTACTAGACTTTGGTATTAACACCCATTGAGCATATGCATTTTAGTCCTTCCGGTCAAAATGGACCCTTTGTTTATCAATCTAAATAGACAACAAAAAGAGCAAACAAAGGCATTTCATTTTAGTTTCCTCCCTGAAGAGAACTGGCTGCATCATGTGTCTGTTCAGGCTGGAAGGTCATCAATGAACAGTCAGATCTAGTAATTTTTTTCACATGGGAACTTAATTTCTGGGTAAATGAAATGGTGTGCATGCAAATCACCCTGCTGTTAAACAACAAATCCTAAATCATAGTACATAACTACAGCCATTAATGCCTGGACAATCCGATGGCCCTGTTAACTCTGGGATGCAAAAAATTCAGAATGGCAAGGAAAGGAGAGGAAAGTGCACATCTAAATCCTGCGGTGATCTCAGCTGCCCAGAGTACAGTGGCAATCTGCAGGATTTTTGTCTTTATTTATCAGACTGCATAATCTAATTATCTCTCATTAGTCCAAAGCTGATTATTTCATTTATCTTTGTATATGTGACAACAAAAGGCTCTCTTTAATTAAGCAGATCAGCAATTAGCTGTTGTTTTATAGGCAGTTTTAAACATCCCTGTACAAGTAGCATGCAGCATGATTGTAATCAGATGCTTAGGGAAGAATTGTAGATGAGGACATTTTGATTTACAGCCCCATTTAGTTTAAAGCTGCATTGGCAAGTCTAACTCCAAAAGCAAAAGCTTATGAGATACGGCCAAGTTGCCAAACACCCTCGATGGAACAAAGCATAACTGAGATATGATCTGCAGAGGATGCTTTGTGGGCTGACCCTGAAGAACATGGGAGCTCTGCTTCAAACAAGATTGTTCTACTCTTTATAATGAAGGGGACTCACATTCAAACTCCTCAGTAAAACAGATATGGGCAGGTTTGGATGTACAGCAATCAGCAGTCTGCAGTTAATTAAAATGAGAAAATTACTTTCTGTTTGTGATGATGCTGTTGACAGCAGTGGATACTGCAGAAAATATGAGAACAACTTAATCTGGCTCGTGAATCCAAAAATCAGAGCAAGAAAAAACACTAGAACCCGGGTATCCTTCCAAGAATCTTTGGATGAATTCCCAATCCTAGTGCTTCCTTTATCTCCTCTTAAAAAGTCATCTCCCGCTTCGGGGGTGGTACTGGGGGAGGAATCATCACTAATCCCTACTTTTCAGTCCTGCACTACGTGTATCACAGCTGTGTGAAAACGTCAAAGCAATTTTTTTTGTTTAACCTTTCCAAATTTCTGCAATAGCCTCACCAGCAAAAAATAGTCCTGTGTCCAGCTAAATGTATGTGTCCATACGCAGAAAAGAATAAAGCAGTAAAAAGAATAATTCCTTACAATGAACACCTAATAAGTTTTAATTTTAAGATGCAAGTGCTGAGATAAGCACAAAGAAATTAAGTTGGATGTCTCTGAGAGCACAGAAAGAAGAATGGATTGGAATGCAAATCTCCACACAAACTCATACTTGTAAGCACGGGTATTGTCCATTACTTGAGAGTAGCTCAATTTAAATAATCAATTTGCAAGAGAAAACTGCTGGTGCATTTAATATACTGAACTTCCCCCACTGGACTGTGCTTGTGACCTGCTCTGCTTAAAATATGGAGAAATGGGATTAAATAAAGCAGAACAAAACAGCTGCTTCCTTTTTACTTCATTTTGCATATGCAATTTCTTATTTTTCAAAAATGAACTGGAATATTGTATTATATTTTTTTGTGTTGATACAAGTTTCAAAATACATTTGCCTTATTTTTTGAAAGACAATTCTTTTTAATGCTTTCTGCCCTTACTTTTGGATGGAAACATGAGTTTTTTTAATACGAATATTCCAGTTAAATGCATGAGGAGCTCTCAAAACTACAAGGAGCTACTGGAAACTTTGGCAGAAATGGGGAGGTCCTTCAATGGCCTTTTTCCCTCCTTCTGCAGAGATTTCTCTGCACAGAACTCCTTTGCAAAGCATGGTAAGCTTGGAGCAACACAGTCTTATGAGGCTGTTCACCCGCTGGTAATTGGCAATTAAGGCTGGTATAAAAGGCTAATGGCAATTCTCTTCTGCTTGGAGAGTCAGAGGTAGAAATCCTGCCTGAACAAACTGAAGACATCTGTGAAACTCCCTGAAGTGAGTCATGAAAAGGACATAACCTCTCAAGTGCCTGCCATGAATTTTAAGGGCAGAGTCCTTAAAAACACATATGAAAACCAGAGAAATCTAGGGCATCTTATTGTGCAGAGGGAATTATTGTTGATTTGAAGGAGCCAGGATGTAACAGTCTTCATATAAATATGCAGAAACAGATAAGCTGGATCCAGACAGCTCCTAGAGTCCTGGTGCAACCCCACCATTGATTAGGAATGTCACTGGGAGACTTGGATAACCCTTTCTGTGCATGGCTCTTATTTAGAAGAAATAAAAACCACCCAGTAGCACTCATATCAACACTAATAATGGGGGCAGAAAAGGTTGAAAAGGACCAGCAAAACATGTGTTAGAAGTAATTCCTGAGTGACTCTCGAATAAACAGCCTAGTGAATGGGTAAAGACCTTTTACTTTACATTTTTTTTCCTTCATATTCTGATGAAAACACATTTGCAGATATGGTAGCTGAGGCAAACCTATTCCTTCTCTTATCTAACAGGGTCTTAAAACGAGAAAAAAATATTCTTCCTCTGGGCATATTCTGAGAAGGTCTAGAAGGTACACTGAGAAGCAGGGGAGTAAGTTTAGAAAGTGAATATCGTAGATGGTTGATGGGATATTCTCCATGACAGACTAGCGGAACATCAGGCAGGCTGGACAGTCTGCAGCTGCAAATTCCAGGAATGGTGACACTAGGTAGGACCAGGGCTGTGTGACCTCAGAGTCATGGACCTTGCAGTGACTGCTTTGTTAAAACTCAGGTGAAAATGTCTGTCCTGTCTCAGAGAGTTTGTGACATACCCAACTGCCCTCAGACACTTCCCAGAGGGAGCAAAACAGACCTTACTCAAACTCTGGACCCCTATATGAAAAGGTTCAAGAGACCATGGTAAGTAAATGCTGTTACCTCCTTAGATGGGGCTTTCATTTTTTGCAATATAAAATATTGGTCAATGTTCACACAACCCCCCCCAAACAACTGAAATATGAAGTCAATATGAATTTGAACTCACCAACCACAGCAACAGCTTTAAATTATATTAGAGCAGAAACAGTAGGTTGAACCAAGGATCCTAACAGCCAAAATCAATTCTGTGCAGCAAGAGAAGCAAAGATAGCACCCACTCCTGTCGCACAAACCAGAACAAAAAGCTTTGAATTGTGTCAGGTTTCACTGGACACCTTGGAATGGAAATCTGGGATGTATCATGTCTGTTGCCCACCCTTTCACTCCCCTGTTTTGGTTTCTAAGTGAAGGAGGTGAAAGCAAAACCAGGAGTCAATCCAGTGGTCTGAGATTACTGAGGGCAGACCCTTTCTTGCCTGGAGTTACTCTTCAGCTGCCCTGGAAGGAATCACTTGGTCCATACTCAGCCACTCCACAAATACATGGCTCGTGCACCTTGCTAGAGTAGAGGGAAAACTTCATTGAAAACAATTTTCAGTGCAAGTTACTGCCTAAGGATAGAGATATTAATCTGAAGGGAGATGGTCTAGCTATAGATTTCTTGAGGCAAATTATTTTATTCATAGAATGACATCATCAATTAACTAATTTTTCTGAAGTCTGGCTACCCCTCACTTTTAACTTCTGACCATTTGCTTCTTTTATGTCTTTGATGCACTTCCATCTCATAAATTGCAAATGAGGAACCTTTTTTGAAGTATGTGCATTTCACTTAATATTATTCTAGTCCACCAGGAATGTGAAAATGAACCAAACTTTGACTCCCAACAGAGGATTGCCACAGCTGGATATAGCCATGTGTTTCTCACTGCTTCATTTACGTTTTCTAATTCATACAACCCCTCAGCAATAAGCAACCAAACAATTGATTTGGCTAACAGAGCAAGGATAATTTAATATTTGAGGGGTTTTTTTCTGAAAAAAAGATCAAAGTATTAGGTAAACTGGCATTTTTTCTGATAAAAGTATTTTTAGAACCTGACAAACCTCTTGCAATATACAAGAACAGTTTGAGGGTTAGGGCTTTACATTTATACATTTGAAATATTGCAGGCAACTCCTCTGCTTTTCATTTTGCAGATGAAGAGACAGAGCAAGCCATTTTATGATTTTTAGGCTGAAGGAAAATACTGGCGGAATGGGAAAAGAACCCAGACTTCTTTCTTTGCATTCCTTTCTCTCCTTCCTTCAACCTTCAGGTGTGGATTTCATCACAAAAATAAAATACCTTACAGAAAGCACACACACATGGCACTGAATATTTTGGCTTTTCCTCTGACACAAGAATCCGGTCAGAGCCACTCACATGGAACGATGGCTCAGTGTGGGAGTATGGCCAGGTCCTGCCTCCTCCTGCTCTCCTGACAAATCTGGATAAGCCAACAGACAAATCTGGGGGGGGTTTAATGGCTTCTTGATCCTACTAATAGGCCCAGGCAGATGAGGCAGTCACAGGTCACTGTAAGTGGTCAGGGACTAACATTTGCCCTCACCAGTTGGCCTAAATTTGCTCCATTAAGACTTATGAGCTGTACTGCAATGGAGAATACCTGTTTTACCCAACATTGCACCCATGTTTAACCTGGATTTCATATAAGTTTTGTATGCAATTTAAAGGTATTGGAAAAACAGGTAGTTTCCACAGAGAGTTATTTTTAGGTAGCATATGGGAGTTCAAAACAAGTAAGAATTACACTGTCCCCATTTTTCCCTTCTGCTGTTCTCCTTACTCCCAAACTATAAACATCCATACAAGAAAAACTCAAGGCTCTTACAAAACTACTACTTCAGAGAAAAACTTGTCAGCTTAACATTGTAGGAAGAGAAAAAATGTCTGCTGTGAACTGGAAAGGAAAATAAAACCCTGACTATCAGTCAGTTGTTCTTTAAAAGGTATGTCTTACTTTGAATTATTTTGGACAACCCCCAGAACACAATGAACCACTTCTGCACTGTTATTTAGATTTTTCTAAGGCTTTCCTTCCTTTTTTTCATACAGGTTGATCACTGTATGTAGGAACTATTTTTTTCTGATGGCTAGTTCTTCAGACAGTAGAAGGGGAAAATGGAAAAATGCCACATAGTGCAGAAATCTACTTTCATGCAAAGCAAAGGCAAACCTGTAAAATTCTGTATTTCTATTTCACGAAATAAGGATTTTTTTTCTAGAAGTGATACGAGCCCAGTGTTGCAGCTGAAACTGCCTGTAATGATTCCTAGCTCTCATTTCTGTAAGCTGAGCAGCATATTCTGCCCTGTGTAATAGCTCCTGCTGCCAAAAACCCCACACCAAAACAGCTGTTCCTCCAGTTAATCATTATTCCTGTGATCAAACAGCAAATCTAAAGTAAAATATCTGGATAACTATGATGTGGCCCAAATGAGCTTAAGTTAAAGACAGTGTTAATAACAGTCAGCTGAAAAGCTCTGATTTCCATACTTAAGTGTCCTTCAAGTATAGTGGATTTTTTTTTGAACAGGGCAGAGTCTTTTGACAATATCTCAGTGAAACCAAAAGAAGTATACAGAGAAACACCCATATCAGAGTAGGAAAACACCCTGAAATGAGACCTGAAGAGCAAAGACATAAAATTATTTGTACGTCTACAAAACTATTAAAGTAAACCTCATTTCATTTTATAATTGATGCAAATTTAGTTGAACTGGCACTTTGAAGAACACTATGATTCTTGAAAAAAACAGGTCCTGCTTACAAACAGATTGAACTTCTGAGTCACACAGGCCTAGCTTTTCCACTGTACTTAAATATCTGGAGAAGGAGATATCAAAACCTTCCTGAGCAGACCTGAACATCTTACTTTCACTTCACCTTTGGCAGGTTCTCTGAAACTGCGTTTTCACTGAAAACAGTGAGGAAGAGCTATCCCTATCTCCTTGCTGGACACTGTTTCCTAAGCACATGGGCCTATTGAACAGATCAGCAATGCTCCCTTTGCGTATTTATCAGAGCCCTGCATGGGAAGGCAAAGATTCAAATATTTCCTATCAGCATTGCCTATGTCCAACTTATTCACCTGCCTCTAACAATGCACTGCTGCCCAGAAGCTGGTTTTTTCCCAAGGAGAAAGGACAGAAATGCTTTTGAGAGGGATGGGACTTGACAGCATGTTGATATGATGACCCTTAAGTAGTTGAATACATTGCCAGGTATCACACAGGCTAATTCTGATTCTTCCAGCTCTGTTTTGTAAACTCAGACTTGGAAAAGCCACCCTTCTCTGTGGTGAGAAGGGAATTAAAGCTCTGCTTCCTCAACCTTGCCATCTCTTGAAAGCTAAGGAAACAAAGAGCAGGGAGTGGCTGTGTGATACAAACTCGAACTAAATTTGAGTTACAGCGAACTCCTACAAATTAATGTAAATAACATCCCACAGGTTTCATGCATAATTACACAACCCAGACAGGTGGGCTGCTCCAAGGAAAACACCCATGAGCTCATTTGTATTTTATGGTTAGTAAGAATACTGCAAAACTTGCCCTCCTCCAGACACTTAAAAGGTATGAAAAATTTAAATGTAGAATTCACCCTGGGTCTTAGGAGACAGTACTATAGCATGTTAAGCATGCATGTACCTCCTTTTCATTTCATTAGGAAACTCCAGATTTACTGAATTAAAATAGTACCAAATTAATTCCCTCTTTAGTGAAAACCCTGTGCTGTATTTAGTAGCAATCAGAGTTTGAGAGTTCAAAACCTAAAAATCAGAGATTTCATTATGGGAAGTGCTATATAGAAATACTGAAAAATTCAACCATCATAATTGTATGAGCTATTACCTTAACTTATAAAGCATTTTGTATAATCTGTCTGTTCTTCTCTTGTATCTCCCAAAAGACAGCTGTAAACATACAGAGCTGGAACATTCACTTGAACGGTGTATTTTCAGCCATGTATTTCTTTAGAAATGGTATATTTCGTATTATTGTGAAGTGCATCCTCATAGAAACTCTGTAGTTTATTGATTCAATTGAATTGTGCAAGAATGAAATTCTAAACCGTGCTTTCTGCATTGATCCTTAAATCGTATCATTAAAATAGAACTCGATGATGTTTTGAATACACTGATCCTAATAATTTTATTGCTTGTGAAGTTTCATTGCAGCACTGGTGACTAACAGCACCTGAAGAAAAAAATAAAATCTTCCTCTGAAACACAATTGTGTCCAAACCATTTGAAAGGTACAGAAACCAATTACAGTAAAATTCTGTGTTCTCAATCAGGCTCCATAAAAAACATTCCAGCACGGAGAGATGCTGGGTTATTTATTGTGAGAAGTTACTGAATGCTTAACTATGCAGATGAAATACTCTTCATTCTTTTATACAAGGCAGCAAAATAAATAACTTAACAGCTCACAGTTCCCAAGGTAGACTTGTTAATCGGTCCAATATTGTTCTAATTCTCCTCATCGCTAACTGAATTGGAGCATGTAACTGGATAAAATGTGTCTTTAGATACCATGTACTTATTCCGATTACTATTTGGTTGATTGATGACTTTCTGATTTTTTGAAACAATGCCAGCACAGTGGCCTCTTGGTAGCTGAACACATGACTGCTGTTTGTTGTGCTTTGGGGGGACTGCAATGCGAGGTCTGGCTCAGTCATTTTTAAAATCAATACTTGCTCTCTGAGCACGGGATAATTTAGAGAACATAATTCAGAATTCTACCTTTCAGCATGTATCCTCCATCAAAGGAGGATTTTTGTCCAGAGTCAGCACAAAGGCTACATGACCCAAGAATGCACAGATAAGGTTAAAAAAGAGAGGGAAAGTACATATTTTTTTTCAAACTAAAGCATCACTAGCCACATGTGTAGATAAATATGTCTTTTATGTATGTGCACTTATAGCACATGCATACCTCCATAAATACAAAGTGGAACTGGACGCTTTGAATAAATTTCAGTTTTTGCTTACTCTTATGTGTTTTAGTTTTTTCCTCCTGTTTTGACCATTTGTGTGTTATCTCACTCTTTTTAAAGCAAGGCCATGCTTCCCTACAAAGAATGAAATGTCTAAAAATGAGACCTGCAAAGTATCCGACCAGTTGGTCTTTTCTTCCTAATGCTGGAGCTGTGAAAATGCTGAACACTGAATAATTTCCTACACAGGTATTAGTGGTGTTCTGCTCTCAGGAGCAGTGATTTGAGCCAAATCTGCTGCATTAAGTCAGTGCAGTTCTGCACATGTAAATGAAGACTAACAGATCTTACTGTTCTTTGGGTATTGAATGAACTCCAGTGTTATTTTGGACTAATCTTCACATCTTAACATTCTGGCTCGAGGTTATATCTCAATTTCACCTTCAATATCCCTTCCATTAATGAAAATCTCCAATTTTCCAGCTTCTTTGAACCTCAGTTGTGTTCTGAATCCTCTCTCTGCTGCTGAAATATAAAGTTCTCTTTACACTTTCTCTTCCTGCTTCCTCCATCCTCCTTCAAGCTGAGTACCCATGGAGTTTCCTATTTCCCACTCAGCACTCCAGATATATTCCTACTCCATATCCTGCAAGATTTCCCTCTCTCCTCCCATACCAAAAAATTTTAATCCTCTTATGTTTTGACAGAAGCTGCTGAAGTCAGTAGGGCCTTGTTCATATTTAAAATGTGCTTAATTGGCTTTTGAATTCTGAATGTATTTTAATTTCTCAATACAGAAAAGCTCAGGCACAAACCTCTACCCAGTTTCCTCCCACCTTAAAGGACTGGGAGTCCCTCTACAAGTTCTTATTTTCATGTTAATTTTGCTTCTACTTCCTTCAAATGAGGAAACTTCCAGCTATGTTTAAACAAAATTTACAGCTTCTCTTCATTGTCACATCCAGGGCAAAGAAAGATCTGTCACAAAAAGCACAAAGCAGTCTAATTCCTAGCCAATGAGAGAATTATGAGAAGTAGTACTCAAAAAGTCTGGAGGTCTGGGGAAAAAGGGCTGATGCCTCACTTCAAGGTATTATTTTCAAACATCTCATCCTCATCCAGATTTCTTAAAAGGAACATAATTCTCTTAATTCTTTGCAACACTCATTTTGAATTCTACTCAAAAATCCATAGATGGCAGCAAATTAGCATTAGCAAGTTGAGTTTTCTAATCATTCTCCTTTTTTGTATGCTTCTTTTGATAGAAATTGAATTAAATATGACAAAAAATAATGGAGAACAGTGACAAAAACAGATAAACAACTCCAGCCATATAAGGACTAATGAAAAAATTGCAATTTCTCTTATTTCCTCATTTATTGCTCTCAGCCATTTGATGAGCTCTCAGTTATTCTGATGTGAACCAAGCAAATAAAATCCACTCAGGATAGAAAAGTTTCAAACTCTGCATCTGTTATAAATTTTTTATGAGGATTATTTGTGCTGTTTCATTCTATACAGTTTGCTGGATGCCCATAACAGCAGCTGCAGCACCAGAGCTCTGCAAAGCAGTTTCCCTTTCAACTTTTTCCACAGCTTTCTCGAAAGGTCATCCTTTGGGGCTGAAATTTCTAGTGTCTGTAAATAAATTTTAAACAGTAGATTTAAACCTTGTTTATTTTTTGAAATTTATTTCTTCTGGTTTTTGGGTAAATCCTTGTCATTCTTTCCCAGAGAAGGATATAATATAAACATCAAGGTAGTTCATAAAAATTTGCACTTTCTAAATCATCGGATCCAAGGTCTCTATTCTAGGGTAAACAACTTCCTAGGCTTGGTTGATATTTTCTGCAACAACGCAGATGATTAATGTGCAGATTCCTACCCAGCCAAACCTCAGAATAAAACATGGTGAAATGGAAGAACAGAAGGAAGGTACCTGACTAAATGCAGAGAAAAGAGTTTAAAGCATCCATTTCCACGTAACTAAAGCGTTGTTCTCATTCACTCTGCAGCTTGGGTGCCCTTGGTATCACCTCTGAGGTGAGGTTTGCTCTCTTTCACCACTGAAGAAAAGGTGAGTGTTGAGCTCAGCTTGGCTTTTACAAGGTTTAGAAACTTTTACAAATGGGGGCATGAGGAAATCCCATGTTTTATTACAAATGACCACCAGGATTCCTATCTTTTAAATCAAGCTGATAGACTTTTCTGCACTTCATCTTTGAGAAAAGCAATAGCGACAAGGAAGCCTCCTACCTCAGTGCTCATTATCCCTTGTTTCTGCTATGTTGAAACACAAAAACTACGTTTCAATTGCAACAGCTTGAAAAGATTACTGAAGGTTTTCCTGTGCTCAATATGTACATTGATAAAAAAAACAAATAAAGCACATGAAGGAAAAGTGGAGGATCAGGAAGAAGCCCAAGTTCTCAGCTTTGCTGGGTAGTTTTGGGACAGGAATAGAGGCTGAGAGAAGCTGTGTCAGCCTCTATTCAGGGGGAAGGAAAACAGGAGCATGCATTGGAAACCTCTGATAATGCTTCCTGGTCTTTAGCAGAAAGAAATAGGAAAAATAATTGCATGTAGATATGCTATGACCATTACTGTACTTTTTTTTTTGTCCAAGTGAAAATATAACAAAGAACAATTATTTCAGAAACAAACAGTAAGGATAAAAATAGTTTGACATTAAAGATTTTATCAATAGTACTGGATTACAGTTTTATAGTAAATAATTTCAGAAAGGAAGAGTAGCTTTTGTCATTTTACTTGCCTTAGATTTTGAGTTCTTGCCCTTAATTTATGAGTACAAGCCTAGATACCTCACACCCAACTTTTCAGCAAAGGCAAAAATACTCAGATATGTACCTGCAGCATAACAGTCTGTCTTCAAGTTGCAAGAATAAATTACATGACAGAAAGATGGGGAAATTGCAGGGGTTTGACAAGATTTTATTTAGAATATATATGATTATGAACATATCATTATGAGTTGGAAATTATCTCATTTGTGAGAAATAACACCTCTGGCTTCACTGAACATAAAACAAAGGGTTTGCCATGCACGGGGCTTCACCAAAAGACATCTTTAGAAAAAACAGTACCTTTAAGGACAGAGTTAATACTGTAAATTTTAATTACTGTAATATCTAATTTTAAGATTTTTTAAAAAACCTTCACAATTAAAATACCCCTATAATATCTCCAGAATACATACACAACTACTTTTGCACTGTTTATGTTGACAAATCAATAATTATGAGAACAGAGACTGTAAAAGCTGGCATTTCTTCATCCTCCTTCATACTGTTTATTTTCTCAATTTTTAACCCATTCCATTTACTTCCTGTGGCATGGACAGTTGAACTGCTAATTCAGCTTATTCAATGAGCCCAGACAGAATGTTTATTTACGCTTATTTAACGAGCCTGCAAGCAAACCTTCCTTTGCCAAACTGTCCTTATCTCCTCTCTCATGAAATCTCTCAATTTGCAGATATATCCCATTAAATTTTAGATGTCTAATACCAAAATTTAAGAGATATCACCTTGGGCTACCACCCTTTTCCTGCACAGAGCTGTTCTGGCACTTCTGTTGGTTGTATCCGGAAGGATCTGGGAGCAGAGTGCGTGCTGTGACTTTCCTGACAGTGGAGCTAATATTTTCCAAAATAACCACCAGTACTGGATATGTCAGTCTGATTTTTTATCCTGAGCTCATGACAGACCAATTACTTTTAGGTTTCTTGGAATTAGAGACAGGACACTGAAGCTTTTGCTTTCAGAGTCTACTTTTAAAGTTAGGTCTGCCAAATGCAAAGAGGTTCTCGTATTTGCCCAGTGGCCAGCAGCACATGAAGAAGGAGCCGTGATATAGTCCAGCACTAATGCAGTCAGCTTGGTATTTTCTGCCACATTTCAGGAACAGCAAAATTCCAATTAAACTTAAAATACTGTAAAAAAAATCCTAGCTAGAGATATTTTGACAGGGTGAACTCCCCTAGCATGTATGGGATGGGATCCTGTAGATCACTCAGTGAGTGCTCATTCAGTCTGGATACAAGTCATTGCTGCCTGGTGTGAAAATAAGAGTAGGTAGGATAAGTCTTAAGAAAGAGAAGAACAGGTTAATGTGTAAATGGATATTATTTCAAGAGTGTCTTTGGGGTTGCTGTGCTCCAGATTTTGGGTATGGAACGCAGACAGTCCTCAGGAGAGTATTGCTAACTGCACAACCATGAAATTGGAGAATCCAGTCCTAGCCTTTAAAAGAGCCAGTGATAATAAAGCCCTGACATCCTTGAGTTTATCTTCAAAGTCAAGAAATAGAAGAAAATTCATGTTTTGTTTATATGATTTTCCCTCAGTGCTGTAGATTAAACTGTACCGGTCTCTGGACCAAAATGCTTCTGGGCTTTGATTCTTACAAATTTGGGTTTGAGCCATGTGTCTTTGGACCTCTCTTAAGAGCAGATTCACAATCTAAATACATGAGTTATTCATGAAAGGAATGCATGTGTTAGAATAATTCTATCACTTTTTCCTAGTCAGATGAAATACTGTTGTATACCATTGGTTTCCCTGTCAAATTTCCTGATGAAATTCCTTCACAAAAATAAAATCTGCAAGAATACTTTTATAATACTGTAATACTTTTATAAAAAGTCAAGACCCCTTTAAGGAATTAATTTCTGTAACACTCTATTTTTCATTAGAATTGTTTTCCTTTAAGTAATTTCATAATTCTCTGCTAATGAGCAAGCAAAGAGTGTTTTGGACCAGATAGCATGTGATGTCTAAAGCACCAATCACTTCCCTAGACCTGCTATCTCTCACACCACCTGCTAATCATAACAATTGCTAATTTGAGACCTTTTAGCCATTTCTGGTGTCAGTGACAACACCACGTAGCCTGCAATGGCCATTTGGCCACTCTTCCCACCCACCTCAGTGACTGCCGCTGCTGCTGCCCATTTTGGGCTCTATTGTTCTCCCACCTCTTCTGACCACAAGCAATTCCTTCTCTCCTAATCTCGGGGGAATCTCTGCCTTCACAATGGGGGCAGGGCCATTCGCTTTGTGTGCAAGATAATCTTTTACAGAATTGTTCTCTCTCTCACACACACACACACACACACACACACACACGCACACACCCCATCCTGTTCATGCTCTTTCTGCTTCTGAAAGGCAGATGAACAGCAATGGGAAGGTTTAAAAAACCAATAGGAAGTGTTAACTATCTCTGGTTTCCTCTGCCCTTGTTGATATGCACTTAAAAATGCATATAGATACAGCTAAATTGGGAAAAAGGTGTAATCGTTATTATCGTCACACTCTCTCTAAGATTAAATTCAGAATATACCTTATAGCTTACAGATAAACAGTTCACTGGATTTGGATTTTATCAATACCTATGCGTAAAAACCATACAGTGATGGAGCAAGTGCTTCCCACAGTATTTCAAAAGAGAAGGAAAAATCTAAGGTGATCAGTTAAAGGAAGCAGAACTGACAGCCCCTGCACTCAGCGTGGTATCTCCCTGCCTTATGGATGTGCCTCTGCCCCAGCCCACTTTGAATAGAAAACAAAATTCACTTCATTTCCCAGTCTGAATTGCTGAAGTATGACGTTGTGCTAGGCTTTATGTTTAAGTCCTCCACTCAAGGATCTAAAGCTAGTCATTATATTTCAAAGCAGGTTGCAGAAGTGGGGAAAAAAAGATAAAAAAAAAAAATCGTAGACTGTACTGACAAACTCCTTTAACTAGGGCAAAAAAATTATGTAAATATTACTGTACCCTATACAACAGTGAATAAATGCATAGAAAGAAAGCATCCTGTTGCCTGTGACATGGATAACAATTTTAGGTATTTCTTCCACCTTTCAAAATTGCTGTTTTGATTTATTTCCAACCCTTTTCTTGAGCAGAGTATAAAACTACCTGCAAAACCTGCATCACGCAGGCATTTTTTCCTGACAGTATTCACCGCTAACAGAGCAAAGAAAAGGCTCAGGAAAATCTCAGCTCTGCCACGGCGCTCCGTCCTGCTGGAGCTCTCCTCCTCCTGCTGCCGCTCCCGGCGCGCAGCCCGCGCCGAGGGCTCCCTCTAGTCCCTGCTGCCAGCACAGCAGGGGCCGGGATCGATACCGAGCCGGCAGCTGCCCCTGCCCGACCACAGCACCGCCCGAGCCGCGGGGAAACTCCATCCGTCCATCCATCCATCCGTCCGTCAGTCCGTCCGTCCGTCCGTCCATCCATCCATCCCCTCCGCTGGAACCGCGCAGCCCCGCACAGACCGCAGGCTCGCTGCCTGTGAAACACCGGTGCTGCAAACATTTTGGAACACCTCCTGACAAAAGTGCTAAGCACAGAGGATGTGCAAGCCAAATCTAACATGTCTGGCTGTCCTCCGGGACTGAGGCTGCTGCCCCAGTAGGCGCTGGGCTGGAGTCACTTAGTGCTTTGTTGTAGTGCTGCCTTTCATTACTCTCTGCTTCAGCCAGGTGGTGAGGGCCACGCTCTGAAAAGCTCCCTGGGGTCCATGTTGTCTAATAAGTATGGATGTTGCCTGAGGCACTTGGTGAGGTCCCTGTATCTAAGGCCCAACAAACTCAGCTTTATAATGATTGGCAGATTTGGGGTTGAAGCGTGGCTGCTGACATGACATCGTAATTCATTACACAGTGCTCTTTAACGTGTAAATTACCTGAGATATTATGAGTGTTTTGCTTTTAACCCTCATCTGCTTGTACCTAATTTTGTTCTACAGCTGTGTGGGCTGACTTTGGTGAGGTTTTACTGATGCAGGACAAATGCAGGGGAAGTCCTAAGCTGCATGTTTTGTTACATGTTTTCTCTGTAAAACACAGAGCAGTAAAAAATTCCAGCAGTTTCAGTCAAGTTCAACAAAATGTTACAGCTATGACATGAATGTCAGACCTCAAACCTGGTATTTAATCACTTAGTTCAGAAGCAGCATTTTTGCAGTGGTTTCTATAGCAGAACAAGGAACAAACACCTCACAGTCACATGCAAAGTCCTTTTCAGCACAATCATCAGTCTGTTCCCACACCTTTGTATGGCTTCCTCTGCTGATGTCTGTTCAGATATGGAGTTGCAGATATCGCTGTTTATATAAACATAACTGCACACAGACTATGACCAACCGTGCTACCCCTTGCTCACTGCCAAAACTCTCCCATGGAACTAGTAACAAAGAAAAATAAGGTCTATCAAATGTTAGTTCATGTAGAATGACAGATATGATTAATTTAATGCTGAGGAAACAGATGAGATATTTTGAGCAAATACCTGAGTTTTATAGAAGCATGGTATATTTTACATGAATTAGCATCCCCAAGCCCCTCCAAGCTTTGTCCTGGCTAAGTTACAAAGCTTGTCATTAAAGCAGATTTTGAAAATAAGCTGTAAAATGGTACTTGCAATAATGATTTCAAAGGATGCTGTATGTGCTGCTTTGACCATAGCAGCCCCATGTTGCCAAGTACACACGTGCAGATGGAAAATTAAGGCTTGGAGTTTGTGTGGGGCAGGTTCCTCTCCTCTCTCCCTGGCTGAGAGCTCCTGGGCCCTGGAGCCTCTGACTGTAGCATTGGTCTGTAAGACCTGTGTTTTCAAAAATTATTACAAAATAGTTGATATTTATAACTTGTAGCTGCAGATAGATTTTTCAAGGCACCCAATATTAGCCAGCCTGGCAACCATTTAATTCAATGCTGAGTGCTTTGAAAAAATATATCCTGAGAGTGTTGACTGTCCTTGAGTTTCTCTGATGCCAACAGAATCTGGAAGGATTTATAATCCTGTAGGAGGTGGCTAGAAAACGGAAAGATTCAACTCAGAAGCCAAAGAAAAATAACTGGGCCTTGTTTCAGGCACTTCTAGAAATCTGCATCACGGCAAACATTTTTTGGCCACCCTCATGATGGTACAATGTCACTGCCAATTTATACAAACACTTTCATCTTAGGCTTCAGCAGGAAGTTTTTGGCCTGGATATTACTGAGTTAGCTCTAAATTTTTCTCTTCCTCCATTGTAAATGCCCTCATCCTCTGGTCATGTACACTAGTCTCATGTTCACTTTCACCTCTTCTCAGTCCTTGTGGAAGTTTTCCTTTTGTAATGGAAGCTAAAATGAATGCAAACTGTATTCAGACTTTGTTACAAAACCTTTACATGGTCCTAGCTGAAAACAACATGCACAAAGTACCAACCCCTTCCGCCCCTAAAGCAGTGAACATCTCTGCTCTGTAGTGAACAGATGCTTTTGGGATTGCTGCTGCTCATTACAAACTGTCCTTTGCAACAGCTCCAGTACTGGGAGGCAGAAGCTCCAAGAATAATAATGCTCTTTAAGATCCCATTTTAATTCGGATACAGCGAATCATTCACAAGATCCAAGTATCTCAGGAATTTCAATGTAATGTGTCAATACAGGATAAAAAAAGTAAGTGAAAGCTTGCCCTGAAACCCAGATATGGTTTTTATGTATCTGGGAGATTTGTTTTGTCTTTATTTTAGATTATATCGATTCTTTGTTTTGTTGATACTAAATATTTGACTGACATAATTTCATTTTTATTCATTGCACATAAACTGATTGCACCAGCAATTCATTTGGCCATGGTTTGAAAATAACACACAGCCTCTCTTTTTACTTCTCTTTACTCCGTATCAAGGTAAAATAGCTTTCCATAATCTTGGCCAGGTTAATACAGAAGATATCCCTCTTGTCCATTTTGAGTGGAAAACCAGCTTTAAGGCTGCTTATGACATGACAGGCCAGTTGCTACGGGAGCCTATTTCCCCTTCATCCCTGGCCCTTCAAGACAAGCCAAACCTCGCAAGACACTGATCTCTCTCAGCTTGGGCCACACCAGGCACTGCAAATGTTCAGGAGCCACAGGAAAGAAAGATTCCCAGCATCACACTGTCAGGAGGGTGAAGAGGAATTTTTCCCTTGCCAACAGCTGAAATTCTGTGACAGCTCATTTTTTAATGTGTTTTCTTGCATAGAAAACAAATTATTTTTTAGTTACCCCAAGCAGAGCTTTTCAATTTAACTAGCCCCATTCTATACTGCTGTGAGGCTGAGCAAGACGCTGGAGCTGCAGCAGCTCAATACTGGGTGGTGAGAAACAGAGAGTTAATCAGTGCTGAACCAATATTTCGATATAATGTTAGTGGGCTTGGTACTATTTTTAGCGCCTCTGCCAGCTGTATTCACTGCAGTTCCTGTGACTGCTTTTGACAGAAGAGGAACGGTATCTCTAGTTACCTGGCCAAATTATTGTTATGGCCGTTTCATCCTCCCTGCTGAAAAAACTTGCATAATGTCTATGGGATAAACCTGCTGGTGCTCCTCCTTCAGCAGCACACAGCTCCTACACGAGGAGGTGATGCACCTTTCTCCTGCAGGTGTGTGCTGCCAAAGGTGGTGATTCCGCTGGACACGTTCAGCCAGCAGGACCCATCCAGGTGGGGCACTGCCTTGTCCTGTGGCATTTCTGTGCTCCAGAACACCTGCTGCCCACTGATGCTGCTGCTGACACATTCCAAGAAGCATCCTGCCTGGTGCCCTCCACATAATTTAAATTATGGACTCTTTGGGAAAGCAACCCCCTCTCCTCATGCACCAGATCCATTGCTGGACACATTGCCAGCACTCAGGAGAGGACAACATATTCTTTCCAGCTTTTTGCCTTTCCTGAGTGCCCAGTGCCTGAACAGGACAACACAATTCTCTCCTGTTTATGAGGGCTTTTGTTTCATCACACACAGAACTGAGCCCTCAAAGTTAAATATACCCCTGATATTTGAGTTCACTCTTACATTAAAAGAGGAATCTTCCCATGTTTGTGTGGTTATAAGAGACAAAGTAAACATCCCATGGTACTTTAAGATAAAATTTTGAGCCTGCAATCTTGTTTTAGTAAGCTGTACGGCATTACAGTAGAATAGATTATAGATTCCAGCATACCCCTGGCTCCAATATAATCTTGCTATGAAATAGTTTCAAATACAAGGATCTTCAAAATTTGCTTTTAAGTCAGACTATCCCCCCAAAACAGAGAAAATCACCTGACTGGTTACTATCTTTCCCTTGCTTTCTCCGTTTTCCTTTCATGACACAAAATAGGCACACAACAGAAGATGCTGTACATTCTCTGCCTCCTTCCCTTTTAGTGCTAGAACCACTTCTTTTATCTGAAAGATCAGCCACCTAAGGCTCTTTTTCTGCACACGAGTATGTGTGGTTTGTTCTCTGTACTTTGAATGATACCAGTGAATGCTGTGTTCACAGGTACGCTGAGTGTAAAAATGCATATTTGAGGATAAAATGCTCAGAAAATCTGTCAGTCATCTAAAAAAAAGGAAAGGATTTAATTGTATTTTAACTGCAGGGGCATTTCATGTGTTTTAACTGTTACAATAAGGAGGAAACCTTTCATTATCAGGTTCTGGGATTCAGCTGTGCATCTTTCCTTAACGGTAATAGGAGACTCTGCTGTTTCTGCCCACCTAACACTGAAAAATTACTCAGTAAAAATTACTTGTCTGGTGCAATTACACCCTCATCTTTTAATTAGCATTCTCTCTAGTAGTTAGGGTGGGCTTTAGAAACCCGGTAAAGAGATATTTCTTGGCCGAACTAAGTCATCTTCTTACCAAGTAGATTGGTTTAGCTTCAGCCTTTCAATGAGCACAGGATCCCAAAAGCATTTCATCCTCATTACTGAATCACAATGCTGCTGCTGAAGTGTGAACGTGGATGCTTTGGTCTTCTGGGAAGGGAGAGCTTAATATTGAATAAACAACTATCTGGGGAAAGGGAAAAGAGACTGAAAGGAGCTTCTGGGGCAGAAGAGGGCTAAAGCCAAATATTTTTATTGGTATCATTTTTCTTTTAAAATGAAATGAGCCACTTAAGTGTTTTCTTTGATTTGTATTTGGCTGACTGAATTATTGTCAGAGAGAGGGAAATGCCTGCAACGCAATCCTGAGTGGTGACGTACGCAGCACATATAAAAAAACCCAACAGAACCCTTCAAAAGCATAATGAGCACAGAGCAGTGCTTGCATTCACAGATCCTTTTCTGACATTAAGTTTGAATCACCTAACAAAACAGCACCACAATTCTCTTTACCGTGTATGTTTTTTTTCCTCATACTTTCAAAAATTTCAGGCTGAGCAAAACTTTTCTTTCGTTTCCTGGCATTTTGAACAAAAAGTACTTTGGAAAAAGAGAAATCTGTCCTAAGCAGCAAGGACAGTGTGATGACAGCTCCCTGGGGAGCTGGGTGAAGGCAACACTGCAGGGCTGGAGCCCAGGGACCAGTCCCTGGGGCTGCTCCAGGGCAAGGACAAGGACTTGTCCTCCTCAGGTCCCAGGTGAGTGACTCAGCCTGTTTGCTCAGGACCTTTTGAGGTGAGGATTCTATGATTACACCTTTCAAAACCTTTTTCTCTCATATAGATAATCATACATTAAACCAGGCAGAGGAATTCCTGTCCCCTTGCCCAATTGAGGATCCTACTTACTGAGCTCTAAAAATTTTCTCCCCTCACCTGGCCAGACACATTTTTACAAAGCAGTGTCCAGCATTGTGATCAGAGTTTTGAAACCCTTGGGAGCACTTTCATATTTTACAGTCTTTTTATTATTGAGGAAAAGTATTTATGGGCTGAAGGAGGCACACTATAATCCTCAATTTACAATGCAGTTAGGAACACTTATAAAATGTTTCATCAGTTAAAGACTGGTTGCTTTTTGGGTTTTTCCCACAGTTTTTTAATTAACAACAAATAGAGTGGCAAGAAAATATTACGGTAAATCTTGATGTAATGAAGAACTTAAAAATTCCTTGCTAGAAGATTTTCTGATTTTTCAATTATAAGCAAAGAAATATCTCCAAAATCAGATTAAACCAGAGATGCCATTTTACCACTTATTGTGCCCTTCTAGCCCTGAAATCTGCCCCACGGGGCCTTGCTGTGACTGAGAATCTCTTCCACCAGCTCCCAAAGTTGCTTGATGCTGGACAAGCAAGGCACTGGATCAGCCCAGCAGAGGACAATGAAGACATCCATGCGGAGCTGCTCCATGCCCTTTGGAAAGTGGCAAAGCTGGTGACAACCCAGCCAGGCCTATGGTCAGGGACAGGTCTCTGTCACACACAGTGCTGCCCTACACAGCCCAGGAAGGAAGGGACAGAACAGGACTGAGCAGGAAGAGTGCAAATAGAAATCTCGGAGGATACTGACATAGTTCAATTGCTAATGTTGGCTCCTGTGTTCTGGGTGATTTCTTTTTGTTTGTTTGGTTGGTATTTTTTTTTTTTTAATCTGTAAAATAAAACTCTTGAGATGGGCCAATCTGCCAGGTACACTTGATGTGAGAGGTCAGAAGCTGCAGCAGTGGCACAGGGGTCACTTCCTTGGATAATCAGGAACCTCTGGCAGTGGTGCCTCAGTCCCCTATGCCCAGGAGCATGTCCAGCTTTGCAGGCCAAGATGAGCTCTGCAGAGCTCACACTATTTTTACAAGCTGAATGGGTTATAATAAGCAGGTATATCCAGAATAAACATATTTTGGTTGCTTTTCATTTTATCTTTGGTCTGTATCAGAAGCCTGGGAGGAGGACCAAAAGATTAAAACAGAATATTCTGGAATCACATCAATATGGAATGAAGAATCTGGGAATTATCAACCAAGACCTGTTCCTGGAAATTCAGTATGCCAGCTCATCTCCCAAGCATGCTCAGATGAGATTTCTGTGACAAAAAAGACAGAGCATCCTGATGCTACGAGAAACTCACTCACGTCACCAATGCATTGTGGCCTTGACTCTGCATAAGCATATTAACAAACCAGGTTATTTTAAAAATTGCACTGCATTCATGAATCATGAAATAGAATGGCAGGAAAACTCAAGATTCAAAATTCACACATTGAAATGCATGATGCTTTGTTCAATTTGAGATAGGTAATTTCACAGATTTGAGCTTTCCTTTTGTTGTACGTTTTTCTCAAAATCAGTATCTGGGAAAAAGTGCATTAACAAGCATCTGTACAGTGGGAGGATGACCACACAGTGATTTCAAAATCATGCTCTCATTACTGCTAAAAATATAGTTTGTTATCCCAAGAAGGGATGTAACACCTCTGTAATTAGGGACTGCTCTGGCCTCAGGGGAATCCTAATAAAGCAAATTTCATACATTGATGTGCTTCCCATTGCTTCATCTCTTTGTTCTATCACCCTGTTGTTAATAACACCCTGCAGCAAAAAATGTTCATGAAGCCAAGAGCTGTCCAGATAAGAGAAAAGGTCATGATCCCCCTAGTGCGCGTTCATCAGTGAATGGACACCAATCTGAAAATAAGAGGATGCCTGTCAATATGGAATGGAAGGCAGCAGCATAACATCAAATTAAAGCCAACGAATGCTCATACAGTTGTACTGGGCTCCAACCTTAACCAAAAATCAATAGTCAACAAAGTATTACAATATGAAGTGACTGAATCACTGGGGAAGGAGGTAGCAGAGGGAGGAAGTGCATGAAAGCTTTGCAAACATTATTATACTTATATCCACATACGCACACAGATGATGAAGATGATGATGCTCTGTTGCCTCTAAATTTTAGCAGGAAGGGGAGCCTTAGTTACCAGGTGTAGGAAATACAGCACAAGATTCTGGTCATGGCAGTATTGTTAATGGGGAATGCAGCAGGTACACCTTATGTAAGGTCCCAAAACCAATGAAATGTGTTACACACAGCTTTCATGACTGATCACAGCCCCAAATACCAAGGGTTACTGCTGAATATAATTCATGCATTTTTTAATGGCAATTTCTTTGAATAATCACAGTAGCAGTAAAATTTTCACAGGGGAAATAATGTCAGGTGGCATTATGGGAAGCAGGGATTTTTGCCAAGGGATAGCTGCAATAAAAATATTGGTTGGCCTTTGACTTTTTTTGGTAAGTTATGTTTGTGAGGAAAAATGCTGTGAAACTACTTACAGATAAGACCATCACCCATACTCCAAAGAGTTTGCCTTAAAACCTTCTCCATTTATCAGTAAATTTGTGGGCTACAGTTAAACTGTAAATTTCTATTCCCAAATGTAACTTTTGGCTACGAAATTCCGTGCTTTCATTTTAGGCTGTTGATAGCTTATTCCAAAACCACTCACAAGCAGTTAGGAAACATCCAAAAGCTTCAGTGGAATTTACTTCAGCCCCCACAGACACTGGAGATTGCTCCATCCCTAACTACAGGCAAAACTCAAATTAAAATTTCTTTATTTTCCCCCATCATCTTCAAACAAGAAGAATTCCGAGAACAAAATGGCTAAAGAAATTAAAAAATAGCTATCTGTACAGCAGACTTGTCTAATAACTGTTTTTTCCCTGAGCAGCTGAGAAGGAAGAGTGAACCAGGGAATTTCCTATTTGTACACTATTTTGTGGTGAAACAAATCATTTCAGCAGTGAGATGGCCTTCTGGTTTGGAGCTCTTCGTTTTGCCCCACTAAATGTACATGATTAATTTTGCTGCCTGAAGGCCACCCTGCACATAATTAGGCCTGATGCTGGAAAATGACCTTAATTTTATCCATCAGTTTTGCACCCAGAGTAAGTACAGGAGCACTTTATAGCCCTTAGATATCTGACAACCAGATTAAACATGCAAATCAGATAGCTGGACATCTAAGCATGATTCAATTAATCATCCCTAACTTGAATCTACAAACTCTTCTAAAATTCCCAGAATATACATTTATATGTTATCAAAGAAACAGGGAAACGAGATTTCTCTGGGTTTTTCAGGATGAGTTGCTGAAAAAAAACCCTTGTGAAGTCATGAATTGGGACAGAGTCCAGTTGTTCTAGGCACGGTACAAACCATGCAATGATCACCTAGGGATTATGAACTAAAAAGAAAGACCTAGGCAAATAAATGACAGGAAAGAGAGTGATTGCAAGGCAGACATCCCCAAAAGGGGAGACTGGTTGCAAAGAATTTCAGATCCACTGAATTTTATTATTACAGTTGTTTCTTTTCCTTCCCTTTAAAAAATGCTTCATATAACATATTTTATCAAGGCAACAATTAAGACTTCATGGTTAGTCATTTGCTCAATTGCAATAAAGAAAAAAAGAAGTCAGTCTTATTTCCAGAAGAGCTTGGATATGAACTTTGTTATCTGGGCCTCCACATTTGCTTGGTGTATTACACAAGAACTATGTTGTAGCCTCTTCTTATTACTCAAGCCATAAATTTACAAGACAATTATGGTCTGCAGCCTACAATGCAGTGTCAGTTCCAGTAACCCAGGGACCCTCATCAACAAATTTTGTTTGGTTTGTTTCTTCTGGGAACCTTGGTCTCCTCATTTTCAAGGAAAATTCTACCTGGGCCATATGGCGTCTCAAGAGCTGCATCATAAGCAAATCTTCAGGTTTATAACCCTGTTAATTAGGGTCACTGCCCACTAATAATTTAACCAATAATAGGATATTTTTTTAACAATCCAGTCATTGCTTTTATTATTTCCTTTGGCTGAAATTGTAATAAACACTGTGAAATACTTTAATTTACGATACTTCTACCCATCATAAAAGCATTTAACCTGGCCTTAAATTTTCTTTAATGGTAGCTTTCATTTCTATAATTTTAGATCTTTTAAGGCTATAACACATGTTCTTGTAGGTGGACTTCACTGTCATTTATTGTATTAGCCTTGCCAGCCAGATCCACTCCCGAATAAAAGCTTATTTCATTCTCTTGCTAGTGAGGACTATAGCAGAGAACTATCCTGTTCCTAGGCATTATTACTATAGTCTGTGTTACTGTATTAGGGCAGGATGCACATTGCCTACAGAGGATGCTGCAGACCAAAGAGATCATTCTGAAATCCTGTGGGTTGCTAGTCCAAAGAAGAGAGCAGGGCTGCAGCCATGGGAGCTATTTAGAAACCTGGCTCCACTCTGGTGCCCAGCCACCTAGAGATGGCAGCAGCATTTGTGGGGCTGATTACAGGACATATGAACCTCAAGAACCTCTAGGAGAGATCTTGAAATCACCTCCATCAAGAGCTTCAGGAAACTCTGCCCTGAATAAAACAGATGAGCTCAATGCTGATATTTTTGCTATTTTGATGCTGCTGTTAAAGGAAAGGTCTGTATAAACCTAGTGAAGATGACTAGGGAAAGGGGAAGTGGAGGAACTGGAGTATTGTGCCACTTTAATGGAAGGTGCTGCAAATGCTTAGGTGGTTGTACTTTTCAAAAGAACCCAACCTCTAAAAGTGGATGCACATCAGAGAAATAAATGCCAGGACTAACTAAAGGTTTCTTGGAGTGTAACGACTAAGCCATGGTGTATGCAGAATACAGTGGCAGCAGCTCCTCCTGGCAAGCAAAATTAAGCAGAAAACCAGAGTAATGTTCCTCTTATGAAGGAGGAGTATTAACCATGAAGATATTTTTCCAAGCCAGTGGGACTGAATACGTTAGGATTAGGAGCAGAGATGAGCAAAGCAAATCCTGAGAGGTAAGGAGCTTGTCAGTATGATACTGATGTCACAAGTCATGCTGATGCCCAGGTAGTAATAGCACTATTTTTTGTAGCTGTTATTTGTATTAAAGTTTTTGAGATTAGGATCTCTTTGTGTTAAGCCTTTAAGCAAGGGAAAGTCTAACCACCAAAGAGAATGCAGTCATCAATAATAAGACAAGCAAAAGCTGGGAACAAGACACCATAATTATTCCCATTTTATAGCTGGAGAACAGAGACACTGAGATTAAATTGTTTGTCACAAAAAAAACCTTAACCCAAAACAAAGCAAAACAATACGAATCAAAACTTTGGCACAGTTGTGACATGGAGTCACATCTTCTGATTCTACAGTTCCTGCTTTAGCTACCAAAGCAGCCCTCCTCCCTGTAGAAATGGTAATAGGAGGTAAATAAGATCCTAATAAAAACATACTGCTCACCTAAAAATCTCAGACCACTTAGTGTACTAACTGAGCCTAACAATGATTTTAGAAGAGCAGTAAGTATCCTGCTAAGTGATCTAAACTGGCAGGCTTTGCCTTCCCTTGTTCCAATATTGCACATCATATCAAGAATGCCAAAGTTTCATCCTGGCATTGAAAGAATCATCCTAATTCACACTCACGGTGGAGGGGTGGATAAGAAGTGCAACTTATAAATTAATACCTGTAAAATTTTAAGTACACTGTCACTGTTACTGGATTAGAAGAAGCAGCTGAGGATATTCACCAACAAAACGAGTATTTATATTTCTGTCCAAAAGAGAAAAATTGAATCTTTATTCAAACAGATTGCTATTTCTGGAGATGTTAAATGCACAGAAAAAAAACCCCTGTGAAACTTGTTCTTATAACAAATTTACGAGCTTTTAAAATACTAATTCTGTTTGACAAGTACTCCAGTGAGTGACGCACAGCCATAATTACACAAATATCTGTTTTATGAAGAGTTATGACACTGCCTCCCTACGTGTGTTGCTCAGACCTAGACTGTCACCATCTGTGCATTGTGAAGACAGCAAGAACTCCTTTCATAATTAGCATTGGTGGGAAGTGCTGTAGCACATAAGCACAGTGTTCCACATAACTACAACGTGGCTCGATAACAAGCTTAGCATGTTTAAGCATAATTGGTTGGAGAAATCAATCCTCTTCTGTGGTGTAATTGTTGTGCATGCAAGTGAGAAATGGGACCGAACCCGAGAGCTCTGCTAGGTGGCTCCTTTGGCTGCAGGTTCATCTTTCAGCACAAGGACTAAGGGATGTGCTCAGAAATCAGGTGAGGAGGGGAAGTCACAATGTTTCTTCACCTATTTCTGGGCAGATCACAAAGAGTAATTGCAGCGAAAGGCGATTTCTCCCATCATGCCTTGTGCTCTATTGAGTTCACTCAAGATGTAATTGGAAAACAAATACAGCAACACCATCATCAGGACAGACACAAGTGCTTGTCTTGGGTACAAGCTGTTGTATAATGTGATAGGTCTTATTTCCACTGACACTATTCTTCTCTAATAAAATACATTGCCACAGCCTTTGTAACCCGGTAGTAATAATTAAACCTCATACATATATATTGGTGATCTGTACACATTCAAAAGGATATTTTAATAACTATTAAACATTAAGAATTGGCCTATGTCCAGAAAATAGAATCTGGTTCATCACCAAATTATTTTGTAAATATTACATTCTCCTCCTCTCATACACTTGCACAGCACATAAGAAAGTTGTGAGTGGCAGCTAATAAAAGTGGGCCTTAGTAAAAGGAAATGTTTTTGCTAAAAATAGTGCATCACATAGAGTTACACTGATTTTTAATATTTCTATTTTTATACATTTCCAGTGCACTCTGTGTAGTATCCAAGTGACTCACAAGATTAAAGATGCATCAATACATTTACTATGAAGTCCATAATCTATACAAAGAAAATAAAGAAAAAGCAATTACTGGTGAGAAATGCCACACTTGTTAAAAATACCATCCAAAGCTTAAAAAGCTAGAATTGATGAGATTGCACATTTGATATGACTCATTTTTTGGATGGTTTTAGTCTTAGAGATACATGGCTAAACATGAAAGAATAATTTCAAAATAAATATGTAGCTATTAGCTGCTGGACACCACAAAAGTCATACCAGAATAGCATTACCAAGTCAAACAAACTAAAATATTTTGACAGACACAGTGACACTGCCAGTGACTGCAGCCAAAAAGCTTTTATCTGCCTTGCCTGACTAAGATTTTAGACTTGAAAGCATCTCTTTGCTGCCTCAAATACATGCATTTTTTTTTTAAGACTGCAAGTCTGTAGGCACAATGTGTAACATGCACCTGCACAGGAATCCATTGCAGTTCAGTGTTATTCATGGCCACCTATCCGATATGACAGTGCTGTTAATTATGACACACCCACAAGTTAAGAGGAGACCACAGAGGTGCTTCATGTAGATGCATTTAAAACTGCACAGTGGCTTTAAATGAATAAACTATATTCTATCTGTACTTCTAGCAACACACCTTCTTTACAAGTATTCGTGTTACAAAGGCTCTTCCCTTCCATGCCCCCAGCCCCCTGCTGATAAACACAAATCTTAATGTTTACTACAGATAATGCAATCATACAGAACTTGTGAAGAAGCCTTTAGCCCTGTGTACACTACCACAATTATTTAGTTACCTTCTCCTGTTTGCATCCTGTCTGCTAACTGTGATGCTTTTTTTCTGCCTAATATTCTGTGAAGGTGCCAATTACCCTGCTGCTTATCAGCTGAAAACTATGCTTTGTGCAAAGGGAGCATCAATTATTTGTGAGCAGAGAGCAAAGCACGTTTGAATCATAATGATAGGATGCTGGGGCTTCCAGCAAATAGAACATATCAAAAGGTAACATAAATCTAATAAAGTGTAGGTCATAAGGGATCATCTCAGAAGTTCACACTTCAATCTTTAATTGTTAAAATTATGTTAGTTTTGCAGAAGGTAAGTCGGTGAGTGTACAGGGGTTTGCTATAGCTTAAAAATGGGAAAACCCCACTGCAGAAAATAAATTTTCTTCAAGCAACAATGTCTTTAAGACACATCATTTCTTCCACTCAAATCATTCGAATCGTTAGGCTTTCTACTTTGGTGCTGTTGTTTATGCTTTGATTCTACACTGATAACCATTTTGCAGCAAAACCTCCTCGGTCTCAGCCAGACATAAACATGCTGCAAACCTGTAATCCTCTGCAGATTGCAGAGTGAGGCTGTAAATGATTTTGTGAGGACACCGGTCTCTTTATTTGGTATCAACATTGCCTTTACAAGCTTCTCCCCCCCCACTTTCAATTTCAGGCAAGCTTTTGTACATGGGGGGATATGGGACAGAAAGATTAGGTTATTCCTTGAACTACCTCTGTAAGGTCAACTCTTTATATGCTTTTGAAACCCAATTTGAAGGGCTTGTCCCTACTTTTTCCTCAAGGATTGTGATTCACAAGGGTTACTACAAGCGACCATTATCTTATCGTAACACCTGCTCCAAGTGGTGGGACTGCAGGGCAGCTCCTGCACACCAGCTTCTTTTCTATTACAAAACTGCTTACCTGCTGACTGACACAGTCTCATTCAAATGATGTACAAGTGTGTCCCAACCATTTACAGGATTATCGTGCTCTCCTTTCATGAGGCTACTGCCCACCCCCCACCCCGACTCAGGTCAGAAATTCAGAGATGGTACTTCTGGGGGAGATGCGACTCCCAGTTGTGAAATGTAGGGAATAAAAAACAGAAGTTTTAGGCATGAGAGTCTCATTTTGGATTATTACTCTTTTACTTAGAGACCCGTTGAAACTCACTAAATTATCCAGTGATATTACTTTTAGGCCACTGAGTCTTAGGCAAAAGAGCTTCCTTATTTGTTAAAAAATTCCTGCTTCCTAATGCCTGCCCAGAACATAACATTGGTGCTGTAAGCAAAAAAATAGTGGTGTGACAGACTCAAAGGACTCATCTGAAACACTACAGTATTAACAAAATGCACGTGCACACAGACATAAAGGTGAGTTTCTAGTGATGGTCATCACCTGGAAATAGCTGCCACTCAGTGGTCAGAGGCTTGGGAGATGCTAGAAAAACCCAGGGCAGCAGATGTGGCACAAAAAGCCTGATGGGGACAGAAACAGAATGAGGAAGCTGAGGAATGGCACATTTTTCTGCCTCGTCTCTGCACATCTCAGACCAGCCCACAAGGTTCTGTGATCAATTATTATACCTGCAGGTCTGCTTAGGGATCTAGAGAAATTCAATATTGTCAGCTGCAGCATTCTTCCCAGCAATTGCAGACCTCTGGCTTCCAGAAAATCCACCCCACACACGAGTTTGTAACACTGTGCCCCTCGCAGCTAAGGGCATGCAGGCACTCTTTGTGCAAGGAGATAATTCTGGTGCTAACACCCATTAATCATTGGTATTCTTCAAAGGAACTGATGGATCAGTCTCTTTCCTGTATTAATAATTTCTGTGAGTAGCCACTACATTCTATTTCCAGCAGCTACCTGCTTCCCTGTCAGAAGCCATGAGCCATCTCCCATAATTTGCCCAATGTAGTTAATTATTCCTCCACACTGGCACAGCACTTGCAGTACAGCCATCACCATTATTGCCATGCCTTTGCCTCTACTCCTCAATGTTGCCTTTGGAGGAATTTACCAGAATGTGGAATTAGCTCCTGCTGAGGTTCTCAATTACATCTTGGAATTTAAAAAAAATGGTCCCTAAAGTCAAAGCACAACCTACACTATAAATGTGTTACCCTAGCCTCCTGTACCTGCTCCTCACAATGCATGATCCTCATGTGGCCCCAGAGACCCTTAGGTCTCTCATTTGGGAGGGATTTGAGGGGCTTGGGCAGAGCCAGGCTGACAAGCTCACAGGATGGGCTATTATTTCCTAGAAGTGAGAATCTATAGAGCCACAAATTCTTTCTGCTACCAAGTGGATAGAAGATGAGAGCAATTGCATTTCTCTAAGACACAAGCCTCCCTTTTAGATCCTGGGAAGATAGTTCTGTTCCTTGTTTTGCAGCTTGCCTGGGACAGGGGACTGCAAAACAATAACCTGTGTCACAGGGCAACCCAGTTATAGGACAAGATATTGAAGTCAAGGTACCTACAGTGATGTTCAAGTCATTTTTGAGCAGCACACAAACAGTCTGTGGATGACTAATTGCTTTCTCCTAGTGTTTACAGAGCTTGGTCCAGGACCAGGACCAGCAGCTAATGTTGCTGCAAGAAGGGATAGCCAAGAAATCTAGCTAATATAAATAATAAAGATACAACTTAATATCAACAGTGAAAAACCACAATCTTATCAGAGAAACAATTCTTCAGCTTACACAGCCTTATTCAATTCACAATTTCTGGGAAAGGATGGAAGATTAGACAGACCTTGCCATGACCGTGAAAGTCAGCAAATCTGAGTAAAAGAGACTTTTAAAATACAGACCATCATGGCCATTAAATACAAGCAGATGTAGACACTAACAGTTGAACAACCTGGGAGAGGCTGGTACCTGGTAGGTATCGCCTGACCCATCCTAAAAAACCCTGTAAACAGAGCATCAAAATTTGGACAGGCTCTCTGATCACGGGGTGCACATTCTGCTGCACATCCCAGTTGTGTGCCATTGTCTCCAGTTTGACACTCTTCTTGCTAAAGCTCCATTTAGCTCTACCTTCAGCTAGAATGTAGGGACCTGCTCAGGACCTTCTCCACTGCTGAAGGCTGAAAATCGGCTGCGTTGGGGACTCCAGGGAAGGTGTGGAAGATCAAACAGCAGCCAAGGTGCTGTGTCAGAGCAAGCATTATATGACACTCCCTGGATGCAGAGAGGAAAAACTCTCTTGGCCTCAGCCTCTGTTGGGACAGCAGCAAAGGGAAAAGATAGGAGAGAACCTTGGCACAGAACTGACCCAGGCCACATAAAGCAGACATTTGCTCAGACTTGTCCTCTGCAGGAGCCCATCTCTTCCTCTATACAAATCTTGGGAGACTGGCATCACACCTTCGGCATTTAAGTCAGGTTCCTGTGAGGGCTTACATGAAAATCCAAGTGATTGTTCCTTAGTACATGACCTCTTTCTGTTGGGGCTGATATTTAATAATCCAAAAGTCAAATGAAAAAAAACCAGGGGAAATACATTAATGCATCAGCTGCTAGGTTGAAAGGCAACATGAAGGAAAGATTTATACACAATAGTGAACAAGAAGTCAACCCTGTGAGCAACCCAGCAGTGTTCACCTCAAATCCTGGGACTGCAAGAAACCTTGTTGTCCTGTCAAGGAGGAGGAGCTTTGAGCCTTCCTTACCTGCTGAAGATATCACAGGTGGCAAAAGACACTGTTTATCCTGTTTTCCCTCTGCAGCACTTACACTGGAGTAAATCTGGTGTTTCTGAAGAGGGAAGGACCATCATTTGCTCCTCTCTGCCCAGGGGTTTACTTTTCAGGAGAGATTCAGAGGTACTCTTACCAGCTGGCAGGCACATCAATAATGCGCACTTCCATCTAGCACTTTTGAATTCACACACTGTGATTTCTGGAGCTTGTAGGAAATTTGAGATCACATATATTTTGCACATACAAGATGACCAAGAAGGAAAAACCCCAACTGAAACCACAATGGCTCAACTTCAGTTTGCAAAAGAGCAAAGGAAATTGCAACAAGCTTTATCAGTGCTGAAATTAAAGCTTGGGCATAATTCAGCTAAAAAAGATATATTGAGGTGTATAGATAGGTTCTTGTTTCTTCTGTTATGATTTCTCCATGTCAAGTATTTTGTATGGCTTTTCAAAAGCCATAAACTGAGATTCTGGTCAGCTTACACTGTCCAGCCCTGGTTATATCTGTTTACTCCCTCATGAGCTGACCTTTAAATAAAGCAGATTTAAAAAGAAAAATATAACAAGTATGGATGTTTCAAAATACATTTTATAACTGTCTCATTACTGCTGGTGCAAGTGATTAATGTAGTGATCCATAGTGCTAATATTTACATCTCAAGTACTAAATGTTTTAACCAGCCTAAATGTGTTAAGATTTGCTTATGTTTAGGAGCTCAAAAGCAGATCAAGATAACACATCTGGGTTGAGAAAAGTTATTTCCCTCAGGTACTGTTTTGTCTTTCTCATGGATCCTGATGACCCTAAGCTAATCACTACTTATAGTAAGAGCAATATATTTGCCTAACCATTAAAAATGGAAACTGTGAATTTACAGAGTTTGCAGACAGTCCCTGGAGTGTTCCAGGACACTAAGGATGAATGCCAAAGAAGAATTTTTTATTTCTCCTTTTTCCGTTCTTCCTCTCTGAAACAATCATCAATTACCCTTATCCACTAGCACCATCTCATCTAAGTTCATTTTCAAGATGAAGTTTCCTCGTTGGATGGTGGCTGTCCAATCCTCTTTCTGTCCATCATGGACTGCTTTAGCGCTGTCCCCAGATTGACAGCCTGAGAGCGAATCAATAATAATTATCAGACTGCAACCACAGCGAGCTGTGTAATTCTGTGATGGGATAGCACTGAACAAACAGCCCCACATCTACTGCCTCAGCTTTAAATATGTGCCTGTCCATTTATCTACTCTGATCATGTGGTTAGTAGTAAGCTCTTGGCCTTTTTTCCATCCCAAACATAACACCTTTAAAAATCGCCTGCTATTCTAATGTGACCGTGCCATGTCCTGCCTTTTGCTGGGTAAAACTATTAGCCAGCAGATGTTAAATAAGGCCGTGAAAAAGAAAAACACATAACTGAAAAGGAGGAATAGGCCAGTTTTCCTGGATGCTAGCAATGCGTCACAAGAGAAGTGAGAGGCATTTTGCACACTGTAAATGACAAAAGTCTGAGGGTTTTTCTGTATGGCGATAATCCCGGCTCAGCCAGGATGCTGCAGGCATCTCAGATTCAGTGCATGTACATGCACATAGCAGATGCTGCTCAGCTGCCCTGGCAAAGAAGCAGCTGGACTAATGGAGAAAGAGGCTCGTATTTTCCTGGGGAAAAAATGTTGAGTATCTGCAAGGTAAGGGGAAGCATGTGCACTCTGTGCCATATACTCTATGAAAAAAGAAATGAATACATATACAGGTAAATTGGCACTGAAATAGTTTGCAGGCCTCTTTAGATTCTTAAGAGCAAAACAATGTTCTGGAAGGTACATACTTCAAGGTGTGAAACTCAGCTGTAGGAGAAGGCACAATGTGAAAAAAACACTGGTCTTAAACGGTTAATTTTCACATGATCCAGATGTTCAACAGAAGTATAAAGTAGCACAAAATGCAAAAAAAGCTTTTATATAACCATCATGTAGAGATTGGAATGCTTGTAGGGTGAAGCCCAGAAACTGAAGATAGAAGAATAAAAAGGGTACAATAAACAAATAAGAGGCACATCTTTTAATGTGTAAGAAATGTGAAATTTTCTTAGCAGATAACAAGACTAATTTCTTGACACAAGGAATGGAAAATTTAAAAAATACGAAAATATATATATAACCACAATACCGTAGTTTTACTAAAATGGTGTGAGAACACCTTGATGCAACATACTTAATATGAGTTTACAGTAAAATAATTGCAAGCTGATTTTATGCTGCATTTCATAAGATATTTCTTGCATTCTCAACAACAAATCAAGCCAAGGTTGCATGATGCTACAGACCAGTGAGAGGACATCTGAAAGGGCCAAGTGCCAAGACCAATCTATATTATTGACCCCCCAAATGTTAACACACAGCTGGGGAGGAGTGAAGATTTACTGAAACATTAGGCAGGAAACAAGACATCTTCTAACATACATGCACTTATAAAAGATATTGAATGTTAAATGGAGAGAATTCATCATGAAAAGAGAAATTCAATAAATCTTAGCCAACAACTTGTCTTCTGCAGAATTAGGAGGACATGTTGAGTTTGTTTAGGATGTGGACACTGGATACTGGTAGAAAGAGTTGTAAGTTATCAAAGGCAAACCAATAACTGTAAGGCAAAGAGGTTTTCCCAGAAAAACCTTAGAAACAACTTCAACATGGCAGCGCAATCCATATCAGCAGCACAAGAGAGATCAAGGTAGGTTGTCTCGGTACATGATGGTGGATTACAAGATCTTTACAGGCTATGCTAGAAAATTATTTGAGACTTTCGTCAGTGTATTCTCGATCTATCAGATATTAAAATGTATGCTAAAGCTTCCAGTACTGGAATTCTTAGACGATCAAGGGTACATTGAAATAAAGCAGAAGCAATATTTTACTTTGAGTAAGACAGGGCCAGGGACAAAAAGCAAAATCTGCACTTCTAAGTATTTACGATGATTTTAATGAATTTATCAAATGGATTATGAAGAGCTCCAGCACATGGGGGTCAATAAAGAGTTTAGCACAAATAAAACAGAATTTGAACTGTAGTTCAAATCCCCTCTGGTTGGATTTCTGGCTTTACGCCTTGGTCAAATTCCCTGATTCTATGACCAAGTAAAAAGCCAGCTGAGTTATTGCCTTGTTAGCAATCAGAACAAAAACAAAGGCTGAGAAAAAGCTTAGTACTTCACAAGGACGCAAGGACGGCGAAGAAATGGCCTAGTCAGTCATAGAGCTGAAGGTCAGGATGCAGTCTTGAGTGTTATCTACCATTGCTAGATATTGGAAATCCTTATAAAGAGTCAGAAAGGTGTTGCATATTATGTGAGAGGTTTAACAGCAGTAAAGCTATTATTGCAGGAGCAATTTCTGAAAGCCTAACAGAAAATCTAACTCTTCAGTTCCAAACACAAAACAAGCTTATCATGCTTATCATTGAATTCCCACTGGAAGATCCCCAAATTCTACCTTCTCTTGTGGTTTGTTTCTCTTTCATTTTCCAGTCCTTTTTTTTTTCCCAGAGAAGTGCTTACTGCCTTCAAACATACAGAGCTACTTACTTTCTACTGGCAAGGAAGAAATTAAATGAAACAAGCCAGAGGCAGGATATTAATGCAGAGTGCATTAAAAGAAAAAAATCATGGTATGAACAGGGTAGTGACTGATTTATAAAATCAATCACATACTTTTGGCTCAATGTCATGTTATAAAAAGAACAATAACCCTGTTTACATGAACAGGATGATTAATCACTGTTTTCCTACTATTTAAGATAGACATTTTTTATTTCCTTTTTTCTTTCATATTAGTAGGCAGTAATATAGTTGCTTTATATCATAAGTCAAATAATTGTATTCTGATGATAGTGAATTTAATGCACTGCTGTAGTTAAATGGTCTGTCAGCAGAAATTCTGAGGCAAACTTTCAGACAGTAATAAGTCGACATAAAAATTCAATATTGGATTAAACTTGAATTTTATCAAGTTTTAATAAAGAATTAAAAAAATTATTACAAACTTGAACATAATATCTGCAGGTCACATTGTAAAGCACTGGATATCAAGGCAAGCATTTGAGGCTGATTGATTTGGCGATAACTATTTTCTTTCTCACATGCAGGAAAACAAACTGCCAAATTTTCAAGCTGTTTAAAATACAATTGCTCAAGGTACATCTGTTAATTACAAATTTGCCAGAGTTTATTACTAGTGTAAAAGAGGCTTCTTTTTATAGTTTGCCAGCTCTGATAATTGCAAGGTAATACCTGTTACTGATATTTCAAATCAACACTTCAAACCCTTTTACTTCTTAGAACCCAATAAATCCACACATATTGTCATTACTAACACCTTTACTTCCAAACACATTTATTTTGTGGGATACTTACAGAAGAGGAATCAGAAAAAGAAATAAAGTAGTGGTATTGGAAATTTTAAAAAGACCATGGGATGTCCATGCAAAAGCATTCTGATTTTATAGGTCCTCCTATATTATTGCCACAACTGATAGCCAGTAATAGACATAGTGTTCACTCTGGTCTGAAAATGTGTATCTATCTCACCTGCATTAGTGTGGAGGTGTAAATATGCTGTGCAGTTCCCTTGCATAGTGATTTTTGTCACAAACTTCTAAGGATTATAATCTTCATCTATTGCTTGAACAATAGACAGTAGAAATGCAGGAAAATTCACAAGTCCTTGAAAGGCATAATGTCTAAAGAAAACTATCAAAACATCAAAATTAGGTATTACAGTGTCTTCTTGGGTTTCTTGCCTACTCCTATACCACAGAACTAAGAGAAAACACAATTGTTTCTCACCATATAACCTTATCACCCTCTGTGTTGCTGAACGCCAGCTCTAAAGTCAGGTCTGAGCATTCTTTCATGGAAGGTTTTGTTCTAAGGCATTCCCCCTTTGAAATACTTTAGGAAACTGGCTTTTGCAGAGAAGAGAAGTCAGTCAACCAATGCATCCTATTTTGGTGGATTTGGAAATACAATTTAAAAAAATGGAAGTTACCTGAGGATCTTATAAGATGTCCAGGATGAGGACAATCTGCATGAAACCCATTTTGACAAGTGACAAGAACCACTGAAGGTCCTTCAGTTGTTGGTACAGATAAGAGAGCAAGCAGCAGAAAAGTTAAGACTTGACTAAAACAGACCTAGAGACTGGACTGCAGGGAATCATGCAGATTGAGGAGGTCTGACAAGTCAGCCCTTCCTTTTCTTTCCTGGGGAATCCCCAGATGACAATCAAGAACCACATGAGGGTCTCTCAGGGCATGCGGAAGAACAGGATTTCAAACCTGGAGCTGCAGTGTGTCACCCCAGCAGTTCGTACCCATTTTGTAACCCCTGAAGCAGGAGTGTTAAGGATGTAAATGAAGCTTCCCAGGGATCCTTGTGCTACTGAGAAATGGAGACTGATAGGGTGAGAAAGTCTGATACGTGCAGGGAGATAAGAGCACATGAACAGTCTGCACTGCCTCTTCTGGGTGTGATGGGAAGGGGAAAGCTCAGCACGTAAAAATGGGCCGAGGAACAGCCGTATCATCTTGGTTTAATGTATGCACTGTGAAAATATAGCTAGAGGGAAATTGCCTACAACTTATTTCAACTCTTTCCCTGTATTTCCTAACATTCCTTCACTTCTTATGGTGCAAATGTTCACACTTGCACAGAAGTGTTCGATCGAATTTTAAAATTCTAAAAGCATTTTAAAATTATTTCATACAACAAATAATTTAATTATTAAATCCTCTGGGAGAGGATGCTGACATAAATGTTGTTAGTAAAAATTATTTCTTTCTATTTCAAAGAAGATTAAGTAGGATCTAACAAAATAATCAGGTGGTATAATATTCCAATGAAAAGCATTATTTACATGATGATGTCACAGAAATTTTAGCAATCTATAAAGCACTGCCAATCAACAACCAGTATAGAGATGTACTTGAACTTCTTGATGGGGTTTAAATTGGCAGATATCTTGAGACAAAAAGCCCTAGCTATGTTCCAGTATCATGCACAATTCATTCAGGTGGTAGGACAACAAAGGATTGCTTCCTAGCCATGAAGAATATAAAAAGTTAATTAAATTCCTGTCAGTGGTGAAAGCACTCCTTTCAAATTAAACTTCATTGACTACCAGCCCATACTTGCATAGTTAAAATTAGAGTATATTAAAATAATTTATCAAAATAAGCACACAAGTGTAATCAAAATTAACTGATTAAAAGTCCATTGATTAAACACATGCAAAATGTTGTTAATATAATAAAGAAGAAACAGCACCACTTATAGAAAACCTGTATGTTACTATTTAGGTCACATAGGCTTTTGTTGGTAGAGCATCGATAGCTTTTATTAGCTACTGTTGCTAATAGCTTTTATTAGCTACTGTAGCCTTTGAAAGCTAGCTTTGATATAGCTGTGCAAAAAACTTATCACCCAGACTTCTTTTTATTCTTCAGTTCCTTTAATTTAAATTTTTTGGAGCGTATGATCTGACTCCATAACATTGGTTCCCTCCTGGGTGCTGATAGAGCCATATTATTAAATTAAAATTATTCTCCATTTCTATTAGAAATATTTTTCACTTAACCTATTGCTTAGTTATCTTGGTATACTGTCAATGTAGGTGTCAAAAAAAGAAGGAGATGATACAATGCAAACCTGAAGTCTAATAAAATGATAAATATGAAATTGTGAGCAAAATCCATTTCTGTTTGAGTATTGCAGAGTCCTGACTGTTTCAGCTCCAATGGCAGAAATGTAACTAAGGAAACATGAACGTCAGTTATAACTTCCACCCGAGATAAACAAGGTTTGAAGACCTAAACAACTCCAAGAGGTTCCTTCTGATAGCCTTGACCACGATTCCTGTGGTCAGCACAAGGCAATTGATAAGGTCATTTCAAAGGTTTTTTCCCTGACTCAGGCGTGTCTAAAGATTATCAGTCCTCAGTTACCTCCAGTGAGATTTGGAGTCATTGGTCAAATGCAAGCTCTGCATTCATCAGTCCATCAACTATGAAGTTAGAAAGTCTGTATTCAAACTTGGTTTTATTCTTCTAATTTGGGAATCTGAAGTCAGATAATCTTGGGCAACCTCACTAAATCCTTACATTGCTTATTCATTTTTTTTTTTCCTACTTCTGGCAATGTTCTACACCTGGAATAAACTCTGGGGCAAGAAAAGCTTTGTCATTTCATGTGATCAAGCATCACCCTGAAAGGCAAACGCACAGGGTGTGTCTTTGGCTGATTTCTGCAGATTTCGTTTATAAGGTATCAGTCTTTTTTATGGCTACAGATTTACAGTGGAATTTAACTGAGTTGTGTATGAATAATTTCTCATTACAGCAGTACAGAATTACTCATGGTAAGGACTTGACAGTGTTGCTTAGGACTCAGTAAAACTGTAAATTACCTTTTTAAAATTCAGGCAAATATTCTACATTTAACCTAAACTGGCATCTCCTATCAAAAGCAAGCTGGAAAATCTTATGCAAAGACTGAAAAAACCCAGAAGCTGCTTAGAACTTTCAGGTTGAAGCAGCAACACAAGATCTGATGCCTACACCCTTGTTTATCTTTCAAAACATGACATTTTATGTATTGTTTCATTTGTTGACTTGTCTGAATTATTTTATAAACTCATACCAACTGACAAAGAAAAACCACAGAGAAAAACTAGATTAAATTGTTTAGATAGAAAGAATTCCATTTAAGCGTAATTCCCCCGATAGCATTAATTTGGTAAAAGCCCTGGTACATGACCCAATCCTAACCTTATATTGAGCAGTCAAAGATAGCAAAAAATTCATTGTCAATTCCAAGTTGCAATTGCACTTGTTTGCCACCAACAAAGGCACCTTATATCGCGTGCGCAAAGTAACTAATAAGTGCCTGATTGAAGTTTTGACTTCTATTAGTCCAGCCAAGGCCAGAGCAATTTTCTGGGTTTGAATGTCCAGGGTTTAGTTGGATTCCCTTGGGGATGTGCAGGAAATACTGCTAGACAAAAGATGCTCTGTGGCTGAACTGCTTCTTCTGCATTCAGTGCCATTGCACTGCTCCAGCTGCTCTAGCTGAGCTACTAATAATGTTTTTGTATGTCAGCCCTGGCTCCCAATAAAGACAAGGACATTATTCTTAAATGACATGTGAAGGTGTGATAATCAAGACACTGCATTCAGTCCTAGTGGGGATTTTGATAGTGCCACTTCTCCAGATTATATCACAGTCTTTTGTTCAGGTGCCACAGTAATATTTGGTGTGTAATTTGCAAACAGGCAGATGACAACTAACAGCTTTTGTGATACTATTTTTAATGTAACTGGGAATCAGTGAAGTTATAACCACATTAACAGAGAATAACTGATAATTCTAGAAACGTTATGCTGATCAGTGAATGCACAAGCTGCGCACCTGATTCAGAGTCTGTGTAACAAGCACTGACTTCTAAGGGATTTGAATCAGACTTTCAAGATTTACTATGTTAACTATGAATAGCCCACACTTCACTGGTATTGAAAAACACAGACATTTTCAGCCAACCTTCTCCTTCCTTATACCTTGCAGGGTTTACTGTGTATTGCAGGTTATTACTTGTTTTTATTAAATTCACTTTGAAGCCTGGGGCTAAATCCTAAAGTCCTTGCCCAGCCCTTCCTTTCTTCCCCCAGACAAACATCCTCACTGCCTGCAATGGGAGCCTGAAACCAGAGGAAGAAGAAATAATCGAATCTGCTTAAATTTAACATCAGCTCTTTGTTAACTGGTTTATCATGCTGTACCTTTATTCACTGTGTAAACATACTTTATAGTAGTGTTATCCTTTATAAACACTAATAAGGAGAGAGGGATAATACACAGAACTTTTTTACTTGTCCTGTGAATTTGATCATGAAGTGTTTCCACCAAAGCAGATTTTATTGAAGCTATTACTTATCTTGTGATTCAGTCAGGGCAGACCTATAAGATTTGCAAAGTTTACAAGGTGCTAAACAATAACCAAACCAGCCAGATTAGCTGAGATAGATGTCAGGGTAATTCTAGGCAGTAATGCCTCTACAGAGTCCCAAGTATTCAGAACGGAAGACAATGTTTTATATTTAAAGGATCAGATAAAATTAGATATTGTCCTTCCTTTCTGGAATCAAAATTGAATAGGAATTGTTTGTTAAAGTTTGAAATCCTGAATTAAACAGTAATTCCTCTAAACCTATTGGAAATCAGTATTACTAGGCCATTAACATACTCAGTGCCTCCCTAAGAAGAGAGTCCCAGTGGTAAGGAGTGCTAGAGGAGCAGCTGTTGTCTGTCCCAAGCAGGCATTATCAGAACCAAATGAGCTAGGACCTCCACATTTTCCAAAAGTGTTATTTTAAAATTATTTCTGTTATTAAACCCCTTTACATTTTGTAGTGCTTTAAACCCATCACTTTCCCATCCACCATGGCCTTGCATCCACTTTGTCAGTAGCTCCCAGCATCTGCATGTGAACAAGAGGCTGAAGACTTGTTTTACAAGAGCTTAACCTGATTGCTCTGCACCTCCTCACCACTGAGGGTGGTGCAAAGAAATTCTGCAATTGTCCCACAGTGCACAGAAATACCTGTCAGTGCTGCATGGGCATTCCCCATTCTCCTTATCTGGGACCAAAGAAAATCAGGGACTCGTGGTGTTTTTAGCATAATCTCTTCCACACGCACTGCACATGAGACTCCGCTGGTGGTCCCAGAACTGCTGTGTGTTACCATGTGGAGTGAGGAGACAGACCATGCTCCTCAATCGATGATGTCACTTGCAAATAGGGGGCTGATGACACTGAAGGAGGCTGATTTCCAGTGGAAAAAATGTTTTCTCTTATGCTGAACACAGAGACAATTTAATGAGTGACAAAACTGGGATAAGGAAATTGCACAGTTCTGTTTTGGCTGAAATAACAGCTGAAACTCTCACTAAAAGAAAGAAAAATAAATGTACCCAACAAACAAAAATCCCCATCTTTTCCACATTTCAAAAAATAAATTTTTGGATCTCATTAAGCCGTCAAGAGTCTGTTCATGTCATCTATCCTGAATTTTCACTTGGGTATAAGAGAAAGATAGGACCCTTCATGTTTACAATCCATGCTAAATGGAGGGAGAATGAGGGAGATTATTGCACAAACCCCCCTATACCTGCTGCAGTTACACCCAAGCTGTAACAAGAGATAGACTCATATATAGGCTCACAATTACCTACACATAGTTTAATGAATGCCAACACCTTCAGGGGAAATCAGAATATTTTAATAGACAAAATCATTTCAGTTCAGTGTAGTTGCTACAGAAGTTCATCACTTGCATGTCTATCATGATGTTGGAAAGCTTTTTAAAGAAGCAATGATAAGTGAAACCATGAATAGAATGGTTAAAATTGAACCTCGTCAATCAGCTGATAGAACAGAAACATGCCAGTTAATTTCCAGAGGCCTTTAGGCATGCATTTATTACTTGATTTCTAATCAAAATTATATACAGAACAGGAAAAAGTGCAATTACAGGTCTGTTGCGATACAAAACTAGACTCTAAAAAACTGTGGATAATTGCAGCTGCACATTTCTAAACTAATACACTTACATGCTGCCAAGACTAATACACTTTATTTGATTTCTGGCTGCAAAAACCAATGATATACGTTAACCTGCTATCTGATTTTCAGCAAGGATACCTAAGTACTATTTAACACTGACAGTTATAGATAGCTTAGCATTTAACTGGAGTCTCCCTTGACCTCAATTACCACATTAAAATATTGTTAACAAATTTAGGAGTCAAATTGGCATTTATTATACAAGATTAGGTTCACTCTGAGTAATTTACATATTGTCATCAGGTCTGCCAACTGCTTACATCTTCATGTAATTTGGGGAAAGCAGCCAACATTGATATTATCAGGGCAGATGTGATGACAAATAATAAAATTTTGTTCCCATGACAAAGTGGAATTTTCCCTTTGACAGTAATAGAAAAAGATTTCACCTGAAAAATCTATTATCCTACACCCTGCCTGCATCCTTTGTACCAAAATTTAAAGAATTCATCTAAACAAAGAGGAGCATTTCCATAATTTTTGACCCATATGAACAGTTTTTCCATAATTTGGAGTGGTGTATGACACTGTAGCCTGGTGCTTTTGTGGCAGTGATGGTTTTGTTATGTGTTTCAGTTTCAACATCGGTGTTGCGGGTGAGTCTGCTTCCCATATTTTCACACGCTTATGTGTTCAAGGTGACACATGAAAGATGAGAATGAAAATGTGCTCACAGTCATGTATGAAATACGTGAAAAATAAAATACATATGCATGTTTCACCTGTGCCTCTTAGATTAACAGGTTTTCCGATATTTAGAATTGATGACTGTCTCCTGTTTTAACCTATTTTTGTGCCCTTTAAATTTTAGTTATAAGGGAATAAGTCACACAGCATTAGTAATCTAACTTTGATCAGCCTTGGAAGTCCCACGGGGAAAAGTCATGAAGCCTCTGCTCAGTTTAAAGTCGATCCCTAATCAGACAAAATGCCCAATAATTTCAGTAATGATTTTATAAGGACTCAGGGATTTGTTCTACTCTTACTAAGCAATGCAGAAGAGGGATCATAGAGTACTTCCAGTTTGCCCTCAATCTAAAAGGATATTTAGTGCATTAGGGAAGATCTCATAAGAAATGCTTTCTTAAAGGCAGATTCTGCAGTCTGGGAGATTTCCAAGGTATGTAATCCCTTTAGCAGAAACATCAATTTATCTCAGCATGCTGTAAAAACCATAATAGCAAACAAAACTACAAATCCAGAGATCAGTTTCTGCCTGATATTCAGCCTTAGGTTTTTTTTGAGACTTGCAGACCCTGACATTCTGTGCAATTCCTTGGTTGCTTCTAAAAATTATTTAGCTTACTTTCATTGTAAATCTTTGGAATTGCATGCAACTCTATGTCTGGTCTGCTCAAACAGCTTATATTATGGGTTTATATTTGCAGCTTGCCCAGCTTTGTACATCTGCCATTCCTTTATCTTGCCTGTATGTCTTCTTGGTTTTTTTTGTTATTTGGTTTTTTTTGTTTGTTTGTTTGTTTTGTTTTTGTTTTCCCCTTAAGAGGAAAAAAGGGTTTAGGGTAAACTAAGGGGAGAAACTTTGTATTGAAGTTTCTAGAGGTTCTCAAAGAACTTAATCTGCTGAAGACATTTTCTACATGAATCAGTCAGAATCTGGAGGTCTTTTTGAAGGACAAAATTCCCTGAAGACTTTTCTACTTCCAAAAACCAAGGCACTCCTACCACACCTGACCTACCAAAAACCAAAATAAGGCATATTTCAACTCCAGTTGAGGTACTGACCCAAAAAGAGACTCTGCAGACTTAAGGAGGGTCTTTGGGTTTAGAACTGGAGTCATGTAGGAGTTTTTCTAGGAAACATTCACATTGGTCAGATCCAAAATACTTCTTGCACATTGAGATAGGTTGAAATAACTTTTGTTAGTTATCTGGGGTATTTTGCTATATTCTTTTTTATTTCTTTTTAATAAGGAAAACTAACATATTTTAAAATAGTCTTTCCTATTAGATGCTTAAAATTTGCAAGTTTACACAAAACAAATATTACATGAGTGAAATTTGAAAATTATGCCAACACTATAAAAGGTGAGAAACTCCTTTTAATTTTAACAGCATATTCTGTTTATAAAGAGTCAGAACCCTCCAGCAGCCTCATCTCAAGGGCCTGCGTTCTAAGTTAAGCTGAGGAAAAAAATATCAGAAAATATTCCAAGTAGTGAAAATTTTTGAGTAATATTTGACTCTCATAAAGGGCTTGAGGCATTTCTGACCCATCAGCTGAAAGAATTTCAGATTCAGAATGTGTCAGACTGTCAGTTTGGCCTCAAAACTGTTTTTTGGCCTTCCCTGAGGACAAGACTGGAAGTCTCTGCGGGTTTTTCATGATTATATTTACAGACAAGCAGGATGTAACTGAATTAATGGCTTGCTTCAGTTAAGAATTCCTGGTCTTCTGGAGCCTGGGAGACTTTGTTAATTTTGGATAAAATGCTCTAAGCAGTGGTCTCTGTGTGAAGAGTGGCCAAAGGCACTTTGGTATACTTTTGTTTAACTACAGTGAGGTAAACTGAGGTACTTTTCAGAATATAGTTTAAGCAAGGAATGTTAAGAGCAAATGTCACAGTAACCGTGGTCCTGGAAACATTATAAATTGACTAATCACTGGTGGCTAGACTGAGATGGTAAATTTAGCAAAATATATATCCATACACATTAAATGTACTGTGCTACAGAAATCCACTTAATAAACTCAAGCCTCAGGTTCACCTGGACCACTAAGGCATTGTCAAACCCAGTACTAGCCTCAATACTGAGGCTGCAAATGTGACTTGGCAGAAAAATTGCTTCCTGTGAGCTGAAATAGCTACTACGGCACATTGCTGGATCCCAAACAGAGTGCACAAGACCTCTCTGATGTTTTCAAAAATTACCACCTTCTTTGGTGAACAGAGAACTGACAGAGTTCACAAGCTGAGGGTTTCTCCCCCAACAGCCCCATGATTTGGATTCTGTACCAGCCAGCTCCCTTCAGCTGGGAATAGAACCCCAGTGACACCAGTTTACAGCTTGGTTTGCCAGTGGATTAGTATTCAGCTACATTATTCTGGACTCCCTGCTTCAACTAGGTATTTTTCACAAATCCTTGATCTTTCTAGTCCTCGGGAAAGCTGATATCCTTATATACATCTTGAGATTTTCAGTGGAATTTAATGTGCTTGCTGAAAATCCTCATAATACAGAGCATAAGTGCCAAGTCACTACAACAATGGCTGGTGTAGCATTGCAGTAAGATTTATTGCTTGCCATTTGAAATGTGAATGTGTGCCTCCACACAATCTCTTAGGGACCAGGCAGTTCTTATACAATTACAGTGCCATCCTATACACCTCAGAGTCAACCCTCCTGTAGATCAACAACTCTTACTATAAAATGCCAGTAACCTAATAAAAGTACATTAGACAGTTTATGAAACTCCTCTCAGTCTTGAAATACATCTGGCAAAAGGAAAAGGGTCCCAAAACATACCCTATAACTTGGCCATTTCAAGCCAGGAGTAGATGTCATTCCAGGGCCCAAGAGCTCTCGCTGAGAAAGCTATTGCAGCAATCTATGGACTGAAAGGAAGACAACTGTTTTTTCTTACCTTTCTGTATAAAAGACTTCTGTGTGCATCACAGAAGCTTTTCAATTTTATTATAAAACCTCATTACTTCTTTTTATTGCAGACTTAGTGGAGCCTTCTTGTAGAAATTAATCATATGATTAACTACGAGATGGTCTTTTAATACTGTATAAACCATATATTGCTAAATGTCCTTCTTGACCCTTTATTTGCAACTTGGGTATTCTCATAGGACAGAAAATAAGAGACAAATCAATGCAATAAGATATTTCATCCAGGGCTTCCTGCCCTACCTTAAACTCACATTATTTTAAATCTTATTATGCAGGGAAGGTATGGGATCAAATTCACAGCTGTCAGAAGCCATTAGTCAGTGGAACTCTACCTGCTTATTCTACCAGGGAATCTGGCCAACATCATACGTTTTATTCTTGATTACCTTAATATCTTAAACAGGGCAAGTTTTGCAATACAATGGTGAGAGAGGAAAGCATCTTCAATTAAAGACACTGCTCAACACACGATGCACAAACTTTAAGAGCAATAAGTCTTCACAAGAGGCTGCAGATAGAAGTTATGAAGAGCACAGTGTTCAGAACAGACAAAAGTAGGAAAAACTCCAACCCAAATGTAAGTTCCACTATCCCTGGAACTCCTATATCTATGTGAGTCTACAGCTGCACATAGACAGCTGTTTTCATCTGCTTGTCCCTTTGAGTGGCAGAGCTGCTGCTGCCAGTGTTGCTGGAAATCCAATCTGCAAAGTCAAAAGGGATTCAAGTCTCTCTCTTGGAAGAGTGGCACTGAATGAGCTCATCCCCACCCTACATTGCAGCAGCTGTCCCAGGACCCTCTTTTGGTCCTGATCATGGTCAGGAGTTGGAGCATTTGTTGGCCTATTAAGTGAAGCAAATATCAGCAAAGATACCAGCAGCACGTGAGAGCTTTTTCACATCTTGAAGTCACAGCATGTGAACCTTGCTATGGAGGCTCCAGAGGCTCTTTGGGAAAAGGATTTTTGGATGTATTTGAACTGCATCCTGGGGCCCAGGCAGTGATGCTGCAGCTCTGCCACCTTCTTCCCTGTGCTCCCTGCTTCCCCCTGCTCCCGGCAGGCAGGTCACCTGAGCAGCTGGAATTCCCTCTGAATTGGAGTTTTCAGCCAAGGTGAAACCCTCTCCACTAACCTCTAGACCCTCTGAGGCTACTTTTTGCTATTTCAGAAATTCTACAAGACTCTACTTGCTTTAATCAGCAGCTCTGCCTAATGGCCAAAGCAGCCCTCTAAGGGAAAGAAATGAAAGAGTTCTGAGACCTATTGAATATTTTCCAGACATTTCCATTGGGTCAGCACAAGGAATTTTAGGGTTTTAGTGCTTAGGGTTTTAGTTTTTAATTGCAGACATTTCAAATAGAAATATTTAATGAAATACATGTAAAGTTTATGCTAACATTCAAAAAAAAGTTTAGATTCAGCATATTCAATTGAGGATTTATGCTGACATATTTCAAATATGATGTTTTAGCATATCTCAGTTTACATGTTTGTTGATTAGCCACACTAGTCAAAGGAATGCAATTGTCTATGAGAGCAGATAGGCTTGTGCTTAGATATTTGTGACAATCTACCATGGATTTTCCCCTGACAAAAACTTAAAACACTTACATTCTTTTGTTAACCTGACCTGGAGAGTGGAACTCATCACTGCTCAGCACTGATTGTGCCTGAGAAAAGTACTTATAAAAGTCCTCAATATTTCAAGTTAGCTATCTGCTGTTGATGAAATGTTGTAATAGAATCTGTTACATGCAGATATTTAGGAGTTTTAAAGCAGTTCTGGGAAAAGTCAGGAACATTATTTCTTTACTTCAGAACCAAGTAGAATACAAATTGCTGACTTAAAATACTGCCTGCTAATCTTCAACCACTTGCACATTTCCATAGGACTGCAGGATTCAACTAGGCTGAAATGCAGAATTTGTAGTAGGATGGGCACTGCAGTGAGAGCCAAGACATCCCTAGAGAGGTTCAGCACCTGGCAGGAACAACAATAATATTCAGCATGTGGACAACGGCAAAAAAATTCATCCTCAGGATTGGGATCCTTAGCTTTCCACAAGTACAAAACAGGAATATCTCTTCTGAAATCAAGCAAGGTTGATCACAGAGAGAGGAATCAGACCTAGATGTATATAAATATAAACCCAACATGGATAACTTTTACAAAACCTAGCTACCATTACTTTTTACCCAATGGAGATCATATCCAAGTCTGCTGCTCACAATAATGTGTATTATACAGAGATGTGAAAGCTGATGTAAGTGAATATGCATAGTGCTGGCAATCTCTAGTTTATTTTAGTACATTGCAAGACAGTCCAATATTATCCACTTGAGTATAAACTTGTCTTTTCAGCTATTTTTACAGCGAATGAAGTGTGTGCCTTCTACTGCAGTTCTACTCAAATCCATCTATCATTTTATTGACCTGCTAAAGAAAAAAATGTCCCCTTTTCCAGCTCACAGATATGAGTTCTTCATGACCACAGAGCAGAGACATTGCTGAAGATATTTAAAAAGCTGTAGATGCTTTCTCTTTTTGTAAATGTATGATGCAAAAAGGGAAAAAAAAACCCAAACAAAAAGGGACAAGTGTTCTTACAGTGTCCTGCAAAAAACGGGGACTTGGTTAAGGACAAAATCTTTAGTATAAATTAAAAAACCCAAAAGCATAGAAGGAACCCAGCACTGACAGAGAACCCAGTATGGGAGCTAAGCTGCACACAGGATTTGCCAAACCTCTGTCCTACAGCAGTTTAGTGTGGTCTGTCCTTGGCACAAGGCACCATGTGAAGAAGACCTGCCCCACAAACCGCATGGTTTATCCACAGCCATAGATCCCTGAAGCTCAGATTCACTCCACCTCTTTCTTGGATGCTCCCTCTTCACCCCAAGTCAGCTCAGACCTGCCTGGGAAAGGCTCTATGGGCAGGGATTCTCCAGGACAACATGAGATTTTCTTCTTGTGGAGGAAGACTCTCCTCTGTGGGTGGGAGGGGAGAGGCAAAAGTCCCTAAGGAGACTAATCTAAAACTAGATTAGACTAATGTCTAATCTAAGGAGATTTAGACGTTGAATTAACTCAAGCCATCTCCTTTACTAAGGCAGTGTAAGGAATATCAGTTGACCATGGAAGACAAACCACACCTTTAATATAGGTCAGTTGGCAAAAGCTGACGTGAATTTGCACTTCGTTAGCAACACAAATGTTTCAGCTGTGCTCTTGCTCATTGTTACAAATTCTGCATAACTCAACTGCTGAAACATTTTTAAATTTCAAATGCCATGAATTGTTTCAGTGCCTTCCAAGTTTGGTCATGTGTGTCAAGTTTCTTGGGTATAAGTCGGTTGGGGTCCCTCACCCTTTTAGTTCGATAGATGGGTAAGAACACGCAACAGAAAGCATGGAATACAGGGCTTTGATGTTATCAGCATTAAACCTGTACCTGTGCTTTACCAGTCACAAAATCCCTAGCCCAAAAGGATACATCAGCATTTTTCATAGAATGCTGCTGAAGGGAGACAGGGTATTAGTCTGAGTAAGCTGTACAATTTGTCACAATTTTTTGTGTGATCGTGGTCACACCATTTCATTTTCCCATCCTCCTTTCCAGACAGTCAGTAAGGAAAAATAGCACATCAATACTTCTCAGAGCTGGATATTAAAATACTATTGGAATGGGACCATTTTATTCCTTAGATAGACGAGCATCAAAGCAAGAAAAAGGTAGATATTCAGATTGTCTACACTGATTTTGTTCCTTAGATGAATGTAAGTTTCTTTATAAAGTCCTGAAAATTCAGTTTCTTGTATGGGATGAAAATGCTGTTTGTCCCTTTATAGCAGTGATCTTCTGGCAGCAATCCTTAAATTCTAATTAAAGACCTTTTACACCTTTTGTTTGATCTCTTCCACTCTTTCATTCCCTGTTCCTGTCTTTGAGATTTTTTTCTAGCAGCATGTCTCATTTCTGACAGAGATGGCATATGGCTGGCTGAGAAATTCATCTCCACCCAGCAGCTCCTTGTACAGGGGGGAAACGTGAGCTGTCTTCTTACTACTGACAGAGAAAGCTCAGTTCAGGGTTATGTCCCTCTCACTGTCTTTTCTATATTTGTAGTTGAAAGAAAGGTACAATTTGGAACTTAAAAATCAATGGTAATTGTTTGGTCTTTGTACAAATTATCTTTAAGTGAAAGACTCAATTTCGTCTGATATCATACTGATTGGAAATCCATTTTTACCAGCAAAAGTATTTTTAGGTGTCTCAGAAACTCATCCTTAAAGACCTGGATCCCAACTGTTTTACAGGAGGGGAGCATTTGTCTCCATACGCACAAAGATTCAGTTCTTAAAAATTCAGAAAAATCAGAAATGATGTGTCGATGGAGATGTTAAATAAGCTTTGAATGACTGGACATCTATCCTCTTGTAGATTTGTGAAAATAGGAAAAAATAGTCACAAATGGGATTGTTTCAAAATCTTTCTCACTACCGATAGTGCACAGGGTAACACAATAAATACACTATGTAATCTCACTGAGAGTAGCAATGACAGCAGCACACACATATCTTTCCAGATATAAAGTGTGTGGCTGGCTGGCAGACACACCTGTCCTCCCCTGCTGCACCAGTCTTTCCAATTGCACAAGAAATTAGGGAGCTGAACATATAAACCCACCAATTCAAACTCTATCCTCCTTTCCTTTCAGCTGGAGTAGAAGTAGGAACCAAATGAACTGCTTTGGACACTTAGATTCTGAGCCAGCATTATGCACCTTCACATCGGCACTCAATGCCACACTTTCTAAGTGTACATATTGGGGACCCTACTTCAAGATAATTTTCTACATCCTCTGACCTTCTTTAACACTTTTTCTATGGCTCCACCTTCTCTGAATAATAAAAAAAAAACCAAAACCACTTTTTTTCCTTTCTTATTTGCAAGGTACATTCTGTTTTCCCTACTTCTGCTGACTCTCGCTGCCAGAGGTAAGTTCCTGCCTCTCTTTGTCTCACTCCACCACCTTTTTTTTTATTTTTAAAGAGCACTTATATCCTCTCCTGTGTTGTCCATCTTAGTTGTCCCTCAAAAGAGAGATTTCCACCTAAAAATCAGTTTAAAAGCTCTATTCCAGATGAGGCCAGCCAGGCCCTTGGTAAAATGAGTTCTGGGCTGAGCTACTGCCAGATGTTCTGGCCCAAGGCACCTCACAGCACCCCAGCCTCCTGCCTGCTCCCTGGCTGGACACAGCACCAAGCACAAGGTCTTGGATCAGCAGTCATCCATCTTATCATAAGACAGTTAATAGTGGTCTAAATTAGCCTCAGACATGCCATTGATTTGGTGATGCTATATGATCTGCGTGGCACTAGAACATATATCTCCAGATGACTTCAGTATTTTTTTGCCCATTCCAGGATTCCTCACTCCTCCAAATCTTTTCCCTCTAACTTACAGAATACAGGTCAGTTCAATCCTTCTTTATAAGTCATACTTCCAGAACCTTAAATCATGCATTTGTTTGCCTTCCACTGCACTTTTACAAGCTCAGTCAGCAATGTCCTTCCTATAATACATTGCAGAATTGCAGATACTCCAAATGGAGCCTGACTAGCGAGTTTCAAAGTGGCAGAGCAATTGTAGTAGTAACAACACACATTTGCTTGCATTTGTACTTCTGCCAAAGTTTTCTGTTCAAGACTGTATTTGAATCTCTGGTTTCCCAGAGCTAGAAAAGGAACTTATGCATCTCTGAATGCAAAAGCAAATGGCCTAAGCCATAATGGTAGGGGTTCCTCCCAAATGTGTTCTGAAGTTGCCAAAACCCCTTACAGAGTAATTCACATGTCTAATCCCTTACAAGCAAACTTAACATACTGAATATATCCACAGCAGTGATTTTAGGTGTAGTAAGAATCATCAATATTAAATCAGTAACATTCATACCCAGTTAATCAAATGAATCCAGAGCCAAAACCTCAGAGTGACTCTAAGGGCTTCCACCCTCTTTGATTTCCTATTCTTTGGATGAGATGCACACTACAACCTCTTTAGTAAAAATCCCTTAGAGAACTTTGCAACAGCCCTTCAGTACAACACTCTGGCTCAAATCCATCTGCTATAATTATATTTCATTATCTATAGCCACTCCTTCAGTCTTACTCTACCATTCTGTAACACTGTCTAATATCCAATGCCTGGGAGCTGCTACATTATACGTTGAAGAGGGTTTCATTTCAATAACAAGGATATTAATCCTAATTTAAACTTCGTTTAAATTGATGTTTTAGGGCAAAAGATACCACATAGAACAACTGTTATTGACCACCTCTCCCCCAAGGTTATTTCTGTGGATGGGTTAACTGTTTAGATCTGTCAGAGATCACTTATTCCCCTTAACTCCCAAACTTGATACAAGTAGGGGTTCTTCACAGTCTGTGTGTTCACCTGTTGAGATGGCATGATGCCTGGCTGCTCACAAGTTGGTCAGACACTTCCCCTAAGACATAAGTTTCCAGGGAATATGAAAGCTCAGACAGGAAGCCTAGATAACATTTAAGTGCCATCACTTTTACAGGAAATCCTTTCCACTGTGACAGTTCTGCCACACTGGTGTCACATCCCTCTTTACACTTCATCACGCCTGTTCACACTTTGGTGCATTGATGAATCAATTAAAGCATTTTCTTGGCTTTTTCTCTCTCCCTTTTGCATCAATATGGGACAGTTGGCTCACAGAATGACAAACTTTCACATCTAGATTTTCAAACTTTTCCTGGAAGTTAACAGGAATACATGTTCCACATGTAAATTAACCACTATAGCAGGACGACAGTGGAGTATTTCTCTGGCTCTACTCTGTTTTCTTGCAAATTTTACAAAATGGTGGCTTTGATCTCCCAGAACTGCTAGACTGAAAAGGAGTATCTGGTTTACTTTTTATGAGTGTGGGTCTTGCAACAATTACTATTCTTCAAAGCTATTATGTCTGGATTGTGTGCTAAAAGTACTATATTCCTGGTGTCTGTTCCAAAATTTAGAAATCTTAATAGATACACATAGAACTCTGAACCTAATTTGGGTTCCTGATAAAATTGGATTGAATTTTAGGAGTGATACATGTCCAGAAATCCCAGTACAATTAGAGGTACATCAGGTACTTGAAACAGCTTGGGAAACATAGCTTCTTCCACCTAGATGCTGGAGCATGAGATAGAATCAACATTTAGGTAAACATGCGCAAACATGTTTGTATTATTGAGATTACCAGGGTAAACCATGTGCAGTCTTTTAATAACAAGTCTATGGAATGCCCAATTTTCATAACTACCAAGATGTGTTGGCATATCTCTGTGAAAATTAGACTAAAAATAAATCACATTCCAAAGGCTTTCAAAACTGCTTAAAGAGAGTGACCCCAGGGAGCTCTCTCTCTAGCTGAAAACTTGCCCACTTTTGAAACTGTGGCATGGAATCTCCCCCAAAGGGAAATGAATGAGTCTCAGACCTGCTGCTCTAGTCCTGGCTTGTCACATTGTCCTTGCAGAACTCACTCTAGAACTGGTAGGACATAGAAACAGGCTCCTCACCTGTTCTTGCAGGTTATACCTACATAAATACATACACACATATATGTGCCTTTATATATGGACACACAAATCAGAAAGACAGAGTGTGAAAATAGAGATATTTTGCATAACAGTAATTGAAGAAAATATGTATCCACCCAAATTTAGTATCATGGGTATCCACCCCAAATTGTATAAGCCTTGCCCAAAGATTTACCAGTGCCACTCAAAGCTCACAAAAACTGTACTGCTGAGACCATGCCAGTCCCTTTCTAAAAATATGCAAAGTAACCCACTAATGACTATATGACTGTGAAATCCTTTACTAGGCAAGAAGCAAGCTAAAATGTGCACATTGAAGCTACATTATCCTTTAAATAAAAGGATTTTTAAACTGTACTCCTCTCCATATGGTGAAGTATATGCCCTTCATAAAAATAAAGTGTTTAATATTGCCATTCTTATGAAAGTTGACCCTACTATCTACTAGCAATTTTTCTAAAAGGTGTTTTCATGATAGGCCCAACCTATAACCTGCAGCTTTGTAACACAGATTTTAAGACACAGGTTTTATCCCAAGCATGAATAAAGCTGTTACCCACTAAAATCTTTCTTAACCTGTTGCAGCTGCAAAGAGGCATTGTAAGCCTTTCCCACAACATTTTTTCAAGACAAGGTAGAAGAAATCTGTGTTAAAATTCTGTAACTTCTAATTCATGAAATTAGGTATTTCCTAATTAGAAAAGAAAGCACTTCAGGAAAAGTGACATGTGAGTGTTTACTTTGTTTAAAGACTTTTTTGATTAAAAGATATTGAAACAGATAACACAACAAAATTAGTTTTTGCTGTGATGGTGAAGTTAAGGTTTATGCTGTTGCTAGGATATACTGCCCTATCAGAGCCAATCTTGATGGTGAAAATTGGTGCCTTAATTTCCCAGTGGTCCATGCTACTTCTGACTTAGGCCTCAGTCTGGTTAATCATGCTGTCATTCTCATACAGATTGCCTTTCGACATCTTCATCTGCAAAAACATTCTATAGTCAAGTCTGACTATGGTGAGTCAATTCAGCATTTCGCTGGTGGTCAAGACTGAGCTAGTGGTCAAGTTTCTCATGAAACGAAGAGATTCATGAAAGGATGAGGAATACAGTAATTGAAGAGTTATTTTGCTTGGCAGAGGCAGGCATGGGCCATGCTTGAGCAAAATGAAATTGAAGCAGTGATCACGTCTGGGTCCTGGTTCTGCAGTGTCAGGAGCCATTGACACTCCTGAATGTCAATGTACCAGGAGTCAGGAGACAGTCTGCCCCTGCTTCTAACTGCTTTAAATAACAAGCTAAAGTTGCTTCTGATTTACATTTGAGAACAGATGTGCTTGGTATCTTCTTGACTCAAATGACAGATCCTGTTGAAGATGTGTGTTTAAACAGTTCAGACAGATTTCTTTCCTAAAAGTTACTTTCTCAGATTTTACTGTGATTTCTATTACACTATTACACATTGGTGTAACGGATCATATGTATTAATTCCTTCACAAAGTTACAATTTCCTCCCTCAGACACCTACACGTTTGCCCCCTCTAAGGGAGCTCCACGGTGTAGTGAGATCTGCCCAATAGAGCATACCCTGCAAAGACATGCCTGCTGTCAATGCTGCTCAAAAGCCTTTCTGAGGATGAGTGACAAGTGTCTTTGCCTGAAGAGAAACATAAAAAACAAGATTCAAACAAGGTGACTTCTAGCAGGCTGAAAAGCAGGCATCTGTCTCAGAAATAAAACTAACCTGTATGTTATACCAGGTAAGAAGTAATTCAGTTAGAAAATCAAAACAGAGACTGTAATTTACACATAATTACATCAAAACTACATGTTTGTTTGTTTTGGTTTTCTTTTCTAAACATGTTATTTCTTTCACTGCCATGTAAGTTTAATGTGTCCGCAAATTACATTAGATCCCCATTTCCACCAGAGAATATGAGCAGATGTCAAAATTACACCAGTGGAGAAATGCAACAAAACACTGTGATGTTTTGCTATAGGTAGAAATGAACAGGAAGCATTTTAGTATTTTGAATAATTTATTGATGCTTTTGAAAAGCAGATGTGCTCTCATTAACACTGTCTCTCTGCCCTCACCAGCAAGGTTTCTTCTGGTGCCAGTATTCTACTATTTTTTCCCACAATTATAGAAGCAGATCACTTACTACAGAAAACTACAAAGAAACAGTACAGTCAGCCTTGCAGAAGATTTCTCATCAAGTACTATTATTTTATTAGACAAGAAAAGAAGGGTCATGGGAGCTTTTATCACCTTCCTTGATACCTGGCAGGTATCCTAGCTGGGAAGATATCAGTTACTGATGGGGGAAAAAATTCCTTAGTTGTAGTAAATCCAATGAGCCAAACTCTGCAACGCTTGCTTACAGTGCTAATAGTTTCAGTAAAGGCATCTAAAATTAAAATTTCCTTTCTTTCAGGAAGAGGAAACAACCCTCAACATGACCTATGTAAGAACTTGAAATTTCTTGAAGACAGCATAGGCCAAATGAATCTGACTAACATAGGACCTAAAGGGAAGTACACGGAGTTACAGGACATTGGAACAGGAAAGTGAGCAAGGGATTGATTGGAAATGTGGCTAATGAAATAATTCAAATTATTTGGAAAATATAACCCAAACTCAGAATGAAACCTCAGTCTCGGTATAAAGATTCTGCTTTGCAAATAGGCAAAATGGCAAATAAAAACATGCGTTTTAAATGAAGCAGAGGGATCTGCTTGGTCAGAGTTTCCAGAAAGGATTTCCAGTTAATGTAATTACAATTCCTCTGCTAATTCGTATCATCTCACTAGTAAAGGCACAGCTTCTGTTTAAAGTGAGGCTAAAACCAGTATTATCCCTCACATGCAATATTTACACACAGCACATATGCAGCACTGACATACATGTACTAAACTCTGAAACCAAATGATAAATTGCATTTCTCCAGCACCTCTGATCGCCTCACCTGCACTCTGCCCACTAATCTATCTTTGCCAGGACTACCTCTAACCTTCCAAACCTATCAGCTGCTTGCAGACAACCATCATTTTTTTCAGATAATAACCTGCTAAAAAAAATGTTTTCTTCCTTCCTACAAATGAGGAATTTGCCCCCAAAATGTATTGGTCTGAGGTTCAGGGCATTCTTGGAGCACTGACAAGTTTAAAGTCCAATATCTCAGAACACTTGAAGGTTAGAAATGAGTACTTTATATAAATGGGGAAGAGGTACAAATTCACTCCCCTAATTGTTCCGAATAGGCTTGACCAGATGTAAAGGTTTTTATTTTAGTCATGGCAGATCATAAGATGTCAATTTTTCAATCTGCAGTGCTGTGAGGCAGAGAAAGGCTCTCAGCCCATGCTTTTATATTCTAAAGTTAATTATTCAGGTTCTCTGCCTTGAAAGGCCTGTAAAATTAAGCTCACAACACCAAAGAACATCTGTACAAAGGAAGTAAAGAGAAGGGCATACACACACAATCCTTAAAAATTGCAAAAGACACCTACTGCTACATGGCTCTGTGCTTTACCACTCTGAGTTTATTCACATCAAACTGACTCCAAGTACAGCTGAAGTCTGTCACACGCTTAGATTTAACTTTTTTTCTTCTGTGTCCTAAACAAAATACCAGGACATGCTGCCAGCATTTCCACTAAGTGGGTGCATGTACAGAGAACTACTGAAGTCAAGGTCTGTGCTCTGCCTCAGTGGAAGGCAGGCATTTCTCACTTGGGCTAAGCAGCACATCCTTCCAATGCACCCAGATAACATTCAACCAAAACACCAAGGAAACCACTCCCTCCCTTCCACCTCTGTGTAATGTACTGTGATGGAGGGATGTAAGACCCTGTAAAACATCAAAGTGCCTTTATGTACCCCAAAGCTCTCACACACACTCCTAAGGAAAGCTTTGTCTGCCATCTCCCTGATCTATGCCTGGTGAGTTAGAACAATCCAGCGAGTCGTGAGACCTGGGGAAAAGCAGACCTACACATGCAGACCTTCTGGCAGATCCTTAGACCACTGGGACAACAGTACAAGGAATGATGCAATTAGAACTATTTAATTAAAGACTGAACAAAAAAGAACATTAAGTGCCAGAATCAAGTTTTCTCATTGCAGTATTACAGGTCATACATGGCTAGCATATTTTACCTATACCTATTTCTACAGAATCCCAGCGTGAGAGTTACTACCCACTGGGAGAGTTCTGTGCACTTATTTGATTTGGCATAGAGTTATTCAAAACTAATGTAAATCTCAGAAGAATGTGAAGGTCTTGGTTGATATGGTTCCCTTCAAAAGACCTATATGTAGACCTAAATTCGACAGTCCTTGATCTCTATTAAATTTTAGTGAGAGTTATATTTTCATAGGACATGCATTTCCATAAGACACTGCAAACAGACCTTATTTTATTTATCGTGTAGGAGTGAGCAGATAACAGAGCTGGGATTCACACCTTGGGATCAAAGGAACATAGGTATTTGAAACCTGACACTTATACCATTAAAATATCTGTTCTGGGACATGCTCCGTATGTTTTTCTTCTCTCTTCTCACAAGTTATATTCTGTAATAAAACCGCTATATTCTCAAGCTTTCTGAATATCATAAATTTACCAGAAAACTCTGCTTTAAAAGAAAAAAAATACAATGAACTCTGGATGACATTGATTGACTTTTAACAGCCTTTCCTGAGCTTCCATGTGGCAGCAGCATCAGGCTTAGTCATAGGGACAAAGATATGTTTAGATTCTAAAAAAATGAGTATGTTCTTGTGGATAAACTTTAAGCCAAATAGAAGGAAGGGATTAGAAATCAGTGACAAATAAACATTTTATTTGCTAATTGTTTAAATGGGAATTGCTTGTAATTACCTAAGTTTTAATAGTTTGCTAAAAGAAACAACAATTCTTAGCTAACAATTTGCTTTATTAGAAGTGGAGAGGGTAGTAAATGCACTGTACTATTATCTGTACCTTCCTTCATATGTTGTGATTATGTGTTCAGTAAAAAGCACCCAGACTAAAAAGACCTTGTTGTGAAATCAAGCAACATTAACTCATTAAGTCAATAATTCATGGATTCTTTTATCTAAAGTGGCAACATCACACCATCAATTCACAAAACAGCCACTTCTCCGAAGTGTATGTGATGATAATAATGGATTTTCTAACAATACACTCTCAGAGCAAGGTCACTGCGCACAGATGCGGTGGACGCCATGATCTGACCTAGGTCAGCAAAACAAGCTTTATTATTGAACCTAATTATGAACTATCAAGATAATGGCCTAGACTAAACTGTTTCCTTAGGGATTATTTAGAAACTAGTCAGCCATTTTAGGTTCAAATCTACTGTACAGCTCTACCTTCCAACGCAGAGCAAATGCTAGGTACAGTACATATGCAGACATACTACACACCTGTTTTTGAATATCCCCATAGTTGCCAAAGACAACTCAGATGTGCAAAACACATTTTCAAATCAAACTGAACTCTCTTTTTGATGGGTGTAATCTAGTCAAGTGAAAACACAAAGAGAAAGGATGTGTGCAAATCCGCGTGGACATCCACAAAGTGGTAACAATCCAAACCTCGCTTTTGGTTTTGCTTAGGTCTAGAATTAAAAGCCTTTTAATACATTCTGATAATAATGCAATACTAAAAGAAAAGTGAAGCAAAAATCTGTTTGGGATATCATTGGCTGTTTTCAGACCAAGCATAGTAACACTCAAGATGTTTATAATCTATTTCAAATATATTCTATAAGAGGGCTCATGGAGGAAAAGTATGCCATGCTTCTTACATTTCCCATAAGTTAAAATAATGCATGGGATCAATGCCGCCTAGTGTCATTTTTGCTCAGCTGAGGGTATTTTTACTTCTTTCCCTCCCCCACTGAAAGATAAAACATTTCAGTTGAGTTCACCTCTCCAGCCAGAAGAGTCATTAAAATGTTTCCTCCCCTTGTGTGCCTCACACTGTAATTCTCCCAGGTATATAGAACTGACTCATTATTATTTTATATTTCAGCCCATGTAATTATATCCAAGTTTCAGAAAGGAATAGTTCCTTGAGATCAGAGATCTTCTTGTGTTAGAAGTAAAGCCAACCTCTGAGTACTCCTGGCAGGGGAAGATTGATTCCCTGTATGATTCCCTCAATTATTTAAAATTATCTTGTTTTTATTTAAGGTTTTGATTCATATGATAAGCAGAGACCTAGTTTAGAGATGTTTGTTTTCCTAAGATCAGAGTTCTGTTGCTGTGATAAACTTCTCACCTTTTCAGCTTCCAGTCCCAGTGAACCAGTCAACCTGTATGAATTAACCTGATGTGATTGACCCTGTACCTTGCCTGTGGGTTTGTAATGAGGTCCGACCCATGGGAAAACGAGTAGGGAGAAGGGAGGGGGAGGCTCAGCCTGAAACCTTTCCTTTAACTGGTTGGCCTGTGAACCCATATGAGCTGGATCTCCCATAGAAGTCATGGTTTGAAAGTAACTTTCAAATCACACTTGGAAAGGTTTGCATAGCCCTAGTGCTAATACACTGGGGCAATTTGCAGAAAATCTTGTATTCCTTCACTCCACATTGACAAAGACTGACGGTTCACAAGCTCTAGGCCAAAAGAAGCCATAAGGGAAAAGCAGTTTTTCACAGAAATCAAGATAAAAGAATGACTTTGTCATACATTGATGGAGAAAGTCTTTAGGAATAAATGTAAGATGGAAGAAGGGAAGAAAAAGCCTACTTTTGCAGGGGCACTGCTGAAAAAGTACATTTCTTTTAAGGAACAGACTTTGCTCCATTTCATACCCTGAATTAGCCAGGCTGTGTTTATTCTGTATTACATAGAGCTCTATAGCAAGGCTTCTGATTTTTTGTATAAATGGGAGCTTGGTTAGCAATAACTGCTTAGGAGAACATTCCTGACCATGTGAGTTAAAGGGGTTTTTTTAAAAGTATTTTTCAAAGATTTGTGTAATAAATTATACACTTGTCCTATTAATATGACAAGAAGAGCAGCAACTTTCCAATCAGAATTAGAAGCCCTGGTAGCACCATTCTCACGTGAGGTTAGACAGCAGAATTGGATACCAGGTGTGTTATGTACATGCTGTACTTCTACAATTCTCATAGATTTCATGAGTACATGGAGCTACCAGATAACGTCCCCATAGATATCAAAACACCCTTTTAGACATCTAGTGGAGGGTAAATGAAATCTGGAAGCAAAGTTTTTCTGCAATTCAACATTCTGGAGCAATGCTGCTAACTTTCCCACCCCTTACCCTCTTGGCTTTTGTCCCTTTGCTCCTCACCTGGCCACTGCTGCACCAGCTGCAGCAAACAGCTAGAAATGAAGACAGCTGAAAGCTGAGGAATGGCACTGCAGGGAGACAAAGAGTCAGTGCTTAACAAAGTTTTCAGGCACAAAAAGTGCTTTCCTTCTATAGGAAATAGAATACCTTGATTTTGCACCCTTGCTCCAGCAAGTCACCTCAATACTTAAATTATATTGTTAAGACAAGATGATGACATTCATTCTTTTGTAGTGTCCTACTTTCAGGAAGTTGTACATGGTTTCCCTGCCACAGGCTGCAGGGAACATAGGCTCTGAGCAAAATATCACAGAAATTAGCAAGAATCTTCTCATTCATTTAATTAGACTTCAGTGTATCTTTGTGGAACAACATGAAAACACAGGGTGTGGAAGGCACTTGAATTCCTGCATTGCTGACTAGCATTACTGGGAACTTTTCTACTAAGGTAATGTAAAATTGATATAACTCCAAAAAGCATTTGGTACAGTAAATTTCTAAGACACAAATGATAGTGAGAAACATGGAGCAGTCTTGCATAAATTTTAAACATATTAATCAATTTGAGCTCCTCTTTTTTTTTTTTTTGTGCACACACTAATCTGGTTTTACACACACCCCCACCTTTGGGAAGCAGACCAAGCCTTTTCCATAACCTCGTGATACACATGTGCTGAATCAGGCCAATGCATTTCTTCATACATAAGTGCATGCAACAAAATCAATTGTCTGGAGCATTATCTGATGTAGCCAGCCAGTGGAAGGCACTTTACATTTTGTTTATGCCTATTCCTGCTCACTGTTTTAAAATAAAGCATCTCTAAATGGCGATAGCTTTTCACTATAATTCTGCTACACTTCTAGATTCCAGATAAGGAAGGAAATGCTGAACAGACACGACTACAAAATGTGAACAGGCAGAATACTTTAAAATGTTAAAAACTATGTGTCATTTAAATGAATTTCAAGGAATATTCTCTCTCTCCTATTTTGTCTTGATTACAATATTAAAAATGGAGGTAAGATTGAAAGGCATCAGGCTAGTCCTTCGATAACAGTAAAAAGAAACTTCATGACAGACTGGATTATACTTCTAGCACTGTGCTCTTCCCATCTTCCTACAACCCTTAGTTATTGCCAGATCCTTGCTGGAATCAACAGTTTTTATCTGATTCTGACTGTAGATAAGTATCAGGATAGTAGAGTTACTAGCTACAATAAGAGGATACACAGCTTTTGTGCTAATAAGCACTTCTGTTTAAATGCTAAGAGCAATTAGTCCTTTTGTGTCAACTATTGATTATGCAGACTGATAGACAAAAATCCCACACAGCCTCATTCTTCTTTCTCCTGGATTTCTAAAGAGCAAAACTGGCTTAAAGCAATTGTAAAGCAGAGTGATATTCCATCTTTGGAATCAAGAGCAGCTTTGCTGTTCGAAAGAGCAACAGTGATGGGTTTGACTATGTGTGAGAGAAGCAATTTCTGATGTGTTTCTTTCTCAGTGCTGTTTCATGAAAATGTCCAATTTTGACACCAACTTTCTTGACGAAATATGAACAAGGTTATTTCATAAAAAGTTTTAAATATAAATAATTTTACTTGTTTCTAATTATAACCTTTTTCAAATTTGACTTTTTGCACAGTTAATCTGCACACATTCAACTTAAAATTTGCTTTCTAAAGGCTAAATACAGTTCAAAGCTTGTGGATTTAGAACCATCTTCTGACTTAAGCACATAGCACCAGATGACATTACCTTCAATCATAACTATTATATATATAGAATATATATGTGTCAAACTGCTAATTTTATTTGTAAGTCATGTACCATCAATAAAATTATTTTAGAGGGTCCTTTATAAAAATTTTAAATAAGGAACAACAAGTATGTTGCAATAGTACAAATGCACATATTTCTAAAATGTAAGAATGTTTCTTATGAAAAGATGATAAAATAAAAAGATATAAAATAAGGATAAAAAGATAAATCAAAGTTTATAAAAGTATACTATTTCAAAATAGCATTTGGATTTTAGTATGGCATTTGACTTACATGGACATTGCTGAATGATTTCCAGGTTCTTAATGCATTTAGGCTAAATATACAGAAACACTGAAAGAGTAATTGCCTGGCATGAGAGTCACAATTTTCCTTGGTAGCCATAACATAGAGTCAACAGTTACAGCAGGGGCTACACGCCTATTATTGTATTAACTAAGTGCTTACTATTCCTATGACTATTCCTTTAGGCATATTTTCATCAAAACATGGGAATTCTTGAAAACCCAGAGCAAGAGAAAGTTGGAATTCACTATCTCCAAATTTTCAACAATTTGTTGAAGATTCCTTTTCTAGACAGAAATATAATGTAGATCAGAAGAAGAGCATAACCTCATAATTTCATGTGAAAAGTAGCAAGGCATTGAATTTTGTATGTGACTGCTTTTTCATAGTTTTTATATTGCTGCACTGCTGCTTCACACAAAAGTGACTGTGAAGCTATTTCATGAACTACTCATTGATCTCTATGAATTTATTACAAACACTCTGGACCTTATTATAACAGCATCCTTGAAAGACAAGCATTTTGAATGTCATGAGGAGATGTTGCTGTAATAAAGGAGAATGTAATAGGCCTTCATGCACAGTATTTGTGAGCCAGGACATTTTCAAAGAGAATAATGTAAGTAAGTGCCTTATAAGGAAGGAGGACCCTATACATATTGCAGTTTGAAGATTTCTTGATATAGTAGATTAAATCTATAGAAGGATTCTGTCTTCAGACATACACAGGAGCATACTAGCCTGTACCGTTCACATTTTGAAGAAAGTACACAATTTTCTAAGAAAATTAATACACTTTTCTCACTATTTTGCCTGTATCAAGATGAATACAGAGTATGAACGTCTGGTGTACATCACCAAAACTGATGGGATCATTGAATTCCTGTGAATATATAAAAAATTAGTGCAAACTGATTGCAATTTAAACTTCTGGGGGTAGTGTTTCGATACTTCTAACGCTAGACATGTTTGGAATCTCTGCTCTAAATGCAATACTAAGTGTCTAAAATCCTCATGTGCTCTAGCCAGAACCTGGGACCATATAACAAAAATTCACACAAAGGAACTACAAATATAAGAGCTAAATTTCTATTCTGATAACAGATAAATATCTTCAGGGTTGTTGGTATTGGACACATGCAAAATCATCACCATGTATTTCAGCAAGTACCTATTAGCACAGTCATTTATGAAATTTAAATGTTTAGTATTGGGTTATTCATGGCTGCATTTTAAAACCAAGTAATGTAATTATATGACTCTGTCATATCTGATTAATGTTTTATTTTGCCAGGATTCCTTCAGCTTAAAAATACCTTCTCTGTTGTTTTGCTTTCCATGAGCACTGTTGATCCCATTACTGAAATCTCTACTCAACCATTAGGTTACTTTTTGTAAGTGCATGCATTGCTTTTGAAAGCTGTTGAACTTCCAGATTTATGACACTGAAAATCTAAGCCATTGATCCACCAGGCAAATACATTACAGAGAGCACTGGCAATGTACAGTAGCTACTTGACTGAAGAGCTATTTCAACAAGCTTCAGCCCTGACCTGGGGCCTGTGTCTAGAAGGAGAAAGAGTTGAGTCTTCTCGAGTCACTGAACTCACAGCCCAAGCCAGAAAATGTACAAATATTATGTATCGCTATGGTGATGGCAAATTAGCAGTAGTGTACACAGCTCATTACTGAGAAGCCTTGTTAGATCTTGGCATCTGATGTAACCAAAGCACAAAGGACTACATTTGCATGATGTATCCTTTAAAAACAGATATGTGGCAGGCCTTTTCTTGAAGATGTACCACATAGTCAGAAGCTTGAGCAAGCTTTTAAATAGCAAACTGTTGAGACACAACTCTGAAAATATCCCAGATTTAGAAACTGGTGCTGAAATGGGATTGCTTGAAACAAGTACTAACCGTTCAAGGGCAAAAACCAGACACGGTTGCTCTCAAAAGATGGATGTCAAGAAATGACAAAATATAGGACAATATAAATAAGTCAGTCGTGGCCCACTGTCACTTTTCAGTGACAATTTTAGCGTTCAGATGAACAGAAATATCTGAAATGCAATAGCTAGCTAAACAGCAAACATTCATTAACTGAAATAGAAAGGATTCCAAATAGATCCTAAAATCCAGAGAAAGTTAGATACAAGGTGAGTTTTAATAGCTCTTCATAATTTACCTAATGTGCAATGGTTCCTGGAAGGTATTTGCCTATCAAACTTATTTTTATTCAGCTGTAATCCAGTGTTCAGAAAGGTACACATTCATGTCTAAAGGAAAGATTCCCTCCCAAAAACAAGCGAAAGAGCTTGTAAACATACTACATAACAAAAAACCCTCCAAAAAATATACTTAATAGAGTATACTTTGGGTGTAGGAATAACAGTTGCAAAGAAACTCTCTTGAAAGCTTTCACTGGGGTTCTTTGGCAATAACAGCTACATTTGATACAGTGGAATAATTTCTGCTGGTGCAGGATTGTCCTGATGTTCCACAATAGATGTGTTTGCCTGTATGAGCATATCCTGCATGAAGCAACTACAGCCAAGAAATCACTCAAAGTCAAAGAGAAAAGAAGAAGCTTAACTCCTAGGATTTTCAGCTTCTCCAAACCACTACACAAATGAGAAAAAAGGCATGCACCTCCACTTTTCTATTCTGGCAAATGAAATTAGGAAGAACTTGGACAACAGACAGGATAGAGACATGATGCAAAATTCTGATCATCTGGGAAAGGTACAATTTATCACTGTGTTTAAAAAAAAAAGTATAAGCAGATGTTAGGAGCATATTTATAATAAATAAGGAAGCAAGAATATTAATACAGCAAATTTGGAAGAGAACCATCATGGGATATATGTTTCTCAGGATAGTGGGTCTTCAAGAAGAAAATTAAAGACTTCCCCTACCAAAAAACCCTCCTGATTCCATAACAAACACTTTGAAAGGTATTTAACAAAAAATTATTTACAGTGAATTCTTATATTGTGTCTATGTCCTAACCATTGGAAGCTGGTCAGAAAGAGAAAAAAATGTAACATTTAAATTTGCTGCTTGAATGAGAGGTGTGTAAACATTTAGAAAGACCTATATATCTGTTATTAAATATTAGATAAGAATACACTAACAATTTCCTGTAAAATCAACAATTACAATTAATAACCACTACTGAGGGAAGCAGATAAACGTACAGCAAGAATTAGACCATTCTTAGATTAGGGACTTTTTTCCCTTGTGAACTTCTTTAAATGCCTAGAATTAGTTTCCTTTTTTCCTTAATGTAATGTAAATCTTCATTCCTGTTTTATGCAATTGATTTACTAAAGAAAAATAGTAGCTTCTGTATAATGTAATTTAGGACAAATTAAAAACCTTGAAATATGTTTTTGTGTTGTAAAAGTGATCTTAATCAAGGTTTGCCACTAATATATTGACAATAATAATGTCTGAAATGTTTTCCTGGAATCAAAGAGAAAAATTCTCATTTTCATAATGTATCACGTGACCAAAAAAAAGAAATTAATTGCACTACCATTTCTGACCATCACAGTTGCAATGATTTCTGGAGAGTTTTCTATATCCAATATGTTTCTACAGGACCCAGTTCCTAATCTCAGTAATGATTAAAGTCCTGTTTCTGTGAGAAGGCTGATTAAAGAGCCCACCTGGAGGTGTAAGGGTCTCTCTCCTATCCTGCCAGTACAGGCAGATTCACTTGTAAACTCCAAGGTTATAAGCACAAGCTTTCAGAAAATTTCATTCAATTTTTCAAATTGGTACAATTGATAAAAGTAAGTTTCTACTCAACGGCAGAAGAAACTCTGAGTAGCTGTCTAGCAGGCAAGATCTAAGCTCCATTTTCAAGAGCAACTTTTTTTCCTAAAGAATTAATTAAGTTAAAACATTGTTCCAGGAGCCAAAACTTGATACACTGATGCAGAAAGATTAATACAGCTAAGCATCACAGAGATGAAGAATTTCCTTCTAATTAAAACTTTCTGGCAAGATAACTGAATTTCCCTCATATTAAAGATTAATGCTTTTGATAGCTTTGATGGCTCAATATCCCCTCTAAACCATAAGAGTAAGATGCTTTAAAAAATGATTCAAGCTTATTAATTGCAAAAATAAATAAATATCATAGCATCTGCAGCAACTGTAAAAAGTTGAGCAGCAATCATTGGCAAGTTAATTTTTATATCTTTTTAGAACACTGCATTAGTGGAGTAACTAAAACATTGCTGCCCCAAGGTTGCACTTTGCAGCTTCCCCATATGTTTTAGACAAACATTCACTGACCCATGTGGTTTGATGGAAAATGCTGTGTTTACAAGAATAAACTTATTTTCCCTTCAGCAGGTCTGCAGCTGGGCATTAACCTGTCCTTACCCAGAGAGGGTATATGCCAACTGGAAAATCAGTTTCCAGCAGGTGGTAACACAGAATCACTCCAAGGTTAAGCCCTGAGGATTTTTGTGTTCTCATTCCAAACTTTACTCCTTAACCCTATTTATTTTGAGTTTATGGATTTTTCCAATGGTTAGCCAATAAAAGCAAACCCTTACTTTGCATAAAGGTGTCTTCACCTGAATGTGAGCAATATAATTTATTTTGGCATTAATTCCGACATTGCATGCCTTATATACTGCTCTGCTAGGAATCCTATGTCAGAAGTGGTTGAATTTGTATTTGTGTTGAGCTCTCAACAATATTGACCTTGGACTATATGGGACCATTTGTAGAAAATATTATGCATTCTAGAGACTTTTGATTTTTTAAATTTATTCTTTAAGAGATTAACGACAAATCAACTGAAGATCTTCGTACAAGAAAATGAAAGCTAGAACTTGTTTAAAATAGTAATTCCTAATTTCCTGCCTTTTGACACGCATGGTTAAAGCAAGAAGAGAAGGTTAGAGGTATCATCTACCTGGACATATTTCCAGTTCACAGTCATTGAGAAACTTCCTAGAACTCAAACTATTCTGATAAAACAAGTGGAAGCTTTGTCCTCCTGAGGCAGGTGGTATAGAACACTTCCAGGCTTCCTTTTGCAAGTGCCCCTGACTAGCAGGTTTTAGAAATGGAAATTTAACAGGAATACTTTTTGTATTCCCTCATACTGCTCCTATTTATTAACTCTGCTCATGGAAAACTTACAGAAGCAATGGCAGGAATAAAACAAAAGTAGTCAATTTTTCATTGTGCAAATACATTTTCTAGAGATACAACTTTTTTACCAATGTGCTGTTTATTTGTCCATTCTAGTATTTATTTTCCACTCCAGTGTGTTATATGTTCATAATCTTTTATATTAGCAGTTATTAGAGGAAAAAGAGAGTAAAATTTGATTACATATGCTAAAGAATAATGCAGGAGACATTGTAAAGTTAATTTTCTGCTGCAGGATTTGGAGAAGAGAGAGCAGCTTATGTGCATCAAGGCAGATTCTGATTCCATGATTCACAAGGAAACTAAGGTTGATTGCATGTACAAGAGCTAGCACACCATTTTTACTTATAGAAAACCTTACTAGTTTTTGTCACAGCTTAAAACAATACAAAATATCTTATTTATTTCTCTGAAGAACTAGTTGCTGTATTTTGAAAATAACATATATTTTGAAAGTAATAAAGAAGTATTCTTGGAAGAAAGTTTCTGGCTGTGTTTTAAGAGACCTGGGGGCCTAAGGAAACCAAAGAAAATCTTCAAACTAGAACCCAGTAAAAGGCACTGATATTTATTTGTGCTCTTGTTTGAGCACTTCATGTTCACAATCATTTCCACATCAGCCATTATAAGGTTGAATTTGAAGGCTGTCTGTATTTAATTGCAGAAGGAACAATAACCTATAGCCTGATCCAATACAGGTGACATTTGCCCTGTTCACTAGGGAGCATCTTTTTAGTGTTTGAAGGAGCAACTGCCTACTGCACTAATTTAATGGCTGCTTTGGAATGAATCTGCAGATACAGTTATGTACACCCTGCCCTGGTGCAGGAAAGAAAAAAAAAAAGAAATCAAAAGGGATTGACACTAAACACTGAGTACAGGAAATAACAGAAGCATCTGGGTCTTTGTGAAGCTGTTGTGAATTGATCTAGTTCCCTTAAAACGGTGCTATAATGTTGTCTCTGCAAATGGCTCAAGGTCTTAAATATGTAAGAACAAAAAATTGCCTTAGAATTTCACTTCTAATTTGAAAAGGAGACTCCAAATAGCTTAGAGTGAATATTTCTTATTTTTTGTCTCAAATACAGATAGAATTTAGCATAGCCCACTTTGACAACTAAAACCAGCCCACAGTCTTGTTTTTCTGTTTTTTTAAATTTCAATACTTGCTTACACATACAGGCATCCCCAGGCACTTCAAAGGCACTGGAGCAACAGGCTACATAATTTAACTTAAAGTAAGTTAAAAAGAGCTGAAAGAATCCATAGTACTGCCTTCCCTTTTGAAGTTCAGGAATACTTTCTTTAGCTTTTAAAATTTATAGTTGGCCTATCCCAGCCCCTGGGGATTCAGATTCTACACTCATTGAATTGATTGAATAAGACTATTTCCTCAGGAGGGGCCGTGTACACTTAAAATTGGGGCAGACACAAGCCCGAGAGTCCATCTTGCAGGATAGACCTCTAATTCTAATCAGAATTTCATCATCTGATTGAATATTTTTAAAATGAATTTTTCCTATTTCAGGTGTGGTCATGCCACTATTACAGAGCACACCTGAAAGCACATTAAAAGTCAACGGACTAACTCCTACTAAATTCACTGGGCTTTGAAATCAATTTCTTCACATTGATTTCAAATGGAGCTGAAAAAGGGCTTGTGTGGGCTTATGAAGTTGGAACGGAGGAAAAAACTACTGCATTTGCCCTTATTATGATAAATAAGGTCAACAAAATGAAAACTGCATCATTTTTAAAGCCAATAGCTCAGGCAGGATAGTGTCAGCAGAGATTTCCTTATTTGAAATTGAGGTCAACAATGAACACACTTAGATGCCTGAAATTCTATGTCCCAAAAAATAGATGCAAAGAAGAAATGGAGATGAGCTTCACTGCGCAGCTTTTCCTCAGTCCAATATTTGAACACCTTGCTAAAGGTGATCATGAAGAAAGGTTTCCTTCAAAACTTGTTAGGGCCCTGTAGTGTGAGCCCTCCTTGTAAAATGCTTTCTCCTGGGAGGTGTGACATGGATACACAGCATCCACTGAGAAGCAGAGAGAACACTGGAGTCAAGGACAAACGAGGTATCACATCTGTCCATGCATCTGTCTAAAGTTTTGCTTGCCTTAAACAATAGCAGCACCACAAGATCTCTTAACTGGGATCTCCACATTTCTTCTTCTTGGGCTCAGACACCTCCATTTTCTCGACATTTCCAGCCTTGTCTCACTACAAACCCTCTCTTTGCAATGAGGTGTCATTGCCCAAAACTACCATATTATAAAAGGGGCTTTGTAACAACTGCATTTCTTGATTGAGAGGAGTTTGTCACTGTCAAGGTAAAACAGAAGAAGAAGCAATACCCTGGAAAATGAAGACAGTTAAAATATCTCATCTGTCTTACAGTAATGTGGTTGTTAAAGAAGGAAATACTCCTTGCTTATTGCTTTGAATCATGCAGAAGATATCCTCTGCCTATCCCTTTCTTACCCATGAGACTGGAGATTATGAAAGGGAGGATATAAGCTCAAACAAGCAGCACTGGGAAAGACAGCATTCCCCATTATGCCAGATTTCTAGGGTTTGAAAGCTTTTTGGAGAAGTGGCCCAGATCTGTCAGCAACAAGGCTTGTTTCTCAAGACCCCAGAAAAGATAGAAAAACATGCTTTTTATTTTAAAAAAATGAAACAGCCAGGGAATCTCACACTTTTCATAATTTACAGTTAGGACATTAAACAAAAAATATTTACAGCTAAGTATTCTCAGTCGGTTATAGGAATAGCACAGGACACTAAGAACTGGAAAAAATCAGAAAAGTTAGCTTTTCTGCCTTTTCTAGAAATACCATGGAATGGTAAAGAATCAAGTGAAGCTAATACACTGGACTGACAGTCTGTTTCCTTTTAAAAAATAGCCTGTTCAATCTGTAAGAATAGTCCCCAAAACAATATTCTTTTGTGACAGAAAGATTACTATTGTTCCATCTCTATTTCTCTCTAGGAAGAGCCAATTCATCTGCAGCCAAAATCAGAGTAGGGAGGAAAAGCCATCTGTATCTAAAGTATTAAGCCAAGTAAGGCAAACAGTGATTCTTAACAGTAAAAGTGAACTTTCACAGAGTGTAGAACTTCAATGTCTTTAGTCAGACAGAACCCTAAAGACAAGAGGCTTTAATCCTGTGGGGAAGCTGGAGAGCTCTGGGGAAGCAACCACCTGTGTGGAGCAACAGCAGTGCTTTCAGGAAGCATCACTGTCCTCAGACAAGAAACTGGACCTGGGGGAATCAGCAAGGTTCCACAAGGGCAGAAACTTTTGTAGGCAGCTGACATCATTGTGTGTACAATGAGCACACATATACAAAATTTAATCTGTAAAAAGGACTCATTAAAAAAAAATTATTAGTCAAAATCCTTGGAATGGAGCTTTAGAAGCTTATAACCCTTTCCCTGGGATCCTCTTTCCTCTGTTTTCCTTGGTAGCATATTTTCCTTAGAAACAATTAATTCAAGATTACTCTCTCTAGTTTCTGAAATATTAAACCAAAGTTTCCTCAAAATAGAGAGCACTGTAGATTAAAAAGTTCTATGTCTTCTGTTGTCCCCCACCCCTTGCTTACTATGCTCTGCTAGGATTTAATTGCATACAAAAAATTAAGGTTTATCTACCCATTTAAAACTTGTCTAATAATTATGCATGCATAGCACTCTCCCCAATGCTGGAGAACAATTCAGATGCATCAGGGTTCAACCAATCTTCCTGAATCTTTCTGGAAGAGTACTGTTCAGTTGTTAAAAAGAAACAAAACCAAACCAATAGACTCACTGTAACAATTACAATGTAGTTTTCATCTGGACTGAACACAGACTAAGAAATTCTGATTTCTGTATACAGCGTCAAAGTGCAACAAGGGAAATTCATGGAAGGAAAGTTCACTGAGAGCTACTGGATAGAAAAGGCACCACGGAAGCCTTTCTAAGCTACAAATCACAGCAGAACAGATCCATTTGGTGAAGTAGCACCACGTGCTTGCCCTGTTCTGGTTCTGTTTCTGAGATATCTATTTTAGGTTCCTCTCAGAGGCCATATAATAGACTAAGAATCACCTCAAGGCCGTCTCAGTGTGGCCATTCTTACATTTCACCATTTCTGAGGTAGTCTAAATTAAATATACAAGAAAACTGTATGTTCTTCGGTTCCAAATGGAAAAAAACAATTTCATTTAACAATTTTTTTTTACATTTCATTTTCATTTACATAGCTGTGTAAATTAACAAGTTTTGCTGGCAAAGCTCTTTGATATTATTCATGACTACCATCTAAGGTGAATAAATGTGGAATCAGGCCATCTGCCAGCTGAGAAATTCTGTCCCTTTTACTTTCACTGAGTATTACTTTACTTTGCAAGTTGACCTGTAATGAGATTCTGATGGGGATAGATAGAAGCTTTTCACCCAACCTAACTCAATGATGAAAAATGATGGGTATGAAATTGCACTTTTTTCATATCATTCTGCTGCCGCTTCTGGTGCAACCCTATAGCTTCATTTTTTAAGCTGTAGATAAGGATTTTATTGCAGCTTAGGGTAATAAGAAAAAAGATTACCATCTGAACAGTAAGACTTGCGGCACTCAATGATGTGGGAAGACTCCCCTCCGAGGTTTCCCCAAAATACACTTTCTAAAAGGGTGTTGTATTCCATTACCCAGAGTTTCACACAGCTCCCATGACACATCCCAAGTCCCACATTGCCATCACTGCCCAGGGCCCAGAGTAAAAGCACACAGTGAAACTCAGGGACTTCTCACAGACCATTTGCTTGTTCCTGCCCCCTCCGTTTTTGCTCAGGGTCTGGTGGATCTTGGTGTTCCCAGGATGAGCAGTGTTGGATGAGCAATGTCAGCTCAGCACATGCTTCTTGTTCACAAGGAGCCATCTGAGAAGCAGCCTGACACCACCATCGCACTTGCTTTCCTAAGGCACAGCTGATTCAAAGGCCAGCTTCATATTTATTGTCAACGTGGTTTCAAACTGGGGAAGGAGATTAGTTTTCAGTCCTACCACAATGTTAAATAATGTAGAGGAGAAATGTGATTATCAGCAAGAGGCCAAATGAATTTTCTTCTAACCCTTACTAAGCTACAGAAGAAGTTGGCTTTGAGACGAACTGAGGTGAAAATGTTTGCCAGCTAATTTATTTCCACTTCTCTTCCAAAGCCTAAAATAATTATACATACAAATCAGAATATTTCATTTTCATGGATCTGAAACCCACAAATTCTATCCTTTTTCTCCTTGTATGAGAACGGATGGTCCACAGACTGTAATATACAGCAGAGATGAGCCGCCAGTTCCCAAAAAGCCCCAGCCACAATTAGTGGCTCTACAGCTTTGCAGGGGTAGTGGCCTGGGCACTGTTTCTCCTGGGCAGTGTTCTCACTCTCAGAAGGTGAATAGCGTAAGGAGTTATATACCTTTGTCCTGAGAAATTAGATTCTAAAAGGCACAATAGAAACAAGTGCAAGAAATTAACTTAGCTGGTAAGAGGGAAACCGGCAAGATACTATGGAAAGAAGTTGATTCAGGCACAATTTTCTGGAAATACAAATACAGGAAACAGATCAGTGAAGGTGTAAATATTTCCATTAATAATTGTGCAAACAGACCTCCAAGGGCCTGGTTGTCAACTGGGTTATTTTTAGCCTTTTGCTTCGGAGCATAGAGAGGTCTCCAGAAAGAACAGTGTATGACAGCAGTGTGGCCTTTTGTAGGAGGGGAAAAACAAAGTTTTGGGGAGAAGACCAATTCTTTTTTGTTTATTTTAAACACAGATAAATCATCCTGGGTCCCTTGGTTACTTCTGGGTAGTTCTCATATTTCGTTCTTTGTTCAAAAGGAATGTTTGGGCTGGCTGCCTCTATGTCTGTTCATCCTCAGCTCTGCCAAAAGTTAGTTTTGAGCTGCAAGCAATTGACCACAGAGGAATAGGCTATCAAATAATTGATTTCTCAGAGCTTGTATGGCCTCAAACAGGTTTAGAGAGTGCTGAAGCAAGACAGAGTTTAAGGCTGTCTCTAATTCTGCAGCTTGTCAAGATGAGAGACAGCTTTATGGGCATTTCCAAACGTATGGCTCTGCAAGCAGCCAAACGTGTGGGGACTCATAGCTGAGGCCTGGAAGATAATACTCAGAACAGTCGTTCTCCACCTGTGCTGGACACAGTTTGCAGCACAGCTTTTGTTGTCTGGGCATTTTCTGCTTCCTTTGAAAACTGAATAAGCAGCAGGGTTTTCCTACAACCTCTTCGCTTTAAAAACAAAGGTCTGGGGTTTTTTAAACACTAATACAAAACACATTACCATTGTCTCCAAGACCAATAAGTCCTGTGACCAATTTCCCTTGTCTGCAGGAAAACGTGACACAACAGTTCTAAAAATTTCTCAGTGGAGGGAGAAATGAGAGATTTCCTTACCAAGTAACTATTTCAAAATTTAACAGTTTATCTAGTGAAGCCCTTTAATTCACTTAGTAAAAAGGTCTGTGGTTAGAAAAACATCACCCTACTAAATGTTGTGTTATTACACTTGCTAGCAACCCCATTAGAGGATGCTTGGACAGTCCTGGCACCCATAATTAAAAGGTACATGACCTCTTAAGTTTTTTTGCTATGCTGAAAGCAAAGAATGCTACAGATTCACCCAAGGAAGCATTTCTTTGTCTCAGGGGCATTTCAGAGTACCTATCTCCGTATCTTCAGGCTCTTTTTCAGCTATTAACAATTTCAGTAAAATGTGGAAAACTCTGCAAAAGCTCAAGGCTCTTGTGATGGATAGAAATTTTGTTAATGTATGAATTAACTATACATGTGGTTTTAAAATTCAATTTAAGCCTGAAAATCTAACCTTGGGGGTTTGAAATAATGGGACATTAACTTCACTGCCTTTTACAAACTACCATGAAACATAAGTAAATGACAAAGATGAATAAAATCAGAATGATAAATGTTTTATAGTTGGTATTTTTTAAAAATAATGTTATTGCCATTGAAAACATAAGTGAAATGAATTCAGTCATTCCAGCTTAGTCCCTGGTGGACAATAGTCCACATTTCAAAAGCATCACACATAATTTGGCAAAATTGGCAGCTTTGGCTCAGATGTGGCTTAGGGCTGAGTAAGCATGCAATTCCCCTAGTGACAGTGCCCCTTTCCTTCAGGGTTAAGGTCAATGGCTAGTCACTGTGGGGTAGAAAGGTTGATATTGTCTGCTTGTATTCATCTCAACTACAGCCACAGAATTTCAGCTGCTGGTGATGCACAGCCTTCCAGTGCCAGGAAATATATTATACTCTTCCCTTAAATATACATGCACCTTCCCTCTCTTTCATTCTCCCAGATAAAACACATACTTTCCCTTTCCAGGACAGACAGCCCCTCAGTCAGTTTTATAATCCCTGCCTTCCCCCTCCTCCCCTTCCCATCCCACAGTAATATTTCACCTTATACTAGATTTAAAAGATTGCCCATTCTTGACCCAGAATACAGCTGGGCAATATACTAGTTTAATGGCAGGAAAACAGGGGCATCAATGGAAATTATAGAAAATCAAATTGAACAGATGTCAGGAAGCACATCAGGCATTGTAAATGTGAGGGATGCCCATCAGACAAGGTTATGGAGGTGAAAAAACAGAACATGTAAAAAAAGCAGAGCAAGAACAAGAAACCCAGCCCTCCCCCAGCTGCCAGTGACATACATGCTTTAACTGATGCATTGGGAAGGTTATTCTGTGCCAATCTTCAAAGTGACAATGGAATCTACTGGATTGTGTGATTATAAAATATGACAAACAAGCATTATAGTAAGAATGTTACAAAAAAAAATTTCAAAAAATCCTTCATCTCATTCAAAGTTAATGGGAATTTACATCCAGCCCTAGAAGTATTGAGACATCTTTGATTTCACAGGAATTTTCTGACTTTAACCTACACAGGGACAGACTTTTTTTGCCAAAGGTATTCAGATATTTAACACAGTAGATTGTGTCCACTGGGATTTTAAAAGAGCCTAGATATGTAATTCTTTTTAGTGGCAGTTTTGAAGTGCCCACTGTCATCTCATCAGCATTCTTGTCATTTAAATAACTTTACAGAATTGATTTAAGTTGAAGATTTTTTGCCTTTACTGCTGAATCTAAGGAAAATTACAGAATCAGATTCAAATACTAGCAGGTTACATGAACTCCTTTCCTTCCAGTCAGGCAACTCCATTCATTGAAATGATGTAACACTAGCATAAGTTTTTCTTTCTTTCATCTTACTAAGTTGAATTTAACCTAGAACAGTAGTCAGTTCAGGTTTTGAAATAAACCAGATAGAACTTGTTCCATATTTTGAGACAATGAATGCCTCACTGAAAGTAGTGTTTAAGTCACAAGGTATCTTTTTTCATAAGGTTGCCAAATCATATCGTATTGCATAGAATTTTCTGTCAATACTTATGCTTTATAAAAGAGTATGTAATGCACATGAGAATAATTTGTTCAGTTTCTGTCTGTATTAATACATATATGTGACAGACAAATGACTTAAATGGTGCTTTAACAAGAACTAATATCTTGCCCGAGTAGCTTTTAAACACCTTCTGTTAATTTAGATATTTATTTTAAACAAATGACTAAATAATTACCATATGGTTTTCCTACTTCGTGCTATTAAAACTTGATCAAATTTTTCCCCTAACAGAAGGTCACTAGGGAATGTCATCTCACCCCACACCTGAGCCTCAGAGTGCTCAGCTGGAAGGCAGGTAGGCACAGGTAGACACTGCCAACTGATGGCCCAGACAAACTGAGAGCAAACAGGGCCAAGGTGAATCTCTGCCTATAAGGTCAGGGATCTCTAAATAGATCAGAAAAATTTATGCTATTTTAGACTAACTTTCTCCCAGAGGTCCTGGCATACAATTGTGTGTTGCTTGCAAGAAGCTCAGGCACAAGAGTTTAGAAATGCCCTGTAGGAGCAGGCATGGAATGAGACAGACTGTTTGAAAGCAGCATTTCTTATCTATACACATGTAAAAACACGTAAATTATACTTCTTCCTGAAAATGTGTCACTGATCACCTAAAAGACACTCTTGCTGAAAAGGCCTTTTAGTTTCTTCACAAATTGAGCAGTGCTATGTCCATGCTACTCATTCTCACTGCCCTTGACCATGACTTGGTCAGTCTCAGCAGACAACAGTTCCATGAAATATGTGCTTTACTAGTTTCAGATACTTCAGAGTAGTGAGATGAAGAAAATTAAAGGAAAAGACAAAATAGAGCAAGAAAATTTGGCCAGCCAGCTCCAAATCCAACAGTTTCAAACTTTTTTAAAAAGCCAAAATGCTTTGAAATTACTAATAGAAATTTGCCTTAATTGAAGATGTATTCAAGTAATGTGCAGCTTGGATCTCAGTAGGAATTGACAGCACAGAGACTATTAAGCTTTAAGTGCACTAAATTGTCCCAGAGCATTTCCCTTTCCACCAGCCAAATCTACCACCTTGCTAGAAATGAGACTTGCCAAAACCGGGATGTCTGACAGATGTCCTCTCTGAGACCAACATGAGGAAGTGTTCTCAAGAGCCCAACTTTTTCTCCCCACCAAGTTCAAAAATCTGCAAAAAGATCTGTTTACCATCACAAGGTTGAATGCTGCTATGAAACCACCTTGCTCACGATTTTGTTCATTACTTCCAGTTCTTAATTGTTTGGACCAAGTCAGGCCAGCTCATCTTTAATTGGAATAAAGAGTTAATCTTTTATACAAAGGACCCAGCTGAGTCTTTGTATGTGTTTGAATGTGTAAAGGGCTTTTGGCAGTTTAGAGTGTGTGTGGTTTTAGCAGGATTTAGCTCATTAGCAAACCACAAAGGCTCTGCTGACACTGTACTCTGGGTAAAATACATGAGGCCAACCTACACCCTGTGGACATGTACAGCATAACTACATAATAAACAGGCATTTATTAATAATTTTATCTGTCACACATGTAGAAGGAGAGGGTGAGAAGTCAAAAGCTGTCATATGTTGCAACTAAAGAGGCATAATTAAAATGATAAGTGTCATGTGATTATAACCCTTGAAGAATTAATCTAGCATGAAACAACAATGGTATAAATACAACAGCATATGTTCCAAAAATTAATTTCACATAATAGGCAGCTGATGTAAGCACTTAGACCCAATTATGTATGGTCATACAATAGCAGCTGATGCATGGAAAATCCCTTCTATAGTGTATACTAGAATAATCCCATTATAAATGAATGAATGGAAAGACTCCTTCAAAGTCTTTCCACTAGCATGTATTTACAGAAAAATGAGAATTTATGCAAATATTACATTGCTTTAACTTCAATCAACCTTGATTTCAAGGTTTAACCTTTCAAACCAGATATTTCTTCCAGGTATCTCAGACCTTTAGCTTTTCTGCAGAAGCAGGATTTGTGGTGACAGCAGTTACAACCTACAGATTTCTTTAGCCTCAATTTTAAATAATTTAAGCTAATTCTTCACTTCATAATTTCTACTTCATGCAAATTAGACTTCATTCCTAATGTTGTTCTACCCGACTCTCCCTCTGAAGTTCAATCAAAAAAATACTGCAAACTGCAGAAGTCACAATTGAAGATACTAACAACAAATGAATGTCATAGAATAAATCTTGAATATGTTGGCTGCACTTATATAAATATTTGCTTTAATATTGTGATTAGGATTTTTCTCATAGTGGAAGTGCGAACAGTTTATACATAAATTAAGCATGTTTGTGTTTCAGTTTGCACTGGTCACATGCACATGGGCTTTGCTCTGTTTCTCCATTGACCTCAGCTCTGGTTGCGTGCAATGCAATGTCGCATCCCAAGTTTCAGCTTGAGAGCACAATGTGCATCCAAAGTTTTAAACCTGGAAGCACTGATAAGAATTCAGATGCACACAGATTACCTCCTGACAATGACAGAAATAAACTTATTCTAGAGAGAAACTGAATTTATCGATTAAGTTTTGGCCCTGAAATCACTTTGGATGCTTGTAAGGTCAATCACACTGACCTACCATATGTTTCAATAGCCTTCTGTTCTCTTTCAAATTACACAACTTTTAGTTATGAAGCTGTGAACATACCTACTGCTACCACTGACCACTGACACTTCATATGTTTCTGCTTAGAAAAGCTAGAAGAAAATTACATTCGCTAGCTCTCTAGAGTCATATATTAAACAAGAGAAAAAACAATAGAAGTATTATAGTACTGTGACAAGTAAACAATGTTATCTCCTCCCTGGAATTAATGTTGAACTGCAAAGCAACAGTATTCTGGGTGCCATGCTAGGCAAAAAAAAATTCAGAGGTAGAAACAAACACAGAATTATCCAGTCAGCTGATCACATAAAAGTGCACCTGACAAATAAAGAAAAAGACAACACTTAGTGAACAAAGTTTTCAGTAAAGAGGAAAAAATTTACATCTTGTCTCCAAAAAATCATTTGCAATGCATGCTAGTAGATTTTCACTTGGGAACATATTTTGTTCTTTCAGTGTGCTGAAAAATGAGAATGAATACATACAGCTCATTAAGCTGATTATTAACACAGTTCTTACAGACTAAAGATACATCTGGACTTTAAATAGAAACAGCAAGAGGTGGCCAAGATTAACAACAAACACTATTTTTTTAGTAGACAAACTCAATGACAGAACTGCAAGTCCTTTTTGGCGAAGTAAATAAAGTGTTATATCTCCAGGGAACGCAACGTTTTGTTGGCATTGATGAATTTCCAAGTGGAAGTTGCAGCCAGGACCCAGGTGTGCTTTCACCTGTTACCTAAGTAGAGCTATCCCTAAAAGTTTCACAAGAAGGAAGCAATTGACTTTGCTCTCAGGGGGTGCACTGCACCATGGAACAGTGAGTTACTACTTTAGGGACTGGTGGATTGAGAGTGAAATGAGCAAGAGGAAATAAAACACAAAAACACCACAGCTTTTTTTTAAAAAAACAAACAAACAAAAACCAAAACCATGATACATTTCCTATCAGTCAGAAAATAAGAAAAAAAAAATAGGGGGAAACTAACACTTGAAAGAAAAACAAAATTAGAGAAGGCCAAACAGTAATTGTTTACCAGGAATAGGAAAGCTTCTGTTTAAAGTTAATGCACTTACCCAGATTTTGAAATTTCACTTCACAAGTAATTCCAGCCATTTGTAAACTATTGATTAAATTAAGGTTCTACAAACATAGACACAGGCAAATGACACAATACTACTTTAAAGGACTACTAGTCACAAAACCAACCTTACTTCCTGAAGGCAACCATAGTACCTACATTCCCTTGGGAGAACACCAACAAATGGCTTTTGTCTCCTCTGTAAAAGTGTTTCAACTGCTTCTGGCAAACTGTGCAAGCTATGCTGAGGCACAAAGCCACACACAAGGTCTGTACCCCAGGTCAAGGCGTTCACAAGAGCAGACCTTTAGTTCTTCATCTCTATGCAGAACAGGCCAGAGAGCTCCCCAGCACACACCCACCCCCCACACCCCCACACAGTATGGGCTCTGCAACCTCCTAAACCACGGGATGAGCCAGTCGATTGGTCCAATATGGATTGGCCCTCTGTGGACCCATTCTACCAGGAAGGGATTATTGAGCTTTCCTTACATACTATCTATTCCTGGAAATGCCTTTAAAGACCAAGCCTCTACAAAGGCTCATGTACCAATACAGACTTGGGTCCTATTCCTGTGCAGAGAGAAGTTCATGGAAGTCCTCATGAATGGGATGAGAAAATTCCCTTCAGCCAAGGATCTATTTTAACTCCAGTTTTCAGTTATTTTTTTTTTCAACAGACACAAAATAGCTCATTAACAAAGGGCAGAGGGAGTTTTTCTATTCTACCCTGCTCAAGATTTGATGCCTATGATGGTGCACTGGTGCTGCGTGTGAATGGTGAGTACAAATGACCTGGCAATGGGCTTGATCATATATGCGCTTCAGCTACAAAGTTAAGGAGAAACTGCACATAGGTGTTCCTGAATGAAATCTTATCTTTATCCACCAAGGCCACACATTTGGGCCGGGAAGTAGTAACAGCTGTACCTAAGTGAATGTTATTAAGAAAGGAAATAACGAATTGGGAAGTATTTGAAGTTCTGACCTTTCACCCCTAGCACTATGATTCAAGCTAACCCTGAAGACCTGACTATGATCTATCAATGATTTCTGGTTTAGATCCCCAATAGTTAATTTGTTTCACGCTGGGAGAAGTGGCTTGATATGGTTTAAAAATTGGACCATTAGTAATGGCACATTACCTATTTGTGCAAAATCATGCACATGAGCTCGCATTAAATGCTGAATAAAATAGCAATGCATACAAGACTTGGAAACACTAAATTGGAAAATAGACATGAATTTTGAAAATATGAGTTAGAATAAATTTTTTTATTCTTAGTAGAAAAGTCTTGAGTGAATGAGCAACAAAGTACTACTGAACTTCACGTCATTAAAATTAAAGTAATATCTAGCGAATTTACAAGTAGTGGACACTTCAAAGGCCACTTTATTACATCTTTCAAAAATACTGCTCTATTAGAGATGGATTTCATCAGTTAGAAGGGTGACATTACTCAGTATTAATGAAATATAGCAGAACACCTGAGGATGTACATATCTAATTTAAATGAAATAATTTTTTATGTTTTCATATATAATAAAAAGTTTCCCTCTGAGAGGAGAAAAATGCTAAGGAGCCAGAGGTTGTGGAAAGATCATTTAGTGATATTGTAAAATCTTGGCAGCACCAAAGTGGTAATAAGTATTACATGTTCCCTTCTTAATAATTGTAGAAAGACTACACACAGAGCTTTATTCGTGCGGTTCACTTGATCTCCATTTAAACTAAACAGATTTTCTTCCAATTTTGGTGTTAAATAAATAATTAAATTTTTCTTTGTCTATGTCATACAAACTTCACAAATTATCTAAATAAGTAGCCAACACAAAGGAATAATGTTTTATCAGCAGGTTTCCCCCTCCTAACTGCTTTTTAAGAAGAATTCTGAGATAAAAAGGAAAGGTTATTACACTTGGACAACCTTAATTCTTCAGGGAAAGATGCACAGTTTAATAACAGCAGTCAGCCATCTGCTGCTCTCAAGGTCTGCATGCAGATGGAGCAGCCTTGCAATTGTGTCAGCTCAGAGACAGCAGATATCCCTTCCAGGACTGTGAAAAAACCCTGCCAGGACATAATCCCTTCTCACCAGCAGTCCAGGCTCAAGCAGCACTAGGACCCTGGGTGTCACTGCTGTGAACCCCTAATGTTCACTAATATGGCTGCAACAAGGCTGTAATATCACCTTCTAAAGGAGAGAATAAGTTGGATTTTAATTTTAATGCCATGCATTTAAAGGACAGTTAACAGATTAAAGGTTCTTATTCCCTTCTTAAGTTTAGCAAGTAACTGTCCATGTGGCACAGAGCATGACTGTGGGAATGGAATGTTGTAGGAGACACATGTACCAGTTTTCCCACAATTTTATTGGTTCTTACACAGAAGGGAAGAGGCAGACTAGAAGCCCAAATATGTGCTATAGACACAGACCACGGCCAGGGGTCCAGGAATCGACAAGTTTATACTGCAGAGATATGGACACATTGGAGATAGTCCAACAAAGGGTCACAAAAATGACAGAGATATAGAGAGGACAGGATATCTTCTATAAGGGAAACCTGAGAGATCTGGGGCTCTTTATCCTAGAGAAGAGGAGGTTTGGGAGGATCTTATCAATCTATATAAATACCTGAAGGGACTGTGCAACCAACACAGAGCCGGGCTCTTCCCAATGGTGCCCAGTGACAGGACATGAGACAATGGACTAAAACAGAAACACAGGAGGCTCTGTATGAACAGCAGAAAATATTTTTTTGCTGTGAGAGTGACCAAACACTGGAACAGATTGCCCAGGGAGGTTATGGAATCTCCATTCATGGAGATATTCCAAAGCTACCTGGACACTGTCCTGGGAAGCTGGTTCTAGGTGTCCTTGCCTGAGCAGGGTGACTGGACAAGATCACCTCCAGAGGTCCCTTTCAACCTGAACCATTCTATGATTCCAAGAGAAATAAAGCTTGCTTAAAAATTTGATACAAGTTTATATTCATTAGGAATTCAGTTCTAACGAGCAGAATCTTACGTGTTGGAAGACAGTTTCAGAAAGTGCTTTACCCAAGCACATTTACTTATACAATCTCACAGAGCTTTTTAATCCCAACATTTCCAACCTGAGTACACACAGCAAAGAGATCTCTGCAGACCCATGAGTAGAAAGAGGTTTAAATGGTTTTTTTTCCTGAAAGTTTTCAGTTTCTGAGAACATAAAACTGACAGTGACAGCACTGTTCTATCTCCCCTTCCCACAGACATACTGGAAACATTTTTTTCTTCAGCTTTACATGCAGTGTGAGCTCTGCCAGTTTTAACATCAGCTAAAATGACCAGTGCAGTATGGGAAAGTGGAGTCAAGTCTATCCCTTTTCTTATGGAGCTGCCACAGCAGTTGGTTCTTTCAGCAGCAGCAGCACTGTTGGGGGTGCTAAGGGAGCAATAAAAAATTTTCTGTTTTATTACACCTTTGCATCAGTACAAATTACCCTGTGTACTGCGTCACTCAAAGTCAAAGAAACTCAGGAATGCCAAACTTCTGTGGATGACTCACAGGAAAGGGAAGTAAAAAAGTTACTCATCCTTTAATTTTTTTTTCTAGCAAACATCAAACAAAGATACCATAATGCAGAATTTGAATCTGAATTGACTGAGGTAACAATAAGAGCCTCTGATATTTGAACTTCGGTTTTCTGAGGTTTGCTCTAACCCATACAGGTGCTCTGTAAAGAAGATTTGGAACATCCTACTGCATTTTCATTTGCTACTTGAAGTAAAAAGGTGTAAGTGAACCTCCCCTTTGAAAGTATGAACGCCAACACAAAATCTCACACAGCAACAGATTACAAACCAATTGCCGTATACAACACCAAACAGATTTCTTTTCCAATATTGAGACAGAAATTGTGACCCTAGATGCTTAAAGAACACCCAAGGAACAGCAAGCACACAGCTCCATGAGTAACAGAAGCTAGTGAGAGAGTTACAATTAAGTATTTCCCCAAACCCTTGACAAAGCACTGAAGCACCATCCTCCCGCATATTTGGGAAAGGAGTAAATAAAATCTCTATTCATTTTGTGCTGTTGGTCTATGAAGTGCAGATGATTACCATTGCCTCCTGTAAGCCAGTGAGATATGAACTTCATCTGACATTCTGAGATAGTTTAAGTCAATATTATCATTGAATGGGATCCATTGATCAACCAAGTGAAGCAGCAAAAAAATGGATTCCAGCTTGAGGAAAAATTCACTTGGGAAACTGCAAGCCTGGCTTGACCTGGCTTGGCAAAGCTGAATCCTTTGTGCATTGACTGGGTTATAACTGCAGCCTGCACAGCCAACTCCAGACAATTACAGCCTAGATTTAGAAGCATGCTGCAGTTAAAATAGCTTCCTGACCAAGATTTCACTTAGTGAGGTCAGTAGTTGAAGCTTGACCTGGCTTGAGTGGACTGAGCCAATAATATGGTTTGATACAGCTATGTGGTCAGACAAAACACTAATTAATTACAGCCTTGCCAGAAGCTTGACTTTCTAATGAGAGGTTGGTTGTAGCATTACTGTTTCCCTAATCTCTCTTGCTTTTTGGTTTATCACACTTTAATGGAGAAGAAAAATAGATTAGAAGTAAGGAGGGGAAAGCGAGTGAAGCAAAGGATGGAACTGAATCCCAGCTGCTCCAGAGAGCTCAAAGTGGTAGAAGTACCTTCTAAACCAAGAGCTGCTCTTTGTACTGACTGCGCAGATCTGCCTCACAGACAGCACTGTAAAGCTTTTTATAATACCTTCATGGTACACAGATGGCTTATGCCTTGAAGCAGCAGGGAAAAAGGTCTGTAATAAATCATCACACAGGGCTCCTTTAAGGTTTGTGATAAGTATGGTGAAGTAGGACTAAATTCTGGATAATACTAGTGAGCCAGGAAACAAAATTAATGGTTACATAGCACAAATTAATGCATCCCTTTCTGTAACCAAAAGTGCACTGTAATAATTCATTAGAAATATGGATATTTCTTTTTATTTTTTTCCTGCCACACCTATGAAGGTCTGCCACGCTACTATTGACCAAGGGCTGTCCTCAGGTGAAACTATTTATTCACCTCCCACTAAAAATATTGTAAGCCATTTATTATCAGTGAATCAAATCAGCTTTTGTAAACTTCCTCTAATTTTACCCCCAACTGAAAAAAGTGTTCTATTTTCAGCTTTCATTTGACTTTGCTGAACAGAAAGGGAGATTTCAAGCATTATCAATGGTGTAGGTCCTAGCTGTAACAAATAACTACCACCAAGAAACCTATTTTTATACAACAGGCAGTGGACTAGAGGTATTTTTTCCATTTTGCATAGGTTATATATTGCCTTCATTACCACAGCACCCAGGCAGCTTTCATTAATACATTAACTAACACTACGAACCTGCCACATGCAGTTGGCTCCTCTGAGCATCTCCCAGGAGAAAACTGCATATTCAACATGTGCATGCAACATGAGTTTTTCTTTGTTCATTATTGACTCTCTTTACCAAGATGGTAACAATAATCTATTAGTCTGAAATCATAAATATTAATAATCAAGTGTTTTATCACACTTACATCCCATTGTAAGCTTAGCCATAGGAACAGAAAGAAAATTCAATCCCATTTTCTAATTGTGCCCACTTTTTAAAGAAATTCCCCCAAAATTTTAACTTGCTCCTCCAGTCAGCTGACATGTCCTGGACTCATCTCTAGACGTTTCTTGTAGGGCAATAATTGCAGTAACAATCTCCACAGAGAGGAGAGCCCATTATTCACATTTACAGGCTATTTAAACATTGTCAGCATTAGATAAATGACAGCATGTGCTCGCTGTTGTACATGAGCCCCAACCCTGTGTAAGGGACCCAAGTCTCACTCTCTGACTCTGCTTCAAGTCAAAGCATTGCTGCCCTGACTTAATCCAGAAAAATATTTAAAACATACATTTCAATTTTGGGCATTTTATTCAAATCTGAAGGCAACTAGTGACAGAAACACCCTAGAAGATTGATACCATTTGAAGCATGTTATGTATGGCTTTGCTCTTCAACTTGCAAGTAATTTGTAAAGCGGGTCTGTCCTGACTATGAAACATTGTATCAGTGTGATTGGAATCAATAGTTCCTGCACTGTCATTTGTCACATATTTACAAGCCTGAAAAATAGTTCATTTTGTCCTGATCCTATAACTCAAAAGATTGAATCAGAACCCTGGAGGGATCTTCGAGTGCGACACATTCATTACTGGTCACTAGTCTTTGGTGACGCTGCGATCACCACTGCACCAGGGAGAGAACATGGCTTAAAATTAAAACAGGGATCCTCCTGTATGTGTTATCTGTTAATATTTAGTCTATTAAAAACCTGTTGTTAAGTTGCATCTCTACTCTTTTATTCTAGTTAACTTTTAAAAAAACTTATTTGCACTGTAAATTGCTTTTCAGTTTTAATTGCTCTTTTTAGAGGAGTTTTCAGAATTTTTGCCTCAGCTTTTTAACATATTCCAGCTACTGGAATAGTTTTAGGAACAAGCTTGAGCCATGACATAGTCAAATTCATTTACATTTTCTCTTTAAGCTTCTCTTATACACTTCAAATCAGGTTTTATGGAAAAATTTTGATTTGAAACTCTTTCTTTCTTTAAAGATCTTTACCATTCACTGTACCTCTCTTTCTAATGCTGTACTTTGAAAGCTTGGCCCAGCAGCTGAACTTCCCCTTCAGTCTCAAAGGTTAAAAATCATTTAAAGCCCTTAAGACAGTCTGGTGCAAGTTAGCAGTTCACTGCCATGAGGTAACACGCACTTTCCCACAGGAACAACCTCAGATTCACTTTCACAGCCCATCTCCATGTTCTGAGAGCTGCCCGATCTCTGTGCCCTACCACCGAACCGGAGGCAGAGAGATTTTGTGTCAACCTTATGTTAAAAAGTGAACCCTGATACCCTCTGGGATACCTCATCCATGTCCTGCTGCTCAGCCTGGGTGCCACCCTCTGCCCCTCTGCCCTGTTGTAGCCCCCAGAACAGGAGGGATCACTAAGTGGTGCTCCTTGCAGCTGGGGACACAACTTCCCATGCTTATACAGCTGAAGCAGCATCCAGCGAGCAAAACTCCATTTCCCCCAGTCCTTTCTCATCTTGCATATTTGGCAAAGTATTGCATATTTGGGAAAAAAAGCCCTTAGCATTGTCAATAATGTGAATATCAAGGTTATCAAAGTATGAAAGGCAATACTGAGAGCCCATGCTCAATCACTGGATACACATATGGTCTGCAAATCCACATGTGGCCTAGGGTGATAACACTTCACTCTTGTGTAGTTTTCTGGTAAACCCCATTCTCTGATAAAATAGTAATTTTAAAACATTCAATCAGATTTAATAACTTGAGTATAGTGCAGTAGGACAAACTGTCACCTAGACATAGAAAAAAAAGCAGAGTATTAGCTCTTGGATCAGATCAAAACTAAGAGCCCAACTCATTGTATCAACATTCAGTCACCATTTCAGCAAAAAGTTCTCTTGAAATTATTATTTCTGCAAATTAATGATACCCTCAGAGTCACTTTTCAGGGTATGTAGCATAAGACTGCATAAGAGCCTAAGTTACAGGAATTCTGTTTCCCAACTAATACGTCACAAAGTCACAAGAACAGGCAGTATCTGGAGATGCTGGACCTAAAATACAATTTTAGTATAAAAAGAAATGATTTACCAAATACAATTTGAGGAAAACATTGCTTCACTTCTGACACATAGCTGACCTTCCTTCAAAAGTGAAGGAGCAATTCCAATGGTATCTCAGGAGAAAAACCCCTCTAATCAGAATTGTAAGCCAAGACTCCCTGGGCAGATTTTGCTGTGCCCTGCTCAAGTTAGGTTATACCATGGGGAAAAGAGCCCTATATTTCTCCAGCTCTAACTGTTAAAATGCATTGATAACAGTAGCACTTTTTAGGAATTACCTTTAAAAGGTTTGAGAATTCAGTTGTAACAATCACTTTGGCTTTCAACTTTTACTTGTTGTAATCAAAGGGTACATAAGGCTGTATAACATTTTTTACAGTATTCTATATCCCTGTAGCAGTATTTTGAGTGCAAAAAGAAGAGTAAGCAGAAGTTTCCACATGAAAACTACAAGAGGACAACACCTTTGACAGCTCACACAAATTTGATCCACTTTGCAGGGATTCTTCAGGGATGGTGGGGGTACTAAGCAAAAATGAAACTGGAAGAAACACATTTGTGACTAAGAATATAACTAAAAGAAGCCAGTGCAATCCCTGGACCCTAACCAAGCTGGGCAGACTATCCAGCCTTGAAATGGAGTAGAGAAAGTAACCTCCATGAAAACCTGGTTTGCCATTTTACTGCACTTTCCCTCCCATAAGAATAGGGGAGAGTGTTGCACCTTTACCTCAGCATTTCACCCTGCCTTGGCATTGTTTGTTCTTTCACCAAAATGGCATCCAAGAGGCCAGAATTTATTCCATCTCCAGTCCTGCCACAGGGCTTCCCCCTTTCCCTCTCCTCAGCAAGATTTCCCAACCAGTATCAGCACTATACCAGCACAAACTCCTTCCCCACTTCTTTCACAACACTCACCAGCTCAGTACTTGCAGCTGCCTCTTTCTCTTACCTTTACAGTCTTCTAACTCCAGGCTTGATGGGGAGTGGATAAAATTCCTCTTGCCACATATCTTCTGTTTCTCTCCTCTCCTTTATTTCAGGCTTTTAATCTCCAAACACATGTGCTTGCCCATCTCCCTCCCCCAAAACTTCCGAATATCTTTTTTCTTACAGCCCCTTCTATTTTTTGTTGGATTTCAAACACACTCCTCTTAGCATCTCCCTCACCCCTGAGGCCATCTGTATGGGTCAGCCTTCTCCTTTTGTTTTTCCCCAGAACTGACAGAGCAGGTCCCAGAAAAAAGGCAAGAGGACTGTTATCAAATATTAATTGTAAGAGTTCTCAGATGCTAATATGCTTTTAGCTCAAGAGGTAAAAGCACCATTTTCAAGCATAGAATTCCTTGTATTTCTGCTAATTCTGTAAAACTCCTGCCATAGTTTTATATTTTACACTGCCAATAACCATTTCCTCAAAATCCCATATACCCACATTATAAGTCCTTTTTCTTGCAGCTGAAGCAAGCATGGAGTGCCAGGATAGGGTCTATTTGTTACAGATAAACCAGATGACCCCGGTTTGCCTTTCAAGTCTGCCTTGTGCCATCTTAGGAAAACAGGCAATAGCCTGCAGGCCACAGAGTGCTTGTCAATGCTGGGCAACCAGTGCTAGACATGTAACGAACAAATACAGAGCTAATAGGTCACAGAAAGTGAAGGGGGTAAATTAGAGGTATCTAAAGAGCTGGGAATTTGTCAAAGTTAATTTTATCCTTGCAATGATATTCAGAGCCCAAAATCAAACCAAGCAGTCCTTGCTCTACCCATTTGCAGAGTTTTGCCTGTTTCCAAGCACTTCTTAACCCCTTCAAACCACATTTATGCATATCCTTCTTGTATCACTTGTCATTTGTCAGAAACATTAATAGGGTTTAGAGCCTGTAAGCTTTCCTTAATCATCACTCGTGTTAATCTGCACACTTCCTAATTCTTCATCTGTTAGCCTTAAACATCTGATGCAGTTTAAGTAAATCTCCGCCATCTTCATTTGTAAAACCAGATGCAAAACAATTAATAACTCTGCTGTTTAATATCTTATCCCTTAATCTGTACTATAGTATCAACCCCTAAGAAGATCAGGTTTTTTAATATTTGTCTCCTGACTTTACAGCAAACAAGAACTCCAGCAACAGGTGAAATGCCTTACTTTAATTATACTCCATTGCTTCTGAATTCCTGAACCTTTACTTCTCATAAGAAACATCCCAGAATATAAAATGAAGAAACCAAAGCAGGAGAAGGCTACTGAAGCCAGGGATGCAGCAACACAATCCCATTCCCCCTATTTCCACTACATTCTCTGTATTCTTAAATATTTTCTGTCATCGATTACCTCACTGTTTTTCATCATGTAACTGCACACTCCTTCAGTGCAGGAGAATTCAATTATATGAACCAAGGCAGGGGTGAGCACCCACAGCACCCAACAGATCTCTTACCTGTGTCTTAGTCGCTCTCCTCAGACAGCCCAGCAGGTACCGCACGCCACTCTGGCTTTCAAGTGTCCTTATGCAGTCTGCCATGGAAAGGCAGATGATGCCTTTTATCCATCCTCTTTTGTCAGTACAGCTCCTTGAAGTATTTCTTTCTCTGTCGCAGAGTCATTATGGTCACTAAGCTCATAAGCTACACAGAGAGAGCTCTGTCTGGACAATGGAGGAGATGAGAGGCTGCTGTTCACTTCAGTCATGATGGCCTCAGAGACAGATGAAGAGCCTCAGCCATCGCGCAGCCCCAGGGCCTGGCAGGAACCAGCAGGAACAGCTGGGCTTACACAGCCCTCCACAGCAAAGCCTTTGGCTTCTTCATGCCAGGGCACGGCACCTGCCCCTTGCTCTGGAAAGCACTGAGGCAGGCCCAGCATGGCTGCCACAGCCCTGTGGCGCAAGGCAGCTGTCTGCTGCACACACGAACCATTCCTGCAGGGCACAGCCAGCTCCCAAAGCCACTGCCAGCCCTGCTGGGCACTGCAACACCATGTCCAGCCTCATGAGTTCTGGGAGCCTCAGGAGCACACGAATGCCCTCACCTCCCTGCCAAGTCCCAGCCTCACCCACCCGAGGGGCTCCTCCTTGCAGCCTCCCTCAGGTGCTCCTCGATGCCAACAAGGAACACCTGTGGAGGCCAACAGCTCGTTGGCACTTCCAAACGAGCTCTGCAGGATTGTGACCTCAGTGCCACCTGGGGCAGAGGCACTGCTGTGCCCAAAGCCCAGAACCAAGCTGTCCCCTGGGCCTTCCGGAATGTTCTGGGGTGGTCGTGGCCTCGGGGTGAGTGTGGGCCATGGCCGTGCCCCTGCAGCGTGTCTGCACCGTGTGCTGGTACAACACCTGACAGATCGTTCACCAGGGAAACACCCTGTTTGTAAGAGTGGCAATATATTTAGCTAACTTTAATAACTGCTTTTGTGAAAAAACTTCAAAGAAGTCAGTCTTTTGAAAATATTTGAAATGCAGAAGTGTGTTAGTGGTGGTGGCTCCAGCTCTGTCAACAGGAAAGGCTGGTCAGCATGCACCAAATCTGGCTATCTCAGCAAGGAATAGTTAATCCTGAGCATGGATTTCATGAGGCAAGATTTTCTGTTACATCCTTCTTGAGAATGCAAATTTTTTGAGCCACTGTTTGTCATCATTGTGGGACAATACAAGGAGCTGTTGCAAAATTGTTATAAAAATGGCTGAAGATGGCTGTTAATATTCTGTTTGCACATTCAGAAATAATTTCCTTTTCCAAACTCTTAGTTGGTATCACTCAATAGTAAACTAAGCAAGTAGCAAAGAAGATTAGTTTTGTCTGAAATTGCCAACAAACATGAAGATTCTTGACAAGAGTAGTCTAATAAAAGATACATGCGCATATCCCCACAGAAAATTATCAGTTTTTGACACTGGAAAGGAATTATTAATACCATTAGTTAAAAATAGCTTCTCAGAGTTACTACAGACACAGAAATGAACGACTAAATTCTTTTTTAATTTTTTTTTTTTTTTTTTTCTGATTGAAAAGTGTTTTCAGTGACATCTTTTCTAATGATTTCGACAGTAGATGCTTGTACTGAAGAAAAAACTAGCAATGATGTCACATGGCACTGATGTATCTACATAAAACTACATTTTATAAAGAAGTAGAGCACTCACTTAATTAATCAAATCACAAATAGTTGACAGGTCTTAACGATGGCAATCATAGCCAGACAGCCAGAAATCAACACCCCCAAGCAAGCTAACACCAGCCTATAAGTAAGATGCATTACTTACATCAGTGCTGTCTCTCAGTGTGAACTACTTTCTTTTACTAACTTTGGCCATGATTTCCTGCTCTTCAGAGCTGTGGAAGATTTTACAGAGTATTTAATGAAACCAGAAGCAGTGGCACTGCTGTCCCACGCCCACACAGTCTGGGTAGAGAGGGAGGTTTTGACCAAGCTGGGATGATGGGATGAGGCTGTGACCACCCCTTCGTGAGTCCACTGCAGTCCTTCCTGACTTTAGATTCTGGTCACAAGCAGCCCCTAAAGGGTGCCAGTAAAGGGGTATTTTACTTGCACTTACTGAACGTCCATTATTTTCTTGTGACCACAGTGATAAAGCTGTGATCACTGTCATCATGGTATAATTACAAATGGTATGATACTTGCTACGGGATGCCTAGGATTTGCAGAAGTAAAAAAAAAGGTTTTTTTTTTGAGATGACCAGATAGACTAAAACCAGTTAGGTATTTTTTTTTCTTTCCTTGCAACATCAATAGAAACAGAGCCAATGGGATCCAAAACCTAAATTTTGTAATGTGCCCTAACTGAATGAGTAAAGGTAATTTCAGTAACAAAGGTTAACGTGATCGAGTGGCCTATGCCCACCTGGGCAGATAAGAAGCTGTGGTCAAGGGCCATGGCCACAGTGCTAAAATGCTAGTGTGAACCTTGAGGTTTGGGAAAATGGATGGGCAGTTTCAAGACTGTGTCCATCCATGGTCAGAAAATACCATAATGTGCTCAGTTCAACCAGCCTACAGAGGAGTGGTACCTTCTGAGGTATGAGCAGCAGCTCCTACATGTGTCTGACTTCCAGACAAGGCTGAGAGTCATGGCAAAGCCCCACACTATATATTGCACCTAACAAATCCTCAATCACGGTTTCCAAACTACGGATTTAGATAGAAAATTCAACAAGCTGAGTGGAGGGAGAGGGCATTCTCTCTCAGGTTTTGGTAGCAGGACAGGAGGTGACTGGATATATGAATTCATACAAAAAAAGCAATTTTTTTCATATGCAATACACCAGACAGGAAAACCCCCCAGGGAACAAAGCAAGCAGGAGTGTACTCCACACATTTTGTGATGAGGAGTCTGTAATACCTTGGAAAGCAAATCAGGTATGCCACCTCCGGATCATCACTCAGTCACTCAAATACACCATGTCAGACAGGCAAGAGACTTGAGCCAACGGCACAATGATCACTAACAGAGAAAGGGAAAGAAGAGCTCACCGCAGAGAGGCACTACAAAAAACTTCACAGGTTGTTTTTGAGACCGGTGTGTATATAACCCCACCTGGCTTCCATTTAGCTATTTGTAAAACAGAGGCTTCCAGAGCTTGAACAGAGATTTCAAAGAAAGTTTTTGATATGGCAAGCTCTCCAAAGGAAGTAAACAGAAAAGAAGATATAAAGAAATGAGGATTCATGCCAAGCTCCATTACAGGAGCTGAAAGAAAGCTGGACAAAGCTTTGTCAACTAAAACAATAATTACTACTCTTCATTTCTCCTATATTATCCAAGCATTACTGCATTGTAACTTGAAATAGGAAAAAGGAACTCCCTGTGATAGGTAGGTTAACTCCCAGACCTCAGGAGTAAGTTGTGATGGAGCCAGCATTCACATCAAGGCTTGCTTAGCTCCCAGGCAATGGCTTCTTCTCAAGATTGTGTTTCTAGTGGCAGAGAAGGAAGCAAACCTGATATTTGTCTTCCTGTTTCCCTGTGCTTTGCAGCCTTCTTTGGGAGTTTGCATTTCTCATGCACTCATATCAGTTGCACAGCAGCTTGCATTTTGTACAGCTGGGAGAGATTCAAACTTTTTACAGTGTTGGCAGTCTGTGAGTGAAACTGCCTCTCTGATTTAAACTCCTAAATGCAGGACGTTTGCTGCTGATGAGACACTTATGGCTATGTCAATGAAGAAGGTGAGAGAGATCCTCGGATTGTAAAGTGATATGTGAAAGAAGCCTTAAATGCAGGAGTTCATGGATTAGTTTTTATGTAGAGCTCATACATCTGCAATACCAGGGTGTTTAATAATAACACATGCTATTCTGTTTCTCCTGAGTAAATAACATAGGAGAGAGGTGAGGTATATCTTCTCCTCCATGAGGTATATGTTCCCCCTACACTCCATTTAACATTTTCCGAACACATTCAAAGGGGCCTAGCACTCCTGTTTATACACGGTTCCCCACTTTAATATTTGTCACTTGACTATTCACAGTGGGGATTTTGATACAAATAGCGATGCTAAACAACACACGTGTTTTAAATAGAGACATGCTCCCAACAGAGTTGCAGCTAGGAAACTGCAGAGAACATGTTAACTGAATTTTTATAAGCACATATCTCAGCTGAACAAAAACACAAGGTCAGTTATCTACTGTTTCTGAATGTCCTCAGTCTTCAAGTTAACCACTTACTGTTCAGATCACAAATGCAGTTGCAGCATCTGTATGCACCAGAGCTCTCTCTCTCCTCATGTGTGTCAGAATTCAGCCCACTGTTTCTCAGCCAGCTATATTTTTTCACATGAAAGCAGACTAAACATTCTAATAAAAATATTCTTTCTCCCAAGAATATGTGAAGCATTTAATGAATTTATAATAATTATAGCAAATTAATTGGAAAAACCCCAGTTTTTGTAAAAATGAAAACGCTAAAACCCCTAAAAGCCAATTAATTCAGTATAGATCAAAATAGAAACCTCCACCATGCAGAAAGGCTTCAAACGCCTCTAAATCTCTTGAATAAAATCTGCTTCTCCATTTTGACCAAAAAAACAATGTCCAAACTAGTACATATTCTTCATCCCAATCCTTGTTTTGTTTTCTCCAGTCTGCAGTGATGTAACGCTTCAATGTACCAGCTCAGTCCCGGGCCTCGCCTAATAGGAACTGCCAAATATGCCAAATAGTGGCAATTACATGATGGCTTTGTGATGTGGACCATTGCCCATTAGGGACTCATCTGTGACAACCAAACTGATTTAACTTAGGATCTGAGGATGGATTACACAGAGCTTCCAAATACAAAGGTCTCTGCAGTTAACACTGTTTAATTGCTGCCATAAACATAAATACAGGCTTAAAATTGATTATATCTTCTGTGGTTGATATACAGCATGCAAAATATCTTGAATATCATGTCTATTGGCTTAAACTTGCCAAAACCCTCAAATGATGTTTAATGTTAAAATTTTTGTTATATTTACTATCTAATGGAAAATTAATCAAAAATATATTAAATGGGTAAGACACTTACTACTTACCCTCTTTATTCAAGGTATTGTTTAGCTGTAGACATATTATCTGCTCACGTGCAGAACCCCTGAACATCCCAGCACTCAGCCATGGACTGCTGGAACGATGTTCCTCACAGAATGCACCCTGGGTTTTCTAGTTGTCGCATATGTTTAATTTAATTACAATTAATGAGTTACAATTTACCCTAAGGGAAAACTAGCTTTTGTTGACAAAGAGGTGTTTAGTGAATGGCATTCAAATTCTTGACCTAGACCTCAAATTAACAGGCTGTCCATTAAGAATGCATGAGTAGCTTTAAAGACTGCATTTATCTGTCATAGTCCTTTAAGTCCTCTGTGATGTCTTAAAAAAGACAATCGTAACTGCGCAGTACTACCAAAAAAGATTCAGACATTACTTTTGATGGCACCTTTTTCACTGCAGAACATTATTGAGTTCTACTGGATTACAGTCCATAAAGAGACCACGATGAATTAAGGTCTTGCTTTTAAACCCTGCTCTGTTTCTGTTGCTGCACACCTAAATACTCATGCCACTTTCCTTCATGCAAGAAGTAAAATACAAGGACTCCAGTGAAGCAAATTATCAGACATGCTCTTGCCTATCACCTAAGCAGTGGGGAGCTGCACTGATGTATTTTGAAGAGGAAGTGTGGGTTCGAGTGCAATAAAAGGGGTGACTCGAATTTCACAGCTAAATTAAGCAAACAATTAAAATGACATATCCTTAGAGATTCTCATTCCAACTACTGTACTACAAAACTGTTTTCAAATCTATTTTTTAAGATGTTAACTGGGTATAAAAGTTTAGAATACCAATTCCAAATGAAATGGGAAAATGTTTTTTTTATGGCATTTCAGTAATCTATATGGTCAAATAACAATGTTCAAGAGTCTTTATGAGATGCTGTAAAAGATGCAGTCTAGTTCAGCTTACATTTAGCTAAACAATGTCTGTGTCATTTATTTATTATTTTTTTATTTCAGGGTGAAACAATATGTAGGGTCACATTCAGTCTAGGGAAAGCAAGCACAGCTGAAAGTACCCTAAGACTGTGTAGATAACTTTGAAAAATCTTTTGTATAAAGATGTAGTAAACACTAGATTAAGGTATTTAAATATAGATTTATATGGTTTAACAGTGACTGCAAAATCAGTGCAAAATGGCCATTTACATGCCATTAACGTGTTTGTCTCTCTAAACTGTCTAGGGCTGCCATATAATATCAAGTTTCTCAGAAACATGTGTCTCTCATTTAAAAAAAAATATTAGTTTATTAGGTCATGCTATTTAGTGGATTCTCAGAGCCATAAGTTCTGACACATTTCTCCTTCATTCTGTCTCTTACTGCTCATTCAAAAACACTAAATCATTAACACAACACAAATGTGTATGTATGCTGTGTATGCTATGGGAAATTAATATTTCAAAGTGTTGCTGAATTTGTCCAAATTTGCCTGAGTTTCCCTGAAAGAATATCCCAGACCCTATTGGTGAGGTTTTCTGTAATATGATTGTGGGAAACTAGAAGGTTAAATACTGTCATGAGTAAAGTCTTGCAAGGAACAGCCATGGAGCATGATCAGCACAATTGGGAATTACCCCTTTCTTACAGCATGCTATGGAACTGCCACAAGAACAGTTCCTACCTGGATGAAATGAGAAAGGCTTTGCATTTTGTTTCAGCTCTTTCAGAGGATTCAAGGCTATCTGATGCTGGTACTTGTGTGCATGCTGGCAAGGACAGGTGTGTGCACCAGTGAAGGCAGGAGGCATCATCAGGAGGTTTATGTTGACATCATTCACTCAGAGTGGGGCTCTGGATAGGCACAGCTCATCGTCTGGACAGAGATTATCACAGAGCCTGGACAGTCTGGATCAGGGGTATTTCTGCAATTCAGTGGCAGCAGATGTGCATGGTTCAAAATGTGCTTGATTTTGCCAGGTATAAAGTTGATACTATATTTTTAGAAAAAAAAAATATATTGGGAAGCAGATAGTTCTTTTCACTAGTAGTGAAATTCCTTTCAACCTGAATAATTTCAAAGGGTTTTACAATTTAGAAAGTTATCACGAAACTCAGATATGTTCAAGTCAAATTTTCCAAATAAGGAAACCTGAGATGCTCTTATATCAAGTGTTCAGTGTATGGTATTTTTACCCCAATATTTATCCATAAGTATCCATAATTTTCCTTTATTTTGAAATTACTGTCAGTTAATAGTGTTAACTGTAAGTTAGTTTTTGGTGATAGAAATCAGGCTAATGATGGATGAGAGTAAGAATCCAAAAACTGAGACTCTTGAAAAAGACGGCAAAGCAATAGAATACAGATCTTCTATCAATATGTAGATCTTCAAGTACTCTGTTAAGCCTGTGTGAATGGGAAGTAATAATAATGCAGGAAAATGAAATTATAATCACCCTGGGATAACTGAAAAGAGCTAGACAAGAAAAAAGAGCAATTTGTGCTTCACAGCATACAGGAATTTATGTTCGGCAAACTCCTATATCTGATATGTCACATCTTTCCCACATTTTTTAACTGGAAATTACCTCATTTTTCATTGGCTTGTTAAAATACATTATCTCATTTGGATATTGCAGAGTATTTGGTAAGAGAGATCTAGGGAAAAAAATCCATCCGTTCACTCTTATTTCCTACAAATTCTTGCTTAGAGCAGTACAAATTAAAAAGGAAGTTCAGAAATTGTTCAGTGTGAATTTACCAATCTGTAAGAGCGCATTGTGTTTTAAGCTCACACACGTACAAAGCTGCTGTGTATCTTGGGGAACCATTCCAAGAAAGCTCAGGTTAACTATTCTCTCAAGATATCCACTAAGGATCTCTAAGTGTCTGAATGGGAGCCCTTTGCTATTTAGATAGTGAGAGATAAGATTTCTTCTTTAAATATTAGCTGTCAAACTGTGTTATGTCTTATTATGTTTCATCAGATTGGCATTCAGCATGATGAGGTTTAACAGCACATGCTGATAACGCACAAATAGTGTAACATAACTTAGGAATAAAATTAAAGGGCAGAAGACTATTTTCAGCTCAGATACCTGCTTATCAATGTTTTGAGAGAGAACACAATTCAACCACAACAGAAATTTAATTCATGTTCACAAAACTGGTAAGTTCTTCTTTCTCACCAGCCAGCAAAATTCGAACAGCACCCATACAGACTATAGTTGGGTTTGTGAATATTTTCAATCACCACAATATTTGCACAGTATTGACAAGGTGTGTATGTTCTGTAGTTCCCAGAAGAAAATACTGCCACCTGAGAAGGATTTTTAGGTTACATGTGTTGGGTGAGTACATAAGGGATGTGCTCTGTGTCCAGTACAAATAACAGTTTGAGAAGCAAAGAGCAGTTTCTATACAGTTTGACCAGCCTACAGAGTCTCTCTTTTTTTCTCCATTCTATACATCACAGATCATATGGCTACAAACCCCTTTCATCAAGAAGGAAGGTTAGCAGCCCACAGAGATAACCTTTGAAAGTGAAAGAGGCAGACTGATGATTTTAATAGGTTACTCAAGCCTGTATTCAAATTTTCTCTTCTAAATCTGGGTTCCGGAGTTGTAAGAACTCAGTTGGACCCCAATTTTTACTATGCTACTTCCATGCTAAATTTTATTTTCTTCTACTTTTGACTGCTAATTTATTAATGTCAGAATTTTTTTATCACCCTCCCTTTCTCCCCTAAACCTCAATTACAGGTTGCATTCCAAAAGATGAATATTTGTGCATGGTTGGGAATTAAAACGCTGACCTTCGGTATACTTTTTTTTCCCTCAGTGTTTTTCCCACTATCTGCTCTGTACCTGACAAATGAGGCAGTGAGGACCCTCCATATTCTGTTTGGGGTCTATTGGCTGAGGAACTCTTGGTCATCCTACCTGCCTGACGTCTAGGATCATGATGAATTGTCTCCAACTCCAGCCTCAGATTGTTTTTTAACATTTAATTTAGTTTCTTCCTGTGCTTGGATGAACATGGCCATGTTATGGATTTCTGCTCTAATGTACACCAGCAGGTTGGAAGAACAAGCCTCAGCAAGCTGTGGAAATAAGAGAGGCTGGATCAATAGTCAAGGTCATGACCCTGGCTCTGATTCTGTACACTGTCCTGAGATTTTCTCCCCTTAAAAGCCTCTGACTGCTTCTAATGTGGATCCAAGTGCATATTGAAAGAGAAATTCTTAAAAATCAACCCCCCAAAAGGGTAGGTGTAGCAGGATCCTCTTACCTTTTGTATCTTACATACAGAGCTGACAAGGAGTGTGTCTCTCTGAATTTGGTCTAAAAATAATGTCTCATTTTAAATATCTTCCCATGCAATCGTTTCGATAAAGAGATAGGTAATCACAAATTTTGTCATCTGGTGCTGTGAAAAACATTCATTCATTCATAGAGTGATTCTGATGCTACTAGAAACAATTTCAGATGGATATTAACCATAACATGACATTTGAATGATGATGCAAAGTTGTTATATAAAATAAAGAGCAAAAAATACTAATTTCACAAGTATACCTTGATTTGTAACATTTAGAAAATGCTGCCATAAAGTGTTGTGATAAAGGAACAAAGATGCTAAGTCATTTGTGGAGCCTGCCTTTGTGCTGCAGATAGAGCTTTGAGTCTTCAAATATACAACCGTAATGCAGCAAGGCACATTTCTGAATGGTAGTAATTTTCCACTGCAGGATATAGTCATGCTGAGATTTAGTGCTTAAAAAAAAAAAAAAAAGAAAAAAAGGAGAGAAAGATAGAAAGAAAAAAAAAAAAGATTGCAAAGGTATTTAATGTATCACAACAGCACCCTCCCAATCCTTGATACAGATAAATTGTCATATCTGTTAAAACCCAGCCCACAATGATGTGCAGTCAATACAATAAACAATTCAGTCTCCAGTAGAGATGAGCAAAAGAATTTCTCAAATACAGAAGCAACCTTTTTGTTGTTTCTGCAAAAGAGTGAAAAGAATTACTTTTCAGGTGGCCCCTGTTTCTGACTTTCACTTAGTAGAACAGAAAGCTGTATATTGCCACGGAGGGGGAAGGCTGAAGGTCAGTCAAGAAATTCAGCTTGTTGCATCACACTGCCCTGGTCTGAATCTGATCCGCATGCTCAGCAGCAGGGCGACTGCAGAGAACTGCAACAAATATTTAAAAAAAAAAAAGAAAAAATTGTTTACAAAGGTTTCCTGTAACAGCTGAAAATTGTTTACATGTAAACTTGGCATCCTCATCAAGGGAACAGGAATTTAGAGTGATTCACATGGCAAAAATCAGGAGTTTGCTCCATGTGAGAAAGAGAAAGATAAGTGAGCTTTATGAATTGACACAGTAAGGTTGTCCAGAGGTATTTAGGTGCCTCATGGGACTTTCAGTCAATGTAAATTAGATGTGTAATGGTTTTGAAAAATCTCACTCTATGCCTATTGCATGTTGAAGCGCCAAATCACTTCTAATAATAGTCAGAGGCCTGTTACCCATTAAAAAGAAAAGGTACAGGACTCTGCTTTAGCTTTGGAATTGTCTCTTTGGTTCCAACCATCAACTTTGAATTTAAGAATTTCTCTTCTAGTATGGTGAGAAGTAAGCAATCAGACTCATCTCTAGTATAAAATTTTGTACCTACATCCCTGATGGTGGGACCACCAGTGTGTGATTCTTCAACAATAATTTAACATTTAACTTGCCCCAATTGCACCGTCTCTATCTGCAGTCCATAGTATAAGTATGCAATAATATTTCACCAAATTTGATGTTACAGAATTATGAAATATGTCTGAATGAGATGACTGAGGAGAAACATGGAGGAATGAATTAAAAATCATGAAAGAAATAAATCTTTATTCTTATAAAATGTACCAAATTCTGCACTGTTTAAATAGATAAAAGAGAAACAGTACAGAGTCTGCAATATTCTTGCAGGATACAAAGACAGATATAACATTGTTACTGCTATGGAGGTAAAGTTTTTCTTCTATTTTGTCCCATTTACACTGCTCCATCAGCAGACAGGGCTCAGTAACCTCACAGATATGACAGGAAATAATTTACATGGATTTACATGGATGTGCAACACGATTTACTTCACTGGACCTGTGCCACAGAAGGAGCACGGAAGGACACCCCTGTAAGAGATCCATAAGAAACTTTGCCCCAGCTGTTTGAATATTTTCTATGGTTTCTCTTGATTCTTACCTTGGCTGTGCCAATCACTTCCCCACCATTGTTCAGGGCAGCTGTTGTCTGCCTGGTGGTTTGTTTCTCATTTGCCAATGTGTTTTGTTTCAGTGATTTACTTGACTGCTAAGAGAAATAATATTTTTTGGTAACATGATCCCATACTGGCAAACTGCCCACTAGGAAATATAGCTGGAAGAACTGAGCATAAAATAGGAACAGTTTTTTCCCTTGATTCGGGCTTGGATTATCTATATTTTAGTCAGACTCAAATTTACAGAAGCGACCCTGTTGGATGGGTCTTAGTTTTTCATATTCTGTGTTTGATTTTCAGGACTTAATTTCCAAACGGAGTGTGTGCCCTGGCAACAGCCACAGTTGCATATCTGGAACTGATATACTACTCTCTTTTTCTAAAAATATTGTTTCTCATTATACCTGTTTCATTTAGAGAAGTAAGCCATTTTCTGCAGTTCTTGAAAACTTGAAAATATCTGCAGGTATTTTCAGGCAGCATTATCAGTGTCCCCCCATGGGATTCTCAAATTATCATCATGTAGGTGTGGATTTGATCCTTAAGATATAGCATTTTTGATGATGGAAAAAGTATCTGAGAGAAAAAGTTGAATCTAACAAATTCTAAATCTCTAGAGATCCAGGGAAATATAAAGGAAAGTAAATAAAAGGACAAAGAACCTTAGTCTAGTAGAAACAATCCAGAATCAAAGAATGCAGATTCCCTAAGGAAAATAGCAGGCAAATGTTAGGGATGACAATGGCAAATATTTTTACTTTCCTTACAGACATAGTATAGGATGTGAACTCGAGCATTGTAAAGCAGCACTTTCAGAAGTATTTTTTGCATGAGTATGTACCAAAATGGTTTTTACTTTTCCAGGATGTCAGTTTCTTTCCCTTTCAATTCAGACTTTGTTTTCAATGCATTTTGTCCCACTTTGACTATGAATACCTGTTACTTTTATCTGAGTTTTATTCAAAGAAACAATGCCTTTTGTAAAACATTTGCTGGTTGAAATTTTCCTCCTGTAAGGGCTGTTGGAATTTGGTCAGACAAACCCGGGTGTTAAGGTGATAAATTTGAGCTGAATTAGGAATATCCAATAGTATTGTTATTCTCTAATAAGGTACATATTATTCAACATTTTTACTTTAAAATCTGCCTTCTGGGTGAAACTGGGTAGTCTCCAGTGCTCCAAGGAATCTTGAAGAGTTGCACTTTAACAACTGCATTTTCTGTCTTTTGGAAAAATCCCTAAGAAGTTGTTTCATGTGGAAATGTTCTGCTGAAGAGCCAGAGGCCAACTGGATCACAAACACATTTATTGATTTGCATACCCGAGATGGTCCAGGCTCCTTTCTCAGTTACGTGTGTGTGAGCTCTCTGAAGTGAACAGAATTGCTCAGATGCAGCTCCTGGTAGAACCTGCCCTACTCAGTCCTGAGAACAGCTGCACAATTCTACGTGCTGCCCCCAAATTGTTCTGCATTTACACCACAATAAAAGACACTGAGGAGTCTCCCTTAAGGAGTTTTGGGAATAAGAGGATAGAGAGTGTGTGTAACACATAACCATGTACCCCGAGATTTCCAAGCACATCTAGCTCCCATGTGTGCTTTTTCTTGTGATTTCAGCATCCCAGCAGACACAGCTTCTCTTTGCCATCCCATTGCCCATCATCCACTCTCTACTGTAGAGGATGATTACTCCCAGTGCACCATAAACCCCCACTCACCATTCCAAACACTTAACAAAGAGCTGCAAAGCACAGCCCATGGATAACATGGGTATCAGTCTCCAGGGTCAGGTCAGGCTGCTATTGGCTGTCCAGGAACACTGCAGTGTGCTTGAGTTCTTCCTTTCTCTGAGAAAGGATAGCAAAAAGCCCCAATAATGTCACTGCTTGTGTCAATGCCACCTTCAGAGCCAAACTTTTTCATTCTTATACTATTTTCTTAATTAATATTTAAGAGGAAAGCTCAAGAATGTGTCTATTCCAGGAAGAAAACTCCCATTCTAGAATTGGTTTCTGTCTCTCAAGTTCTTTTTATGCTACAGAGCTGGCTCTGTCTGAGGAGACATAATGTCATATTAAACCTGTCTACCTCTCTCTTGCTCACTCCTCCAGAAAGTGGATTGCTTTTGATTCTTTATGTTCTTTCCATTTTTTTTGGTGACTTTTTTCTAGCACTTCTAAGCAAAGTGCAGAATTCCTTTTGTCCTCGAGATGTGCTTCCCTTGACACTAGTTCTGCATGTAAATATCATTCACAGGGGAACTTGTGTGTGGTACCTCAATAAAAACTCCAAAAATCAGCAGCAACCTCAAAAAATTTGTCTAATCTGTTTTCTCATGTACTGTGCAGAGAACACAAAATGCAAAAGTCCTCTTATAACTAAGCCCTCCCAACACTGTGCAAAAGGCATGGCCTTCATTTTGCTGCAATCTAATCCACAGAAGTTAAAAAAAAAATAGAATTATGGTTTTATTAATATGATATTAATAAAAATACCTTCCAAGTCAAAAGGGAAAAATTACTTTCCTTGACTTTGGGAAAATTACTGTCTCACAAAAAGCTCTTGTGATTTTTTTTTTCAACCTTATCCTTGTTTCATTACTTTCAGTGTCTTGTTTATGTCCCTGGTGAAACCATCAGGATCTATCCATCTGAGCTGACCTCCATCTCTCTCCTCTCTTGAGTACAGATGAAATAAGCAAAGAGATCACAAGATTAACTCTTCTGTCAAATGCACATCTTCTGTATGTTGTGAACAATATATACATAACATGCAAGGACACTTCTAAATCATTATTCTCTTTTGATGTTAACATCATCTCAGCATCTTAATTGAAACTTTACACTCCTGTATTCCTTAAGTGCTGGGTTCTTGCAAGATGTTCCTATTTATAAGCAAAGTCTGAAAAAAAGTCATGTATGGAGAAATGCATCCAAGTAAAAACAATCAAGCCATCAAACAGAGTAAACTCTCTCTCACTTCTATGAAAGTAGGAGAAAACTTCTTATTTACCTGATACTGTGTTTCTGTCAAAATAACAGCCATTCTTTATGTCTGTCTTCAGGTATTAGACTTAGATCAGAACTCCCAGGGAAAAGACTGTTCGTGCTTTGTCTCTAGCTGCTTGTCTCCTTCACTGTAAATTCTGGAAACACAACTTTGATTGGGCACAATTCCCTTGCCACTTCACAAACCAAACTGAGATGAGGCCAATTATGGAAGTCTTTCATCTTGTAGAAGTGAGATATCAAAGAGTGTAGTTTGATAGAGGCAAAAACTTCTAGTGAGACGTTATCACATGCATTACACTCACACATGGGACTATGGACATAAAAGATCAATGCAGAAATGTACCAAAAGGTCAGTTTTCAAGATTTCCTGAATATTCAAGGATTCAGCATAGATTTCCTTCTTACTATTGAACAAAACCAATTTAAATTAAAAACCTTGGTTGTGGATTGCCTGGTCAACTTCCTAGACCTTCCATACTTGAAAGTCAAAGGAGAAACAAACTTTTAAAATATGTCTATTACATATTTAAATAATTTTCAAACAGAATAATAAGTCTTAAGTAGCTTTTCATCTCATCAGCCAATAGTTCCTATATTTTCCCTGAAATAGTAATTTAATCAACATAGCTACAGAATTGTTTAAGGATAAAAAAGATACTCATTCAAAAAAAAAAAAAAAAAAAAGGAAAAATATTAAGGATAGAAGAGATCCTTCTTTAAGGGGAAAAAAGTTTATTTACTTTTCTTTTGGGGGGTGTGCTGTGATTATAGTCTCTTAAGAAATGTAAATTTTTTGCAATTTTATTTATATAAATAATTCCCAAATCTATTCTTTAAAATCCTACAAGAAAATTAGACAGTCATACATAAAACCAGGAGACTGAGAAGTGTGGCTTCAACTGGAGTAATTTTTGAAAAGGAGAATCTTGACTGAAAGCTAAGAATAGAGTCCTAAATTTTCCCTGAGAAAACAAACAATTGTGTCCAGGAGGAATTTGTGGATTTGCAGAACTTCTTAAAGCAACTTCAGTTGTTCCAAAAGCTGTTTTTTGCCTCCTTTCACTCTCCTTTTCTCACCCAGAAACACACAGAACAGACAGGGAGATGTTTGTGAAAACTGCCGTTTCCGCAATCAAAAGTACAACATTTACTATGGCTTTTATCAAAGATTTCAATTCCCTCATCTTAAGGAAAATGACCCTTTTATTTTGTTGTGGACATAAAATTATGGCTCAGGGAAAATTGGAAGCATTTCTGTTGAGGGAAATCAATTTTCTCACTGCCATATATGATCAACATGTCACAGCCATCACCTAGATAATAATAGTAAAGTACAAGTAAAATGGCTGGTAATACTGGCTCCAGGAAAAAAAAAAAAGAGAAAGATAACACCTTTTTTTCCCCCCAACATGTTTTCAATAAAAAAAAGAAGAAAGAATGCAAAGATTTCTGCTGTGATCATAGCCTTTCAGAACAAGAATGTTTTATTTTGTATATTGATAATCTGAAGTGTTGATGAATCTGATGAGAAATTTGGTCTTCCTGGAAAATAGTCAGTGCTTTGTGTAAGCTGTGCTGGGTCCTTTTCAATCAGCTTGTTAATGGGTGGCTAATGGTAAGGAGAAGTGACCAGCCTGAGATTACCCAGGAGTATGTTTATGTAGAGGCAACACTCAGAGCAGAGAAGCATCTTCTTAATTTGGATACTACAAACAAAGGAAACATCAAATTTGACCTTGCTGGGGAAATGTTAATGGCTTCTGCTCATCCTCCTTCTGCCACTTAGCATCTCTTGTGCCCCACCTTGGGAAGCTTCCCGGCAGAAGTGTGCATTAGCAGAACTCTACCCTTACAAAACCCTGGCCCAGACAAGGAAAAAACATTACAAGTGATTAAATGGTCTTTTGATGTTCACTTCAACAGATGTAACAGGTCACCACAGTTAAGCACATCTTCAGTGATGCCATAATAGTACATACAAGGTAAATCAGAACTCTGTAAACAAAAGGAAATAGTTTTGTATTTCAGGTTGAATTTTAAATGTTGTCAAGTAAAAATCAAGAATCAAGCTGCAAAGGTTAAGGAAATAAGAATATATATCAGCAATAATTTTAATTCATTAAAGAAAGGTAAATGGGACAGAATTCTTCAAACCCTGTCAGTAACTGAGAGTAAATAATTTCTAGGACATAAAATAATAATAATCTCTGTTCTTCTATCTCTGTTGTACTTTGAACTTTACAAAAATTTAAAGAGGAGATGATGTTGTTCATATCATGCTACAAGAGTGGCAGTGGGCTTACAGAACAAGCTGAAAGATTAATGTAAATAGGTTTGTCTTAAGACAGAAAAGGAACAAAAAAGAAAATCAGGGCTAATCCACCTCCCATAGTTTTTACTGATGATTTTGGACTTTGCTACTCTTCCTCCTGCTAAATCCTGAAAGATCATTCTTATTAACCAGTTGCCTTAACATCCACAGCTGGATAGAACTGCTTTTTACCTTTGCAAATCTGGTAGGTTATGCATTCCTAGGAGTTTTGTGGGATCCAAGAGCAAAATCAGTGACATCAGATCATCAAATGAGGCCTCCAGGTTTTCAGCATCAGTTAAGCAGTTTGGTATAGTGCACAGATGAATAATGAGTGATTTTCCTTGGTTGTGCTTGCCCCATGGCCTCACACTACCCTCTCCAAATATGTCCCAAATCGCATGATATGTATGGTGGTGTAAACTGGCAAGGTCATATAACAGGATATGAAAAAGAAATTACAATACCAGGTTGTGGCCACGTTGAAGTATAGCTTTTCCTGACATACCTTTGTCAATACTTTCTTTTGGAGAAGCTTCCATTCACACTCAACACAAGTGGATCCTGCGCTTGGACTGCCAGATTCCCATGAGAATTCCTGTCAGTGGTAGAGAATTCCTGTGCAGGTAGAAAGGACCTGCTTTGTGTTCTTATTAATGACAAAAGTGAGGAAGAGACTTTCTACTTGGGTTTTCAGGGAGCAAAAGCATCTAATTTAAGTACTCTGGTAGCTACATTCTTCTCTAAAACAACGCATATACTTGTATTTTTGAAGGACTTATTGTGAATTTCATGGAAGACCACTATGTCCTTGGTTTGGCGAAATGTTTAAGAATAAAACTAGTGTGACTCCTAAAATGCTTAAAATCAAGCATCTGCTTACTTAAATGAGGCCCTCTGTGTAATAATTGATGAAGGTTAAACATTAAATCTTCCAAGCCTATCTGATCATTCTAAGAATATGCAATGTCATGACATGCTTCAAATTTAAATACAGTCTGGAAGTGTGTGTCTAAGGAGTAAAAAGTATAACTGAAATGTGCTAAAAATACGGTGAAGACCTTTCAAATCCTTTTTTAGCCTTTAATCCATTATTTAGCACTTCATTCTTTAAAAGAAACCTGCAGAGCTATATCCTCAGAAGCACAACCTTGAAACAAAGTGTTTTTAGACATGCACAGAAAGCATTAGCAGCTTTCATTGCAAAATGACACCTGTGTGCCCGTATGTCCTGATCCCTGAAGTCATACTTCACAGTATAGACTTATTCATTCAAAAACACTTCATCTGATTTATATCAAAGTACCTGCTCCTGTCTACACAGACTAAGTAAATGTCCAGCTCAGACAGTAAACATTGTTGTCTTGAAATCTTTCATTCTGGTGTATTATCATACATTTATCATTATGGTGTTTCATACCCACATACCCATAAATATTTGGTTTTGGTTGTAGGCAGACCTGAGTGTCATGGAAAGCTGACCTGCAAGTAAGTAAGAGAAAAATCTTATCTATGGCCTTGGAGAAAAGGAGATAAAAATGAAGGGAAAGTTTGAGCAGTGTGAGCAAAACTTTTTTTAAAGGTAAATTAAGTAAATGTCCCGTAGTCAGTTATTAACTTCACATGGTTAATGCTGCTGTTTGGTCTAGGAAGGTTATCTGCTGTAACATTTCTTAACATTTTCATAATGTTATCAAGAATTAAAAAGGTAACATTTATCAAACATTCACAGTGTCTGTGAGTCAGAACAAAGAGCAGCCACACAGTTGTGATAACGTCAGGCTGTCAGTTAGAAGCAAGTCCAAATACCTTGGAGATATTTGCTTTTGGATGATGCATTCTCTGTCATGTAAAAATGTAACTTTTCAAAGTACACATGTTACTGATTAAGTTAAAGTCAGAAAATCTTATTTCCTTCTAATTACTTCTAAAGCCATATGCAAAAGATGGAGAAGGATAATCATCGGGATGATCCAGATAAAGGAGCCTTAACATGAAGAGAAATCAAAGGGCCCAATCCTCCCAATCCTTCTATGATTAGTCTTTAATCTGCAGTGAGATTGCTCATGTGAAACAGAAGTTACAGGGCCAGATTTTAAATCTCCCAACTGCATTTTCCTAAGAAAAGAGGTGGATTAAAATCCAGACCTAATGTCTCATTGTGTCTGGCAGTATCAGAGAAACAATGGCAGCAGCCACTGAGTCTAAAAGACCTGAACCATTCCAGCAGGCTCTGATTTGGACAGTTGGACTAATCCTCAGTGCTGAGAAGGGAAAATTTTGATTATAGCACTTTGTGTTAAAACCCTTACCCACAAAGAAATTGAACCCATACAAGTGATCATGGTAAAGGTGGCCAAAAAGCTAGGATTCACAAACCTCTTCTCTGCACCAAATAGCATAATCTCTGATTGAAAAGCTTACTATCATTTCAAAATAAGTGAAAAAAAAAAAGAAGCTAGTTGCTCTGCCTTCTTTTTCTAACATTTCCATCAATGGCTATCACTGCTGCCAGAGTGCTGGAAGTGTCTTGGGGCTCAGGGTAAGACATTGTGTTCTGACTACAGTTTACATTTACATTAGCAATTATACATGTGGAGGCTATTCCAAGAGACAGCAATGTGCAAGCTA